>VDFB02075321.1:79182009-79264843 GCA_007258455.2 Sequoia sempervirens | reverse complement strand
CGAACAGCCTGTTCTTGAGGGTCTCCAAGTTGACAGCGCCCAGGTTAGTATCCGTCAACTTGCCCAGCTTTGAAATAAACTTCGACTCTGGCATGAATGTTTTGCTGAGCTTCTTGATCGTAGCCTGTCTTGAGGCACCATTGTCCTTTCCGGTTGTCCTCGCTTCAGCCATCTGCAACATAACGAACATTCATCAGCAATTAAATTTAATAAAAATAAGGCAATGTAGGGGCTGCAGTCGAATTCTAGAAGCTGCAATAACTCTCGTGTTTGCAAACCTCAGCTTCTTCTCTTGAATATATTCGAATTCCGACACTTAGAACGGATTTCTAAGTGAACTCTGATGATTTCACTTCACTATCAGCAATCAGCAATTTTAATTTCTATGTCTTTGCACTTCAAACCAGCAAATATCAAGCTAGCAAATTCGTGCTCCTAAGTTCTCAATTGTTCCTTTGCTTCACCCCAAGGCGTCCCACAGGCAACTTCAACTAAGCTCAACGAATCAAATTTCAGACTTCAGTGCTAGCAAGGCCGTACCTCTTTCAAGCTTCTATAATCTTCAGCAAACACTCCTTTAATCAGCAATGGCGTACCTTTCAACTTGGCAACTTCAAGGCGTACTTCAAATGCAGATTGGGATACTCAGCAACTTGCAAGTGCGTCCTTCTACTTCAGCAACAAATTTAATCAACTTTCAAGTGCGCCTCTTCAGCAAGCTCAATTCCTCAGCAAAACTCGAACTTCTTCAAGCTCACTCAGACTTAGCAACTTTTGAATTCCTCCAGCCTCAGCAACTCACTGCAATGCCTCACTCTCAGAGCAAAATCGCTTTCTCCAGTTGTGAAAATGAGTGAAAAACTTGTTCATTTTATAGCTAGAATTCGAATTCTAGAAGGAGTTAATTTTAGCCAGTGCCATTAAACTCCACTACTCCACTTCAAGAATTCGAATTTTCCCTCCCTGGTGTTTCTGACACTTGTCTCCAGTCGTCGGGAATATTATTCTTCTAGAAACTTGACTTTGACTGGCGTTTTTGAATTCCTTTTCGAAAATTAAATTTAAATTCGTCATTTTTGAATCCACCAGCCGGAGCTCTGTCATTTGAATTCGAATTTTTAACTTCATCATCTGCTCTGGAAAATTCATCCTTGAAGAGTTTAATCAAAATTATCTAGGCAACTCCCTTTAGATTCGTCGTTCGAAGAAAATTCACTTTGAAAACTCATTTTATTCAAATTTGCCTTAGAAAATTTAAAATTCTCCCTTAGGAAAATTCACAATTCGAGCACTGATTAAATTCTTCACTGAAAAGGTGTTGGCGAAGCTCAGAAGACTTGGAAATCCATCTATCATCACGAATGTTCAGTACCCAGAAGCAAATTTTCTTCAGAATGCTCTGAATTCATGGGTACCCAACGAACGGGTTCATTTGATTTTTCGAATTTGAACCTTAGAAAAAATATTATTTCCATCATTTAAATTCGTTCTTCGCCTGTGATCACTCTGTGTTGCTCTGACTTCTTGAAAAATTTGAAGAACTTGAATTATCCTTGTCTCTGACTCCATCACTGGGAAAAGTTGCTCGTGCTCTGAGAAATTTCATCAACTTGGAGCTCTAGGCGTATTTTCCAAGGAAAATAAATTTGCCTTAGAAAATATTTAAATCGTCTTTGCATTTTTGAAAACTTGCCTTAGAAAAATTTTGATTGCCAGTGGAGAGGAATTTTTTTTTGATCAACTTCATTTGGAAATTTTACATCCCCGGCACGCCTTGCACATTTTACCTTCACTTCACACTTGGAAAATATTCATTAAAAGTCCAACGCCTTAGAGAAATTTTAACACTTAGCAAATATTTTATTTTCTACTTGAGGCGCCTAGCACTTGCCATTTCATTCCCACCACCTTCAAATATTTTCTAACATATACCACGCCTTAGGAAATTCCAACGCCTTATAACTCCCTTCACACGCCTAGCAAAGTCTCTCTAAGGCCCACCACCTTGGGCGCATTCTACACATGATGGAGGACAACGCCCATCTTTTACCACTTTTCACCATGTCTAGGTAACATTTTTGCCTTAATTACCACCCTTAATTACCTTTCACATTGAAACATGGGCGCATTTCCTTGTAGGAGGAGGATGAAACTTGCCACCACGCCTTGTGACCCTTCACCTTCTTTATTTTCGTCTTGACATGCATGATTTGGGCGCATTTTAGCCCCTAAGGAGGACGAGTTTGCTTTGACTTGTTGACTTGCTTCAACTTGAGCGCATTTTTATGGAGGTGGAGGATAAAAGTGTTGACTCGTTGACCTTACTTGCCTTGTGGGCGCATTTTGACATGTCTGGTGGATAAACCTTTTGGAGTGACCCTTCGCCTCCTATTTTTTTGTCCTCACATGACCCAGTTTGGGCGCATTTTGGCCTTGGAGAAGGATAAGAACTTTGACTCTGCTTTGACCTCCTTGAATTTTGGGCGCATTTTCATGCTTGTGAAGGATGGGCGCATTTTGATGTGTGAGGCGGATTTTCATGCCTTAGAAACTTTTTAAGCTTTTTCCCTCTTTCTCCTTGGGCGCATTTTGCCCCTGCTGCAGGATGAAAACGTTGACTTTCTTTTGACTTTCCTACCCTGGGCGCATTTTGCCTCTGAGCAGGATGAACTCACATTTTCAAAAATTTTCTACGCCTCTAGCTGAGATGGGCGCATTTTCCTATGCCTGCTGGACGAGACTCCAGACTTAGACGAATTTTTATCATCCTCGCCAGCTTACGTGCCCTGCTATTTATAGTAAGTTCTCTGAATTTGGACTTCTGAAGCTCGGAATGGCCTGAAATTTTAAACATAGCATCCTCATGCCTTTATCAACTTGTCGACACTGCCACTTTTAGTCACCCTGCTATTTATAGCCTGTTTCTGAAGATGGCTTACTATAAATAGTAAGCTCTTGTTTCTGAGTAGCCCCAAACTCCTCGATCGAATGGAAATTCGAATGAGGCTCACCACGCGTGACTGGCTGGTTTAGCGCATCAAACATTTAATATTTTTATGCGTTCCAATTTGACTTACTATAAATAGTAAGTGTTCGTTTGACCTGAAATTTCACTGCTAGATAGCCTGAAGGACGCCGGTGATCGCAGTTAGTTTACACCGGATTTTGAAGATTTTGACTTTTGATGCCTATTTTTAGGTCTGCTGGAAACCCTAATTTGCATGCAGTATCAAAAGATCTCCATTTGCCTTTCTGCAACACTGCGTGATCAGCCAGAATCTGACTGGCGATGGCGGTGGACACACTTGCTAAAATAGCAAGTTCCTTATCGAGTGAGAATCTTGTTTGCATGTCACACCATCAGCGAAGCTCAAAACCCATGAATATCCCGACATGCAAAAGAAACCTCGACATGCAAACCTAAAAATAGCCTCGGGGTGCCTCGAAGTTCGCAGACTTGCATAAGTACCCGCCGCTAATCCGATGAACCTGTAAGGAAGCTCCGGATGTCTGCTGACAACATTGTTAAGCTCAATTTTCAATTTTCTCACTTTACTTGACCTTGAATTGACCAGAAACGATGAAACCCTAATTTTAGACTTGGCCAATATTTCGCGTTTAAGCTGAATGACGGACACAACCCCCCGAAAGACGGACACCAGAAAAGAGACAGAGAGAGAGAGAGAGGAAAACCCAAGCCAAAAGACCGGAACGAGCAAAATTTAGGGGGGTCCCCATCTTGATGGGGCGATGTGTGAAAAGGTCACAACACCGCCATAGCTTTTGAGAGAATCTTATGTACCGTAAATCTTAAAGCAGTTAATATAAGATCTGAGAATTAAGAGATTCAGGAATAAGGGCCAATACTGTACATTTAGAATCTTGTAGAATCCAGCCCTTGACAAGAGGCTCATTAAGGGCCATCAGATGCCATGTTAAATGTAACAGCTGAGTGCAATTTTCATATATGCTATATGTCTGAAAATTATTTATCCATGTTATGCTAGGGTACAAAATATGACACAGCATGATATCATGCATAGTTGGTAGTGGTGCAATCATCTTTGGTGCTATGGTGAAGTGCAATAAACAGCCATATGATTTTCCTAATCACTTGTTTTGGTTATCTACTGTGATGGGGCATGTACAGGGTTTGGTTTTTGACTGTTTTATTTCTAGTTGTACTATGGGGATACACAGTGGTTGTGGCCTAGTGAAGTGAAAACATTATTATTGCAGTGGTCTTCCATTTAAGGTTGTTTTAGAACATAAATTTTGAAGTCATTGAGATTTTAATGAATAAAGTGCAACAAATCTTGCAGTTACAATTAGTTGGGTGAGTTGATTTTATTATGGTATGATCTAGGTGTGTGTTATTCTCCATATTCAAGCTTACATATCATTATCAAGGGTCTCCTGGATGGTTATCATACTTGAAAGAATATATCAGATGTGAAGGTTCATGACTTGTAATCAATAGTGTGATATAGATGAGCAATGGTCAGTTATTAAAAAGCAACTGGCGAAAATTTTTACCAACACCAGTAAGGCTAATTATTAACTGGGCAAAAACTCTATGAAGAAAAGTAACCTTACAACCACTTAGAATGTAGGTTGATGTAATGGTTAAAATTAATACCAATTAAAGGACCCAAAATTTGTTGTACATATTGCTGTGCATACATAAGAACAAAATGATTATTAATTATTATTAATGGTCTCTTTTTATCTTATTTCACTCACTTTGATAAAAGCTAATCTTCCTTCATGTAGAATGGAATTGTAAATGTGATGGCAAATTTTGTATTCTGAGAGTCTCTACTGAGTTGATTGTTTAAAAGAAGCTGTCATATTTAATCTACATTAGTTGCATCTCTTGACAGGATGCTTATAGACTTCAGTTAAAGCTCTTTCTATCAGAAGTAAGACAACAGCAGCTTTTGTCGGGTGTACGCAGTTTCATAAAGCTGTATACATCTATCTCAATCGAGAAACTTGCAAATTTTATGGATGTCGATGAATCTACTCTAAGGTTTGTAAGCTTTGAGTTTCAAATAGTTATGTGAATGTCTGCGTTAAGATCTTTGCTTTTTAATTGAAAACTGCTATTAATTACAGCTCAAATTTGAATATCAGGACAACATTAATGACATACAAACATAAAACTCATGCCATTGATCATGGTGGCAAAGTCATATCAAATGCAGATGTTGACTTCTATATTGATGAGGTATCTCCTTTATTTTTCTCTGTACATTTTTATGCATTCCAGTTGTCTGTTTGTCCTCATTAATTAGAAACCATTTCACTGATGTGGAATATCCTACTTAAATTATCATTATTTTAGCTGTTTAGATGAAGTGGGCAACTAATATGAAGTTGTTATAACAGATTGAAATCTTAGTCTATAAATTAACCAGTTTCATCATTTAAGTTTTGGCATCTGAGCACTGTTTATATGTTTTAAATTGAGATCTGAACTATATATCCACATTTTTGTGACACCCATTATATTCCTATCAGTGGCTTAAGAACACTTGCTGGATACTGTTGTTTAACAGCTGCTGCTCATTGTCACTCTATATTATGAGATAATTATGTAATATAACTCAAATTAGTTTTCTTGCTTATAGATAATCTTTTTGCTTTCCTATAGTTTGTATCCCTGATTTGTTTTACATACCAATATTAGTTTGTTTAAGATTTCCCATGCTTTGTAGGATGTTGTCCACATTGTTGAATCAAAAACAACAAAGCGTTATGCTGATCATTTCATGCGTCACATCATTAAGGTATGTCATTGTTTCTCAAAACACCTATACCCTTGTTCAGTAGATTAATTACACAAGTTTACGAAGTCTTCAGAATCACTCAAGCACGACATTTTGTGTTTGTCCTTGCGATAACAGTTTGAAGAAATTATCAGTGATTTGGACAGAGTGAAGCTTGAATGATATGGTTGCCACTTATGTATTATTAAAGTTGAGGCATAATGGGGCCAAACGTCAAACTTGAGGAGGCAGTTTTGAATTTTGGAAAGAGTTTGGAGAATAGATAAATTTTAAAATTGCAGAAGGTTTTCAACTCGTCCAAGTGAGACACATGAAGTTGTGATTGGGCAAAGTTTCTTTTTTCCCTCAAAATCTTAAAATAACAAAGTCAAATTTCTTCTATATCATTCCATTTTCGAATTCAGATTGGTTTAGTATGTGAATGCATTCTTTATTTGAGGAACAAATCTCAGTTGCATTGTTTAGATTGGATATTTAGTGCATCCAAGGGAAACATCTTAATTGATTTGTTTTATCAGAGTTAACTTAAAAAAATGCAACCTATTCCATGTGTTTAATTTAATTCAGTTCTTGAGGATTCAATAGCAGCATTACTTTGACCTGATATGTCCTCATGCAACACAAACCATTACTGCATGGAGAAAATCAGTTTTCTTGCACATATTTACTTGTGCACACACAATACATGCACACACCCACACACATGCAACATGCACACATGTGGCAGGGTGGGCACAGGTATCATAGTTGCATAATTGCTTGTATATCGGCAAGGAGGTCGGATTTCAGCTTTCTAAAATAAACATCCTCTAAAAAGGTCTGTTATTTTGTTATTTAATATTTCCTTTAGAGAGATGGTCATCAAGAAACAAACTTTGATGGGTGTATAAACATTTTAGTAAATTCTGGCATATTGTTAAGTCTTTGGTCTTTCAGAGTATCCAAAATTTGAGAAGCTAATGTGAACTTGTTAGAGGAGGTTTGTGAACTTCTGTTCTCAGGCAAACGCTTGTTTTTTGGTTTGTTTTGGTACCCTGCTGTTGATTGGCATAGTGACCAGTATCTCTTTCAGAATTGCTAGATCAACTCATGAGGAATACGATCGACATGCTGTCTCAAATAAACAATAAATTATTATTTTTCTGCCTAGGGCAGCTACATTCTTATGTTGGTCCGGGTCTTCAGCCGCTGGGGTTTGCTTATATGTTTTTTAAATGTGAATCTGCTATCCATTGGAATTCTGTTTACAAGACGTTCATGTAATAGCTTTCGAGTTTCGCTTTCGAGTTTCCTTATTTCTTGGGTATTTTTTGTTGAAAGTTTATTTTCTGTGTATGACTATTCTATTTTTAAATATAATTGAATTCCATGCTTTTTTTGTATAATTTTTAAAATAAAATTTAATTATTATTTTCACAAGTTCTGATAAAAATTCTTTAATAATTACTTAGGAATATGAATATAAACAATAGTATCTCATATTGGATGTTCCACTACAAGAAAATCACATGGCCAGGAAGTTACAAATAAGATCAATTGACACGGAGGTCTTATTTAGAACTTTTGAAAGATGTGGGGTTTGCCGTGATTTATGTTATCAGCTGTTGATACCGCACAAACAATATAGATCAATCATGTATTCTCAGCTGTTGGGTCTCTCTTCATGATCCATCATTAAGGGTAAGTTTGAAGCCTCTGAAGGCAGGTACTGTGGAGAAGGTCTGAATGTTGGATAATATATAAGCAATGTGATTGATACCAGAACACTCCTGGAAAACAATATACTAAGAACAATCACATAACAATAAGACGTATATAGCTATACAAAAATAGGCTTTAACCCCAAAACTTTTTGTATGAGAACAATATATGTGCGGTAAAAGTGTTTCATTAGTCATGTCTGATGGAAATTTCGTAAGTACGGATACCAGGAGTCATTTATGGTTAGGTTGTTTAATACCATCACCATTGTGGATCGTCTACATCAATTTTCTCTTAGAAGTATAAAATGTTTCCTCTATATTAGTAAATATGTTCCAAGTCAAATAATGTAGAATTGCATTAACATGTCTCCAAAGAATTTGACTTTTTAGCAGATTATTTATATTTGGAATATTAACTAATATTGAAATCTTATTTGTCCATGTCATGGCATTAAATGTGGTATTTAATTTAAGGGGTCTTAATTGGTTATTAATAATGTTTTCTTCCAATCAATTAAAAGAAGTATTTTTAAAAGAATGTTAATACTTATATTTAAAATATATATTCAAATTAAAGTACAAACACCAAACATCACAACAGCATTGAAATTGCCGGAAGAGCAACATTTCGAATCATCAAATTCTCACTTGCATCACAATCAACTTGAAATACCTTGTCAAAAGTTAGTAAATCTAACGTTAGGTGTTTTGTCACCTTCTACCTAAGCAACTGAAAACTTGTATTTGCTCTATTTGAATTTTCTCCCTTTATTGTCTCAGTTAAAGGTGCACAAATACCATTGAATTTTTTGATGAAGTTCCTATAAAAGCACCAAATCTTGAAAATATCATACCTCTCCAACATTTGCTTGTGTAGTCCACTCAACAATTGCTCACTTCTTCAGATGGATCTTCGACCTCTCGATTGAAATTACAAATCCAAAGTGTACCAATGCCTTTACAAAACTACATTTCTTCAAATGGATCAACAAATTTTCTCTTTATCTTTGTTATATTAGTTTGATGTGCTTTAGATGCCTGCCCTTGATCTTTGTGAAAATTAAAATATCATCCAAGTAAGCAATCACAAACTTAAAAATTTCAATACCTCATTCATTAGCCTCGTTAATGTACTTAACACATTGGATAACCCACAAGGCATGATCAATCATTCGTATAATCACTCATTAGTCTTGAATGTTGTCTTCCACTCATCTCATGCCCTTATTCTGATTTGATGAAAATTAGTCTTCAAATCATTATTTGTAAAGTGCTTTGCTCCACTCAAGTAATTCCTTGTGCCATTTATCCTTGGTAATGAGAATATGTATCTTACAATGATTTTTTGATTGATTTGGAATCAATACACATCCTACACTACCATCTTTGTTGGGTGCTATTACCATGCATGTGGGCTCAAACTTTTTTGATTAACCCCTTTTTCAACACCTCTTGCATTTGCTAGTTTAATTCTTCATTCTCTATTGGTGTCATCCTATGTGGTGCTTTATTTGGCAAACTTGTTCTTGGAATTAGGTCCATATAGTGACTAATACTCCTTACAAATGGTAATCAATTTGGTATATTGTTGATATGATGTCCTTGTATTATGTAGCAATTCTAATATTTACTATTGCGATGTTTTGTTATTACTTGCAATGGTGTTATTTGTACTTGCAATGCCACATATCTTAGAAACAATATAAAACATACATTCTAATCTCACAATTCATTTAAAAATCTTTGTGCATCTACCAAACAAATTTTGGCATTATTTTTAACCTAATCTTCTTTATCTTTCAATGAGATCAACTTATGCCTTCTACCATCTTTTGTTATAGTGTAAGTATTTGTTCTTCAATCATGTATTTTTACATTCCTATCAAATTGCCATGCTTTCCCCAAAAACAAATGACGTACATCCATCAACATTATATCACATGAGTTCATCATGTTATGCTCCTATCTTGAATCTTACCAAACATTGCCCATTTACCATTGCCTTGTGCTCCTTTTGTAACTAAGCAATCTTATTTGCATTTGGACGTTTTAATCTTTCAACCTTAATTTATCAACCATTTATTTAGACACTAGGTTATTTGTACTACCATTATCAATAACAACCTTGCAACACTTACCCCTTGCTTTGCATATAGTCTTGAACAAGTTTTTCCTTTGTATTAGTTCTTTTCCATTTCACTTCAGCAAACTCTCTTTATAACAAGTGATTCTCCATTTTCTAATGCATTCTCTAAGTTATGTGATCTCTTGGGTTATTCCTTTGCATATGCAATTCATTTGCTACCTTTTGCCCTTTTTATTGGCGTTTCCTTGACCTTGATCACATTCAAATGCTCAATTTACTTCTCCACACATGAAACATGTACGTCTAAAAGATCTTCCATTATTCCTACCATATATTCCTCTACCCCTCTAATATCCACTTGCTTTATCATTGCAATACAAATTATGCCTTCTCAACTGTTGTGGTATTTTTTTGCCATTCCTATCTTTGCATTAGGTATTGTTACCTTCTCCCTCATTGTAGTGAGCACTACTATAATTGTGATAGGTATTATCAATTCTCCTTACTTTCACATATGATTTTTTGTCGTTGCATTGTGATCTTTTTCTCTTGAATCTCCCTCTTCCTCTTTGTTGGTTCTATTTGCTTTCAAATGTTTTATTAATATTCTTCTTTATGGTTGTCAACCTTACCAAACTTAGCTTTTCTTAAACACTCTCTCTCAATCCATTGATATATTTTGCAACCTTTTCTTTGCTTGCTTCACTATGTCTAGTCCTAATGATCTTATAAAAAATTTAAGTACATTTCTTTATAGTCTTATCCCTTTGCCTCAAATTTTAGTCTTTTAATTATTCCAACTCATGATTACGAAGTGTAAGTTATCTCTTCAACTTTCCATCCATTCTATCTTAGTTATCTTTCTTCTCTCCTATTTTTTTTTTTTTTAATTGTACTTCTTTCCACCAAAAAGTAGCACATCTTTTCAATTTAGTTTTTTCAAATCTAATCCTTTCAATATCTCCAATTTTCTCATACTCAAAGTAATCCAAATAATTTATTCATTCAATCAATTATTTAGGATTCAAATCATTAGAACAATTAGAAATCTCTATTGTGTATGTCTTATCAATTTTATAAATAGCCTTCATCATGTTTACCTGATCTATTTCTTCTTCTAATTTTTCTAGATCTTGCTCAACAATTTGTTTTCTCCTCTTTCATTCTCATCTTTATCACTCTAATAATTAATTCTAGACTAGATCTCTTTTTCTATACTCTTTTACAATATCCAATCAAACTTTCATCTCCCTCATAATTTTTCACACTTCTTCCATTCTTCTAGCAATATTAGTAACACCTTGAACTCTTTGCGGTGGCATCTCTTCTTGGGATTTGTGTGAATTGCCTCAAGTTGTTGATCGGTCTATAATCACTTCTTGCAATTGCCTCAAAATTGACAATCTATATTAAGCTTCTTGTAGGCTACCTCAATTTAGTGATTTATTTACAAGAACTTTTAAGATACCAAATTACTTTCTCCATTCTCAAGATTCCAAACTTACACTTTGATACCACTTGATATTGTTATGGATGGAGGATCCAAGTAAGGAATATCTAACCATGCAACAAAATGAAAAAACTCACAAATACATAGTAGAAAAATCAACAACACAACAAAACAATGATATGATCTTTACTAATTCATAATCCAGAATGAATTATAATCTATCGCAATGGGCTTCAAACATGTTAGGCCTTAGTTGTTTGTTACAAACATTTAATTAGATAATTTGAATGATATTATAATTCAAATTCCATATCTTCACTCTAATTCTCTCTCTCTATTGCCTTCATGTTGCTTTTGAATGATTGCGAACTATGTTCATTTATATTAACCTCAATCCTTGTGAATGATTTGAGTCAACTACAAGGTGGTGCAAAGCTTGATGTTGACGAAGTACATAGTTGACCAAACATGTAGGTAGAATCTCCTGGATTAAATGTGGTGATGCAAAACTTGAAGTGGCGAATACCAAAGAAACTTCTTTGGTCCAATGTATCATGTGATGTGTTCCTTTGCTAGCACAACTCTAAAAAGCTATTGCAACTTATGAATTTAGTGAAAATGAGTGTCAATTTACCAAGCTTAGTGAGGTTCAAAAACCATCTTACGTCTTTTTGTTGATTAAAATCTTTTGAAAAGTGAATGACATTTAAGGATTATTTTAGAGCATGTATTCAAAATCACGAACTGAGATATACGACTGTGGTGAAATATGGTAGTCTACGTTGACTAGAAACTTACAAATAAACAAAGTGATGTTTTTTGGTTGATGTGATTGCTTTTACACTCTAGGATGCTCCTACATCACTCACTAATAATTGATCATGAGTCCTTTCAAAATTTTGTTGCCTTAATTCCTATAGACATGTTGCAAAAACTTGCAGTCAAAAGTTTTAAATCCTAGTGGAAAGATTGGAAATGGTATCCTAATACACCATTTCATAAATATAAGCCTCAGAGATGATATGATTGGATTCTTCCACATTTGTATGTGGTGTATATGCTTATTGATAGATGGGATTTCAAATTCTCAATAGGTGCATGGCAGTGCACGTTCCAACCCATTTGACAAGCTATTATTGAGTTGGAGCTTTCTCATTTTGCCCGATATATTATTTACTAGGGCCTTTCTATCATCTCCATATTGCTTCATTTGGGAGTTTCTAATCCTTGCAACCCATTTTTGTGGGCATTAGGAAGATCTCAAGCATCTCTTTTGGTTTTGTCTTAGAGCTCAAGTAGTTTGGCATTGGATTCATGATTTTTTTGAGCCTCTTAGGCCCACACCTTTTTCCTAACATATGATTCTTCTAGGATATTGACTCAAAATATCTACAAAATTCACATGAATATATAATGCTTTCAAAGTGGAGATTTTGTTTAACATTTGGAAAGAGAAAATTTCTCTTTTTTAATGTACTATAGATTTAAAATTTTCTCTATATTTTAAATCTATGAATTATTGATGTAAATACAAGTGCAACTAATAAAGTTGCACTTTAAGTGGCTTGCCTAAGGTTCTTATTTTTTATCATTGGGGCAATGCTCCTTGTATGGTTTCCAGAGAGCCAATGACCCCTTCTAATAGGGGTTTGTCCACTCCACAAGGGCATCAATATGGTTGTAGTAGTCAACTATCTTATGGGCAATGGTACCTTTTGTGTTTCCCAACATATAAATTATGGTCAAGTGCTCATGCATGGTCTCAATCCTCACAATAACGTTCAACCTTTCCTCCACATGGCTCTAAATGATCTCCTGGTTGGCTTGATAATTTGTTAAATTCCCTCAACTCACTTTGGCTATCTCTCCTACTAGTGTTGTTGGTCAACCCCTTAAGGAAGTGTAGGCCAATGCAAATAATTCTAGTGGTGCTCTTACTAGTTGAGAGCCCATTCCTAATGATCAATATAACCAAAACACATGGAAACTAGATGAACATGACTTACATTGTGCTATTGGTGCTTTAGATTTTCTTTCTTAATAGCTCTATATATTTCTCTTTGATGTGTAGCTCTATTTATTTCTCTTTGATGTGATGTATAATGCTCTGCCTTGCTCAACTTGATCACACCCACCTTTTTTTATGTTATTGTATTTAAAAAACTTTTTCTAGTTAATATAAATGCCTATTTTATTAAAAAAAAAGTGAACAATTTTTGAACATTGATGAAATGGAGGGTATACTTGGTAAGAATGTCAATAATATAAACAATGTTATTCATGAGGTTATGAAAGATGAGAGTCATAGCTCTTTCATAGGTGGCACTATCATCTTCTAAGCCAAATAGATGACAACATAGAAGAAAGCTCCCAAAGTTGTGGTGAAAGTGGTTTTGTGTTGGCCTTGGGGATTGATGAGAATTTGAACATAACTAGGGAAACATTCCATGAAAGAAAGAAATGGCCAATAGTGGAATTTATGATCATGTCAATGTTAGTGTAAGAATAGAAAATGCATACCTTGCAACTTATTTTATCATGTTTTACACTTATTATAGGTATTATCATTTTATATATTTTTATTCTTATTTTGAGCCTTATTCACATCTTATTTGGCCTAGTGCATCTTTTGTCTATCCCTTGTTCATACCTATCCTTGTCTTGTTAATTTTTGTTTATTCCTATCTACTAATGTGTCCCTCTTAACATGCATTTTTTTAATCATTTCGTAAGCCTATTTTATCATTGTATGATGTTTATTCCATCCACCTAGTAATTAATTTTTATGGTCTCTCTCATGTGTATTAACCTTACCTGTTTGCCATATTTTCATTATTTCTCATGTTTCATAGATTTAGTTGACATGAAACCATTTCTCACCACCTTAAAACACCATTTTACATCTTCCCCATGAACTTGGATGTCTCAAGCTTTAAATAACACCTACACCACCTTTAGTGTTGGAGAATGCCAAGATCAAGAGCATGAAACAAACTTCAACAAGTGAACAAAATAAGCACAATAGTATGTCTATCAAAATACAAAATGAAGTGTATAATACAATTAGAAAGCCTTGCATATATAGGAAAGGTGAATGAGGTAGGAAGGTAGGGCTGAATGATTGACTACCCCTCCAAAGATGGAACATATTTAAGCTCACTTGATAAGTGTGTGAGAGAGTGTTAATAGGTGTCTCAAGTGATGAGGACACATGTATCACTACTATGAAGTGAGACAAAAACAAAAGAAACGTAAGAAAACTTAAGCTAGGTGTGAATAGGTCAATGCTACAAGGTGCTTAGCTAACTAGGTAAATAATGACTTTACACTAACATTTAGGACATCCCTTATTATTCCCATTGGAGGAGAGTCTATTATTCATAGTTAAACTTCACCAAAATTTGGTGGTAGTTCATTAATTACCCACCTAATACACTTTTTGTGTTCACTTGCCCAAAAGCCTCCTAAAAACCTATAAATAGGCCTTCTTTACACCCATTTTAGGATCCACATGAATATAATTTTATGCTCTTGCTTTCATATTACTTTCAATTACACTTAGATCTTTTAGGCTTGGAGGATCAATTTCATGCCTTGGAGTCGCTATATTTTTTTCTTGGGTGCTTGATGCTCTCTTCTTTCTTCTCATGGGTATGTTCCTTTCTTTTTTCTCATAGGCATGTTCCTTCTCTTTTCCTATTTTTGAATAATTTTTCCTTTGCATTTCCTTCCATGGATCTCTCTAGCTATTGTTTTCCTCTTTATTAGTCTAAATACATATTTCCACATTAGTTTGAATCTTTACCCCTTTATTTTGATAAAAAAATGTTTCTCCCTTAAGTGTTTTCCATTTTGTTATCCATAAATTGCTAATAAGTTGTAGATGTTTAGAGTTCTATTTTCCATATAACTTTTGTCCTAGTTTTTTATTATTATCGTTGTATAGGTTTGCATAAATTTAAATTCCCATTTACAATATGGTATTTTTTTTGTGAAAACCAATAAGGGGGATAGCCAAGGCTATAAGAGTTGGTATTTAATACTCTATAGCATGCAAGATTTGGTTGAAGATTGTAGCCACCCAAGATCTAGGAACTTCTATGAAAGTACAAGAGAAATCAACTATGAGAGAATAATGTTATTTTATCAAAGGATGCAACGATAAATTATGATTGATTATGATTGTTGATTTATGCATGAGAACCCCTTGGTTATATAGCCATGATGATACTTAGGATTAGACAAGCATGAAAAGTGTCTTAATCCTATGTCATAAAACAACAAATATTAAATGACCTAAGACACAAGAAGTAAATGACATAAGATAAGATAATATCTAATGCCAACTAAGACTTCTAGAAAGATTCCTAGGACCTAAGTAAACTTCACATGTGAATAGGACTTACTAGGTGAACTAGTTAGGTAAATCACTATATTCACACCAACAAAGGCAAGCTCCCCCTTAACACTTCTTTTTGTAATTTTACTTATTTGTAGGTGTTCAAGAGTGAGTGTGTACAAGGTGCATATGATAAAAGTGTTGGTAGACTATCATGGAGATTCCCTAATATATTTTGAGATATTTGACACCATTACCATGAATGCTACCATTGAGACAACCTCATTTTAAGAGATTTTTATACAAGACACCAAATGATACACTCTTAATATTAGTGTACACAGGGTTATGTATAGTCAACTTGTGGCTATCTTAACTCTTAATTAAGTAATATTATTATTATTATTATACTGTTATTTAGTTATTTAGGCCAACCTAAATATTATATAGGGCTATCTAAGTCGGCCTGGGTCATATCCTAGACATAAATAAGGTATATATAGGAGGTAGTGAGTCTTATTTCATCATCATATTGCGAATTGTATTCTCATTGGAGATATTTGGAGGTTTTCCCCCTCGAAGTGGCTTGTTATTCTCAGTTATTATCAAGTATTTGCAACATATTTCCTATCATATTCTTCTATTGTGCAAGTTATTTCATTACAAGTGGTATCAGAGTATGATCTTGGCATCGTAGAGGCAAGGCATTTTCTTAATATTGGAGGTCATTTTGGGAACACCATATCTCTCAAAATTTGGAAAAGTTTTATTTTATTTTTAAAGAGTTTTTGAATAACATATTCAAGAAGCTACATTCTAGATTTTAGAAGAATTGGAGCAAAATTGAGAAATTTATTGTAGAATTAGGGTTTATGCCCCATTTATTTGGTGAGTGCATATCTCCCAAATCCTATAGAATTGGTTCCTAGTTTTTAGTGGGTTTTGAAGAAATATTAGAGGAGCCTACATTCCAAGTTTCATATAAATTGAAGTAGAAATAAGTGATTTATTGCAAAATTAGGGTTTCCAACAAATTCATTGTCAAGGTTGCAAATCTGCTAATTTCTTGGTTTTTTTTTGGGTGTGGTATCTTGGCCCTAGTAATTTATAAAAAAATTAAGAGAATTTAAATTTCATTTTTGTGATTTATTTCAAAATTATTGGTTTCCATCATGACAGGGCCTCTAATAATAGGCAAAAAGAATGTAGTCACGTCGAGAAAATATTCTAAGGATGAGGAAATAATAGAGGATATTACTCCCAATGATGAAATTAGAAAGGTCAAGAAAGACATTTCATTAGCGAAGATGGAGATGAGTGGCCTAAGAGGAGATATATTGGACATACAAAGCATGTTCACTACTTACATGAATGGATCAAGAAAGGAAATCTAATTCAACCAAGGTGATCATCCAGGTTAGCTACTCTTGATCCAAATGTTAATACTCATTTGGGATCTAGGAATTTGATACCAAAGGTGGATATGTGCACAAGTTTGATGGCAATGATATACTAACATGGGTAAACCAAATGGAATTTTTTTTGATGTACATCAAGTCCCAAATGGATAAAAGTCACAATGGCTTCCCTATCTCTAAAACCAGATCAACTCATTTTGTATTGATGGATTTGTACTCATTGACATAAAAGGGTATCATTATCTCATGGTTAGTTTTAATGTAGGAGCTCCAATCACAGTATAGCAACAATGTGACATACAACTTCTTTAGGAAGCTAGCTAAACTTTAAAAAAAGGATCGATCAAGGATTATATTTTTGGGTGGTCTCAAGGATCACATTCAACATGAGGTGCACTTGTTTAGTCTTAGCTCTATATTTGAGTCTTTTATCTTAGCACACAGGGTAGACGAGAAGTGTTTGATTTCTACAAAGCAAGGGGATAATGTGATAAGAGAGAAAGGATATTCAAAACCTTCTTTTCCTCAACCTCTAGTTTGACCCCACAATAAATTGAGGAAAAGAGAGAAAAATGGTTGTGTTTCGATTGTGATAGAAAATTGAGGAATAAATTTTGAGTGAGGAAGAAGAGGAGGAGCCAATATTAGAGGGTGAAAGGGAGTTAAATGAGGAATCACATGATTCCCAACCAATCATTTCTTGTCATGCATTTTTAGGTTTTAGCACTCCACAAACTCTCAAGGTAGAGAATTTCTTAAAGAAGCAAAAAGTAACAATGTTGATTGACTCAAGTAGTACTCATAATTTCATCACCAAAAATTTGGCTACTCATTTAAAATTATTTTATATATCTAGCTCCAAAGTTTTAGGTCTTGACTGTAGATGGTAGTACTGTTAGTTGTTTTGAAAAATGCCATAGTATTAGGTTATCAATGGGAGATTATCACCTTGATAGCCCAGTGTATGCTATCTCCATGGGTGTAGCAGATAGTATTTTAGGTTTACAAAGGCTTATCACATTAGGAACAATTGAGATGAACTTCTAAGAACTATTCATGAGATTTCAATAAGAAGGAAAGGTAGTAGAGCTAAGAGGGTTGAAGGAAAATTACCCACAAATGGTAAGCTCTCATCAAATGCAAAATTTTCTTAAGAATAAAGTTGGTTGATTTGTGGCCCAATTATGTTCATTAGAAGCCTATCAATCTAATTCTCCCACACATCTAGATTTACAAGTAATTATTGATCACCACTCAATGGTTTTATGAGATGTGCCTAAAATAATTCCTCCTAAGAGGAATCATGATCATGCCATACAACTAGTTCTAGGGAGCTAACCACCTAACATCATGCCTTACATGTACCTATATATACAAAATAGGGATATTGAAAAGATTGTTGAGGAGATGCTAGATGTAGGAATTATTAGGCATAGCCAAAGTGCTTACTCCTTGCCCATGGTGATGGTGCATAAAAAGGATGAAACTTGGTGCATGTGTTTGGACTATAGAGTGCTCAACATGTACACCATCAAAGACAAGTTTCCTATTCTAGTCATTGATGATTTGCTAGACAAGTTGAATGGAGCTATGTATTTTACAAAGTTAGATCTTAGATTAGGTTATCACCAAATTCAAATTAAGGAAGAAGATATTTGTAAGACAACATTTAGGACTCATGAGGGTCATTATGAGTTTTTGGTGATGTCATTTGGTCTTACTAATGCATTATCTACATTTCAAAATTTGATGAATACCATTTTTAAGAAATTCTTGAGGAAGTTTGTATTAGTATTCTTTGATGATATATTGATTTATAACAATACATGGGAAGAACACTTGCAACATGTAGATCAAGCATTACAAGTACTTGAAGATCATCAAATCTATGCTAAGCCATCCAAGTATGCTTTTGGTCTCAATGAGGTGGAGTATTTGGGACACAGTTTCACATGAAGGAGTAAAGGTGGATCTTAACAAAATTAAGGCTATCGTGGCATGACCTATTCCTAAAACCATTAAGAAATTGACAGGTGTCTTGAGATTGATGCGATACTATAGAATATTTGTGAAGAATTATGGTTGTATAGCAACACCCCTCACAACTTTATTGAAGAAGGCTTATTTTAATTGGAATGACTCTGCTAATGCAACATTTGAGAGATTAAAGGAGGCTATATGCAAAAATCTAGTGCTTTCCACTCCAGACAATGGAGGCCTTATCTAATGGGTGGACACTTCAAGGTTAAGACAAATTATGATAGCCTAAAATATTTTTTGAAACAAAGATTATCTTCTAAAGAGCAACAAAAATGGGTCACTAATATGTTGGCATATGACTTTGAGATTATATATAAGAAAGGGAAGGAAAATGTTGTGGTAGATGCACTTTCTAGGAAGGATGAGAAAGATGAAGCCTTATTGCGTGCCATTTCAATATTACAAGCAGATTGGGGGGAAGAAGCCAAAGTAGAGTGGTAGAATGATGTTGCTACAAGTAATCTCATTCAACAGTTAAAGAGTGATCCTATTAGTTCAGATAATTTTTTTTGGAAGGGAGATACTCTCTGGTATAAAGAGTGATTGTATCTATGCAAGAATTCCACTCTTAAACACAAGATTCTCACATAACTTCATGAGTCTCCAATTGGTGGTCATTTAGGAATTTTGAAGACATCATTGAGTCAAGAAATATTTTTTTGAGAAGGGCTTAGAGGCAATGTTCAAAATTTGTGGTTGAATGTTTGGTTTGTCAAAGAAACAAAGGGGAGACAATTAAGACATGGGATCTCTTTCAACCCTTAGTTATTCCTAGCCAACATTGGGAAGAGGTATTCGTGGACTTCATCATAGGGCTTTTGAAATCTAAAGGTCATAATTTCATCATGGCACTAATAGATCACCTCACTAAATATGCACACTTCATTGCATTATCACATCCTTTTACAACAAGTATAGTGGAAAAAGCTTTTTTTGGAGAATATACAAAAGCTACATGGTACACCTTAGGTTATTATCAATGATTGTGATCCTATCTTTACTAGTCACTTTTGGAAAGATTTATTCTCATATTTGGGTATTCAATTGGCTCATAGTTCTTCATACCACCCTCAATCAAATGGTCAAGCTGAGGTTGTTAATAATTTTTTGGAAGGATATCTACATTGTTTCACTTCAGATAATTAGTCTCAATGGGTAAATTGGCTACCATTAACAAAATGGTGGTATAACACTTCCTTTAATAGTTCATCAAAAATGTCTCCATTTATGGAACTATATAGATACCAACCTCCTTCCATCACATCATTATTGACGATGTCACCAAGGTTTTAGGCAATAGAGGACTTCATCAACAACGGGTACTCTCAAGACTCAAGGAGAATTTAGCCATGACACAAAATCAAATGAAGGAGTAGGCAGACCAACACTATAGTGGAATAAGTCTTGAAGTTGGGGATTGGGTCTTATTGAGATTGCAACCTTATAAGCAAATTTTATTGAAGCAACATAAAAATAACAATAATTTGTCTCCAAAATATTAGGGTCATACCAAATCATGCAAAAGATATGCAATGTTGCCTACAAGTTGGAGTTGCCACCAACAACAAAGATACATCCAATTTTTCATGTTTCTTGTTTGAAGAAGGTAATTGGGCATAATATCCCTACCTAGATAATATTACTCGAGCTTGGCGAAGAAGGAAGAATCTTATTGGAACCAAAGTGCATTCATCAAATATGCACAAAGAAGCTAAGGACTAGAACACTCATTAAGTATCTCATCCAGTGGAAGAATTTATTGGTTGAAGATACCACATGGGAGCATGAGGAGTTCATTCAAAAGAATTCACAATTGATTAGCATTAAGGACAATTCTTATCTGAAGAGGGGGGACATGCTACATCCTTAATATTAGTGTACATAGGGTTATGAGTAGTCAACTTGTGGCTATCTTAACTCTTAATTAAGTCATATTATTATTATATTATTATTTAGTAATTTAAGTTAGCCTAAGTCTTATACAAAGCTATCTAAGTTGGTCTGGGTTATATGCTAGGCATAAATAAAGTATATATAAGAAGTAGTGAGTCTTATTTAATCATCATATTGTGAATTATATTCTCATTGGAGATATTTGGAGGTTTTCCCCCTCGAAGTGGCTTGTTATTCTTAGTTATTATCAAGTATTTGTAACATATTTCATAACATATTCTTTTATTGTGCAAGTTGTTTCATTACACCAAACTTCTAAAAAATTGATCCTTACCATTTTAAGTATTTCAGTTTCTTACATTTTTAGTTTTTATCAAGTGTAGATGGTTAAAATTCTATGACAAATTGATATTTGTAGTGTAATTATCACATTTTTACCACCTTATTTATGTTGTAACTATTGGTTATTTAACTAATAGATAGATAGTCTTTAAGAATTTCTCACGTTCTATGCTTAAGACTATTACTAGGCTGCCCAACGAACATGATAAAATTGGATACTCTCCTCTACACTTGTTAGAACATAATGTTATTAGGGGTCATACCCTTATAACATTTATATATTTTTCTAATATAAGCTTATAAAACCTTATATATTATATTTTTATTGAGCATATCCCATTTGAAATAATTATAGTCTAATAATTAGATTATCGATTATTTATGAATGGGGGTTGTTGAATAGGTGTGACTAATACCCTTTCAAGTATTATGTCACCCTTCCTCCTATATTTAAGGATTTTCTCTCTCGTTTGAGAGATGAGGAATTTTGGAGATTGATAGTGAATTCTATCACTATGCAGATGACGTATTATTGGCCATGTGGAAGTATGAAGAAGTGCTCCCCAAGTTTGGTTTATATTATGATAGAATATTATTGTTAAGTGTTAATAAAATGATGCTTTACGAGGTTTTTTTACCTGAAAGGGTTTTCCCCATGTATATCTTGTGTAATGTGTAAATTTTATGATTGTATGATTCTCATTTTATTTATTGTGTTTTGTTTATAATGATTAGTATCCTAAGATCCTAATTTTTAGCATGGTATCAAAGTAGGTTAGGCTATACTAATCATTTTTACATGTTATACTAGAAGATATGTAGAATTTGATGGAAAAACTCATTATGCTCAATCAACACACATGCAAGGTCATTTAAAATATATTTGGTGTGTTTTTATTTTATTATTTTATTTTCTCCAAGTAAGTTATTATGCCATTAAGTAGCTTCAAAATACTCCGTAGCTAATGTATTGAAATATAAATGTTAGCCCTTGATTAACATCCATTTTATTCAGAAGGAAACAACCCTAAAGTTCTAGGTAGTGCACTTGTAAGGGGAAGAACTTTTGGTTATGCTACAAATATCTCAGTTAAAAATCACTTCAATGTTATCTAATAGCCTCTTTATTGAAATCCTTCATTGCACTTATGAACTACCACCTCATTCATTAACACCATATTTTTTTAGAATCTTAAGTGTGAAAATATTATTTTACTAAGGAAAAGCTTACTATAAAGTATTAGGAAACCATTCACATCACGCCAATAGAACCCCTCCAAAAATTTACAATAGTTTATAAACTATCTTTGATTTTTTTAAGCTAATGTGATAACAAATATAAAATAGATGAAATAATCCTCTATATAAATAAAAACACATAACAAAAATTTACAATACTTAACATTATTTCAAATAGAATTAATATGATTGCTATCATTCAATAATAATAATACCCATTTCCTCAGAGATTGAAGATTCTAATTTTTTATAACCAAGATCAAAATATTTCCTCAAAAAGTTTTATAACCAAAATCAAATAATGACAATAATATTCTATAAATCTTTTGTGTGGATACATCAAGTGGAAATGATAGTCTCACTAAATATTATTATCTTAGGAAGATCACTAGTGACAATTATATGTTCATTTTTTTTAATCAAAATCACAAAAGGACACATGATGTGCTTTCAAACATTAAAACTCATTTATGAGGCAAAAAAACCTAGACATCAAATTTAACCAATTCCTCACAATATAATACCACTAATATTTATAAATATAATATTTTTAAGAGATCAAATCTTTAATATATCAAATCCATATAAAAGTTGAAATCACTTAAAAATTGAAGTCCTTATAAAATGTTTAAAGCAAGACCAAATCTTTATATAAATCAAAAGACCCTCTTTTGAAAGAGTAAAAAAAAATCATTGAGTTGTGACTATTCATAAAGCCCCTCTTTCTAAGGTTAAGGCATGCTTTATTCACTTCTTAATATACTTTTTGGAGCCCCCTCTATGCTTATAAGCCCAAAGTCTTAATATTATGTACTTTTTTAAAGCAAGGTTATTTTTAAAAAGCTATCTTATATACAATCAAATAAATTTATGCCACATTCAAATATGTGATCTCTTTAATAAACAAAATTTCCTTACAAAAACCAATATAGTGAAATTATAGAAGCTAGAACATTGGACAAAACAACCTTAAGCTATGGTTTCATAGTGGGGAGTTAAGTAAACATTATGAGATTTGATAATGGTTCGTTTATAGAAAGCAATTTTATTTTGATTATACACCTACCAATGGCATCACAATGTTTGAATTTACACCTTCCAAATTTCATTTGTATGAGAGTCCTTTCAAATTCTTCTCAATAAATCCATTTTTGTGCATATCGTGCGATTGGCTAAACCACATTCCAAGACAATTTATCAAATAGATCATATATCTGAAATGAGAACTCTCATTTATATTAGATTTCATCTTTTTGTGGTGCCTTGTCGAGAAGTTGCATGCATGATTTGTCTTTCATATTTTGCACTAAATGTTATCTCATTTATGTCAAATGTTCCACATATCCTATCTCTGGTTTTTATGCATCACAGGGTATTGGGTATTTACTATTTATGTTTCAAAAAATATTATCATGCTCCATTCCATTTCTGTCAATCATAAGGTTAAGGATAAGAATATAAATTCTACACTCATGCAAATTCAATCAAGTAGGTTCCTAGAGATTCTTGTTTCTATTAGGAAATAGTTTGACATTAATCCTATGAATTTGATTTATTCAAATTTTTTTTTAGACTATTTAATAGTTCTAATTTATACATATTCTTTGATTGTGGTTTCCCGTGAGGTTTAGACAATCTTTAGGAGGTAATATTTACAATCAATCCATCTATTTAACAATTAGAATGATAGGAAGGTTACAAATTTTAGTTTTCTTAATACCAATGGCTTATATGATCAAAAGTTTCTAAATTTTTATTTGTAAACATATCATTAAGGTACTACTCTGTCCTCTCTAAAATTTTATTTGTAGACATACCATTAAGGTACTCTGTCATCTCTAAATTTATTTGTAGACATAACCTTAAGATAATCTATCATTAGTTCACATACTTGATTTGTGTACAATACAAAATGAATCATGAGTATCCTACACAAGTATCCTATTATATGAAACTTTTCTAGGTGTCATTGAAATTGGTTGTGCCCCTTATCATGTAAGCCACCAATCAACATAATATAACTGACCAAAATATCGTCATTCTTGTGAATAATTGACCCTTATGAAGTAAATATTTACACAAAGGAAAATAAAATAATAATGAAGATAGGAGAAGGAATTTTCTTTTTTTTTAGTCGATAACCATAAGAAATAAAACATTTTCAAGTTTTATGTTTCCCAAACCTAATCATGATTCTAAACAGGAAGCATGCTTGTAAATATAAGTATTGTCTTTGTTGAGGTGCATCCTTTCGAACCTGATATGTGCCATTATATGGGCTTTGAAATCGAGTTTACAAAAACTCTTAAATGAAGAGCTCATCTGCAAACCAAAGGAAAACCTCTACTCAATGGTTTTATCTTAAAATTATTTCATTGATGTTACTTGTTTAGGTCACTTCTAATGCACATATCTATATGATGGGATCCTTTTTTGACACCCTTTTTATTCACCTATGTGTGCCTACTCTTCCTCATGCATTTATTTTAACTTCCACACTAGTAGGAAATTTATCCTTAAGTATCATTCCTTCATCTTTAAAAAATAAATATAGTCAAATTGTACATGGATCTACAAAAACTATGTTCTTGATTGATTAAATAGGTCATCTAAAAACCTAATCATATCACCTAAATTGATTCAATATATCATATAACTCAATAAATCGAAATATAACTTATATCATCTATTAACATCTTATGGAAGATAAATTATTTGAGTTGGCATTTTGTATAGAATGCTTGTTGGAAGTGAAGTAGGAGACAAAGGAAATTCTTCCTTTTTGTTTGATAATTATATTACAAAGTTAAAAGATGATATTTTTGGTTTTCACAACTATCTAAGGAGTTCAATATATGCTCTAAAAACTCTAAATTTCTTGGGCATAACTGCACCTACTTATAATGGGTGCCTATCGCCCTAATAAACTATTCAGGGAGCAAGCCTGGAAAGAATAGCTCACTTGATGCTTATTTTTTTATGAATCATTATTATATTTTTAGTAGCATGACTATTTTTTCTTAAAAGAGACGTGACAAATTATTCATACTTATGTTTATGGACCAATATTTTATGATCATTGATGAATGAAAAATGCTTATAATTAATGATCGTCCTTATTATTCCTATACCAAGAATCAAATTTACTTGATTGTTGTGTCAATGACTATGCTAGTGATTCTATTTATAAGAAATCTACCATAGATTGTGTCTTCAAAATAAATGTGTAGGTGCTCTTACATGGATGGTATATTACTTTTAAGAAAGCTATCTTCTATGGTTTTTTAAATCAAAACCCAAAATATAAAATGGCTCCTGAAGAATCAACGTGGCTTTGAAGATTTATGGAAAAGATTCAATCAAATACTTGTAAAATTACCACCTTATTGTATGATAATTGGAGTTATTTAATTCTTCCCAAAAATATCATTTCTAAAGAGAGAAAAACATATTGAAGATCATGGGCACCTCATACAAACAAAAAAAATTCACCATAATAGTTCTGTTCAATTTTATTCATCTAAACATCTAGTGTATACTATGATCAAGAAGAAATAGATTGGAATCTTATCCATCACTTATTAAATAATTTGTGTAGTGATTGGCCTTGGGTGATGCCATTGAGGGGAGTGTGCATAACACCACCTCATGGATAAATCCTAAATGTAAGACCTAACAAGCATAATATAAGACCTCTAGGCATTATATTCTCCAAATTCAGATAAATGCTTGGCCTTAAGTGATGCCATTGAGGGGGAGTGTGCATGTCAATTCCACCACCTAGTGGCTAAATCATAGATGTATAAGTCCTATGAGAATCTATTCAAATTCTTCTCTATAAATCCACTTATAAAAGCAATGTATTAAGTCCTACGAGCACATTGTATTAAGTCTTATGGGCACTATGTAATGAACTTGGGGTGAGGTTGATTTGAGGAGATCCCTGGGCTCCAATTAAAATACTTATAAGACCTCATATATAGCATAATTTTTAAAACATTGGGATTATAAATTATGACAAGATGACTTTCATGTAGCCTAGAATACATGATTTTCATCTTGGCATACATTTGTGTCCTTATTTGTCATTGTCAAAGAAGACCTATGTTATTAGGGTACTTCATTTTTATTTTATGGAAATTGATATGTGATGCCCCCTATTAACATTATGTGGGAGTGTTAGAATATAATGTTATTAGGGGTCATACCCTTATAACATTTATATATTGTTTTAATGTAAGGTTATAAAACCTTTTATTATATACTCATTAAGATAATCCCATTTGAAATAATTATAGTCTAATAATTATATTATTGATTATTTATGAATGGGGGTTGTTGAATAAGAGAGACTACTACCATTTGAAATATTATGTCACTCTTCGTCCTATATTTACGGAGGTTCTCTCTCATTTGAGAACTGGGGAATTTTGGAGATTGATAGTGAATTCTATCACTATGCACATGAGGTATTATTGACCATGTGGAATTATGGAGATGTGTTCCCTAGGTTTGGTCTATGTTATAATAGACCATTATTGTAAGTATTTTAATAAAATGATGCTTTATGGGGCTTTTTACTTAAAAGGGTTTTTCCCATGTATAACTTGTGCAATGTGTAAATTCTATGATTCTCATTTTATTTATTTTATGTTTTGTTTATAACGATTAATATTCTAAGATTCCAATTTTTCACAACACTTCCGACTTTGCAAAGCCAAGGTGGGTAGACCAATAAGATGCATTTGTTAAAGATATATACCATACTAATATGACAGTTCTTAGCAGATGTAAAGACTGATTCAAACAAATGAGGATCTTTGAGATTGGAAACAATAAAGATTTATTTCCTTGTAACTTTCACTTCTTAGGTATGAATTCTATAATAATTTAGACAGTTAAATTACATTTGATGAATTTTCCATGATTGATATATTATGGGTTGGGAGAAGTTGTTTAGCCTATGGATCAATGCCTTATAATAGAGCATAGAGTCTTTAATTCAGTGTGTTAATTACATCATAACATAATAATATTTTGTGGGATTATTTATTATTGCTTTACAATAATTAAGTCGGTTGCAAATGGCCCTATAATCTAAGCTCTACCTAAAATCCCTTACAGATTCCATATTTATTACTGTCATCAATAAAAGGTTTGTGTTACTCCTTAAAAAATAGCTAATATCAAATATAGTTTATCATAACACGTGTGTGCAAATAATTTAAAAATCCCTTATCTCATAAATTCAAAGAGATAAGAAATTACAACTAGAGACAATTTGGACCAAGAAGTTTAGAAGCAACGTTACAACTTCAACAATGATGAAAATAATATATTTAAAGAAACTTGACACTATTACAATATGGGTATTTCCCTCCTATTTTTTTGACCCTTTATAATAGAAAATATTTTCTCCCTTGAAAGAGAGATTAAAAGGAAAATCCTTCTTAGATGAATGCAAATTTTCATGTTGCAATTCCATGATGAGTAAATCTTAAATCATTTGGAAAGCATCCATGTGACTCACTTAGGATAACATCACATCCTCCATCAAGTTGTTGAATGGTTCGATTAAGATACAATTACATCATAATTGTGGTGTTGATGGGAGGATGTAGTAGACAAAATCATGATGATGTAGAAAAAATAGGAATTAATTCCACTATCCATATTAGTTGGAAGTGCCTTCGTGGATGTGGACACTATTTTTGGATGAGAAATGTTGACATGATGAAAGAAGAAGCAACCATTAGACAGGTCAATGTTATGGACAATCTAGTGAACAAAATAGTAACCATGTAAATTATTTTTAGAGGACTAAAGAATTCTAGCTCTAACTAAATAACAACACCTAGATTAGTGGGTATAATGAAGTTGTAAATATGCATTTCACATCCAATGTAATTAACCCATCTAAATAGGCTCCTTACTCCTATATGGAGGTGGATTAATCATAGCCACCACACCACTCCCATAAGGCACACCATGTGATAAACAACATTACTCATGGGAGAAACAAATTCAGCTCTCTATGATGTATTATATTGAAATAAGGAGTTTCTGGTCATGAGGACCTCATCTCCATCCACAACCATTATGAGGGAATTAAAAGAAAAACAATTAGGTGCAAGTTACACCCGACTATATTCTTCCTAGACTTGCTCAGTCTAGCCATGAAACTTGAATTCTAATAATGTCTCCTTTTTACCTTATATGGTCCATACAACTAAAAATTGAAGCAATTTATGAACCTCTCAACCATCCTAACTGCTTCTAAGCTAACAAATTAACAACTCAAAAAAACTTACAATTACCATTTACCAAAATTGTTAAGTTCACATGCATTTTGTAGCTGCACCATGTAGATGATTATCTCCTTAATCAAAATTTAATCAAGCATTAAAACAAATAATAATTTATTTCCATTTATGGTGATCTATGTAATCCCATCTACGAGGATCTTGGAGATATGAGATCTACATATTTTAATTAGCTTTGGAATGTGCCTTTGGTGACACCAAAGTGTCACATTAATTAAGTCTCAAGAGTATTTTCTTACCTAGGTGGAAAAATCTTCATCAATTGACCAATTAAACTCTAAGATTCTTTCCAACTTGTTCTGAGCATGGAACCTGGTGTTTATTAATATCTTTACTTCCTTTATAAATCCTTCTATCCCTAATTCTAGTTTTAGCAATTTGTCTATTTTGGCATTGCATGTAGTCAAAGGGGTGTAATTTATTGGAATTTTAATTTCTAGTATGATAATTATTTCATTTCATCATTTTTACTAAGTATTGATGATAATTTGAATTTTTCTAAGATATTAAAATTATCCATTTTTTATTTCATTGCTAGGTCAAACCTACTTTAAATGTAAAATGTAAGCTAGGAGCCCAATCACTTCATATGTATGGGCTATCTCTTTTGGAGCTTCACGATTGTATCTTGTGTGTTCTTGAATTGTATTCATCATAATCCATCATGGGATTCATGTACTCTGCACATGTCTTAGAAATGGTTCTTGTTGACACTCCTTAGCCCTCCTTAATTTATCAAGATAACTATGTACATCATCAACTTTATTTAATATATGGGAAATCATGTGATCAAAATTTTATACATTAGGTCTAAATCTTGATTCATCCTTTATGTTGGAAATCAAGGTATAACTTGTAGCAATATAAACTTATTAAAGTGATTGAAAACCTAAAATTATCTGTTCAAGATAAACATAACAAGATTATGTGATTGACAATTTCAACAATGAAAGAAAAATATGTAATACCACAAGTCATCAACACAAGTGACACAAGATATACGTGGAGAAAACCTTGCGGGAAAAAATTCCACACCCAAAGAGATCCAATGTTTGTATTAATATTCAATGAAGTACATTAATACAACAATCCTCTCTGTAATCCGACAACACTTCGTCGTTCTGACAACCTACAAAGAACTCATACTAAACCACCATCTCAAGGCTCCATAGAAGTATGTGGGAGAGAATACCACAAATGGCATCCCAAAACAACAAGCAAAACCACATGGAAAAACCCACGCTCCCCTTAGTGGACAACCCATAAACATGGAATAAAATATTAAATTATAGCATGGCCTTCACATGGGCGCCTAACCCACAACCAATTAAAATTAGTCAAATCTGAGTGCTCCATAACTCTTTGCAGCTCCAATGGCTACATGCATGAACATGCACCAACATGCAAACCTTTGCACCCAACCATGAAAGAGCATGCAAAACATGCAAATAACATGCAAGGACATGCACACTCAAGTGGTCCCAACCCAAAAAGTTGGATGCCCAAGAGGAATATTCTCCTAGGATGCTTTGTAACCGTTGTTGTAATGGGTTCACCTCTTTGAATGTAATTACAATTTGTCATAGGAAAATAAATAATAAATATATTGTCCCTCATGTCCCCTAGAACACTTTCCAGAGAACGTGGAGACACTTAAATCGACTTAGGATAGCAATTATAATGTAACCTATCCTAACACTTTGTGCCTCTACCATTGCTTTTTCATCTTGAATCTTTTTTTATTCTTCTTTCAAACCCTTTATTTTGAGCATGAGAGTCTCTCTGTCCTATTAAGACATGGTATTTTTGGAATTTTATGGTGTCATAGACTCAGTCAAGGCCATCTTTTGTCTTCCCACTATGGAATCAACTTTGTTATACTCATGTAATAATCTTGTATGCTCTACTTGCAACTTATAAAAATATGTTTGCAATTTATTAGTAGAAAATTCATTCAAAAGAGCAATACTACTACTAGAGAAGCTACTTGAGGTGTTGTTATGTTACCCAACTTTTATACATTAATATTTCCCTTTAGATTGTTCACATCTTGGAATGCTTAAGGTTTATCTAATTTGGGAGCTAGGGCCCATATGGGTAATGTTGTACCTAGTATTGAAGTTTGAACCAAAGTATAGATCCTTTGCTTGATCTTCCCCTAAAACATTCTCATTAGCATCCCACATCCTTATAGTATTTAATGAAATTACATAGCAATATCCCATCTAGGTAATAACAAGCATCCACTCTCTTTGAATAACCTTCTTCATTCTTTTTGTGCTATATTTGATAGGTCAAATTTGACTTGCTTTTGAATACTTTGAACAACACCTTCAATTTTTTTTTTCTTGTTGCTACTTATCTTTGGATTTTTGGATGTCAACATTCGTTTCTCCTTTAATCAACATCATTCTAAATTCATCGATTTTAATGAAATCATCATGTGAGAATTTTTTTTCACATGCCAGTGCTCAGACATCTTGAATAGATTTTTCACCTTCTTCTAAAGTCAACAATGTTCTCTCAAGTGAAGTATTATTAAGAATAGGTCTCTAGAGTGATACAAGTATTTGCATCTTCTGCTCATATTCTTCATTATCTCCACTAGCCTCAGTTATATTCTTCATTATCTCCACATTGTTCAACATTGTAAACATTTTAAGAACAAGATCCTTGATATCATTAATTATCCCTTATAGTTAACATCAAGAACCCATATTTTCCTTTCTCCTAGGAAAAATATTATCAATCATATCTCCTTCTTTCAACCTCCTCCTTTATCTTGCAATTCTTGATGGGGTATTTAGCTTTATCAAGCTAGTGCTTATACCTTTATCTTCCCACTTCTTCTTTTATTCTATTAATGAAGTGTTCTAGATCAAATTTTTTACCCTTCTCTGCAAACATCCTATACTCCATGAATTTTCTCTCTAATAGGTCTAGACCCTCTTTTTCAATAATTATAGAATTATTAAATCTAAGGATGGAAGGAATGAATTATCCTTTCTTTGGCTATCTTAAACAAATTTTATCTAATTTATTTAATTTCCATATTGCTTCCTAAAATTCCACGTTGTCAAGGACCTAGAAAGGGAGAGCATGTGGTTCCGCCTTAGCTCCATATACTCTAATGATTTTTCTACCTTGGTGGAACAACCAATCTCCCCAATTATGGTCAATGTCTATCTCTTGGCTAGACTGCTTTGGCCTTATGAAATTCATGAAATTTTTAGACTATCTATTATTATGTTGCCCAAGCATATCCAAAATTCTTGGAACAAAATAAAATTCAAATGCATTATAGTAAGAATTCAGATAATGTGTATCCCATATATAGTTGAATTGGTAAAATTGTATTATATTGTGACACTACTATTACTCTCAAATTTTTTCCCCATGTTCTCTTTCCCAATTACAACAAGATATGACAAAGTAGAGAGTACCACTAGAAGCAGAGGATCATATTATCAATCTTTAGAGATAGATGCTCTTTATTAAATACCTTCTGCCATAATAAAGCAAAATTAAAAGGTCTATTGACATATCTATGGTGGAAATTTTCTACCAACATTACCATTTGCTCCAATATTTGTGGTTTATAATCCACCTCTAGAACTTGACATAGAGAAAAATATGTTAGTTTGAAGTACTCTTCAAAAGTTTCATTTTGTATTGGTTCCATTTCATCAAAATGAATGTACTTGGACCCAATAAAATTTGGAATTTGATGATTGGGCAACCGTTTCACCCTATAACTACTCTCTTTTGCATATTCTTTGCATGTCATGAAGTCAATTTTACATTTGGCCTAAGGGTTTAGGTTGAAAACCTTCTTTACAAATTCCTTGTTCATTGTGAGTAGGATTTCTATTCCTGACTTTAATTATCTTGATTTTGAGTTATACTGCTTACTTATTGCATACACTAAACCTATATTGACAAAGACATAAAGCACAACTAGTTTTCCTAAGTTGAATTTCAATATGTTTGAGATAGGGGTAGGGCTTCTGACATGATTATAGAAATATAAGAATAAATCCCACTCGATGACAAGGTATACAACATCCCTAACCAACTTTTCTCTATCCTATAATATATTTGATAGTGTGTTGATACTTTGAGTATGTTTAATTTTTTGACAAAATTGGGTAACTAAGCAATTAGGTTTTGTTCATTACCTCTTTTAGGTTTACTAGTGTGGGATGAAGCACAAATAATTTTAGTAATATAGGATTTTGATAAATATAATACATTTATGGAAAACAAAAACTACATGGATAACTAACAACAAGTTCTATTGAAATAAATTGGTGATTTTAAACCCTATTCCTCATTTTATTTAACTAGAGGGAAAATTTAACTAACTTATAACAACATACCCAATGGTTATTATGCTTGAATGGGCATGGATTTTGATTGCTAGCAGATAATCCTTAGAAAATGTTGAATTTTGGATTGGGACACACCTTTGATCTCCTTGCACATCACTAGAAAATAATTATGATGATTCAAATTCTAGGACTAAAAATTCTTGTTCATGTCCTCAATTCTATATTAAATGCATGTACATGTCATAGTAGAAGGTGGTAGAGTTAATATTTTTTATTTAATCGAAATTTTGTGACATAGACTAAACTCTAATAACTACTATATATGACGCTTGTTAGCAAGAAAATTGGGGAAAAATAGATCAAAGTTCTAATCTGTAAGTAATTTCTAAGTGTTGTAGTTTATGCACTAGACTCAGTCATATAAAGGCAACACCAATTTCATTTAGACAAAGGATTAACTAATTAAATATATATTTACTGAATGACATATAACATCATATAGATAGAATTTTGGTAATCATTATATTAATCACATCAAAAGATTACATTCATATATCTTCCCCTATACTCTACACATCTATTTCCTTTATATAACCCTTCACACATTCAATCTTATACTTATATCTTCTTACATACATTTCATATACAGGTTTCTACATACATTCCCCTTACACATCTACATATTGTTAGTTGTATCTTTCTATATACATATATCCATGGGATGGGATGTGACCCATCTATCCTACCCCTACCCTAGATGGTAACTTTTTACTCTTAAGGTCCGCAAGATCTTTATTGCAAGATGCGATAGGATTTTCCTAGTGGTATTTGCACTATTGCTCTTTCCTGACAACATCATCCCCCCTTTCAAAATGTTGACTTGTCCTCAAGTCAACACTACTTTGTTGTAGTATGATAGTGTTTAAGGCATGCTGCATTGACAAAGGATTGTAATATGGTGCTATCTAATGCTCTTAGTTGTATTACTTCAAAGTTAATAATGTGGTGGATTTGATAAGGGACCAACCATTTGACTTTGATTTTTCTGTAATTTTTGAATTTACTATCATAGAGTAAGACCATACCATCGACCTTAAATTGTTTAGACGTGACTTTTTGATCATCCCATGCTTTTTTCCCATAGATTGTGTGTTGCTAGTTGTCTTGCTTCGTCTAGTTTATCTAGTTTATCTAGGTGGTGTTTGATGGATTCTTTGTCAGTGAGCCTTAAGGCTAGTGTTGTACAAAGGTTATGGACCACATAATTTATTGGTATGCTAGATTCCATGCCATATAAGAGATTAAATGGAGTGTGTTCGGTGGCTCATTTTTAGGTAGTATGCCTAGAGTATCACAATAATTTTAATGTCCCAACAGGTCCTGTTTGCATTACACATCTTGGCCAGGGTAGTGGCTATAATCTTATTTAGTGCCTCACTCACACCATTTTCTTGTGAATGGTATGATGTGTTGCGATTATGTGTGATCATGAAATTGGATAGTAATTCCTTTATTATTTTGTTAACAAAGTGTTTTCCTTGATCACTGGTTATATTGAGTGGACACCCAAATATGGTAATTATGTTATGGTAGAAAAATCTAGTTGTGTTATATGTAGTGCAATCCTTGGTTGGTTCAACTTCAGCCCATTTAGTTAAGTAGTCTTGATCTGTTTTACGGATCTATGACAATTGCATTGAATGCGTAACAATTACAATTTTAAATCCAACTTAATCGAAATTAACACATGAACATGATTAAATAAATGAAATTAACAAAGTGATGAAATTTAGAATGAGAGAAAAGAGAGAGAGAATGCAAACAAATTGATAACAGAATTCGTCATAAGAACGACTGTCTATGGGCCCCTCTCAAATGAGTGGATTGATCTGATTACTTCTCCAGAAAATTAGTACAACATGTCGGCATAATCTCCCCTTGGTTTACAAATAAATTTGACAAGCCCTCCTTCAAAGTGCACAAGAGCAACCTCCTGAATAACATGAAAATCGAGAAAAAATTCTCCAAGGAATTTTCTTCTCCCATCACCACTTAGCCTTTCCATCCTACACTACCCCCTTTTATACACCAATATTACCCCAATTGGTTACTAATCAATTGATTTTACAATATTCTCCCAAATCTCACATAATCCTCCCATTTACATAATAAATCTTCAAATCTTCCTTTTTTACATAAAGATAATTTTTAAAAATCCCCTAATATCATTTTATTTCATTTTAAGCCATTTTAAATTTATCATCCACGGGCTTTATTGTTTAAGGAGGTTTTATTTTAACCTCTTAAAACAACTTAGGGAGTTTATTTTCAATATTTGTGGGTAAAATGTTTAAAAAATAAAGGAGCTTCGGTTGCGGGAGTTGTTTAAAAATAACTTTACCCATTGTATACACCGAAATCTTCGGTGGTCTATCGGTGATAAAAGGGATTTGTTTGGGCCAGTGGTCGGAGTTCAACCCCCACCAACCATCATTTTTAAACAAATGCTGAACAACTCAATAACAAAAACAACTGATATATAGCATATAGTTAGACGCGTTGAGAGTGGTGTAATGGTGAAGGCCTTTGGTTTGATCATCGGTGGTTGTGGGTTCAAGCCCCATGCGGGCCGTTAGAATTATGTTGTTTCAATTGCCAACTAGAGGAGGATAGGGAGGTGCCACGTGGAACCCAGACAATGTGCCACATGGCACAATTTCATTCGCTGATGATGCTGTTTGGATGCCACCTTGATCGCTGACCAGGTCTACCACACAGGATGTACGGAATGCCACGTCTTGTACAAATGTCCACATCACTTGCCACGTGTCAATTCCTAAGTTTTCCATGTCACTATCCATACTGTATGGGCTGCCATGTTAGCATGTTGACGTCAGCATTCGTACAATCAAAAGTCAACCTTCTATGCAAACTTTGACTGGCTATAATTGGTGCAAATAGACTCCAATTCGCGCGAAACGAATGTCGTCAGAAATCTCTCGACGAGCTCTTCGCGATGATGCCAACTTTGACCACTTTTGGCAATATCAAATTTTGACCTTTTTTTGACCTGAGCCCTAAGTTGACCAAGGTTTGATCGAGCATAACTCGAGCTTCGTAGCTCTGTTTGACTCCGTTCGAGTTGCGTTGGAGTCAAGATTTCGAGCTCTTCTCGGTGATGCCAATTCTGGAGACAAATGAAAAACTTCAAATTTTGACGAAGATCCTCCAGATCAAGTCTACTCTAGTGATAATAGATCTAGCTTTGGACAATTTTTTTGGAGGATCTATAGGTCTTATAAAGTCAATATCCCATTTCTCAAATGGACTTGTGCTAAGACTATATGGAGGTACATCTCATCTCCAGTGGTAGGTCACCCTATTCTATGGAAAATATCACAATTCTTTGTATAGTTTTTGGAATCCTCATTTTTATTAGGCCACCATAACCCAGCTAACAATATTTTTTAGGTAGTAGTGTCTCTGCACTCATGTCCTCTTGTAATTCCTTCATATGCTTCCCTTAATATTTTTTCTCATTCATGTTCATAAACTACTCTCTGGAGAATGACATATCTCCCCCTTTTGTATAGTGCTTCCTTAATTAAGATGAAAGGTAGGTATTTTTGTAACACTTGTTTATCATGTGCTATCATATTAGTGGGATATTAACCTATAGAAAGTAATTGTGCCACATCATGAAATTATTTTGGTACTACAGTTATCCAAAATAGATGGGTGCCTGGTAAATCTTCTTCCTTAGCTTCCTTGGTTTCTTTGCTTGTATCAATTCGAGATAAATAATCGAGACCTTGATTGTTCCTCCTTGGTTTTTCCATTATATTGAAATTAAATTCTTGAAATAATAGTAACCATCGACATATTCTTCCTTGTATCATTGGTTTGTTTAGGAGAAATTTAAAAGGATCATGATCAGTGTAGAATGTAAATGGTGTAGATAGGAGATAATGGCATACTTTATGTAATGCATATACCATGACTAAGGCCTTTCATTCAGTGGCAGTGTAATTTATCTTAGCTTGGAAAAGTTTGTAGCTAGAAAAAGTGATTGGTTGATCCTTATTTTTGTTAGATTTATGAATAACACGAGACACAAGATCAAACAATGAACAAAACACCTTTTACTCAAGAGCTCTATAAAACAAAGATTTGTTATTCCTCATAAAGAAAATACTTACATAATGAATAATTACAAGAGAGAATGAATGCTTTATAAGAGCAACCCTAATGATAAAGGGATTAGATCATGACAAGTGTCAACATATTATGTGATGAGATGAATTGATCTAATATTAGCTCTATAGTTAGCATAAATAAAGCATTAAGTTAACTAATAAAGAAAACCTAAGTTTAACTTAAGTGCATGAGAATTATAATAATAATTAATTAAAGTAATTAATTATTCTCTAATACATGATAACTCTAACACCCCCCCTTAAGTGTAACTTAGGGAGTAACTAAACAACTCTAAAAACTAATGCATAAAAAGCAAAGAAAGCATGAATGGGTCCCAAGAACTAGGCCTGATGAGGTACCCAATACAACTAAAAGATCTCTAAAAAATGGAGAAATGGAGAAAACCTCATGGGAAAAACTCTACTCCAAAAAGAGATGAAAGCATGTAAAAAACACATGAAGGAAGGAAGGCCTCATTAAGACCCCCCAAGGAAAACTTCCTTTACCCCAAGCATCAATCGTAGTTGAAGATAGTGAGGCAATGCCAAAGGTTTCATGAAGATGTCTGTAACCTGCTCCTTTGTAGGCATGTACTCTAAGGTGGGAAAACCATCCCGAATCAACTGTCATATGAAGTGCATGTGGATCTCTATGTGCTTAGTACACTGATGCTCCACTAGATTGTGAGAAATTTGAAAGGAACTCTAATTGTCACACCAAAGAATAGTGGGACTATCAAGAGGAAAACCAAACTCAGTCAAAGACTATTGAAGCCACAAAACCTCTTGGTTGGCCAAAACCGCTACATGATACTCAGCCTCTATGGATGATAATGCAATAGCAGATTGCTTCTTGCAAGACCATGTAATAGGGCTAGAACCAAGGCAAAAAACAAAGCCAAAAGTGGACTTCCTATCATTGACATCACCAATGCAATTTGAGTCAGTGAAGCCAATAATCTAAGGATCTCCTGATGCATAGTGAATACCATAATGTGAGGTGCCCTAAATATATCTCAAAAATCATTTGGAAGCTTTCCTATGAATCTCACGTGGATCATGTGAGAATCAAGAGACAAGACCAACCACAAATGAAAGATCAAGATATGAAAGTGTTGGGTACAAAAGACTGCCAAACAATTTCATGTATAATGTAGCATCTACTAAAGGAGCAGTACAAGTGGAAGACAATCCAACATCTGATTGGAATGGTGTGGGGGAAGGCTTGCAATCAAACATGCCAAATCTCTGAAGCATGTTAAGAGCATACTTATGCTGAAATATGGAAATCCGATCTAAAGATTGAATAACTTGTAAACCAAAGAAGTAGTGCAGAAGGATGAGATTTGTCATCTCAAACTACTCCATCAAAGCTCATTGAAAATTTTGGATCATGGAGGATGAACCGCTTGTAAGGATCAAATCATCCACATATAGCATAAGGATCAAAAGATCACCCTCCTATCTCTGAATGTACACTGTGGGATCGAAATGACACCGTGTGAAGCTAGTAGAAAGAAAAAAGTGTCCATCTTCTCATACCAAGCGTGAGGGGCTTGTTTGAGACCATATAGTGAATGATGAAGTTTGCAAACCAGTGAAGAGTCCTTTATAAAATCATGTGGCTGCTCCATATAAATCTCGTCATGAAGATCACCATGAAGGAAGGCACTCTTCACATCCATCTAAAATACTGACCATAACTATGGAGCTGCAACGGAAAGTACAAGGCGAATAGAATTCATCTTGGCAACGGGGAAAAGGTCTTAGAATAATCGATACCTTCAACCTGAGAGAAGCCCTTTGCAAGAAGAAAATCCTTATAATTATCAATAGAACCACCTGCAACATATTTGGTATAGTACACCCACTTGCATTGAACCAACTTTCTTCCCTTAGGAAGAGGAACAAGATCCCAAGTATGATTCTTCATCAGAGAAGAATACTCATCTACCATAGCATTATCCCACTCAAGAATACCAACCACCCTTGAAAACTTTTGAGGATCATTTGAAATGGTATGACTCAAAAGACTAACACCCGATGTCTGTGCACAGGTGTGATGGGAGTCTAAAGGATCACTTGCCAAAGGTCCAACTGTATCAATAGTATGGTGGGACCACTTTGGAGAAGGTTGAATATTTGGAGGTGGTGGGATAAATGGAGCATCATCCTCATCCTCAAGATATGAGTAATCCTCAAGATATGAAGAGTGAGTAGTAGGAGATGAGGGAGAAGCTGGGGATGGAGAATCCATCAGAGGAAAGCGCTCATCAAACTGGACATCTCATCGAAACAAGACCTCTTTGGAATTAGGATCAAACAACCTATATGCCTTAACATCCTCATAGTAGCCAAAAAAATATGAGTGGTTGGCTCTTCCTCTCCATGGCTTTCCATTTATATTCAAGAATGAATTCCCAAGCCTCACTACCAAAGACTTTGAATGAAGATACATCGGGCTTGACATGGGACCAAGCCTCCTCAGGAGTCATATGTTGCAATTCCTTGTGAGGTGTATGATTTTAAATATAATTGGCACAATTAACTACCTCAACCCAAAAAGAAGAATGCATATCTCGTGACTGAATCATACAATTGGCCATCCCCCTTAAAGTTCTGTTATTTCGCTTAGGCACACCATTTTGCTGAGGGGCATATGGAACTGTAAGCTAATATTGTAAACTATGCTCAATGTAAAAGTCCTTGAAAGTTTGATTAACATAATCCCCCCATTATCTGTGTGTATTTTCCTGATAGAAAGACCAAATTGCTTCTCCACAAATGCCTTAAAGATCCTAAAATAATTAAGGACATCACTCTTGTACTTAAGAAAGTACACCCATGTATGCCTAGAGAAGTCATTAATAAATGTGAGCACATATTTGACCCTTGAAAATGAAGGAGTCATAAATGACATGAGGTCACTATGTACCAACTCTAAGGGTGCCTTAGCACATGTGGCTCTACTCGTAGGAAAAAGAATCTTGGTGATGTTTTCCAAGAACACATCCTCGACAAACACCATCAGTACAAGAAATCTTAGGGAGCCTTGACACTAATGCCTATGTATTCATCTGCTAGAGATATCTGTAATTGACATGACCAAAACGTTCATGCCATAGCATGCTCTTAGTGTCTACATGTGTTATGAAGGATGAATCTGAACCAGTTGAATTCTCAAAACCATCAAATTGGTATAAATGAGAAGAAGAATCAACACTCCCAATAGCCACAATAATATTAGGATCATGAAGGTCTCAAATAACTACATCATGTGGGGTAAAATTGATTGTCTTATTGGTGCCAGATTGACAAATCTAATACACTGAAAGAAGGTTGGTGGAGATATTAGGAACCACAAGTACCTCCTGAAGAAAACCACCCTCAAGTGTGACAATGCTTGAGCCCAAAACTGAAAGCTATGTGGAATCCCCAACTACAATATGAGTAGTGCTACAATTTGAAAGGGATGATACCAAATCTTGAGAAGATGTCATATGATGTGTAGAGTCAAAATCAAGTATCCTTAGAGTTGTAGAAGGTAAGGCCGTTGTAGAAAGAGCATGACCTTTACTTGTAAATGAGGAAGAAGATTTAGGGGTGGAGATGTTATGCTGCTACATGGATTCCTCCAAAGCCTCTAATCTCTTCCAACATCTATTGAATAGATGTCCCTTCTTACCACAAAAACTGCAAGGTTCACCTAATTTATTCTTCGTCTTGGAGGAAGAATCACCAAAATTAGAAGCTTTATCATACTAAGGAGTGGTTTGAGGTTTTTGTTTTGGCTTCTAAGATTTTTTGGAGGAATGCTCACTACCTAATGAAGTATTTGTCTTGGGATTTTATTTCTTCTTGTCTTTCCCTTTGGATGCCTGTGCTACCAATGCCTGAGTTTTAGAACCAGAAATAGATTCAAACTAAACCAACTTTTCCTATTCATGAGTCAAATGATCACAAAAACCCTCAAAAGTAGGCATGGTAAATGCATCACTTGATGCATCCATATTAGAATAGAAAGTAGAAGAGAAGACCTGAAATGACCCTTGAAGCATAGAAAAAATCAGGAAAATACATGTTTTGTCAGTTTTATTCTTCCCACAACCCTACAAAAGAGTTCCGAGTGACTTAAACTTCTGCAAGTAGTCCTTAATGGAGGGGAAAGTATCAAGTACGAGTGATGTTCGTTCTGCCTCAATTCAGAGCACTCTGATACCATGTTAGATTTGTGAATAACATGAGATAAAATAATAAACAAAACACCTTCTACTCAAGAGCTCTGCAACATAAATATTTGCTATTCCTCATAAAGAAAATACTTACAAAATGAATAATTACAAGAGAGAATGAATGCTTTATAAGAGCAACCCTAATGATAAAGGGATTAGATCATGGCAAGTGTCAACATCTTGTGTGATGAGACAAATTGATTTAATATTAGCTCTATATTTAACATAAATAAAGCATTGAGTTAACTAATAAAGCAAACCTAAGTTTAGCTTAAGTGCATGAGAATTAGAATAATAATTAATTAAAGTAATTAATTATTCTCTAATACATGATATCTCTAACAATTTCCTCGTGGTTGGGCTAGAACTACTCCTATTGCTATTTCAAAAGTGTCTACATGGACATGGAAAATTTTGACCAATATGGGAATATAAGGATGGGGGATTCTAATTTTTTTTGTTATGATTGTTGACACTGTTTGGTCCATGTGATAACTTTATTAGTTTTATTTTAAAGAAGCTCTTCTAAAGGGGCTACTAGGTTGGCATACCCTTTGATGAATTTCATGTGATATTTGTATAGCCTAGAAATGTCTTAACCTTTGATGTTGTTTCAAGTGGAGGTAATGTCATAATTAAGGAAAATTTCATTGGATCTATCATTAGTCCAAGTTACATATGATGTGTCCTAGTAATGTGCCAAAGGATACCACAAAATGCATTTCTTGATATTCAAGGATATTTATATACTTTTACATTTTTCTAACATGGTTCAGAGTGCCTGAATGTGGTTCTTGACTAACCCATATACAGTCCAATCATCTAGGTATAATTCTTAGAAGTCATGTATAAACTCTTTAAATGTTTTTACCATGATTCTTCTAAATACCGTTGGTGTATTTTTCAATCCAAAAGGAATTGAATAGTATACATGAATGATCCCCATTATGTCGTGAATGTTGTTTTAGGTTGATCTTCTTACTTAATCTAGAATTGATGGTATAAAAAAAACCCATTGGTGAATGAATAGATTTCTCTCCCTGTGATGGATTCAAGTATTTCCTTAGTAAAGGGAATAGGAAAGGGATCATGGATACATGCTTTATTGAGTCATTGGAATTCATACGTATCCAAATTTCACCTATCTTTTTATTTTGTACTACCATAGGGCTAATCCATTAAGAATATTCCTCTAGTTTGATAATTCTTGTTGCTAACATTTTATCTATTTTTGTTTTGACTCTTTTCTTCATGTTAGGGTTGAGGTGGTAAGGTCTTTTCTAGTGTGGTTTGGTTCCCTCTTTTAGCGAAATTTTTATTACCCCTACTTCCTCTTTTATGTCTTTCATTTCTGTGAATGCTTGTGGGAATAGTTCTTCATATTCTGATAGTAATTCAATGACTAATGCCACAATTGGTTCTTCCCAGTAATCGCTAATTTTTTCCATTTTAGGATTACCTTCATGGGCTATATTTTCTTCTCTTAATTGGAGGTGTTGGTTATAATAATGTTCCTTGGAATCCTTATTCAATTGTATTTCCCTTTCTCCTTCCACCACAATCTCAATTTTTGGTTTCGGTTCTTCTTCATCTTTTTGTATTTTATAACATTAGTTTGGTACTAGTTGGGTTTGTGTGTCCATCCATTCAATTAGCATCTAGATTCCTTGGTTTCTAGGAGGTGGGTTTTGTGGTTGTTTATGAATGATGTTTTCTAGAACTAGTTTGAAGATAATTTCCTCAATTCTTCTTAATGCGGTACATATTTGTCCATTTTCATCCCAAAAGGAAAATGTGTGGATGAATTCATGTTGGAGTTCCTTCTAGTCCTTAGTCTCTCCTCGTCTTTCCTGATTGATATACCAGGTTTGTACTATTGGTGTGAGGGTCCAATCAAATAATTGAATATAGAGTAAGTGTTCATATTCTCTATATTTTCCCCATATGTTGATGCAAATTTGAATATGATCTTCTAGGGTATTTATTCCTTCATATTTGGGGATTAGGCTATATTCACCTTCTTCTTTTAGATATTGTGCCTTGATTAAGATCTGAAAGGCATGCCATGTGGGAATATAATTCTTGTGTGTATACCACCAACAAGCGACATTACATATCAGAGTGTCCTGAAGGGTGGTGATTCTAGTGGCTTCAATTTGGAATGTTCTTTACATGTCCCCTATATATTCTTTTACATCTCCTATGCTGAAAAACCTTGGTAGTTTGATATGTGATATCCCCCTTTGGATGTGGTTGATGTGTTTTATATTTTATATCCTTTTCAATTGCTCTTTTCTAGATGTAGTGGGTAAGTGGAATTGTATCATAAATACCATTTTGAATTTCCATATATTCTATGTTGTGGTAATGTAGTGGTGGAGGTTTTGGAAATGGAATAAAATGGCCATACTCTTTTTCCTTCTACATAGCTTCTGTCTTCCCCTTCTCCTAGTGGAATATGGACTATCCTATTATCATCTACCAAAGAGATATCTTCCTTTCTAGAGTCTACTACCCCATTAGAATTTACAAAGCATATTAGTCCTAGCAATGCTCTAAAGATATTAAATGGTTCCTTCATCTCAACTACCTCAAAGTCAACAATTTGTGCTAGTCCTTTTATGTTTACTTCCACATTTTTCCATGTTCCTAAAGTCTCCATGTCGGATCCATCTACCAAATTGATGTTCATTGGTGTTATAACTATCTTAGGTTTTCCTAACTTCTCCCAAGTGGTTGCTAGAATAATATTTAGGTTTGCACCTAGATCTACCATTACATGTTTGACTTTATTTTTATTAAGGTGTGCAATCATTAAGAGAGGACCATTCGTCTAGTTTCAGTCTTCTATAATTTGATGAATTTGTTGTTGTTTTTGTTTGTTCCAATACTTTCCTGACTATTTTAACTTGACTAATATGTCCTTTTTCTAGGCCAAGAGGCTAAACTCTTTAGCATCATTACTTCTTCCTCTAAAAAGCATGATATGCCATATTGTTGTTGTTGTATGATTTGTCACTTTTCTTTCTCTACTATCTTATCATGGTGTTGCTTACTTGGCTAAAAGTAATCATATTATTCTTCCAATTCTAGTTCTTCATTGATTTCTTCAATCTCCCTCTGTCTATTCTTACTAGTATTTGTTCCTTGTCTAGTCAACACTGTAAATTTATTTTTCTTTGTTTCAAGTTTCTTATTTTTCTTAATATACAATTATTTATCTTCTCTAGGATAGTCTTCATTTGATGTATCTGATAACCAATTATCAATTCTTTGACAGGTTTTAACTCCTTGCAATATTCTTCTTATTTCTCTAGCTCCTTCATGGTCTTGAAAATCATCACTTCTAGATTGTGTTGTATTCTGGTAATATTGATGTTCTTTATCACATCTGAATATATCATGAGAATCATCTCTACGAAATGGAAATTTTTTTCTACCCAACATTAAATAGCATAATGACCCATCTTTCCGTAATTATAACATGTGTTATCACTTCTTTGGTGGCTGTTTCTACTGTGCCCTCTTCCTCCTCTATAGTTGGATTGTTTGTTATCTCCCATGTAGTCTTGAGGTGGATTATTTTATAATGCATAAGAACCTCTAGCATCTCTCCATCATGGTTGTCTATAACTCACATCATATAGAGGTCCTTCTGCAAATCCCTTAACATATACCATTTTTCTGTCTATGTCTATGTCACAATTTTATTTCATAGGGTATTTTGGATTAGGATGATTCATTGTGTTTCAGATTCAAAATTGGTTTGCAAGAAAGTCCTTAGTGAGGTGACTATCCCATTCTTGGAAAGTTCTATAATATAATGTGTTTGTTTTAGCCGCTACTATTTTTAATTCTACATGTAGTGCGACTGCAATTCTTTCTCCTTGGGCTTTAGGGAAGTCATTCCAAAGGTGGCCTTCCCTTGAACAATATGTGCACCAAATTTATTTACCTTTCTTTGCTTCTACTATCAATTTCAATTTCTCCAGGTTCTCTTTTATATCATCCTTTTGAGGTCTATGCCATGTTTGAGATTTTATGCGACAGGTCATTGTGATCAAATCTATATAACAATTGAATATTCTTTCATCTAAGGTTGCTCTTATGTATTTTATAGTCTATAGATGAACCATTCAATATTTTGCTATTCACTTAGGGGTTCCTCTAATTTGCGGCAAAATTCTTTAAATCTTTTATCATATGCTTTCACTGATTCTTCCATCCCTTGTATTAGATCCCTCATTTTTCTAACATTTTCTGTAGGGATATCCTAAGTATCAACATTTTCCAAAAAGTATTGCTTTACCTCATTCCAACTTTTCCTATGTTTTGAATAAGTCTTTTTGTATCAGTCTAGTACTTCCTTCCTTAGTGATGATACAAAGTCTAATAGTTTTGGTTTTTCTTCATTGATGCCATATCTTTCCCATGGAGATTCCAACAAGAATATATGTTTTGTGGCTTATGTTGTGTCTCTTCTAAAAAGTGGGATCTTGATTGAGGATTCCATGTTGTTTTTGCTACTTCCTACTCTAAATTTTTGGATTCATAGACTAAGCTTTTCTTTCTTTACTTTCCTAATAGTATAGGGTTTTTGGTCTTTACCCTTATTTGTTGCTAACTTTATATCAAATTATCTCTTCCCAATTTACTTATTCTCCTTCTTTCTCTCTTATTTTTCTACTTTGTGGTATTGTTTCTTTCAAAATTCTTCTACTTTTATAGGGTTGAGGGGATGGGTCCTATTCAGGGGTTTGTGACTCTTCAAGATAACTTTTCACTTTCTTAATTTATAGTGACATTTTATTTGTTTGTGAACATAATTATTTACCCAAATTCAATCTATTCTTCTCACTCTCCCTTATTTCCTCATCTATTAATTTCCTTATATTTTTATTAACTAACTCTTCTAAATATTTCACCTGGATGGATGAAGCCTTCTCTAGAGTTTTCAGATTTTCATAAATCTATCATCTAGATTAATGGTTAGTTTCGATAGATTTGATATGATTGTTGGAATTTTAGAAGGTTGCAGTGGTAATGGAGTAATTGTATTATTGCAAGGTCCTAATAGAAATCTTCAAGATTCTCCATAATCATTAATATTTTTCCTTATACTAGTTATAAGTTGTCCTGCTTTTTCCCAACATAGTTCTAATTTCTCCAAAGTCTTCCATTTTTCTTTTCTATCCTCTTTTCCTTTCCCTTTGGTGACACCCCCTTTGGTGCACTCAACAACACCCTCATTGGCACACTCACTTCTTATTTTCTCCACAATTTTCATTCTTTTGCGGTGTCTTTTTTCTCTCTCAACAATTTTTTGTTGTCTTCTCTCTTCTCCATTTGGGCTTGCCATGTTCACTTTTCTTGCCAATTCAATTTTTTATATAATATTTCTTATCTTTATCTTATTGAATTTTTCCATTAGTGTTTTTTATTTAGGATTACATTAGTCCTTTTGTTATTTCCCATAGTAGATATTTAGTAGTTTTCTTTATGGGTCACATCTTATTGAGGATCCCTTTTGAAATCCCCCCCTTTCCATTCTCCACCACCTCAATGCCTAACCCCTCTCACAAGGTAAGTTCTTAGAAGATAGGTGTGCAGAATTTCATATCTTTATTGATTATCTTTTATTTTCCTTTGTCTGATTAAAATTTAAAACTTTGGGTGTTACTATCCTTTATATCACCTAACTGGGGTCCCAACAACGAAACTAATGTTAGCAAGAAAATTGGGGAAACAAAAGCTGAAGTTCTAAGCCCCAAGTAATTTTTGAGTGTTATAGTTTATACCTAGGACTCATTCATATAAAGGCAACACCGGTTTGACTTGGATAAATGATTAACTAATTAAATATATATTTATTGAATGATAGATAACGTCATATAGATAGAATTTCAATAATCATTATATTAATCACATCAAAAGAGTACATTCATATATCTTCCCCTATACTATGCACATCTCTTTCCTTTTCTTACATATAATCCTTTACATATTCATTCTTATACTTATATCTTATTTCATACATTTCATATACAAGTTTCTACATACATTCCCATTACACATATACACACTGTGATTGATATATTTCTATATACATATATCTATGGTATGGGACATGACCCATCTATCCTACCCCTATCCTAGATGGTATCTTTTCAGTCTTAAGGTCCACAAGATATTTGGAAAGATGTAGTAGGATTTGCCTGGTGATGTCTGCACTATTGCTCTTTCTTTCCAACAACGCTTTGCAAGAAATTTTTGATGGGTGTAAAATTTTACATTGTGTTCTTACACAGGAACTATTGATAACGTGTTGCATAACATTGTTTGACAACCCTTTTGTGGCCAATAAGAATCTTAAATTCAAGTGTGAAGACTAGTGAGCCAACTTGACCTTCATTAAAATAGGCTTATTACTCATCACATTCTCATGGAATATTGTTTCTTTAGAAATTGTGATGTATTATACTAAATTTATTATTATTATTATACATTTATTATAATTTTCTATCAGAACTCTAATTAATCTAGGTTAATTTATGCTTAATTTATTATATTCATTAATTATCCTAGATTTATTTATGAAAAATATTTTAGTACTCCACATTATTAGTGAGCCTAACTAATCCTACACCCACTAGGATTTTAACTTCTAAATTAGGATTTTAAATTTTCTTTTAGTTTTATATCTTTTTTTAATTTATTTTTTAGGGTTTGATATCCGTTTCTTGTTTTTTTCCATAAAATCCTCTTATTTTAGGGTTCATGATTCAGTGTGAGGATTAATTTTACCCAACCTAATTACCTTTATTTTCACCTCTAGGTTTTCATGTTTAGATCTAATTTTCTAATTTTATTCTTTTGATATCAAATTTTATTGGGTGTTTGAGTTATTATCTCTTTGATCCTTACCCACCTACCTACCTTTTTATACTTTATTATTACATCTTTTATCATGGATGTGTTCTCCTCCTTTACTACTAACATCACTTATTATGTCACTTTGATCATACCAATCTTATGATCTATGATAATGAATTAGTTACTACTTTATCCTTATCTAAATTTGACACATCTTAGGATCTTGACTCATGCACTATTCTACCTAGCAAGCATGTTCCTTCTCCATCAGATACATATATCTAATCTTATCCATATGCTTCTCTTGATTCATTTTTTCTTTAGGAGTCTAGTGGTGTAGATACACATATTTCATCTTCAAATGAGGTTGATAATCTATTTATCTCTTTTCATTTATGTTCTATTGATGGAGTATTTAGTGATGAACACAACAATAGTTATTTATCTTCCTAAGATGAGGTGAAATACTCTTGTTTCATGATTATTTGGTTTATGGTACATATTATTTCAATGCACTTGGGATAAAGTCATTTAGTGGTAATGAAGATGTAAAATAATTTTAGATCAATGTTATCATGTTTATATTATGCTTATATACATGATGATAGTACTTTTATGTGTTGATTTTGTTATACCTTTGTTGATGTCATACTTATTATACACCCTTCCATGATTTGACATGTACTTTCAAAGATCACTCTACCATTGGCCATAAATCATGTTTTAATTTTTATTCTTATTCATCTCCTTCTAATGGAACTTCCCTAGTGGATCTTATGGATTTATCTATGCATAATAATGATATCCCACTTTTTGGTGGAGATACAACTTTGGACCCTTTTGTACTTTTAAAAGATGTATCTTAGAGTGATTATGGACTATTTTACTATACACTTTCTATTGATCAAACAAATTAATAAAACACACATAATAATGAAGAATAACATGAAATTTTTACAAATTTTACTTGGTATATGCGAGGACAATATATCACTATATGACAACACATAATTCACATCCTCCACCACTACTTCATGTGACTTGATACATACACATATGAATATGGGATGTGTTGATCATGACATTTCAACTTATGTGAACTATCACATCTTTAGGTTTGACCATCTAAAATGGTGTGTTGATAGTTATGCACACATATTTAAGCCACAAGATGATATTAGAAAAATATCCCACAATCCTTTAGCACATGACATTTTGACTTATCCTTTATAAAGGGGATTAGTGGCATCTTTTTTACAAAGTAATTGTAAAGGTGTGATTGCCTCATGTAAGGACTTTCATTACTATATACTTTTCTTGTTTTCAAGAAGGCCAATTGCATCAAATTAATTTCAACAATTTTGAGTGCTCATGTTTTTAAATGGTTTTATTCCTTGCCTCATGCTTCCATCACTTCTTTTAAGGAGTTAAATAATAATTTTATAAATTATTTTTAATTATAATTCTAAGCAATAGTAACATGAAATAATTTAAGGTTATATGATGAGATTTTAAGCTTTAATTACTAATTTGATATCTACATTATAATTTGGAATACAAAGGTTCGACACATATTTATTGATGATTTACTCCCCTCATCAAAGGGAAAATGTTTTCCAAGATTTATTATTTATTTTTATATCTATGTGCTAGTGTATGTAAATATGAACACAATTTACTATAAGATCCTTTTTATATCAACATATTTAGATAACACTTCCCCTTTACTCATGACTTACATCATGCTGTCACATAATGAAAATGAGGGTGATGAGGATGTGATGAATGATATTCATGATGATCATAATGTACTCCACAAACCTAAGTAATTTAGGAAAGTCATTATATTAAAAAACCTCCACTTATGGCATTCAAATGAATTTTCAAACGTAATCTCATCACCTTCCCTCTTATAAAATCAATGGATAAATCTAATTTTGCACCACATAATGCTAGGTAATTTTGAACTTATCATAACACACATGTAAATTCTATAGACAAATATTGTGCATTAAAACATAATGTTCAATATCTCATAGATAAAGGGAAGATAAAAATTGAGCATACTCATGAGAACACAAACTATTCATTCAATGAGGTTAATCATAAGAATAAAGCTAGTGAGGATTATTCTAATGTTTGTTAAGATATTTTTCGTATTAAGCATAATAGACCCTATGTTGAGGAAATAATTGAAACAAAAAATAAATATCCTAATCCAACATCTAAGTTGATTCCTTTAGAGTGCATATCATTCTTAGCATCTTGTAAGCACTTAACCTGCAATCTTGCTCAAACCATGACAAATATTAGTATCATTTAATTTAAACAAGGTAAATACAATGCTCCTATGAGATACTTGACCATGGTGCATATGCAAACAAGAAAACAAAATAATCAAAATAGCTAAATGAAAGCATATGAAAACATGTCAAACCCTATCCCATAGTGGGAGTGGTGCTCTTTTGATGTGGAAATGATGCCCTTTCCCACCCCCTTATAAGCTTCCAATGTGATGAAGATGCGAAGATGAATATTCTTATCGTGAGAATGCTAAGATTCTCGGATCCATATTGTGAAGAGAATGCTTCTATTTATAGGGTTGAAGAGTTGAAGAATAGAGAGATTGGAGGAATGTGGGACTAAAGAAGATCCAATGAGATTGTGATACTTGTCTCAATTCTATTAGATGAAGTTGGAGCACATTTTGGGGAATGTGCAAGTAAAAAGGATGGAAGAGAAATAAATGCATATGGTTGAGGATTTGAAAGGATGTAAGAAGTAAATGCATGTAGTTGGAGATGTGAGAGGATGTAAGAAGAATAAATGAGGATGTAAGAGGAGTTAATGAATGTGTAAGAGGTTTTGGAGGGAAATTGAATTAGGAGGTAGTTGGGAGGAATATTCTTAGGAATATGCCTTTGTGAGGATAAATAGAGGAATTAGTTAATTAAAAGAATTAGTGGGTTAGTTAATCAGGGGTTGAGTTTGGCCAAGGTTGAGTCAAAAGTTAGAGAATGGGTGATTAGGATTAGGAGTTAATTAATCCATAATTAATTAACTTGAAGGAATTAGGGGATCTGACATTTGATTTAAATAATTTAATTTATTAAATCAAATGAGGGGACTTTAGGGTACTTAATTAAATAATTTGATTTATTTAATTAAATTTGATGAACATTAGTGAGTAGGAAGTGAATTAATCAAATAAACTTAATTACTTGATTAATAGTAAAAATGATGTCAATTGATTAGATTTAAATGCATAATGCCGATTTGTATGTCTACACATCCCAACATTCCACTCTTGTTCATGGGGGTTCACTTTATAATGGCATAGATAATACTATGGGGAAATTAATTCTAGCTATACATTTTAAAAGAATATTATAAACACACCTAATGGGGATAAATTAATTGCTTAGATACCCTTACATATCTCTCTTACATTTATTGATTTTGTTATCTCTTCTTTAATGTGCATTGCTTCCATGTTCCTAGCTAGCATGTTGATGACAAAAAGAGACATTTAGCAGTGCATGTTGACACAAGTGAAATTGAATGCATGTTATGTTGTTCATACCACTTCTTCCTCATGTTTTGACATTCTTACACTTTGGACCTTTTTAAGAGAATGTTCATTATTCATCTTCTATTCTCATTTCAACTTCTATTTTATGATTTAAGCTTTATTTTCTCATTTTGAGATAATATTTCTTAAGTAATTTTATGGTTAGCATCTATGCTCTCTATATGGGCCATGCGTTTCAGTCTCATGTTTGCTTATGTTTCTTTGTTCATTTATATTCTTTTCGACATTTTTTTTTTTGATTCATTGATTTTGGTTGTTCACTTATTTGTATGTTAAATTGTAAACTTTTTATCACAATTCATATTATTTCTATGCTACATGTACTTATGATGCCTCGTGTGCCATCACTATGTGGATTTTATGTTTATATTTATCATGACCTCTATTTAATTATTTTATTGTTCTCATGCCTACCCACTTATGGGTCCATGTTTATCACTTTTTCTTATCATATTATCATGCCTATATTTTCATGCTTATCATACCATGCCTTATGATATCTATCTTTATTTTTCTTATGATCACATATTTGAGACCCTTGCCATTACTTTATCTTATGCATTCCATTGATACTTATGCGATATCCATCTTTCCTTTAGGGCCATCTTCGTCTTTTCATTTTTCCTATATTGGAGATAACCATCTTTACATACACCTTCATGGTGATACCATACTTATCTATAATTGCATGATTATTCCTTCATTCAATTAAATTTAGTATGTTCAAACAATCCTTATCTAACCTTTAGGGTCATCCTTACTTTATGATTTTCCTATATTGAGGGTAACTTTATTCCTTGATGCTCATTTCTAAATTTATGATCTTAAATGATGTCACATCTTTATATGATATGCATGCCTTTATACTTACATCATATCCAACTATTTTATATTTTTTACCATTATCATTGTCATGTACTATTTTTCCTCTCTTCTAATTCCTTGCATCCATCTAATGCAACCAAATAGAGGAGGGAATATGGATAAAAGCACAAATCTGTGTCACACTTTCAACCAATTAAATAGTTCTGAGCAAAACAATTTCAACCTAAATAGGTTTGATTAAAATGGTTTTACCCAAAACTATGTGGCCTATACATGGTACATAAAGTTTTAGGTGAAACCCTTTCACCCAAAACTACAAAATTTGAATTTTCCCCTTTGTCGCTTTAAAATGCGACTCAATTTATGTGCAAATTTTCAATTGAAAGGGTTTCGAGCGAAAGGGTGTTGGTCGAAACCCTTTCTACTGAAATTGTCTATGTGGCATCCTTGTTGGCAGCGACCTCACCTTTTTCAAAATTTTAAAAGAAATCCACTTGAACATGATATTTCTTCAGTCAGAATGATCTTTTAAAAAAAAACTAAAAATACCCTTTTGTAGAGCTCAGAGTCAAGAATCCATATATATATATATTTTTGATATTTGTATTAGTTTTAATAGTTTTTTTTATTTTAAATAATGCAAGTAGGTTATTAAAATAAAAAATGAGCCTAAATAGAAATTAAAAATATACTAAAACATATTTAAATTTTTTGTAAAGTATATGGTGCACTAGAGGAGAGAATCCTCTTCAAAAGGGTATATTTTTTTTTGAAAATAGTAAAAAAATATACAATATTTGACATCAAATGAAAACTATTAAATTCTAGTACATTTGACTTTAAAACATTAGTATGAGGAAAATATACATCAAATTTTTTAGATTTTTTCCATGCACTATATATTAAAGTTATTTATGGCAAAAACATTTAGGGGAAAGTGAAATTGTTTGCTATTTTTTTCTTGATGTCAAATCAATGACACTTTTTCCTAAAATTTTTAGCCATTCAAAATCTACCCTTAAATTTATAAAAAAAAGTAGTAATTTTTTTTAAATTTGAAAAATTACAGAAATAGACTTCATCAAGAGTTTTACATTTCATTAATCCACATCATTTTGAAATTCAAAACATAAGGTGACTTTTATGTGGTTGAAGTTGGCAATTTTTGTTTGTGTTGGCCGATTCCTTTATAAAGTGTGACACAAGTTTGTACTTTTACATATATACGATTGCTAAAACTTTTATGATTGAGATTTTAAATATTGATTCTTGGTAGATATTCATCACCATATCTAGATTAAGTTTAATCATAATAAACAACCATGATGTAAGAATTACTATTATATTTCCATATTGCATGGATATTTATTCCATTACATGTCTACATCATGTAAAGATCTACCACATCATGATGACTTGTGGAGTTTTATGGCATGGTTGTATCTCATAGACCCATATCACATTACTACATCATATGATGTATTTTTTCATCAGTTTTTATACACATTGATTTTTTTGAAACCATGCTTTCTTCTTTTGTGTAATATGATTATAGCTACTTGAAGTTTGTGCTTATTTTGATCATATAGTAGATGTTATGTGTTGCATGCTTATTATTATTTTCTAGGTTTTGATGGAGAACTCATACCAACAAGAGTGCATAAATAATTTAAGAATGATTCTTTACTTTATTAAAAATAATATTCTTTTATGATTTTCTAAATATTTACTTTTGATGTTAGTTGAGAATGTTCATATACTTCAAAATGCATGGTCATGTTGGATTCACACACACATCAAAGTGGGGGCTAAATGTAATGGTGAAATAACATATCCTTGGCATTTCCTATCTTATTTTATGCTCAAATTGATGGGAGTTCCTTAATACAATAAAATATCAACAAGTAACATACTTATGTATTAAGCTTGGCTCATTACTTGATCCCTATCAAACTCTTTTTTACTTCAATTAGCACTTATTTCTATGTGTTAATTCCTTGACCTTGAGATTATCAATTTATTCCCATGATTTATTTCCACAATAATTAGGATTGTCTTGGTTCAATCCCAAGACATGTGAGAATAACTTAGTTCAATCTCGAGGCATGCATGAATGACCCCAAAATTTAAATGTTTAAATTTAAATTATAATTTTCTCACCCCTCTCTACTAATTATTATGAGTCAATTTAACACATATTTGTGTGACATGTAACCATACCATGATATTTAAAGACATTAAAAATAAAATCAATTCATAAGAAAAGAGTCAATAAACATAACATGTTAAGTAGATCATAATTCAACTTTAACATGACAAAAGAATCACATCTACATATACACCATCTAATCATTGAAATGAAAAAATACTGTAGCAAGAAAAACCTTTCCACATAACTCTATGAAAAAAAAAATGCAAACAAGTATTCAAAACCCACCATACAAAATAATAGAAAAACATACCATTACGATGACATAAGATATACCTTGAAAAAAGCCTCCATGAGGGAAAAACCTAGCCTCCAAAAAAGTTTACACTCAATGTATTATTCAATAATGAATGTTACAACACAATTATAAATTCTCCATGAATTATTTTGAAACATAAACCTCCTCCAATGCATCCTTCATGTGTCCAAGCATAATGGTTAACCATACAACTACACATCCCAATCCATGCTTCATATATACACTCTTCAAGAGAGCTCAATACGAATGATAACCAACCCAACCATTAAACATGTGCTTGATTTTATAGAATCAAGCTCACACAAAACCACTAAGTGGTATTGGAAAAACCATGTATCTTAAAACCATGAGAGCATAGAATCATGATCCCAACATTTACTTTTTGATAATAAGTTTTCCAAATATTAAATATTTTTCCAATGTTCAACCCACACATAAAATATCTAACCAATATCATGTACAACTTTACAAGTGGATCCAAATAAGTATTTAATGCGGCTAAACACACATATAAAGATGCACCACAAACAAATATTTATTTTACATAATTACAATATTTATTTTCTTGCGCAAGCTATACAACAACCTTTTTCCTAATATTCTTCCACTTGTATACATTTCATAATGGTCAATCAATGACATATATCATCATAACTAACCATGAAACCACATGAATCTACAACATACTCTCATGCTCCATCAATATACTTCAAATAACATCCAAAGTGACTACCATATCAAGTAACAAATCCTCTCATCCTCCAACATATCACCTATGGAAGAAAAGTAACATGCCAAGGTAAATATGCACCAAGCCAAAGAACACAAGCATACAATCCACATGATAAAAAAAAACTCCAAGTTGCCACTAAAGGAAAAACCCTCATGATTGAAAATAGAAACCACAACAAATGATAATACATCCAATCATCCATTCCTATGAGATATCAAAAAACTAATAGAACTCATGCCAACAATATATCTAACTTGTTGGCCTCCTCTAATGGTTCAATAACTAAGCCCTTGAAGCTGTAACTTAGAGATTAGATATCTGTGCACTAAGTAGCTATCTTGCTCATCATGAAGGCTCATTTCATTGTCAACCTAGGGACGTGAAGTTGAAATGGGTCAGCACTGTATGTGCACTAGGACTCAACTGTAGTCATCCTTATCCTATAACTAGAAAGGAAATAGTACTAAAAATAAATGTTTGAAATGAATTAGCATAAGTACTGAGCATGAATCAACAACTAAACTGAACTAAAATGAATGACAAAAACAAAAATCTCAGCAAACAGATAGGAAGTTACTCTGTCTGCCTTGGCTGTAAGAATAGACACAAAACAAAGTTCCAATGGATGCAGGAACAAACAACTACTAAGACTGTAACTAATTACTGAATAGAAAAGAAACTACTAAACTGAATGGATGGAATTCTCACCAAGTGACTCCCCTTGAATGAGTCTTCCTTAAGCTAACTCAGATGCAACAAATCAAAATATCATTTTATTCATTGAAAACATGATTACATCATATCAACAACATGACTGTATTCCTTGAAACTAAAAATGCAAGTACAATATCAGAACATCCAACCTTGTGAAGAGGGACATCTGATCATTATTTATAGAAGGAAAGCTTCTAACTAACCCTAACTAATTGGGCAGTCAACTCCAACAAACTAGGAGGACACCATTTATTGAAAGTATGAAAAAGAGGAAGGAGGTTCTGCATGCACAATTTTTTTTTTCAAACTAGTCTTTCCTTAATGAGAATCCAGCATAACAACACCTCCTAAATCTGCTCAACTAACAAACATGATCATTTAAAGGTAAGTTACAACTTCCACATGAGCTAGAAGTTTCCCTCCATTGGAAGTTTTCCCTCCATTGACCTCTTTAATGACCATCTTTTTGACTTCTTTAGCAGTCGGCCAGCTGGCATGAATTTCTTCCACCTTGCAGGCTTCATTTATATCTGCATCTTAATGTGAACCTACATAATGACATTAGCGTGCACAAAACAATTGTATATCCATAATCACCTTAGAATAAAATTCATTCAATCAAATGTAAAATTAATATAGATATATCACATAGCAGGTTAAATATCATCAAAGGTTATAGGGGTAAGTTCATGCCCAAAGTTCATAAATTTAGGGAAATAACATAGACAGTGTCAATAACGAGGTGCTAAATTCCATAGTAACAACAACAAATATATGATAAACCCTATCAAAATTGAGCCATTATTTGGACTCATCATCTCCCCCCAACCTAATGATCTGTCGGTCCTCCAGTAGAGGGAATTTAATTCCTTTGCCTGACCAAAGCTCTGAAATCACCAACTATTGTCTACCCTTGATTAGTCTCTGTAGTATCTGAGTTTGGATCCCGATAGAACCCCTGATTGCTTTCCAATTTTCCCCACCTTGGCCTCTCTGTATCTATATCATACTGATAGGTTATGTAGTCTGGTACTAGCCACAATAGAATAGGTGGCTGAAATATCAACAAAATCCAATAGTGTTGCTTCATCCTCCCAAGATGTATGTACCTGATGCTTCATTTTCAAGTTGCATAATAATTTTGTAAGAAATTGGGTTCAGCTTGTTTTAACTAATCTGGAAAATCATTCCATCTTTGTGATATATATCCCAACACCGTCTTTCCTGTAGTAGCAACAACCTACTCATATTCTAGGTATGTTTCCTCCCTAGCAAGCATGATCCTCTTTGTGCATTTTGTATTATAGAGAAGTCTGTTCCATGTGTATTAAATGTCTACAGGATTGCTTGATTCAACTCTTAAAGATAAGGGGGTATTGAGTTCTCTTTCTCTGTATATTTTGAATTGTTGTCCCTAGTTGATTTCATTTTGAATCCATGACATTAATGCCCTCAAATGAATATCCCCAATGTACAACAATGGATTCCATTCATGGTAATTGGGAACAACATAGTTATGCAAGTATAATTCACACAAAAAAAATTTAACTTCAGGAGGGGAGGATTGGTAAGCTTGGAATAATTCTTGTGGGGTTTCAATGGAAGGGTTTAAACTGGAAATGACCGTTGACAATTTAAAAGAAAGATGGCGCTCCTTTACATGAAATGCATACAGCCATGGGGGAGTTTTGCATGCCATCATTTGTGGTACTAAATCCACCACACTGTCTACCTTTTCCTTTAATGTAGTGATCTCTGCATTCTTCTCCTTAATTTATGCATTTTTCTTATTGGCTTCTTCCTGCAGTTTGAGTTTTTCTTTGTTCCATTCTTCCTCTTTCTTTTGCATTTCATTCCATAAGTCCAGGGCTACTGATGCCCATAAAAAAGTAGGAGGTTTGTGCTTTCTTACTAGGATCTTTCCTTGCATCGGTTCTTGATTTTCATCTTGCTCTTCTAGGACTGGTCCTTGATGTTCCATTTGCTTTGTTTACATTGGTTCCTGGTTTTCAACTTGCTCTGCAATAGCAGCAAGTTCTGCCAACCCTATGTTTGCCTGCTCCTCAGGAGCTTCTTCCACTTCTATATTCACCTGCCCCTTAGGAGCTTATGTCTCCTTCCTAGGTGTCCTTTTGAGTCTAGGGCTCCTTTTTTATAGCACACCAGTAGCATACTTGGTTAGTTTTGATTTCTTTGGAGGGATTTTATTTTTCTTAGTGGTTGCAAGATGACCAGTGTCTTCAGTTTTCTGCTTCCTAGGGCTAGGTTTTACTTTTCTTGGTTTTTGCTTCTTAGCCTTCCCTTTGCTAATTTATGCTTTTCTCATTTGTGCTTCCTCTTTTCAAATGGAAACCCTAGTGTGAATTGGAGTTTTAGAGGAAACATCAACATTGGGGCCCGAAGATGAGCTTTCTTCATTCGTATGCTCTGATTTAGAGGAACCTATTTCTACTACATGTTCTACTGTATTAGGGTTTGTGCTAGGGTTTACCCTAGAAGTTGAAGCTCCAGGAGTGATTTTAATAACCCCCTCTTCCCCACTAACCCTATGAGTTAGGGGTTGACCTCTAGGACCCACATTTTCTAATTTGAATTCATCAATGTCCAAAAATTCATCCCATGACATATTGGACACTTTCTGCAAATATTTTTTACCAACAATTTAATTAAATAGTGATGGGAAATAGATATTTCCCTACCTTTCTATGTCTTAGCAACCATGATTGCAAGAAGGTTGTACAAAACATTTGGAAAATTCATCCTCCTATCATGTCTCATGTGATTCAGAAGCTTGAAATGTACAGAATGGAGACATGATTGGCAACCCTCACAAGCAATATATTTGATAATGTAGACAACTTGTTTCCATTTTTTTGGCAAAGAAGTTCTCCTTGTTCCTTGTTTGTCTACAACAAGTGGAGGATCACTAGGCTCAGTAAATTCTACCCTAGTTGATCTAGAATCCTTAGAAATAGGGTAGGGTTCTCCTTCAGCAGGCAAACCTATTACTTCAACAATCCTCTCTTTAGTTGCTATAACTTCTAGCCCTTTCACCATTGCCTTACTATCAAAAAATGTCTGTACAAATTCCAAGGCAATGTCGTCATTAAAACTATCTAGTTTCAAAAAGTAATCTAACCATCCACAATTTCTAAATTCGGCCAGAGAGAGTGCATCTTGTAGGATCACTTGGTGAACTATTGGCTCATTTTTTATTAGCTGACCTCCCATTGCTTCTACTCACACTCTGGAAAACACTTCTTGCAAGGACTTCTTTCCTACAATCCTTCTTCTGAAAACCCAATTTCTTTTTTGCTTCATGCAACTCTTCACCAGAATTAGCGCCAATGTCGTATGACTCTTCAATTTACCTTTTTGGTGGCATTATAATTACGACTAAGGAAATAAAGAGGACATAAAGGAGGGATATCATCAAAGAAATTGGTGGCAACTTAGTGTCACATCATGCATGCAAGACGCCATTTTAACTATATCATTTCAAATTTCAAATTTGTTGCCATGTTGGTGCATGAAATGTGATTAATGACATGTATGACATGTGGGTTCACACTTCCCACCCTACCTAAATAAAAGCATGTGTCCGCACAGGCTGGGATATAATTATGATGTGACAGGGCATAGTAATAATATGTGCTATATGAAATATAAATATTAAAGTACAACAATTAAATAAATGCATGTAAGGTAATTAAGATACATTAAATTATTATGCACGTACCTGAAAAGTTGGAGTGTCTTTTGCAAAGAATGTGGAAGGAAGTATTGGCCACTAGAAAAGTACGATTGAGCTTATTAAATGAAGTGATGATGGAGTGAAGTGATGGTGGAATGATGGTGAAGTGGTGGTGGAGTGATGCAAGAGAGAGATGGGATGGAGATGAATGGGTGGGTATATTTATTGATTGAGAAGTTAATTCCCACAAAAAGTGAAAATCTTTATTATGATTGCATGCGTACCTTTGACTAGTCAGAAGGATGGACACTAAGTCTACTTCGTTTGGCTGCATGAACTTCAGAGTTTTGGTATTCAATAAATTGTTGCATGAACTCTTGTTTTGAGGTTGGTTTATGATATAACCTAAGACGATGACCATTGAGTAGGAGCTTGAACTTGACAAGATCAATTGTTGTGAGCTGAACAACAACATTGGAGAAGACCTCTGCAACCTCATATGGTCCCAACCACTTGGTTTGCAATTTTCCTATGTTTTCCTTATACTTGGAATCATAAAGAAGTGCCCAGTCACCTGGATGGAACTTCTTTTCTTTGATGTATTTATCATGCCATCTAACTCTATGGTTCTGCACCATCTTAGCATGGTGGAGAGCTGATTTCCTAATCTCATCTAAGGAATTTAGTTGCATTACCCTATCCTTCTATGCCTCAAATATATCTATTCCAAGGTCTAGTGCAGTTCTAAAAGTTTTGTGTTCAAACTCTATAGGCATCATTGTTGTCTTTCCATACAATAGTTCAAAAGGAGTGAAACCAGTAGTGGTTTTCCAAGTGGTTCTATTGGCCCAAACAACTTTTGGCAACCTATTTGTCCAATCTTTTCTGTGGATTGCTACTGTTTTGGTCATAATATATTCTATTTCCCTATTTGTTACCTCAGACTAGTCATTGGCTTGAGGGTGATAGGGTGTGGATTTTCTATGCCTGGCATTATGCTCATTCACCAATGTTGTGACAAGGGTGGATGTGAACTGAGCCCTTTGATTAGTGACTATCTCTCTAGGAACTCCATAGTGTGTGAAGATTTCTTCATAGAGGAATTCTACAACTTTATTGTCCCTAGCATTTTTCATGGCTTTGACCTCAAACCACTTAGTCACATAGTCAGTACAAACTAAGATGTAAGATTTTCCATTTGATGGTGGATCAATTGGACCTACAAAATCAAGGCCCCATTTATCAAATGGTGTGATAACTACTTGAGGGTATAGTGGAATATCATCTGATTTAGTTGGTCGGCCCATCCTTTGACATCTATCACACTTCCTAGTGTACTTTCCTACATCCTTATGAAGTGTAGGCCAGTAATACCTTGTATTGAGAATCTTCATGGTTGTTCTCTTCCCTGCAAAATGCCCCCCACAGGGTTCATTATGGCATGTGTAGTATATCATAGGTTTCATCCTCTCTTACACATCTCATCACATGATCTAGTCTAGTATAGAATAAACAACCTGCAATCCATGAGAATGGAAAAGTTTTCTCAATGAAAACCCTTTGCTCTTTTGGAGAGAAATGAGGAAGAACTCTCCCTTTAAGTAGATAATTGGGTATATCTACATACCAAGGTGTGTGCACACTGATGGAGAATAAATATTCATCAGAAAAGGAGTCATCAATGACTTGAGTGTCCTTTGATGTAGTCAATATGGAGAGAAAGTCTGCCACAACATTTTCCTTACCGGTTTGTCTATGATGGTGATATCAAATTCCTACATTAACAACAACTGCCTTGCTAATCTACTTGAAATCAATGGATTTCTCATAAGGTATCTTATGGCTGCATGGTCTGCATGGACAAAGATCTAATATCTTGTGATATAATGCCTAAACTTGTTGAGAGCATAAATGACTACCAACATCTCCTTCTCTGTCACTGTGTAGTTAAACTCAACTCCTTACAGGTTCTTGCTGATAAAGTAGATTGCATTCTCTGTTGCTCCCTCTTTTTGTCCCAAGACGACCCCTATAGCATAATCAGATGCATCTATGTGAATATGGAAAGGGAGTTCCCAATTAGGACCCTTGAGTACATGAGCATGGGTTAATGTTGTTTTTAAATAAGAGAATGCTTTTTCACAATCCTCTGTCCACTGGAACTCATCATCCTTAGTTAGAAGATTATAAAGTGGTGCTACCATCTTACTAAAACCTTTTATGAAATGCCTATAGTATCTTGCATGTCCCAGGAAACTTCTAACATCTTTTTGCTTGATAGGAATAGAAAGATTGGCAATTACCTCAATCTTGGTTGGGTCCACTTGAATTCCTTTCTGAGAGATATAATGGCCAAGGACTTCTCCTTCCTGCATCATCATAAAACATTTCTCACTGTTTAAGGATAGATTATGGTCCTCATATCTCTGCAAAACCTTTTTTAGGTTTTCTAATGCTTCTACAAAATCAGTACCATAAGTAGTAAAATCATCCATGTAGATCTCCATACAATCATTAAAATATCTGAGAATATACTGATAACTACTCTTTGAAAGGTTGCAGGTGCATTACATAAACCAAATCAGAGTACTGAATATGCATAAGTCCCCTACGGACAGGTAAAATTTGTCTTTTCTTGATCTTCAAGTGTAATTTGTATCTGATTATAACCACCGAATCCATCTAGGAAGGAAAAGTACTGCTTACCTACAAGTGAATCCAATACTTGGTCTATAAAAGGAAGGGGAAAGTGATGCTTTTTGGTGGAAGATTTTAGTTCTCTATATTCAACAAAATATCTCCATTTACCTCCCTTTTTAGGCACAATTACCAAAGGGGACACCCATTGGCTATCTGAGATAGGGTAGATAAATCCTGCATCTAATAACTTATGTAGTTCCCCTTTCGCAATCTCCCTTAATGTAGGGTTCATTCTCATTTTTGGTTGCCTTACTAGTGTGCAGTCATCTCTAATGTAGATCTTGTGAGTACAAAGCTTGGGATCTAATCCTTTCATATCATGGTAATCCCATGCAAATGCATGTTGATGCAACTTCAATAGGTTTTTCAGGGACAATTGCTGCTCTTGACTCAACATATTGTTAATGTTCAAAATTTTCCCCTTTGAAATTTGTACTTGTGTGGTCAACTCAATCATGGTTGCTTCACTGATACTTGGAATTTTTAGTTCATGCGGTAACAATGTATGAAGCATATCTGTTGTTGTAGGAAATCCAGGTGCAAGAGGAGCGGGAAGAAGTGTCTACAATGGATATGCAGAACTAGATTCATGATTGGGTGATTCTTCATGCACTTCACAATAGTTCTAAATTACATGGGATAATATTTCATCTTCTTCCTGAAGTTGCATAAAAGGAATTTTTCCTATCATCATGAGTTGTGCCACTGAATTGACCTCCTTGGCCTCTTCTCCAACATGTGGCCATATGGGGTTGTCCATATCAGGGGAGGGTTGAGCAGGAGGATAGAGGACAAGCCTTTTAGTACTTCTCCTATTAGAAATAGTCATGTCCCCTGACCGACATCCAATGTAAGCATATGTTGCAGCTATCCACAGTCTACCCAGAATAATGGGATACCCTCCTAATGTAGCTTTAGGGGAAAGGATCATGAAATCTGCTGGATATTCCCCAAAGTCTAGAGTAACAACAAGGTCTTCTACTTACCATTTGGTTTGATAGTGGAATTGTCAGCAAGCTGCAAGACAGTAGGAGTAGGTCTCATATTTGAAACATTCAGTTACTGTAGGATATCCTTAGTCATCACATTGATGGCTACTCCCAAGTCTATTAGAGCATTCTTTATTTGGATTCCATTTATAATGACTCCAACTACAAGACTACCTGGGTTAGTATATTTAGGAATAGTGACTTTCCCAAGCATGATATCTGCCAACTACCCCACCACATGGACGATAGTGGGGTCCTTCTTTTTCCTCCCTGGCATTTTGAGACATGCTTCCTTAATTGCCTTGCTATATATAGGGACATCTTTTATGGCCTGAAACAAAGGTATTTTGACACATATGTGTTTCAACTGCTCCAGTATATCAAAGGTCATTTCTTCCTTTTCCTCCTTTTGTTTAACAACTTCTAACCTTTGAGGAAATGGTGGGTCTTGAGTAGACTGTTGAACTGGTTCAAGATTCTTGGGCACACTTGACTGAGCAGGGATATCAAATAGATTCTGATTCTCCTCTTCTTCCACATGAAACTCTATAATAATAGGAGTGGAAGGAGATGGAAAAGTGGTTCCTGAACATAGATGAATGTCACTCACACTCACAACATATGCAGTAAATTGATTGGGATTTGCAGAGTATACTAGCTATTGTTGTGGTTTGTTATTTGGGTTAGGTGTCGGTTGAGCTTGTAACTGAGTATGTCTAGGTGTGCTAGAGTTTGAGTTAGGATGAGGAGGCATTATGGCAGGCTATTGAGGCTATGGAGGTGGTTGCATGTAACCAGTTGCCTGGTTTGGCCATTGTTGTCCTCCCCTCCATTAGGATGTCTATTGCCAGTTTTCTGGAGGTTGCTGCCAATTCCCCTAGAATTGCTGCCACTGAGGTGGAGAGTTTTGGTAATTGGGCCAAGTATTTGGAGGGTTGTTCCAAGATTGAGGTGGATAGCCTCCAAATTTTGATGGGTATGGGGGTTTCCATTAATTACCAAATGCATAAGAATTCAAATAAGGTCCACTCAAAGATAATTAATCTGGTGGCATACCTTGTCTTGCAGCCCATGGTCTTCTCTGTGCAATGTACAAAACTTGATCATCTTTTTTTTTTTGTAACCAAGAGGTGTCCCCGCGATTAACTTGGCCCAGTGACATTCCGGTGAGCGGGGGCGAGACTAATCCTCTGGGGGGTACGCAACAGCCGGCCAGCCCATACCCCTGGAAAACACGAGAGCGAGTCGAACCCAAGACCATGAGGAGCCATCCCACAGCCTCAAACCAACCGCGCTACCCGTGCCGGCGTACAAAACTTGATCATCATCAACCTGAATTGGCCTGAATTCTCGTGGAATTTTCTTGCTATCAATGTTGGCTACCATTTTGCATCTGTAGTCCTTCTTTTGCCTGTAATGAGGACAATATTCTGCCAACATTGCTTCTACCTCCTCTTGTTTCTTCTTTCATTGAAGTGTATCTAGCTGAATAGCCATATTTTTTATGATATCCTGCTTGAAATCTACCAGTAAATGAGTGATTTCCATCCTTGAAACTCCATTAGTGGAGGATTTACCCATAGAAGATTGGTAACCTCTTCCTTTCATTAGAGCTGCCTTGGAGTAATTTTGATATATCTTCTTAATATCATCCCAGGGAACTTGGGTGATATCTCCTCCTCCTATCAGGTCCAAAGCATCAATGCAAGTTTCATTGATCCCCCTAAAGAAGAGAAACTTTTGAGACTCTTCATTGAGTGCATGATGTGGAGATTTTTGTAGGAAAAATAGGAACCTTGAAATATAGTCCTCCAAACTTTCATCTTCCTTATGCTGCATCCCGAATATATCATCTCCTCTCATATCATTTCCCCTACAATATTCTTTATACTTCTCAAGAAACTTTGTTTTCATATCATCCCAAGTATCTACAGTATTCCTACCTAAGCCCATAAACCATCTTAATGCAACTTCTTTCATGGTAGTAGGAAACAATTTAAGCCTACGAGCATCAGTAGTCTAATCATAACTTCTATAGAGGATATCAAACTCAAACAAGAAAGTGTTAGGGTCCTCTGTTACAAGCCCATAGAATTTAGGAAGAACTGAAGCATGGATATTCTTGAGGTTATCGACTTCATTCTAGTGGGTGATAGGAAATGGAAAAGATGGTTGGTTAGGTCTATTTGGATTTTTACTGACCATATTTGCTTGATGGAGTGCCAAAGAAAATGGATTCTCAATTAGGTTTTGGGTAGCTTGTTCTTCAGAGGATGTTTCAGAACTGGTCAAATTGGGAAATGCATCAGCAAAACGATTTGCCTCCTCTTCTTCTTTGTCTCTTGGCATATTTTGAAACTCAACTAGTTGGTTATCAGGATTAGGGTCATTAGGAAGGAATCTCCCATGAGAATCTCTTCTCTTGCCTCTATGCATGTGGTATTAACTTAGTATCAACCAACTCACACAAAGAATTGGTGAAAGAATAACAGAGCATTACTTTTCTCAAATGAAGGGTATGCTAAGAACAAACTTCAGAGATACTAAAACAAGAAAGAAACTAAAAATGACTCCAAATAACTTCCTAGTTTGACACCATCCCCAAAAATGATGCCAAAAATGTTGGCCTCCTCTAATGGTTCAATAACTAAGCCCTTGAAGCTATAACTTAGAGATTAGATATCTACACTAAGTAGTTATCTTGCTCATCATGAAGGTTCATTTCATTGTCAACCCAAGGACATGAACTTGAAATGGGTCAACATTGTATGTGCACTAGGTCTCAATTGTAGTCATTCGTATCCTATAACTAGAAAGGAAAAAATACTGAAAATAAATGTGTAAAAGGAATTAGCATAAGTATTGAGCATGAATCAATAGCTAAACTGATCATCAACAACTAAATTGAACTGAAATGAATGACAAAAACATAAATCTCAGTAAACAGACAAGAAGTTACTTTGTCTGCCTTGGCTACAAGAACATACACAAAATAGAGTTCCAATGGCTACAAGAATAGACAATTGCTAAGACTGTAGCTAATTACTGAACAAAAAAGTAACTACTAAACTGAATGGATGGAATTCTCACTAAGTGGCCCCCCTTGAATGAGTCTTCCTTAAGCTAACTTAGATGCAACAAATCAAAATACCATTTTATTCATTGAAAACATGATTACATCATATCAACAACATGACTGTATTCCTTGAAATTGAAAATGCAAGTACAATATTAGAACATCCAACCCTGTGAAGAGGGACATCTAATACTATTTATAGAAGGAAAGCTTCTAACTAACCCTAACTAACTGGGCGGTCAACTCCAACAAACTAGGGCACCATTTATTGAAAGCATGAAAAAGAGGAAGGAGGTTATGCATGCACAAAACTTTTAATCAAACCAGTCTTACCTTAATGAGGATCCAACATTACAACACTTAAATCTGCTCAACTAACAAAATGATCATTTAAAGGTAAGTTACAAATTCCACACAAGCTAGAAGTTTCCCTCCATTGACCTCTTTAATGACCATCTTTTTGACTTCTTTAGCAACCGACCAACTGGCATGAATTTCTTCCATCTTGCAGGCTTCATTTATATTTGCATCTTAATGTGAACCTGCATAATGACATTAGCGTGCACAAAACAATTGTATATCCATAATCACCTTAGAATAACATTCATTCAATCACATGTAAAATTAATATAGTTATATCACATAGCAGGTTAAATATCATCAAAGGTTACAGGGGTAAGTTCATGCCCAAAGTTCATAAATTTAGGGAAATAACATAGAGAGTGTCAATAACTATGTGTTAAATTCCATAGTAACAACAAAAAATATATGATAAACCCTGTCAAAATTGAGCCATTATTTGGACTCATCATAACCCATAAACCACAATCACAAGCTCCATGTATAAAACTTGTCAACTAAGCACATACACATCCAAGAATTCCCAATGCATGGGTAATGTAAAATTAGAAAATAGATCAAGGCATATTGAGTTTAGTAATTAATACTTGTAATAATGTTTCAAAAATTTAAAGCCATATAGTTCAAAGAACACACACCATGATCCACACATGCAACAAAAAATACTGCATACTCCTTCACAACTAGTCTCTATCTAATCCTCTCCTAAATTTATAGCTCCCCATGCTGTTACTGAAAATAATGAAGTGGAATAACAACACATGACCATAAACACAGTGATAACAATGGCTCCATGTAAACTTCAAATATTATGTTAAGTGTACACAAACCTATACGAAGAAACACAAAATCAAAGAGAAGAAACCTACAAATCATATCATATACCATGTACTTCTCCCAACACCTCAAAGTGATAAGTTTTTCCAAGATCTCCTTCACAAAACCCCAACTCATTGTTCAATCTCATAGTTCAAACTAAAAATATGTATCTCGCATAACCAACATGGATGTAAGCCTCTCTAAAACTAAGGAAGATTAAATTCAAATTCATTCCATAACCAAGAGTAAGCATAATAGCATCTCCTAAACTCCTTATAAAAGACATCATAAATCAAACTTATATGCACAAGTATGTAACCATGTAAAACACTCCTCAAATGAACCCACCAAAATTAATAAGCATAGCTGAAGATCCTTATCCAAGCGAAGAAAAATGTAAAACATAGTGCATTTAAAAATAAAGTGAGCAATACCAATCAAAAGATTATCTACTGAGTAGACTAAGAGTGGGTAATGAGATAGCCCCTCTAGGATACACCAAGCCATTGTGAATCTCTCCAAGAACTATCTCTTCTATAATTCCATCATGAAATCACATCCATATATAGGTGAAGGCTCCTTATAATTCTTGCTAAAAGATTGCCAAAGAGTAACCGTATTAACAAAAGTCTAATTCCCTAGAGAACTTTAATAACCTCACCTTAGTCTCTAAGTATCCATGTGAACCTAGAATTGATCAATCCATGCCAAAATCTAAATGAAATAGTGCACTATCATAAATCTCCCAAGAAAATATCAATGCACTCAAAACCAAGAGAAATAACTAGACTACTATCAAAGCTCTCATTGCACATTTATAGAATTCAGGGACACATCATGAAATCATGATCTAGTGTCTCCTCCTAGGATATCACATGATACAATAAAAATATCCTACTCCTTTGAGCACTTGTATCATGTCAATACCTAAAATAGTATCTAAAGTAAACTAAAACACAATACCAAACACCCTTTCAACCATATATTTCTTATCAAAATTAACAAGTTCATAAATCAACATCTCAAACAAATATTTTAAGAGCCCTCCATGGTAAACCAATATGTTGACATCTCCAATCAAATGAAGATAACCATCTCCTATCGATGAAACTCAATATGTCAAACTACTCAAACTATATACAACAATCATGATATACAATTTTTTTCATGACACCCACAACCATTTTAGAAGATCAACCATCATCAAGTGATGAATCCACATTACTTCCATAAATCCCCTTGAATCGTGATAGTGATTTATCCATGACATCATGATAACCATCTCCTGAATGAAGATCACCCATGGTCCAACCACGCTGAACTACGATGCCAATAAATCTAGAGAATACAATAAAACTAGGATCTCTAAGCCAAGAAGATAAACCGTGCATCTACAGGTCCCAAAAACCAATTATTGAAGCACTCTAATAATCTATCCTCTAATTGTAATGCAACATACCAATACAAAAATGACTACGAATAAAGTCGACTAATTGAATGTGCATCGATAATGAAAAGACTTGTGGATATAGATAGTCCACATCCAAGTCATCTCACTACAACCAATGGGTGGTGCTAACCCACGCAATTTGATAACTCATAGAGCCCAAACCAATGCAACATACAAAATCACCACCACATTAGTAACTTACAAATTGAAATAACAAAGAAGATAACTTCTAGACCTCTACACTAAAACATTATATCAACTCCAAATTTAATTTTCCAAAAAATCCATAAATGAATAACCATAGTCAAGAAACTAAAAAAACATACATGAGATAAGAACAACCTCCTTAAATTGAACTACACTACCACTCGTAATCATGAATCAATTAATACCACAATCTATCAACTACATACATGATCATGTTTTACCAATTCTTAAATGTATATGAATGCCCATAACATCATAATCATCACTTTCCATGTGCTTGCACTCAAATTTCACTAAACTAAGACTCCTAGTCTCATATGTGTATCAACATGTCCTCAAATTAGAAGACTATTTGTGGACCTATTTCTATTAATTTTAATAACCTAAAAATACTTGAAAACCTATATCAGGAAGCACCAAATTTGATAACATGGTGTAGCTTTGCATTGGTATTATAAAAACATGTACTCCCAAAATTTTGTTACCTCAAATTCATTTGGATGCTCACACCCTAAATATTAAGCTCCTACGTGCACTCAAACAAGTACAAACCTCTCTCTCCTCATTCAAGTGAAAAAACACCTAATCCACTATGTTGTATGCTACAAGTATTCTCCATCACCTATCCAAAATATGAAAATTAATTTTATATGCTTAAGATATCATTTTTTGATCATTCTAAATAAATACCAATTTTAGGCACCAAATTATGATATAAAAAAAAGATAAAAAATCCTATACCACTATGTAGTGCTTAATGAGAGCTTTTCAATGACTATAAAAAGTACAAAATATAATATTGTAGGTGAAAGTTATGCCCCTCAAAAAATACTTCTCCATTATGCTTCAAAATGTATAATTGGTAGCTGCCTAGTGGTGAATGAGTGGCCAATTGGTGGTACCTTTGGTTGAGTGGCAAATGAGATAAGTAGAGGTAGTGGATTCATGTGGCATGACTTAAGTGGCTTCTCAATGAATTGCTGGTGGAGGCACTTGGTTGGTGATGGTGCTTGTTAATGGCTCATTGGCTACATGACTAGGTTGCAACCCTAGGGGGGTGATCCCACAATAGTGGTTTACACTTTTTGGCCAAACTTGACATTGCACTGAATTTTTCAACTAAATATTCACTTTCGGGCACCTATAGCTGCTAAACCATGAGGAATTTGAAGATGATGCAAAATAGTAATTTATGACATTTTGTCTGTAGATTCTAAATATATATTTTTTAAAATTTTGGAATCAAATTGCATTTCTTTTTCCATCTCCTTCAAAAAATAGTTTTTAACAGCAAACACCATTTTTAAAGAGTGATGTGTACTTGCTAACACAACTTTTTTTCTATGAAGGTTAAAATTCTAAATTTTTTGAATTTAGATTCGTAATTACAATATCTAGTGCATGCAATTGGTTTCATGGTGTTTTATTGAATATTTTTTTCTTAATTAAGTTTTGAAGTCAAACCAATTACAATTTAGACATACGTTTACTTGCTAACACAAGTTTTTTTATATGTATCGAAATTCAATTTTTTTTTGTTGGATCAAGGACATCAATATCAAGTGTATATATATATTTTAGATTTTTTCAATAATTTGCTATTTTATCACGTGTAGAACAAAGAGCTTGATTTTCGATGAAAAACCTACATTCACAATAAATAAAAAATAAATATAATAATCAAATTAAATATATTTAAATTATACTTTTTGGGAAGCTTATAATAAGGACTACATACTTACAAAAAATAAATTATAAATGAATTCATTTGATCCCCCAAAAGGTAAATCAAAAGTGGGTTTTTATCATCATTTTGATAGGTGTAAAGGAGACCCCATTATAGGTATGGTTTAAAACTAGCGGGGTTCTATCCAAGGGGGTTTGATCTAAGGTTGTTTGATCAAACCCTCTTCAATTGGAATCCTTTAAATAGAACTTTTCAAGGCTTAAATCATTATAAATTTTCTAAAAATATACGATTTCATAAAAAATCAGGATGTCCCAAAAAGTGTAAACCACTATTATGAGATCTCCTAGGGTTTAACTCCCATGGGCTAGGCATCACCACTCATTACGTCCAAGGGTTGCTTCCCAACTCACCCTTTAATTTTTTGAAATATTATTTCTATTGATATGTATTTTTTAATATTTTTCTATGACTCGTACTATTGTTTTTGATTAACGATAAGCAGGTTTTGAAGGGTACCCGAAACCCTGAACAAAAAGGAACAGTGGCAGAAAATATGAAACAATGAAATGCTCACCCAACACACCAAAAACAAGCTGATTACCATAACATCAACAAACCATCAACAAAAAGCAACAGTAAAAACAAAAAATAGCAGAGCATAACAAACAACCATTAGAGAAGTTCTTTGAGCATCTTTTCCACTTCCATATGCTTAGATGCTAGCCTATCGTGCATCTCCATGATATCCTCAACATCTCGTTCAGGGAGTGTTTTGATTTTCTTAGTTTTACTCCGAGTACACACACTCGTTCCAACATCCAAATCCATGGTATGCATTTCCATGACAACACTCTCCCCTATCCTTGCTCACATGTTCATCAAATAGTCCTATGCCCGTCCATTCCTTGGCCTTCTAGTTGAGGAAGACCATACCTTCAGTTGAGGCCCGCAAATTTTCCTTGCTAATATTAATAATCGTGTCCATGTCCTTATAGAGCTGCCTATTCTACTTTTCCAACAATGCCAACCTCGACCCATAATCTTTCTTCAGATTAGCAAGCTCATCCACCACACAATCAACACTAGAATTTAATGACCTAGTTAGCCTGAAGATGAAGTCTTTCTCCCTAAGACTAGGCAAAGTGGAAATGTTGCAACGAGAAATAGTGTCATGCTTATTGTGGAGGTCATGCATCTCTTGAACTAGCCACATCAGTAAATTAAAAGAGATATCAACTTCTTCTTTCACTAAACTAGACGCTTGTGAAAAATCCATAACCCCCCAAAACACTCCCTTTCCCTGTTGCAAACTAGTAGGAAGATCCTCATCTTGAGACACATCAAGGAAAATCTTGGCCTTTCCCCTATCCTTGGACATTGACATCTGAGCAGAATCGTCCACATTGACCACAAAATTCCCCTTATCAGCAGGAGGGGACCCACCATCACCATCATTCCCCATCCCATCACCTTGGATATCCTCCGCCACCTCTTGAAATTTATCCCCCATATCGTTTGAACAACCCTTAGCCTTCTTACCACCACAACGTCCCTCCTCAACACCCTCCATGAAAGCCTCCTAGAGTTTGCGTTTAACATGCGGGAGGGAAGATTTTTCCTTAGAAGTTGAGGGTTTTAGCCCTCCAGATGAGGGCGTTGTTGGAAACTTGCAGCTAGTTGAAGACAATTTCCACATAACCTATAAGAGAAATCTATGCAACTAAGTATTCAGAATCCACATGTAAGAGAATAGACAACATACCCATGAAAATATGACACAAGATATACCCTGGGAAAACCCTCAAGAGGGAAAAAACCAGCCTCCAAAAGCATCCATCTCTCATGTATTATTCAACAATAAATATTACAATACATATTTTGAGTCTCCATGAACACCATTGAAGCAACAAGCCCTCTCCAAGCAATCCATGTGAACAAGCATGCAACCACACATCCTGTGCCATGCTTCAAACCCTCACAAATGCTAACCAGAGCTAACATGCAAAATTGCATCTCACAATAACTACCTTTGTGGTTGCTTTTATAGAAGCAAGCTCCCACAAAACCACTAAGTGGTATTACACAAAACCATGTGACTACAACCATAAGATTACAAAACCATGTCCCCTTATTTAATATTGGGTGCTTTATTTATTTATTTTCCCCAATATTAAATAATTACATTTTTACAACTTAACTTATGTCCCAATGTTACATGCGACATAAAGTGGCCCCAAGATTAATTACATTAAATATATTATGCAAGGTGTACAACACACCTTTTTCCTAACAGGTGTGTAATCTAGGTCAATGTCGTACCCATTAGACCTACCCTCTGATTCCTCTTCAATTTTAGTTCCCTCACTCTTCGAAATCTCCTCAATCTGACATTTCCCACTCCCTTTCCACTTCTTTTTTGAAATAGGGGACCAAGGAGCTCCAACAATGCAATTAGCTTTAATAAAATCTACAATGAGCAACATCAAACCCTCATGCACAAAAGGGTTTCTAGGGTTCTTCTTGAAACTCAAAATTCCTTCCTCCAAAGACATGAAAAGGAAAAATGGGAAGGACACAAGCTTACCATGTTGAAAGTGATTCAACAACACAAAATGTTGACCATACAACACCGTGTATCTGCTGTTGAGGGTAAAGTACCACATCAACGCCACCGCCAATCCTGCCAGATAGGTTTAATCTTGGTCCTGTCATACCCACCATAGTGCAATCTAACCATTTTAGCCTGTTCTCTGTCCTAGAGAAAATTTTGCTTGTTCGACTGTGAGAGATTCTTGTCCTTTTAGAATTTCCTACCTTCCATTGACATACCCGTCACTTCAACAATGAAATCTTTATTGATCGTAGTATCCCTACCAAACATGCCGAGCACGCATCCATGCCAAGCATCAACAAAATGACATGCTGGCCTTAAAGCCATGCAACCTCTCCATGAAAGGAGTCACACCACCCCTCTGTAGAATAGCCCAGACGTTGGCATTGGCTTTGATGTCTTCATGAGAAAGAGGCTTCGTTCTGCACCTATCCCCACCCATCATCAAAGCACTAGCAAAGAGAAACCACACACAAAGATAGAAAAACAAAGAGGCGAGAGGAAGATGAACACCTAGAAAGTGTGTGCATCTGACAGGGACGGTAGTGATAGCAATAATGAAGAGGAGGCTAATACAACTCAGATATGAATGACCACAAATTCCAATAAGCATCATCTGTGCGAAGAGTCTAATCAACTAGAAAACTCCATAATTCCCACACATTCCAAAAGCTGAGGAGCTGGCCAACGCCAACGAGCTAAGGTGTGTCATTATGAATTAGAGTGCTCAATTCAATAGGAAGGACACCATTCGCTTCCCAAAACCTTGCCGATGTCACCCCAAAATTTTCCAACCAATCTGCCACATAATTCGCCTCTCTATAAGCATGAGAAATATAAATTTCATCAAACTCTTGACTTAAAGTAAGGGCGCCCAATATGAAATTTTAAATAGTCCAAGAGGGGGGGGCTTTCCTTAGACAATTAACAATATTTAGGGAATCCCCTTCGATCCAAAGCTTAGAGATCCCCTTGTCTCTGGCCAACTTGATGCTATGATAGGCTATGACTCGTACTATTGTTGATGACTATAAACTGATAAATATGATTGTACACAATCTAAAATGTAGTATAGATTTGTACTTACATATGGATTTTGTATAGTCATATGAACAAGATTCATGTAAGGCCTTTAAAGAAGACAAAAAAACTTAAGGCAAATTTTTGACTCCAAAATATATCACGTTTTATATGGATGTAAAGCTTTTTGAACCTTTTATGATAAGGTTTTTTTTTTAAGAAGTCTCCAACAAAATTTTACCCCCAAAATCCCTACAAAAAGAGCCATAACAAAAAGACCACTTGCCAAATCTTTATCAAACCCTAGATTGTAACAACCTAAGTTTACAAACACACTTCTAACCTTAAAAATAACTTCATCTTTTCTTGCAAGACCATGGATTCAAGTATGCACTAGAATCTACTCATAGTAAGGATTACAACCACATAAATATCTATCGAATTCTAATTATGAGACATCCATTAGACTAATACGAACATTATTATAACAATGACAAATCAATTTAGTTGATCATTTGCATTATTTCTCCACCATCAAATTTAAAACTAAATATTTTAAATGTACATTTAATTTTTATACATTTATTACAATTATCTCTTTCAACTTTAAATAATTTAAATCAATTTAAATTTAATTGATTACATTTATTTAATTAACCTAAATTACACCAATATATTTTCAAAGACAAAGACCCATCACCATGCAACATTTATTATTAAAAAACAAACACACAGTACTCTATGGACTTCTTAAAGAAAGCACATGCACATCACATTGATGGCTACTATTAAGACCTACCCTAAAAGTTTACTTTCAATCATACTTACCCACCCCACTATAACATAAGTCTTTACATGAAAATTTTGACATTATCTAAATCATTTGATTCATTTGTTGATGTTGATTGATTTTCCTTATTCATTGACATCCAATTGTCTCTCCATGTATTAAGATGGAGACCGATTTAAAACACACAAATGAAATGCCATAAATTTTTAAAAAATGAGTGAAAGTTTTCACTTAAGAAATATGGTAATTTATTGGAGATTTAGTCAAACATGAATTAGAGTGGTTAAAAAATACCCTTTTAACAATTCAATTTATATATAAGGTGGGTCCATCTTTGACAATTTTTTTAATGGTTAAATACTTCACTTGACTTTTTGTCATTTGGCCATTTGGTTATATGTATATGCATGTGGTGGCATGGTTAATAAATTTAAAGTGGTATGTGTCTTGTTTCTATTGGTCTAAAGTTGGGTATGTGAACATTCATATAGCCCTACATCTTAAAGGACCGACCCAAATTACTAAGTGGCCAAGTACTTTTAATTTAGTGGGGTAGTTTGTTTATAGGGAGCGTTATATGAAGCCATGTCTTTGTTTAGTAAAGAGCTTAACTATTTTTGAAAGCATTGAGAAAAAATAAGTTAAAAAATAAATTTATAAGTGTGTAATTTTGTTTGTTTGTATTGTTTTCAATTTGTTTATTGAAAGATTATTATTATGAATCAATAATTCATAAGTCAATTTTGAAAGTTTTAACAAGGCAATGGTGTTTATGGGACTTTCTATATGAATTGTGATATGAACAAGGGTTTTGTCAAGAGGTATTTCAATCACAAAAGGATTCTAGGAAGATGGAAGAATTAGTTGTCATAGAATAGGTCTCTTTAGGTGATTACTTCTTGTAAAAATATGACATGATATAACTCATAAAGGGAAAATTCAATCTTAGAGGTCGCGTTCTCAATTAGAGGAGGTAGCTTATACGTTTGGTGTGGTAGGATAGAGGTCACTCTCCTAGATAAAATTATGAATAGAATTCAAATCCTTATTGTATAGATTATTGTGCAAGACCTTATGTATTGATATAGGTCAATCATTTATTTTTTATAGTTATAATGATTTGTAAGTATGGATTTGGTTTCCTTGAAAAGGTAGGGTAATTGAGCCTCAAAGTATGCTCTTGTGCACTTATAATATAGGTTTCAAGTAATCTAAGTCTATAGATGCCAATATTCTTTTGCTTGAGCTAGTTGAGTGCACCTTTGATATTTAAAGAATTGAATGCATTGAATAGGGTAGTTATTGGAGCACACATATTGAGGACAGGGAATTTGAAATATGATGAATAGGCACATGGTATGGGTACAATTATTATATGTACATTGGATCTTGAGGTAGCATATACAAAGTATTTTTGTGACTTCATTTGATGAAGTGAGTGCAGGTTATTTTTGTATCCACTATAGTTATTTATTGTTTTCTTTGTTCTAGAATGCTCTATGATGTCAACTTTGTAAATTTTTGAGCTTCATTTTCTTGTACATTCATGTCCTATAAGTCTCAATAAAATGCTTGCATGTAGAAATCTCTTCTTAACCTAGGTGTCTCAATAGTTGCCTATTATATTTCAAGATGTGTGTGTGTGTGTGTGTGTGAGAGAGAGAGAGAGAGAGAGAGTTGTTGAGTTTTGTGGGGATTGTAAAACTATCTCAAAGTACTTTTGGATTTTTTTTTAATGCAATATATGAGGAATTTCTATTTAATTGTGGATTGTTGAAGTATTATTAGTTTAGAAGTTCATTTATATGAAGATATAGTTATACTAATTAGATTCTAAATGTGCATATGGTTCTCTATTTTATATTGATTTATATCTTGTTAAATATGCTTGGACATTGACATATATTGTACTATGGATAAATATTTTCTTACAATTAGCCTTGAGCCTATCAAAGACACATATATTGCCTCTCTCATAAATGGTCAAGAGCTTATCTTTGTCTAAATGGTTAGATTTTTATAATTAATCAAATTAAGACTTCAAGAAATGAACAAGAACCTAGTTTGAGCTCATTTAAAAGATGTATTTTGCGTGAAAAATCTCTAAGAATTATCTAAGTATTGATCAATAGCCATTCATGTTTAAATTACTCATAGAAATCTATTGATGCATATTTTGAATTATTCTCCTACTTATAATGGGTGGTTATCATCCTAAGAAACTATCCATGGAACAAACCTTGAAAGGATGACTTGCAAATTACTATATGTTTAGTTCGATGATTATTTTTTCTTTCTATAAATCTTCTATTTGTAAAAAGTATTGTACTATATAAGACCTTTTTAGGCACTATTTAATGAACTTGGGGGAGGTTGGTTTGAGAAGTCCCGGGCTCCAATAATTTTTTAATAAGACCTCATATAAAACATCATTTTTAAAACAATAGGATCATAAATTATGACATGATGATTTTCGTGTAGTCCATAATACATGTTTTTATTTTGACATATTTATGTTCCTATTTATCACTGCCAAAGAAGACCTACGTTACTAGGACACTTTTTTTTTTAAAGAAATTGATAGGTTATTCTCCCTTTTGACATTAAAGAGGAGTGTTATAACATAATGCTATTAGGGGCCATACCCTTATAACATTTATATTTTACAAATATAAGGTTATAAAACCTGATGCATATTAAATGCTTTATAACGCATATAACATAATTAATAATATAATAGTTTGTTAGATTATTAATTATTTATAAATGGTAGTTTTGAATAGATATGACTAATACCTCTTTAGGTATTTTTCTATCCCTTCTCCTATATTTAAGGAATTTCTCTCTCATTGAAAGGTATGCGAATTTGGAGATTTATAGTGAATTCTATCACTACACACAAGAGGTATTATTGGCTATATAGCAACTTAACAAGAAGTGTTTTCTTATGTTTAGTCTATGTTTTAATAGACCATTTTGTAAGTATTTTGTTATGGAATGATGTTTTATGAGGTTTTAACTCAAATGAGTTTTCTTGATGTATATTTGTGTAATGTATTTAATGTGTATCTTATAATTATGGTTTTATTTATTTTATATGTCTTTGTAATGATTAGTTACCTAAGATCCTCATTTCTAACAGAGAATGACTTGGTTCAATCTCGAGGCATGCACAAACAACCCCAAAAACCAAATGTTCAAATTCAAATTGTAATTTTCTTGCCTCTCTCTACTAATTGTTATGAGCCAAATTAACACATGTTGCTGTGACATTTTACCATATCATGGTACTTAAAGACATTAAAAGTACAACTAATTCATAAAATATGAATTGATAATCATAACATGTTAAGTAGAGAACAATTCAATTCTGAAGGGACAAAAGAATCACATCTACATATGGGTCATCTACTTATCTATGCATGTTGTCTTTGATCATCACCATTAATTTGACTTGCTAAAGGGGTTTGATCTAAGAGAACTCATTTGTTTATCAAGTTGATTAACTCCTAAAATGTGTCCCTAAACACCACCTTGATAGATTTAGATACTAGGAAGGTGAAGACGAGTAATTCTTTAAGTACACATTAGTTAATTCATTCTCGCATATGATAGAGATAAATTTGATGTATCAAATTATATTCATAGTAATAAGATTGAATTTATAGTGCTCATGATTGATCCAGCTCTAATTCCAAAACATCCATTAATTTGATGTAAATAATGTTATAACAATGACAAATCAATTTTTCACATCATTTACATTATTTCTCTATCATCAATTTCAAAACTAATACCTTAACTCTACCTTTAATTTTTATACATTTATTCAACAACAAAAACTAATCCAAAAAAAGCTATATTCTCTTTATAGACTTCTAAAAGAAAGTGCACGCACATCACATTGATGTCTACTATTAAGTACCACCCTATAAAAGTTACCCCACTATAAGCCTTTACAAGAAAAATTGACATTACCTAATTCGTTTCTGAAACTTTGAACATTGATGTATGTCTTCATATTGATTGATTTTCCCATGTTCATTGACAACCAGTTGTCTCTCCCTGGAATAAGATGGAGACATATGTAAAACATATATTAAATGCCATGTAAGTTAAAAAAAGAATCTGAGCGAAAAAATTCATTTATGGTAATTTCATGGAGAATGGTATATACAATGTGCTTTAATCAATCGACTACAGGGCATGTACTTGATTGACATTAAGGCCATCATCCTCAGGTTTGATCAGCTAACCACACAAAAGGACAATGAGCTAATTTAATTGATTTATAGAGTCACTCCATGCTCTTTTTTTTTTCAATATTGAAAGAACTCCATGCTATTTTAGTTAATTTACTTATTCAAGCTTGTCAATATTTAACATTTGGCATCATGATTGGTAACAATTTCTTGATCTCATTCCCTCGGCTAGGACATAAGAGTCCATCCAAATGGTGCACCGACAAATTACCTATCAAATGTATCATTGCATGTTACTCACCACTGTTAACAAAATCGACTCCCCTTAATTTTTTAAAACAAGGGTATAATCAAATTTCCCCTATATCACCTCCCACTTCAAAAGTATGATCCTCTTAGCTGTACGGCTCAGATGCTCATACTATTCACTCTAGAATGCTCATATGCAAAGAGTATATATAAGCTCTCGGTACTGGGTGTTGGTGTTGTACATGGGTGCTTTGAGCAGGTGTTCCAAGATTGACGAGATGCAATCGAAGGGGATGCTCCTGTAGCTTCACAAGCACCAGATCTAGTAACCTCCATAGTTCTATATTGTTAGTCTGGTAATCCGTTTTGGTTTGTTTGTCCACCCAATTTGTTTTCTCGAAAACCCATTGTGTTGTTTTGGATACCCATTTGCTTATGGGTCTGGTTGTATGCTTGATTTGGGTGTCTATATGTTGGCACCCATTTTTATTTGTGTTTAAATCTTGCATCGTTTTAAATACCCACAGCTGGATTACATTGGTTACCTGGTAGATTTGTGTATATGTATTTCCTACCCATTATTGATTTGTGTATATATCTTGGTTCCTTTTGAGTGCCCATTTCCCGATTACACAGGTTGCCTGCTTGATTTGTGTGTATATGCCCTCATCCATTGCTTATTTCTGTAAATTTTCTTGGATCAGGTACTAAATTGGTTACCTGTTTAATTTGTGTGTATTTATACTTACCCACTATTATTTTTGTATATATTCTTGAATTCCCATTTCCTGATTACACAGGTTGCCTGTATAATTTTGTATGCATATGTCGTTATCCATTCTTCGCTTCTGCATATGTCTTCGCTCTTAATCACAGGGAGTGCAGGTAGAGAAGGATATTTAATTTCGGCATAGTAAAATTTCCAGATCTGAATGCATATCAGGGATTCTATGCTGTTGACATTCTGGAATTTATAGATCGGTCTTAAGTATAAGAGATCTCCAACCGAGGATGCATGTAGCGTGTTTATGGAATTAATAGACATAAATCTGTAAGGTCATATAATTGATCTAATAAATTGTTAGGCATAAACGTTTAGGGCAATAACTGCTGATATTGAATTGTACGACATAAATTTGCAGTACTTATCTATGAAGGCATGCTGTCTTAAGCTGCAATTCCACACCAAGAAAAGACATGATTGGTTTTAGGTGTGATGATAGGTGCTCAAATAGGATGTGTTATCCTAATATATATGAATGAATAGAATAGTTTTAGGAATAGCGATAGATTTTTGAGTTGAATGGGATCTTGTGATTTGTAGGAATGTAAATCACAGCTTTAGGAATGATGATGGGATTTTCAGTGGGATGCATTCTTGTGATGTTTAGGTGTTATATTTTTTATAGTAACTCCGATTTAAGTTGATTTTAGAAGTACCGATAGTTTTTCTTAGTAAAACACGTTCTTGTGATTTATCAGCCCAATTTCTAACTGGGGGAGGTGATTTTAAGCTGGCAGAAGAGTACTTATAGGCTTTTGACTGGATGAATATTTTTAGGTTTAATTTCTTTTGAGTAAGGCAACTATATTGTTGGCTTTAAGAATGATAATATGGTTTTGAACAGAGTGTGTTATGTAATATCTAGGAATGAACAGCAAGGTTTTAGGAGCAAAGATAAACTTCTGAATGAACTATGTTCTTGTGATTTGTAGGTGTTGTTCAAAATTTCTTTTGTTTGGAAGTGAATTTTCATAGTTGGTGAAGATGGCAATTGGTAAGCATGGCAGACAGGATAAGCATTCATCAAACTCATTGTGTTTCAGAGGAACAGTGGTGATCTTTGTGGGTGTTTGTGTCCTTGCGGTATGGATGATGAACTCATCCTCACCGGCTCCAGTGGAGCGAAAAACCTTCAGTAACACCAGGAAGATAAATCCAGATCCGGAGATCCCTGCGAAAACAGTGGAGTCTCCTGCTGAAGAGAAAAAGGGAAAAACATCAGATGGTTCTGTGTCTTTTGAAGACAGCCCCGGCGATCTGCCAGAGGATGCCATTAAGGGAGATGACAATAACCCACAGATTGAGCAGAAACCTGATCTTGACAAGACCGTAGATGATGAGAAACAAATGGATGAAGATCAAGAATCACATGAAGAGATGAAATCTGATCTTGACAAGACCTTAGATGAGGAGAAACAATCTGATGGAGATCCAGGATGGCATGAAGAGAAGAAATCTGATGGTGGTGGGAATTCAGATGTCGGAAAAAGCTTTGATGGGGATGTGAATTTGAAGGAGGAAAACCCGACAGATAGATTTGAGAATAATGAGAAGGGCGGTGAAAAAGTAATTGAAGAAGCTACAGACAGAACGACAGATGGAGA
>VDFB02075321.1:79113215-79181909 GCA_007258455.2 Sequoia sempervirens | reverse complement strand
CACTAAAACATTATATCAACTCCAAATTTAATTTTCCAAAAAATCCATAAATGAATAACCATAGTCAAGAAACTAAAAAAACATACATGAGATAAGAACAACCTCCTTAAATTGAACTACACTACCACTCGTAATCATGAATCAATTAATACCACAATCTATCAACTACATACATGATCATGTTTTACCAATTCTTAAATGTATATGAATGCCCATAACATCATAATCATCACTTTCCATGTGCTTGCACTCAAATTTCACTAAACTAAGACTCCTAGTCTCATATGTGTATCAACATGTCCTCAAATTAGAAGACTATTTGTGGACCTATTTCTATTAATTTTAATAACCTAAAAATACTTGAAAACCTATATCAGGAAGCACCAAATTTGATAACATGGTGTAGCTTTGCATTGGTATTATAAAAACATGTACTCCCAAAATTTTGTTACCTCAAATTCATTTGGATGCTCACATTGTCACACCCTAAATCTTAAGCTCCTACGTGCACTCAAACAAGTACAAACCTCTCTCTTCTCATTCAAGTGAAAAACCACCTAATCCACTATGTTGTATGCTACAAGTATTCTCCATCACCTATCCAAAATATGAAAATTAATTTTATATGCTTAAGATATCATTTTTTGATCATTCTAAATAAATACCAATTTTAGGCACCAAATTATGATATAAAAAAAAAAAAGATAAAAAATCCTATACCACTATGCAGTGCTTAATGAGAGCTTTTCAATGCCTATAAAAAGTAAAAAATATAATATTGTAGGTGAAAGTTATGCCCCTCAAAAAATACTTCTCCATTATGCTTTAAAATGTATAATTGATAGCTGCCTAGTGGTGAATGGGTGGCCAATTGGTGGTACCTTTGGTTGAGAGGCAAATGAGATAAGTAGAGGTAGTGGATTCATGTGGCATGGCTTAAGTGGCTTCTCGATGAATTGTTGGTGGAGGCACTTGGTTGGTGATGGAGCTTGTTAATGGCTCATTGGCTGCATGACTAGGTTGCAACCCTAGGGGGGGTGATCCAATTTTTTAACTAAATCTTCACTTTCGGGCACCTATAGCTGCTAAACCATGAGGAATTTGAAGATGATGCAAAATAGTAATTTGTGATATTTTGTCTGTAGATTCTAAATATATATATTTTTAAAAATTTTGGAATCAAATTGTATTTCTTTTTCCATCTCCTTCAAAAAATAGTTTTTAACAGTAAACATCATTTTTAAAGAGTGATGTGTACTTGCTAACACAACTTTTTTTTCTATAAAGGATAAAATTCTAACTTTTTCGAATTTAGATTCGTAATTACAATATCTAGTGCATGAAATTGGTTTCATGGTGTTTTATTGAATATTTTTTTCTTAATTAATTTTTGAAGTCAAACCAATTACAATTTAGACATATGTTTACTTGCTAACACAACTTTTTTTATATGTATCGAAATTCAATTTTTTTTTGTTGGATCAAGGACATCAATATCAAGTGTATAGAAATTTTTTAGATTTTTTTGATAATTTGCTATTTTTCCACATGTGTAGAACATAGAGTTTGATTTTCAATGAAAAACCTACATTCACAATAAATAAAAAATAAATATAATAATCAAATTAAATATATTTAAAATTATACCTTTTGGAAAGCTTATAATAAGGACTACATACTTACAAAAATAAATAAATAAATGAATTCATTTGATCCCCCAAAAGGTAAATCAAAAGTGGGTTTTTATCATCATTTTGATAGGTGTAAAGGAGACCCCATTATAGATATGGTTTAAAACTAGCAGGGTTATATCCAAGGGGGTTTGATCTAAGGTTGTTTGATCAAACCCTCTTCAATTGGAATCCTTTAAATAGAACTTTTCAAGGCTTAAATCATTATAAATTTTCTAAAAATATATGATTTCATAAAAAATTAGGATGTCCCAAAAAGTGTAAACCACTATTATGAGATCTCCTAGGGTTTAACTCCCATGGGCTAGGCATCACCACTCATTACGTCCAAGGGTTGCTTCCCAAATCACCCTTTAATTTTTTGAAATATTATTTCCATTGATATGTATTTTTTAATATTTTTCTATGACTCGTACTATTGTTTTTGATTAACGATAAGCAGGTTTTGAAGGGTACTCGAAACCTTGAACAAAAAGGAATAGTGGCAGAAAAGATGAACCAATGGATTGCTCACCCAACACACCAAAAACAAGCTGATTACCATAACATCAGAAAACCATCAACAAAAAGCAACAATAAAAATAAAAAATAGCAGAGCATAACAAACAACCATTAGAGAAGTTCTTTGAGCATCTTTTCCACTTCCATATGCTTAGATGCTAGCCTATTGTGCATCTCCATGATATCCTCAACATCTTGTCTAGGGAATGTTTTGATTTTCTTAGTTTTACTCCGAGTACACACACTCGGTCCAACATCCAAATCCATGGTATGCATTTCCATGACAACACTCTCCCCCTATCCTTGCTCACATGTTCATCAAATAGTCCTATGCCCGTCGATTCCTTGGCCTTTTGGTTGAGGAAGACCATACCTTCAGTTGAGGCCTCCAACTTTTCCTTGCTAATATTAATAATTGTGTCCATGTCCTTATAAAGCTGCCTATTCTACTTTTCCAACAATGCCAACCTCGACCCATAATCTTTCTTCAGATTAGCAAGCTTGTCCACCACATAGCTAACACTAGAATTTAATGACCTGGTTAGCCTAAAGATGGAGTCTTTCTCCTTAAGACTGAGCAAAGTGGAAATGTTGTAACAGGAAATAGTGTCATGCTTATTGTGGAGGTCCTGCACCTCTTGAACCAACCACATCAATAAATTAAAAGAGATATCAGCTCCTTCTTTCACTAAACTAGATGCTTGTGAAAAATCCATAGCCCCCCAAGACACTCCCCTGCCCTGTTGCAAACTAGCAGGAAGATCCTCATCTTGAGACACATCGGGGAAAATCTTGGCCTTTCCCCTATCCTTGGACACTGATATCTGAGCAGAATCGTCCACATTGACCACAAAATTCCCCTTATCAGCAAGAGGGGACCCACCATCACCATCATTCCCCATCCCATCACCCTGGATATCCTCTGCCACCTCTTGAAATTTATCCCCCACATCCTTAGAACAACCCTTAGCCTTTTTACCACCACAACGTCCCTCCTCAACACCCTCCACAAAAGCCTCCTTGAGTTTGCGTTTAACATGCGGTAGGGAAGATTTTGCCTTGGAAGTTGAGGGTTTTAGCCCTCCAGACGAGGGCGTTGTTGGAAACTTGCAGCCAGTTGAAGACAATTTCCACATAGCCCATAAGAGAAATCTATGCAACTAAGTATTCAAAATCCACATGCAAGAGAATAGACAACATACCCATGAAAATATGACACAAGATATACCCTGGGAAAACCCTCAAGAGGGAAAAACCCAGCCTCCAAAAGCATCCATCTCTCATGTATTATTCAACAATAAATATTACAATACATATTTTGAGTCTCCATGAACACCATTGAAGCAACAAGCCATCTCCAAGCAATCCATGTGAACAAGCATGCAACCACACATCCTGTGCCATGCTTCAAACCCTCACAAATGCTAACCAGAGCTAACATGCAAAATTGCATCTCACAATAACTACCTTTGTGGTTGCTTTTATAGAAGCAAGCTCCCACAAAACCACTAAGTGGTATTACACAAAACCATGTGACTACAACCATAAGATTACAAAACCATGTCCCCTTATTTAATATTGGGTGCTTTATTTATTTATTTTCCCCAATATTAAATAATTACATTTTTACAACTTAACTTATGTCCCAATGTTACATGCGACATAAAGTGGCCCCAAGAATAATTACATTAAATATATTATGCAAGGTGTACAACACACCTTTTTCCTAATAGGTGTGTAATCCAGGTCAGTGTCATACCCATTAGACCTACCCTTCAATTCCTCTTCAATTTTAGTTCCCTCACTCTTCGGAATCTCCTCAATCTGACATTTTTGACTCCTTTTCCACTTCTTTTTTGAAATAGGGGACCGAGGAGCTCCAACAATGCAATTAGCTTTAATAAAATCTACAATGAGCAACATCAAACCCTCATGCACAAAAGGGTTTCTAGGGTTCTTCTTGAAACTCAAAATTCCTTCCTCCAAAGACATCAAAAGGCAAAACGGGAATGACACAAGCTTACCATGTCGAAAGTGATTTAGCAGCACAAAATGGTGACCATACAATGCTGTGTATTTTCCATTGAGGGTAAAGTACTGCATCAACGCCACTGCCACATCCTGCCATATAGGTTTAATCTTGGTCCTATCATACCCACCACGGTGCAATCTAACCATTTTAGCCTGTTCTCTGTCCCAGAGAAAATTTTGCTTGTCCAACTATGAGAGATTCTTGTCCTTGTAGAATTTCCTACCTTCCATTAACATACCCGTCACTTCAGCAATTAAATCTTTATTGATCGTAGTATCCCTACCAAACATGCTGAGCATGCATCCATGCCAAGCATCAACAAAATCTTTAGACATGTTGGCCTTAAAGCCATGCAACCTCTCCATGAAAGGAGTCACACCACCCCTCTGCAAAATAGCCCGGACGTTGGCATTAGCTTTGATGTCTTCACAAGAAAGAGGCTTCGTTCTGCACCTATCCCCACCCATCATCAAAGCACTAGCAAAGAGAAACCACATACAAATATAGAAAAATAAAGAGGCGAGAGGAAGATGAACACCCAAAAAGCGTGTGCATCTACCAGGGACGGTACCGATAGCAATAATGAAGAGGAGGCTAATACAACTCAGATATGAATGACCAAAAATTCCAATAAGCATCATCTGTGCGAAGAGTCTAATCAACTAGAAAACTCCATAATTCCCACACATTCCAAAAGCTGAGGAGCTGGCCAACGCCAACGAGCTAAGGTGTGTCATTATGAATTAGAGTGCTCAATTCAATAGGAAGGACACCATTCGCTTCCCAAAACCTTGCCGATGTCACCCCAAAATTTTCCAACCAATCTGCCACATAATTCGCCTCTCTATAAGCATGAGAAATATAAATTTCATCAAACTCTTGACTTAAAGTAAGGGCGCCCAATATGAAATTTTAAATAGTCCAAGAGGGGGGGGCTTTCCTTAGACAATTAACAATATTTAGGGAATCCCCTTCGATCCAAAGCTTAGAGATCCCCTTGTCTCTGGCCAACTTGATGCTATGATAGGCTATGACTCGTACTATTGTTGATGACTATAAACTGATAAATATGATTGTACACAATCTAAAATGTAGTATAGATTTGTACTTACATATGGATTTTGTATAGTCATATGAACAAGATTCATGTAAGGCCTTTAAAGAAGACAAAAAAACTTAAGGCAAATTTTTGACTCCAAAATATATCACGTTTTATATGGATGTAAAGCTTTTTGAACCTTTTATGATAAGGTTTTTTTTTTAAGAAGTCTCCAACAAAATTTTACCCCCAAAATCCCTACAAAAAGAGCCATAACAAAAAGACCACTTGCCAAATCTTTATCAAACCCTAGATTGTAACAACCTAAGTTTACAAACACACTTCTAACCTTAAAAATAACTTCATCTTTTCTTGCAAGACCATGGATTCAAGTATGCACTAGAATCTACTCATAGTAAGGATTACAACCACATAAATATCTATCGAATTCTAATTATGAGACATCCATTAGACTAATACGAACATTATTATAACAATGACAAATCAATTTAGTTGATCATTTGCATTATTTCTCCACCATCAAATTTAAAACTAAATATTTTAAATGTACATTTAATTTTTATACATTTATTACAATTATCTCTTTCAACTTTAAATAATTTAAATCAATTTAAATTTAATTGATTACATTTATTTAATTAACCTAAATTACACCAATATATTTTCAAAGACAAAGACCCATCACCATGCAACATTTATTATTAAAAAACAAACACACAGTACTCTATGGACTTCTTAAAGAAAGCACATGCACATCACATTGATGGCTACTATTAAGACCTACCCTAAAAGTTTACTTTCAATCATACTTACCCACCCCACTATAACATAAGTCTTTACATGAAAATTTTGACATTATCTAAATCATTTGATTCATTTGTTGATGTTGATTGATTTTCCTTATTCATTGACATCCAATTGTCTCTCCATGTATTAAGATGGAGACCGATTTAAAACACACAAATGAAATGCCATAAATTTTTAAAAAATGAGTGAAAGTTTTCACTTAAGAAATATGGTAATTTATTGGAGATTTAGTCAAACATGAATTAGAGTGGTTAAAAAATACCCTTTTAACAATTCAATTTATATATAAGGTGGGTCCATCTTTGACAATTTTTTTAATGGTTAAATACTTCACTTGACTTTTTGTCATTTGGCCATTTGGTTATATGTATATGCATGTGGTGGCATGGTTAATAAATTTAAAGTGGTATGTGTCTTGTTTCTATTGGTCTAAAGTTGGGTATGTGAACATTCATATAGCCCTACATCTTAAAGGACCGACCCAAATTACTAAGTGGCCAAGTACTTTTAATTTAGTGGGGTAGTTTGTTTATAGGGAGCGTTATATGAAGCCATGTCTTTGTTTAGTAAAGAGCTTAACTATTTTTGAAAGCATTGAGAAAAAATAAGTTAAAAAATAAATTTATAAGTGTGTAATTTTGTTTGTTTGTATTGTTTTCAATTTGTTTATTGAAAGATTATTATTATGAATCAATAATTCATAAGTCAATTTTGAAAGTTTTAACAAGGCAATGGTGTTTATGGGACTTTCTATATGAATTGTGATATGAACAAGGGTTTTGTCAAGAGGTATTTCAATCACAAAAGGATTCTAGGAAGATGGAAGAATTAGTTGTCATAGAATAGGTCTCTTTAGGTGATTACTTCTTGTAAAAATATGACATGATATAACTCATAAAGGGAAAATTCAATCTTAGAGGTCGCGTTCTCAATTAGAGGAGGTAGCTTATACGTTTGGTGTGGTAGGATAGAGGTCACTCTCCTAGATAAAATTATGAATAGAATTCAAATCCTTATTGTATAGATTATTGTGCAAGACCTTATGTATTGATATAGGTCAATCATTTATTTTTTATAGTTATAATGATTTGTAAGTATGGATTTGGTTTCCTTGAAAAGGTAGGGTAATTGAGCCTCAAAGTATGCTCTTGTGTACTTATAATATAGGTTTCAAGTAATCTAAGTCTATAGATGCCAAAATTCTTTTGCTTGAGCTAGTTGAGTGCACCTTTGATATTTAAAGAATTGAATGCATTGAATAGGGTAGTTATTGGAGCACACATATTGAGGATAGGGAATTTGAAATATGATGAATAGGCACATGGTATGGGTACAATTATTATATGTACATTGGATCTTGAGGTAGCATATACAAAGTATTTTTGTGACTTCATTTGATGAAGTGAGTGCAGGTTATTTTTGTATCCACTATAGTTATTTATTGTTTTCTTTGTTCTAGAATGCTCTATGATGTCAACTTTGTAACTTTTTGAGCTTCATTTTCTTGTACATTCATGTCCTATAAGTCTCAATAAAATGCTTGCAAGTAGAAATCTCTTCTTAACCTAGGTGTCTCAATAGTTGCCTATTATATTTCAAGATGTGTGTGTGTGAGAGAGAGAGAGAGAGAGAGAGTTGTTGAGTTTTGTGGGGATTGTAAAACTATCTCAAAGTACTTTTGGATTTTTTTTTAATGCAATATATGAGGAATTTCTATTTAATTGTGGATTGTTGAAGTATTATTAGTTTAGAAGTTCATTTATATGAAGATATAGTTATACTAATTAGATTCTAAATGTGCATATGGTTCTCTATTTTATATTGATTTATATCTTGTTAAATATGCTTGGACATTGACATATATTGTACTATGGATAAATATTTTCTTACAATTAGCCTTGAGCCTATCAAAGACACATATATTGCCTCTCTCATAAATGGTCAAGAGCTTATCTTTGTCTAAATGGTTAGATTTTTATAATTAATCAAATTAAGACTTCAAGAAATGAACAAGAACCTAGTTTGAGCTCATTTAAAAGATGTATTTTGCGTGAAAAATCTCTAAGAATTATCTAAGTATTGATCAATAGCCATTCATGTTTAAATTACTCATAGAAATCTATTGATGCATATTTTGAATTATTCTCCTACTTATAATGGGTGGTTATCATCCTAAGAAACTATCCATGGAACATACCTTGAAAGGATAACTTGTGAATTACTATATGTTTAGTTCGATGATTATTTTTTCTTTCTATAAATCTTCTATTTGTAAAAAGTATTGTACTATATAAGACCTTTTTAGGCACTATTTAATGAACTTGGGGGAGGTTGGTTTGAGAAGTCCCAGGCTCCAATAATTTTTTAATAAGACCTCATATAAAACATCATTTTTAAAACACTAGGATCATAAATTATGACATGATGATTTTCGTGTAGTCCATAATACATGTTTTTATTTTGACATATTTATGTTCCTATTTATCACTGCCAAAGAAGGCCTACGTTACTAGGACACTTTTTTTTTTAAAAGAAATTGATAGTTTATTCCCCCTTTTGACATTAAAGAGGAGTGTTATAACATAATGCTATTAGGGGTCATACCCTTATAACATTTATATTTTTTAAATATAAGGTTATAAAACCTTATGCATATTAAATGCTTTATAATGCATATAACATAATTAATAATATAATAGTTTGTTAGATTATTAATTATTTATAAATGGTAGTTTTGAATAGATATGACTAATACCTCTTTAGGTATTTTTCTATCCCTTCTCCTATATTTAAGGAATTTCTCTCTCATTGAAAGGTATGAGAATTTGGAGATTTATAGTGAATTCTATCACTACACACAAGAGGTATTATTGGCTATGTAACAACTTAACAAGAAGTGTTTTCTTATGTTTAGTCTATGTTTTAATAGACCATTTTGTAAGTGTTTTGTTATGGAATGATGTTTTATGAGGTTTTAACTCAAATGAGTTTTCTTGATGTATATTTGTGTAATGTATTTAATATGTGTATCTTATAATTATGGTTTTATTTATTTTATTTGTCTTTGTAATGATTAGTTACCTAAGATCCTCATTTCTAATAGAGAATGACTTGGTTCAATCTCGAGGCATGCACAAACAACCCCAAAAACCAAATGTTCAAATTCAAATTGTAATTTTCTTGCCTCTCTCTACTAATTGTTATGAGCCAAATTAACACATGTTGGTGTGACATGTTACCATATCATGGTACTTAAAGACATTAAAAGTACAACTAATTCATAAAATATGAATTGATAATCATAACATGTTAAGTAGAGAACAATTCAATTTTGAAGGGACAAAAGAATCACATCTACATATGGGTCATCTACTTATCTATGCATGTTGTCTTTGATATTGATCATCACCATTAATTTGGCTTGCTAAAGGGTTTGATCTAAGAGAACTCATTTGTTTATCAAGTTGATTAACTCCTAAAATGTGTCCCTAAACACCACCTTGATAGATTTAGATACTAGGAAGGTGAAGACGAGTAATTCTTTAAGTACACATTAATTAATTCATTCTTGCATATGATAGAGATAAATTTGATGCATCAAATTATATTCATAGTAATGAGATTGAATTTATAGTGCTCATGATTGATCCAGCTCTAATTCCAAAACATCCATTAGTTTGATGTAAATAATGTTATAACAATGACAAATCAATTTTTCACATCATTTACATTATTTCTCTATCATCAATTTCAAAACTAATACCTTAACTCTACCTTCAATTTTTATACATTTATTCAACAACAAAAACTAATCCAAAAAAAGCTATATTCTCTTTATAGACTTCTAAAAGAAAGTGCACGCACATCACATTGATGTCTACTATTAAGTCCCACCCTAAGCCGGCACAGGTAGCGGAGTTGGCTTGGGCCGTGGGTTTGCTCCCCATTGGTCTCGGGTTCGACTCCGCTCCTGGGTTTACCCGGTTGGGACTGGCTTGCCGGCTGTTGGGTCCCCCCGCAGGGGACTAGTCTCGCCCCCGCTCGCCCTTGGTACCCAAGATACGGGCTGCTGGGTCGCTGGGCGGGGTCGCGGGGATACCCCTGTCGTTAACAAAAAAAAAAAAAAAAGTCCCACCCTAAAAAAGTTACCCCACTATAAGCCTTTACAAGAAAAATTGACATTACCTAATTCGTTTCTGAAACTTTCAACATTGATGTATGTCTTCTTAGTGATTGATTTTCCCATGTTCATTGACAACCAGTTATCTCTCCCTGGATTAAGATGGAGACATATTTAAAACATATATTAAATGCCATGTAAGTTAAAAAAAGAATCTGAGCGAAAAAATTCATTTACAGTAATTTCATGGAGAATGGTACATACAATGTGCTTTAATCAATCTACTACAGGGTATGCACTTGATTGACATGAAGGCCATCATGCTCAGGTTTGATCAGCTAACCACACAAAAGGACAATGAGCTAATTAAATTGATTTATAGACTCAACTCCGTGCTCTTGTTTTTTTTAATATCGAAAGAACTCCATGCTATTTTAGTTAATTTACTTATTCAAGCTTGTCAATATTTAACATTTGGCATCATGTTTGGTAACAATTTCTTGACCTCATTCCCTCGGGTGGGACATAAGAGTCCATCCAAGTGGTGCACCGACAAATTATCAAATGTATCTTTGCATGTTACTTACCACTGTTAACAAAATCAACTCCCCTTAATTTGAAACAAGGGTATAATCAAATTTCCCCTATATCACCTCCCACTTAAAAAGTATGATCCTCTTAGCTGTACGGCTCAGATGCTCATACTATTCACTCTAGAATGCTCATATGCAAAGAGTATATATAAGCTCTCGGTACTGTGTTGGTGTTGTACATGGGTGCTTTGAGCAGGTGTTCCAAGATTGAAGAGATGCAATCGAAGGGGATGCTCCTGTAGTCTTACAAGCACCAGATCTGGTAACCTCCATAGTTCTATATTGTTAGTCTGGTAATCCGTTTTGGTTTCTTTGTCCACCCAATTTGTTTTCTCGAAAACCCATTGTGTTGTTTTGGATACCCATTTGCTTATGGGTCTGGTTGTATGCTTGATTTGGGGTGTCTATATGTTGGCACCCATTTTTATTTGTGTTTAAATCTTGCATCATTTTAAATACCCACCGCTTGATTACATTGGTTACCTGCTAGATTTGTGTATATATCTTGGTTCCTTTTGAGTGCCCATTTCCCGATTACACAGGTTGCCTGCATGATTTGTGTTTATATGCCCTCATCCATTGCTTATTTCTGTATATTTTCTTGGATCAGGTACTAAATTGGTTACCTGTTTAATTTGTGTGTATTAATACTTACCCACTATTATTTTTGTATATATTCTTGAATTCCCATTTCTTGATTACACAGGTTGCCTGCATAATTTACATGCATATGTCGTTATCCATTCTTCGCTTCTGCATATGTCTTCGCTCTTAATCACAGGGAGTGCAGGTAGAGAAGGATATTTAATTTCGGCATAGCAAAATTTCCAGATCTGCATGCATATCAGGGATTCTATGCTGTTGACATTCTGGAATTTATAGATCGGTCTTAAGTATAAGAGATCTCCAACCGAGGATGCATGTAGCGTGTTTATGGAATTTATAGACATAAATCTGTAAGGTCATATAATTGATCTAATAAATTGTTAGGCATAAACGTTTAGGGCAATAACTGCTGATATTGAATTGTACGACATAAATTTGCAGTACTTATCTATGAATGCATGCTGTCTTAAGTTGCAATTCCACACCAAGAAAAAACATGATTGGTTTTAGGTGTGATGATAGGTGCTCAAATAGGATGTGTTATCCTAATATCTATGAATGAATAGAATGGTTTTAGGAATAGCGATAGATTTTTTAGTTGAATGGGATCTTGTGATTTGTAGGAATGTAAATCACAGCTTTAGGAATGATGATGGGATTTTCAGTGGGATGCATTCTTGTGATGTTTAGGTGTTATATTTTTTATAGTAACTCCGCTTTAAGTTGATTTTAGAAGTACCGATAGTTTTTCTTAGTAAAACACGTTCTTGTGATTTATCAGCCCAATTTCTAACTGGGGGAGGTGATTTTAAGCTGGCATAAGAGTACTTATAGGCTTTTGACTGGATGAAGATTTTTAGGTTTAATTTCTTTTGAGTAAGGCAACTATATTGTTGGCTTTAAGAATGATAATAAGGTTTTGAACAGAGTGTGTTATGTAATATCTAGGAATGAACAGCAAGGTTTTAGGAGCAAAGATAAACTTCTGAATGAACTATGTTCTTGTGATTTGTAGGTGTTATTCAAAATTTCTTTTGTTTGGAAGTAAATTTTCATAGTTGGTGAAGATGGCAATTGGTAAGCATGGCAGACAGGATAAGCATTCATCAAACTCATTGTGTTTCAGAGGAACAGTGGTGATCTTTGTGGGTGTTTGTGTCCTTGCGGTATGGATGATGAACTCATCCTCACCGGCTCCAGTGGAGCGAAAAACCTTCAGTAACACCAGGAAGATAAATCCAGATCCGGAGATCCCTGAGAAAACAGTGGATTCTCCTGCTGAAGAGAAAAAGGGAAAAACATCAGATGCTTCTGTGTCTTTTGAAGACAGCCCCGGCGATCTGCCAGAGGATGCCATTAAGGGAGATGACAATAACCCACAGATTGAGCAGAAACCTGATCTTGACAAGACCGTAGATGATGAGAAACAAATGGATGAAGATCAAGAATCACATGAAGAGACGAAATCTGATCTTGACAAGACCTTAGATGAGGAGAAACAATCTGATGGAGATCCAGGATCGCATGAAGAGAAGAAATCTGATGGTGGTGGGAATTCAGATGTCGGAAAAAGCTTTGATGGGGATGTGAATTTGAAGGAGGAAAACCCGACAGATAGATTTGAGAATAATGAGAAGGGCGGTGAAAAAGTAATTGAAGAAGCTACAGACAGAACGACAGATGGAGATAAGAACCAAGAGAAAAAGGATGTTGAAAACAGTTTGCAACCTGAGAAGGATGGGGACAAATACAAGGAAGAAAAAGAAAAGGATCAGTCTGAGCAAAGGTCAAATGAAAATCAGGAAGCAGCAGAAAAGAAGGTAGAGGATAACAAATTACCAGAAACATTACCTAATGCTGGACAGTTTGAGCTTCAAAAGGAAACTAATGTGGTACCTGGTAACTGGGAAACACAAGCTGCAGAGTCTAAAGGTGAGAGAGAAAGGCAGGAGTCCAGTCCTGAAGAGAAAAAGGAAGAACCAATTGCTGGTCAGGTTGAAGACGGGGGCAATAAGAAAGAACAATCCAATCAAGGTTTTAGCAATTCATACAATTGGCAAATTTGCAATGTAACGGCTGGGCCTGACTACATCCCTTGTCTTGATAATGTCGAGGCTATCAAAAAACTAACAAGCACTAAACATTTTGAGCACCGAGAGAGGCATTGCCCTCAGGAGCCTCCAACATGCCTTGTTCCTCTTCCTCAAGGATATAAATTGCCTGTACATTGGCCAGAAAGCAGAGAGAAGGTGGGAAACTGAACTTCATATGTACTTTTTTGGTTGACTTGCATTCCATATAGATAGCAAACTGACCTCAAATTTATAAACCTGTTATAATTGTCTTGTTTTGTTAGGTATGGTACAACAATGTCCCACATACCAAGCTTGCCGAAGTTAAGAAGCATCAAAATTGGATGAGAGCTGAGGGGGAGCATGTTATTTTCCCTGGTGGTGGTACGCAATTCAAAAATGGAGCTCTTCATTATATAGACTTTGTTGAAGAGGTTTGTCTTCACTTTTGTCAATGTGGAGTTATATTCTATTGCTTGAGCTTTTATGGGTGGCTAGGAATTTTTTCTTCTTAAAATCTTAATAATTACTTTCATCTTATCTCACCTACACCCACACACCTGTATATGTAATTTAGGATTTGATAAAAAGTATGTTTAAGGGAGTAACATACCATTTGATTCAATCAGGGAGGTATGGGCTTATTTTTATCAAAGTAATAAGTAATAACTGGTGTGATGAAAAAAGTTCTTATCATCTCAAGAGATTGGTTATCATTAGTAGGAGTAGGAGTGGGAATAAACAACTATCCAATTAAGTCTATATTATTAAAATCTTAGGAAGAATTTGTGTTAAATGGTAAGTGGTTCCAGAAGTTACATGTCACTCTTGAAAATGACAACTTGCCAATCAATATGAACACATACATCTTGCAGGAATTTGCCTTTAAAAATGAAAATTGTTCTCCTTAAGAGCATGTTTGGAAGGCATCAACGGTTAGTTTAAGTTACAATATTCATGTTGTGGTAGGTCTCAATTTGTTTGTCTGGGAAATGTTAAAGACCATTTATAATATATTGTCTTTTTTTTCTGAAATAAAAGTTATATTTTAAATCCGTCAGTTAGAAATGGTTCGTAAGATGATTCATTACAGGTGCAGAAATATGAAATTTCTGAGGTATTGTTATGATAGTTTTTTTTTTCTTGATCCTCTTATTACAATATTTCAGTTGTGATAATCTCCTGTCATATTTTGAATTGGTGATGGATGCCACTTGGAGCCATCTATAAATTGGCATTCACCATCATCAACTTTATTACTTTATTAAATAAATAATAATCACACTCGAGACATCTACCTCTTCATTTATTGACTGAAAGTAGTACCTCTTCATTTGTTGACTAAAGTAGTTCATTTGTATATTGGCTGAAGTTGATTTATGGCAAATACAGACTATTCCAGATGTTGCATGGGGTAAGCACAGCCGTGTGATATTGGATGTTGGTTGTGGAGTTGCCAGTTTTGGAGGCTTCCTTTTTGAGAAAGATGTACTAACCATGTCCCTTGCACCTAAGGATGAACATGAAGCACAAGTTCAATTTGCTCTTGAACGTGGTATTCCTGCAATATCAGCTGTCATGGGAACCAAAAGGCTTCCCTTTCCAAGTGCTGCTTTTGATATTGTGCATTGTGCCCGTTGCAGAGTTCCATGGCATGCTGATGGTGTGTCTCTAATATTTGTTCAATTTGGGCAATTCACCAATTGCATTTCATTTTCCGTTTCTCTCTTTTTGCATGTAAGCTTTTCAAGAATCACCAGGTGATTTTTAATGACTGTTCTATAATGCAGGTGGCAGGTTGCTTTTAGAGCTAAATCGATTGCTGAGGCCTGGAGGGTATTTTGTGTGGTCTGCTACTCCTGTCTATCAGAACAAGGATGAAGATGTTGATATCTGGAAAGGTGAGAACTAGAAGAAATTGCTTTTTCTTTAATTTTTTAAATGCAATTTTTTTCAGCCTGCTATATTTCCATTTCCCAAGGATGAAGGTTTCATTAGTTAATGGTCCTGATTATGAATTGTCAATTAAAATGTTAAAAATTAGTGTTTGATGATGTTGAATATGAAACATTGGCTTAAATGGGGCATCCGATAAAGTTTACAACCCTTTGCATATGCAAAGGGAGATCTGATTTTTATCAGTGTTTGTTCCTGTATCCTATTTCTGGTAGATTCCAATTGCATAACGTTTTACTATTTCCTGGTCTGAAGATATCCAGTTTCCCTACCCTATATGATGTGCATGTCATTCACTTGTATTAAGTATTTGTAGGTTTTCTTAATAAGTGCTTGTTGTACAGGTTGATTTTCAACTGTAAATGAGTCGAGATGAGGATTAGTCATCTGATATCACTTATCAGACAAAATGTAGATGATAGTTATAAATTGGATTACTTAATGTTCCACCAATTGTTATACATCTTTGTCTCTTCTCTTACATTCTCCATCAAACTATTTTCATCATTGTTTTAATTAATGGTTAATAGGGCTTCTGTGTCAAGCAAGACATTTACAAAACGACTACAATCACTTGTCAGTGTTAGATAATCCATTGTTTGCAATTGTCTCGATGGAATGCAACAGAATTTGTATTGTCATTGAGCAAATGGTATTGCCAGATGTTTTACACTTATTCATGACGTTTGTACTTCACATTTGCAGTCTTATGCCCATTGTACAGGATGAATATTTAAATCCGAATTATCTGCTTTTCAATGATTTCAGCTATGTCTTCTTTGACGGCATCTATATGCTGGGATCTCCTCGCTAAAAAGAGTGACGGTTTCAATCAAGTGGGTGTTGCAATCTATCGAAAACCAACTTCTAATAATTGCTATGAGTCCAGAAGGAATAATGAGCCCCCCTTGTGCGCAGAAGCCGATGATCCTAACGCGGCTTGGTATTTGCTTCATTTCTAGGCTGAAGCTGCCATCTGAGTGTTATATTTTGTTAAAAGAAAATAAATTCTTTTTACAAAATTTCTTTATAATGTTATCTTGAATTGTAAGCTTTGACGTTTTCTAATTAATTGTATTGTCTTATAGGTATGTTCCTATGGAGAGCTGTCTGCACAGGGTTCCAACTGATGAGGAGCGGGGAACTGAATGGCCAGAAGAATGGCCCCAAAGGCTTGAAAAAGTTCCGTTCTGGTTAAAGGGTGATCTCCATGACCGCTTTGTTTCAGAGACTGAGCACTGGAAACGGATAGTTAGCAAGTCTTACCTTCAAGGGTTGGGAATTGATTGGTCTGCTGTTCGAAATGTTATGGACATGAAAGCAGTTTATGGAGGGTATGAATTTTATATCCTTATCACATAATACTGACGTTACACAGATAAATAATTTACTTCTTGAAATGCTTGGTAAGGTTTGTTGACATAGGTAAATCCTATTCTTTTCCACTGTTAATTGAATACAGGTTTATAGAGTTTTCTTTTATCCTCCATTTAGAAAGAATAACAAGAACTAGATACAGGATAGCTTGCTGGAGATGCTGAAAACATAAATTTCGGTGTGCAGAGTATAGGGGACTTATATTTCTCATTCAAATTTCATTGATAGATGAGCCTACATTTGGGATTCTTGATGGCCTATTTATTGTTTTCATTCTACACCTAACTGGCTTACTGACATCTGTTCTAGTTAGTATTGTTAAATGTGCATGTCATAGGAAGTTTTGATTCATACTTTTTGCGAACTTGGAAATGATGGTATCATTTATATAGAACTATAAGTTTGTTTATGGGACATTGTATTCTTTTTCCTATAATAACTGGAACTATAATGGGATACCAATTTTAATTTGGATATAAATATAGTGTATGTTATGTCAAAAATAAGCTTTAAGGTTAAAATTATGAGTTTGAATAAAATTTGGTTAATGTTGTTTCTCGACTCTGGTGACTGACTGATCCAAGAGAGATGTAGGTTTTGAACAGACTGACATTTATTCCTGGAACTTTTTAAACATTTGGTTGGTGCTGTCTCTGAGCTAAGACTTGGGCAAGTTACTGATATGAGAGACATAGGTCTTGAACAGACTCACCATTTATTGCTGGGAACCTTTTTGAGTATGTTTCTAACAATTTGAGGGGCAATGTTTTACGAATAATTATGTAGAATTTGGAATGAATTTTCCAACAGTAGTGAATGGAAGCTACTTTCCAATTTTCAATGAAGCGTATATAGTGGTTTGTTGATTCATTATTGATTATTCTATAGGTTTATTCTTCTAGGCTGACTTTAACTATCTTAATTTCACTCTACATGGTTATGGACCTTTTTTTCTTTAATTTTGAAAAGCTCATTATTACTTTTGAAAGTGTGAAATCTGGAAAAGTTGAAAACATATATGTTAATGTCTGTTCTTTGAATCAATAGTAGGTAGGTATTCTTGCAAGGTTATATCCAAATTTCCAATCATTCAAATGGTGCTTATTCATGTTACAACCTGTGCTTTTGTAAATGAACTTTCAGACTGTTTAACAACTTTTAAGTTTAATTTAAAATGATTGTTTTGAACTAAACATTTTGGCTTGCTTTGTTTATGTGTATGGCAGATTTGCAGCAGCTTTAGCGTCACAGCCAGTGTGGGTCATGAATGTTGTGCCAACTGATGCTAAAAACACCCTTCCAATAATCTATGACCGTGGTTTATTTGGCATGCACCATGACTGGTGTGAGTCTTTCAGTACTTATCCAAGAACATATGACCTTTTGCATGCTGATCACCTATTCTCTGGGCTGACGAAAAGGTACAAATGCATATCTAAGATCTAAGACATTGATTATTTTGACGACATTTTTTCAGTTTGCATTGTTATTAATATAGTTCATTAGATGTTGTAGCTTTACAGCTTAGGTTTTCTAGCCATACATCCTTTTTATGTCAAGTTTTGCTGCCTAGTTTCTCTCTTACAAAACAAAAAATCAGCATTCATGGTGTAATTTATTACTACAGGTGTAGCCTAGTTGCTGTAATGGCAGAGGTTGATCGCATATTAAGGCCAGGAGGTTATGTCATTTTCCGTGACAAAGTGGAGACATTGAATGAGATGGAGAACATGATTAGATCACTACAGTGGGATATTCGAATGACATACACTCAAGAAAAGGAAGGGATTTTATGTGCACAAAAAACCATGTGGCGGCCATAGTTTCCTGAATGCTTTTTATCATATTCTTGCATGCGACAAACTGTGCAGATTATTCAAGTCAGCAGGGAATCCTCGCTGCTGGATGCTGGAAGTTCTAGTTTCATCAGCTATTAGAAGGCCAAGTTGTTTATTGATTCTTTAATTGTATTTTATCTCATCATTGCTACTAGATTTACAACCCAACCTTCAAATGAAGGTTTTTATTTTAGAACATGTTTTTGTATGCTCGATTAAATTTTGAAAGGAATGCACCTTGATTTGTATTCCAGTTAATTCAGGATACACTGTGTGGAGCATCCACAGAGGTTTGACTAAGGTATTTGTGTTTAAGCAACCATGTAATATTAATTGAAGGGTTTTTGGCTAGATAGACTTTCATTAAGAGCTTATCTTGCTGCTAAAGTGTACACATATGCTCAAGCATTGATGATGTGGCCTTTCAGAAGGGAGGCAATATTGTGATAGGTCAAGATGCTGTGTTAGTTCTGGAACAAACTTAATCTTTCTTATTCGTTACTCCTGCTTTAGCGTTTTCTCAGTTAAATTTTTTCTGGTAAACCATCTTTTATTTTTTGAATATCATTCAAATTTTTTTCTTTCTTGAAGATGATTTTTTGATAATCATTCAATTTTGTTAAAGCATATATTGCATTTTTAATTTTTGAAGTGATGCATTTAAACCTTGGAGGTGTTATTACCCTGAATAACAATCCATAATCAACATCTATGGCGTTATAAGAGTGTGTGGTTAGCATCAAAGGACAGCATAATGTATATCATGGCCCATAATATGATCAGTTTCCAAGATCTATGCTAGTTATGTTGCTATGCTAGAGGATAGGAATAAATCCGTTTCTTTTTGTTGCTATGATTAAATGCTCCTTTTTTTCATATATATCATGGCCTAATAATTTGATGAGTTTCTCAAATATATGTTATTTGTGTTGGTATGCAAGCGGATAAAAAGAATTTCATTATTTTTTTGCTACGAGGAAATCCAACTTTTTTAGTTCATGGATAGATTTAAGCGCACTGGTGTTCGAACTTTGGGTCTTTAGTAATACAAACTTGATGGGGTGGTTTGGCTTTGAGAAAGATAGCATGGATGTGTGATTCTTTACCATTTTGTTTGCTTCTTTAAACAATAGATCGGTACGCTTGAATCCTTGTTCATGTAGTGAATAGAGATATGGTGCAGTTAAAATTAGTTTTGACATCCAAAGCTGACACAGATTGAATTTGTTATTTCTGCATGGGAAAAAATTAACTTGAATCCTTGTTCATGTAGTAAAAAGAGATATGGTGCAGTTAATTAGTTTTGACATCCAAAGCTGACAGATTGAATTTGTTATTTCTGCAGGGAAAAAAATTAACTTGAATCCTTGTTCATGTAGTGAATAGAGATATGGTGCAGTTAATTAGTTTTGACATCCAAAGCTGACACAGATTGAATTTGTTATTTCTGAATAGAAAAAAATTAATCTATAAATAGATTGGATGAGCTCAATGGAACTGTTACCTATTTTTAGCTACAGCTCAAAACAGGTAGAGCTGAATTGCATTCATCATTGAAAGGTACACAAGTGATATCAAAATTGTCCTACTAAGTATTTGTTGATCTTAAACAAATCTGATTATTTTTCATTTTTCAGTATTATTATGCAAGTGATTGTAACAGAAAAATTATAAAATTGCTTAATGTTTGCTGCTTTATTCATATTGTAAAAACCAAAGTCCCACACCGGCCGTGGGAGTAGTTTAATTTGATTTTCCTAATCAAATAATGAAATACAAAGTAAAGTTGTAAGCTACACAACTGACGATAATATAAACATGAAAAAAAGAGTGATTCGTGAGTCTGTAATGACAAATCGTTTTATACTTCGTCTTCAAGTTGTTGTGTCCGAGTGTCTTTAGGTTGTTTCGGCTCCAAACTCCATGGTTTCCTACAAGAGTGTTGAAAGGTGGTGTTAGAGCAATGATAAATCACATCTTTCTTCATGCCTATATTACCAACAAAAATGTAACTTACATCCTATTAGGCATTCATCGGATGATAAAGTCATCAAAAAAGAATTTTTAATTGTTGAAAGGTGGTGTTAGAGCAATGATAAATCACATCTTTCTTCATGCCTATATTACCAACAGAAATGTAACTTAAATCCTATTAAGCATTCATCGGATGATAAAGTCATCAAAAAAGAATTTTTAATTTTAGTTCATGCATTCAGTTCAATCTTGCTTACCCTTTTCTCAAAACAAATCATTTAAGTACCTAATTGATCATCATATAGGAACCATCCTAGAATCTGGAGGTTTAGTTTTATCATAGGGTACCCACAACCTGAAACTATTCCAATGTTTCACTGAATTGTAGAGCTTTAAAAGGTTTTGTAGTACGGGTGCAATCCTGGTGACAACAGGAACAACAAACATTTCTTTGTAATCCTTACAGTAGCTAAGGAAACCATGCCCGAAACTACAATTCCAAGGAAACTTGTGGTAGAGGTAAGACGTTTGATAGGTAATCCTTTAGATGTGGTGCCCTATTATTACCGACTTTATTCTGTTGAGCATAAACAATGAAGCGCATGTTTAGGATAAAAAACCCAAAAACATATCCTGAAGGTTGCACTATTCACTCGTCAAAAGTTCAAGAATTCATATAGACAACAAATGGAGAACATAGTTTAGTTGTTTATAGCATAGCAACAAAAATTGTTTGGCCGAAAAAATGGGCAAACCAAAAGTTTAGGATTTTTTGAAAAAATGGGGAAAAAATGGGGGGAAAATATCGTGAAACAATAAAAATAAAAATAAAAATTGGATTTGGGAAAAAATTGTAAAAAATAGTAGAAAAAGAGACGAATGCTACTCTTTTTTGAAATTTAAGGTAATTTCCATAGCATAGAGATATAGAGAGCAAATGAAATAGATATTTTAACCCATGAATTGTAGAAAGCTTGCATGTTGTTTATGAAGCTTATGTTTGTTGAACTTAAGGCATTTGTTTCTTACTTAGGTTGTGAACTAAAGATCGTTTGGAGCACCTCATAGAATAGAGTAATGTATATGTGAGATATGGAATCAATTGTAATATAAAATCTTTGCAGAAATGACAATTGAAAAAAGTGGAAAAGGTGGAGTCATAAATGATACAAGTGACCAAAAGCTTTAAGAAGGCGATGAGATGAATGAAATAAAGTGGAGGATGAAAAAGTGTGATAAAATAAAGGATTGGCTAAGGGTTAAAATCTTAGGCAGATACTCTTTAAAGTTGTGCAAGCTTGAAATCGGAGACAGTGCATGACCAGTCCAAGAGAATGGTTAAAATATTATGCAGATACTCTTTAAAGTTGTGCAAGTTTGAAATTAGAGACAGTGTATTACCAGTCCAAGAGAATGGTTAAAATCTTAGGCAGATACTCTTTAAAGCTATGCAAGCTTGCAATCAAAGAATGGAGTCTGAATTGAGGGTAATGCACTGTCTCTTATTTCAAGCTTGCAAAATGATGTCTTTGAATTACAAACATAATTTGCATGCTTGGCATAAAAATGGGTGTGGGATTGAAATCTTTCAAGAGGTATTTTATAAGTTTTGAACATGAAGTGACATTATTTTTAATATTCTCTATGTAAAGTGTCTATAGGCTATGCAAGTTATAGATTTAGTATTAGACATTTACATACCTTCATTTCATTGCTGCAGTCATCATCATTGAGGAACCTCATTGTTTTTCATCTTGGAATAGTACAACCTTGGACATTTTGCAAGAGTTAGCTAAAAAACTAGACCAAAACATGACAACCCTGCAACCTGATAGGGGGTTGACTATAACTGATTTGACTTGACATTTAAATGATGATTAATCTATGAGAAAAAGAGAGACAAAGTAGTATGATCGTTGATTTTTGTATAGGTACCACAAATTTTCTTTTTGGGGGGACCTTGGGACAAACTTGGGCCATATGAGGACTTCAAAATCCCTTGGAAAAATTTGATCAATGTTTTATTTGAGGGCAATAGAGTCAAACCTATCACCTAACATCTAAACATACAATAAACTTAAAATGATACAATAAAATTATTTACAATTTGGACTTATTTGGTGTAGATTGCTTGTTCTTTTTGTAGGTTTCATATGTAAAATTTTGACTAACTTGGTCATCAAAGTTAGCTTTTGAAGTCTTATTGGCATGGAGGTGGTAAATGCTATAACCATTTATAAGGTCACCTTACATAGGCACGACTAGTGAAAATGGTTGGAATTGCTTATTTTGATTAATGAAGAATCCCTTGCTTTATTTTACAGTGGTTTACTTTATTTTAGGGCATATTGACAAGACTGTAAGCTTAAAGTTCAAAGCATAAAGGAACTTGTTCAGGCATGTATGTAGGGTAGACTGTAGAGTTGATGATAGTCACCCTTAACTTATCGTGACCCTGATTTATAGCAGAAAACACACCAAATTTAGAGTTTTTAATGCGGGAGTTGTTAGCACAATTTATGGTGTTTGTTTCATGATTTTAACACAAAAAAATCATGATTTTCAACTATTTTTTTTCCAATCAACGATCTGCAAAAAATCTTGAAAAAATCGGGGAAAAAATGACAAGCCTGAGGATTTTTAAAAATCCCAAAAATCACAAATTTTTCAGGATTTTTGCTTCTATGGTTTATAGCATAGAAGCAATAATCTGCAAAAAATCCCAATTAATCCTAATTTTTAAAAAAACTGCAGGGTGGACGATTTTTTCCTCAATTTTTTGAAAAAACCTTTGACCTTTTGGTCAACGATTTTTTCCCATTTCAAACTGCAAAATTGCCAAAAAAATGTGAATAAAATCATATTGATTTGCGCATGAAAAAAAACCATGAGACCATAGCTTGTTGCTTACTATTATGCTTTGATAGATTTTTTTTCTAAGCATCGATAGCTTGTTCGAAAGCACTTGTTTTAGGATTTTAGCCATAGCAGCAAGGCAATGAATTGTTTGATAAAATGCTTTGGTAGACATGTATGAAAAATGTGGTAGCATAGACAAGGTAGTGAATTGTTTGAAAAAAATGCCTCAAAGAAATGTGGTCTCATGGTGATGGAATGCCATGACAAGCACATTGAGACCACATTTCTTTGAGACATTTTTTTGAACAATTCACTGCCTTGTCTATGCTATTGCTTACTACTATGCTTTGATAGATTTTTTCCAAGCATCCATAGCTTGTTCAAACGCACCTGTTTAGGCTTTTAGCCATAGCAGCAAGGCAATGAATTGTTTGATAAAATGCTTTGGTAGACATGTATGAAAAATGTGGTAGCATAGACAAAGTAGTGAACTGTTTGCAAAAATGCCTCAAAGAAACGTGGTCTCATGGTGATGGAATGCCATGACAATCCATAGCAATTTGCTTGTCATGGCGTTTCATCACCATGAGACCACATTTCTTTGAGGCATTTTTTTCAAACAGTTCATTGCCTTGTCTATGCTATATCTTACTATCATGCTTTGATAAATTTTTTCCAAGCATCCATAGCTTGTTTAAAAGCACTTGTTTTAGGCTTTTAGCCATAGCAGCAAGGCAATGAATTGTTTGATAAAATGCTTTGGTAGACATGTATGAAAAATATGGTAGCATAGACAAGGTAGTGAACTGTTTGAAAAAATGCCTCAAAGAAATGTGGTGTCATGGTGATGGAATGCCATGACAATCATCACCATGAGACCACATTTCTTTGAGGCATTTTTCCAAACAATCATCACCATGACACCACATTTCTTTGAGGCATTTTTCCAAACAGTTCACTGCCTTGTCTATAGATTGTCATGGCATTCCATCACCATGAGACCACATTTCTTTGAGGCATTTTTTCAAACAATTGCCTTGTCTATGCTACCACATTTTTTGTACATGTCTACCAAAGCATTTTTAAATGGAATGCCAAAATGAACGTTGCCCAACTAATGCAGGGAATTCTCCAACTGCAAATGACAATGGGAACCATTGTTAAAAAAATATGTTTTTTATCTTCAAGTTCTAAAAGCTCAATTTTATGATTTCTATAAAAGTTTACCCAACCTAAGCGGGTGCTGGCTCATATATTTGATAATGCCTTGTTTAAAGAGAACACATAATTTTTTCAGTAGTAGGTGTAGACGTTGCTTCAAACTGTTTAGGGTCTTTTTTCTTCACTGGTGGTCTTGTGTTGTTCTTGGGGCCCATAGGCTTTTGTGGCCTTGTAGACGTTATTAAAATATTTCATTTCATTTCATTTCAATGAAGATATGAGGAAATCGTTATGGGGGTACGCCCGCACAAACTAACTACATTTTTCAATACTGCCCTTAACAATTTAGTAGTTGTGTTTAATAAAAACATAATTCCTAGATCTTAGAGTATCAATCCATTTTAAGTTAAATGAATAGCATACACAGCTACAACTCTCTCATGATATCAACAAATTTCTTTGGTTCTTTCTTGTTGTAGCTCTCTAAATCTTCCAAGAGATTGTGTGGAAGGATCTCAACATTAATCAAAGTTCTTTGGAATAATTCAACTTTAAACTACTTGATTTTGGGTTGTTTGTTTGTTGGGTATTGTTTTATCTTTTGTTAGTTGATTTTTTGGTTGAGAAGTTGTTTTGTTGTTGGTGTCAAGTGGTTTTTCTTGATTGTTTTGTTGAGCTTTATTTCCTTATCTTCTTTCTTATATAAGGATTGGACCCTTTCAAAATCTCTTTTATCTTAATCAATTTTTTTTTTCTTTGTCAATTAAATTACATGATTCCTTCTCCCTTGTGATTTGGACAAAAAAGAACACAAATGCAAGATGAAAATGATGTGCACAACGATTGTATTTTAATAAGGTTTTATTAGAACATCAATAGTTAGATAGGATTGGTATAATGAACAACCCCAACACATTGATAAAAAGAAGATTTTCGACTTTAACCAAACTATGCAAATATACCTATATGATTTTAAAAGGCACCTAATACATTGCTTGCTACAAAGACTTGTGTCCTAAACTATAAAATTTTAATCAACAACCCAATCCTTGGTTAATAAACTTCTTGTGTTTTAATGCTATGGATATTATTTGTAATGAATTGGGAATGAAATCTCAATGTATTTGGATCACTTATGCATGATATGGTTATGTCATCTTTAAAACACTTTGGTTATCACTATATATTGTTTTAAGTTAATATAAGAGAATATCCATATCACTAAGGCTTCAATAAAGCTTATATTGTTTTAGATATGACTCATTATGTTGCTTTGTACTCCACATCAGTGGAAGAAGTGACAATAAACACTAGCTTTTTCTCATATAGGAAATTGCTATTGAGTATATGTAGAGAACTGACTTGTGATTGCCATTGGAACTTGCTTAACTTGTATTTTAGTAATCCATGAAGAAATGTTGTAATTTTCCTTAATTCTCCTTAAACTCTTGTCCAAAGTTTGAAATACCAAGCACATATGTCTGTTGGAATTTGTGCCTCAATTCTTACTGACAAGAAACTCCTTGAAGGCAAAGTCGGTGTGACATCACGGATGTTTGGCCGACTAACTGTTATGAAGTTCTAAAATGTACATATCGCTATGACAGGGTTCATGTCTTGCCGAAGAGACTATCGCTATGACTTTCTGAGTTCGACATGATCCTTTGGCGATCAAAAGAACTCTGGGCGACAGTTGATCTCATCGGTGTAACTCTCGGGTCACGGGGAGATGTCTCGGCGAATATCTCAAGTCTTGCCGACAGATGTCTTCGGGTTATCTTTGGGCGCTCGGAGAGACGTCTTGGCGAAGGGCTTATGTCTTGCCGACTCGGTAAGACATGATGGAGCTCGGTGAAATGAAACAGTGATAGACTCAAGTCTTGGCGACATAATGACTTTCAGTGGAAATTTTGTTTCGGTATGACGTCTCACCGAAACCGTGGGAGTCTAGCCGATAGGAGAAAGGCTTCGGTGTAGCCCAAGGAACTCGACAGAATGTCTTGGCGAGGTTGGTATGTCTCGCCGAATGGAATCTTCTTCGATATGTCTTATGCTTTTCGATATGAGTCTCGCCGATAAGGGAAACCTTTGGCGATAGGATTGAAATGGACATCGTTGGTTTCGGTATAACCTGTTACAATCGATATAGCATCTTGCCGACTCATGGAAGCTGTAGCGATGCCGATAGAGAAACTTTGTGGCATCGGGGAGACACTGTGAGTGTCTCACTGATATGCCAACAAAGTTGAATGCTCTTGACCAGTTTGACCGTCCTACGTGGAGCATCGTGGCCAATCACAGAAAGCAGTTTTAAAACATGATGACAGTAGATTTTATGCATCAGTTGCATCGCTGGAAAAATGTATGCAGGGAAAAATCAGGACTCGAATGGAAACTATCTTTGGTTGGCAATGGTGGATAAGAATGCATAGTTGGAAAATCAGAATGAGATTATTTAAAGCAGATCGATTCTGTGATGAACAAAGATGAGTTTTATCGAATTGGATGAGAGCTTTTCTGAGAGAGTTTTGAACAGTGAATGTTGTAGCTATTGTGAAACAACAGAGTTGAATTTTCTGATTGTATGTAATTTTGTTACTATAATACAAAGAAATTCAGCTTGGTGTGGTGGGTTTTTTCCCAAAAGGGTTTCCCATGTAAAATCTGTTGTTTGATTTGTCTTTGTGTATTTGCTCTATTTCTGTTATTCCTTCATGTGTATCTTAATTAGATTGTAATTTGAAAAATTAAAAGTACTGTCTACTTACTCCCCTGTGGTTTGACGTTAGGAAAGTTGTTTCCGCACCTCTGCTTTCCTTACAAGTAGTATCAGAGCCTGGCCAGTTGTGTTGTCCTTGTGAGTGGGTTGGGTTTTTTGTGTTAAATCCTTTTCAGTGGGAGTCTAGTAGAGGTCTGTTAATTTAATTACAGGTTAAGATGGCAAGCACATCAAGTAGGATGGAAATAGAGAAATTCAATGGTAGCAATTTTGAGCTGTGGAAACTCAAAATGGAAGATATGCTAGTTGATCGAGATCTTTGGACTGCTGTGTCCGGAATAATGCCTCAAGGCATGAAGCAAGAGGATTGGGACCTGTCTGATAGAAAATCAAAGGGCTGATAAGGCTCTATTTAGCTGACTCTGTTCTTCTGAACGTGCATGAAGAAAAGACTGCAGCCTCTTTGTGGACAAGACTAGCTGCTATTTATCAAGGCAAGTCCTTGGTGAACAAGCTGTTCTTGAGGAAGAAGCTGTACAACTTGAAGATGCAGGATGGAGTTGGTGTTGTTGATCACTTGAATGCTTTCAACATGCTGATTGCTCAGTTAGCATCTATTGGTGTGAAGATAGAAGAGGAAGATCGCTGCATGCTACTGTTATGTTCTTTGCCTGATTCATGGGATCATCTGGTGATGGCCATTGGGAGTACAACATCCTCATTCAAGATGCAAGATGTTGTTGCTTCTCTGTTATCAGAAGAAATGAGAAGGAAATCTTCTAAGATGGCAAAGGAGGCTCTGGCTGTCAGAGGTAGACCAAAGGAGAAAGGCAAGAAGAAGGACAAGAAGTCCAGATCGAAATCAGAAGGGAGATCAAAGTCTCTTGGAAAGAAGTCAAAGGTGAAGTGCTGGAACTGTGGGAAACCTGGTCATGTCCGAAAGGACTTCAAGAAGGAGAAAAAGAAGAAGAAGAACTCTTCGGGAAATGATTCTTCTCAAAGTGATGCAGACGCCTTCATTGCAGCTTTGGCTACACGGGCATCAGATGATGTCTGGCTGATTGATTCTGGAGCATCTTTCCACATGAAATCTCATAGAGAATGGTTCACAAAGTATGAAGAATACAATGGTGGAAAGGTGTACTTAGCAAGTGATTCATCTTTGGAAATTGTTGGTCGTGGAAGAGTCAGAATTCAATTCCCTGATGGAAGATTAAAGGGAATCAATGATGTGATGCACATACCAGGTCTGGCTCGAAACTTACTTTCTGTAAGTAAGCTGAATGATATCGGAGTGCAAGTCACATTCTCTGGAAATGGCTGCAAGATGACTAGAGGCTCTATGGTGCTGGTTAGGGGTGCTCGAATTGGTACTCTGTACAAGCTGGATGCACAAGCTATTCAGTGCAATAGTGTCTCTGCAAAGTCACTTAAGGCTACTCATGAAGAAAAGAAGGAAAATGTTCCTGATGGTGTAAACTCCATGGAGATTAAACTCCAGCAGAGAAGACTATGCTCTAGCATCATAGGCTTGGCCACATTGGTGAGAAAGGTCTAAAAACCTTGAAAAATAAAAACTTGGTAGAAGGGCTTGAAGATTGTAACCTTGAATTTGATTTCTGTGAACATTGTATATATGGAAAGCAGCACCGTGTTTCATTTTATTCCAGTCCTCACAAAACTTCTAGTTTACTTGATTATATACATCCTGATGTGTTTGGTCCAGTGAATGTTCCTTCTTTGTCTAAATCAAGATACTACGTGTCGTTTATTGATGATTACTCAAGAAGAGTATTTGTATATTTTTTGAAAAGTAAATCAGAAGTGTACAGTCGGTTTAAGGAATTTAAAAACCTTGTAGAAAATCAGACTGGTAAAAAAAAAAGTGTTTAAGGAATGACAATGGCGGTGAGTTCTGTTCAGATGAATTTGAAAGGTACTGTAAAGATCATGGGCTCAAAAGACACAAGACTACACCTTACACTCCACAACAAAATGGAGTTGTTGAAAGGTTCAACAGGACGATAATGGAAAGAGCACGAAGTATGCTGAGCATGATGGTCTGGAGAAGTTCTAGGCTGAAGCAGTCTCTACAACATGTTACTTGGTAAATCGCTCTCTGAACTCTGCTCTTGTTGAGAAGACGCCTTTGGAAGCATGGTCTAGAAAGAAGCCCTCTCTGAGACATATTCGTGTCTTTGGCTGTGAGACATATGCATATGTGCCATTTGAAAAAAGATCTAAGTTGGAAAACAAAGCTGTAAAGTGTATATTTATAGGCTATAGTGCTGGTATAAAAGGATACAAGCTTTGGAACCCTGATACTGAGAAGGTTTTGCACAACAGAAGCGTTATCTTTCGTGAGCTGAAACCTTCTACTTTGGATCTACAATCAGAGAAGAAATCAGAAAATGAAAAGGATGTAGCAGTAATTCCTCAGACACCAGATAAGGAGGAATTGAAAAATCAAAATGTACCTGATACTGAGGAGAGCTCAAGCAGTTCTGAAAGTTCTGAAGATGATGAAGAACCACCTCAGCCTCAGCCCGTGAGGAGGTCAACTCGTGAAAGAAAGCAACTTGAAAGGTATGGGTTTTCTATAATTGAGTCTACTTGTGCCTATGCTTTAATTTCTAGCACTGATGAACCTAGGATTGTAAAAGAGGCATTTAAAATGTTTGATTCAAACTCTTGGTTGGAAGCCATGAATGAAGAAATGGCATCATTAGAAAAGAATGACACCTGGAGTTTGGTTCCATTGCCTAAAGGCAGAAAAACTGTAGGCTAAAAATTAATATTCAAAAAGAAAATTGGTCTAGATGGCAGTGTAGAAAAATATAAAGCGAGGCTAGTTGCAAAAGGTTATTCCCAGGTAGAGGGAATTGACTATGGAGAAATCTTTTCTCCTGTAGCTAAGCTGACATCCATTATATTTCTTTTGTCACTTGCATCAGAATATGATTTAGAGATTGAACAGATGGATGTGAAAACAACGTTTCTTCATGGTGATCTTGAAGAAGAAATTTATATGTCCTAGCTAGAGCACTTTGTGGTAAAAGGTAAGGAAAGGCTAGTTTGCAAGTTGAAGAAATCTCTGTATGGTTTAAAACAATCTCCTAGAATGTGGTACCAAAAGTTTGACACGTTTGTCTTGTCTTTGGGATTTGTAAGATCAAAATGTGATCACTGTGTCTATTACAAAGCTGAAAGTGATCAAATTCTTATTATTGCCCTGTATGTTGATGATATGCTGTTTATAGGCAATAGTAAGCTAATGATCTTTGATCTTAAGTCTCAGTTGTCTGCAAAGTTCGAAATGAAAGATCTTGGTACAGCAGGGTATATTCTGGGAATGGAAATAACCAGGGACAGAAGGAATAGAAAACTTTGGCTTAGTTAGAGTAAGTATATCATGACTATTCTAGAGAGATTTTGTATGACTGAGTGCAAACAACTAGTTATTCCAGTTACACAGGGAATGAAGCTATTTGTTGAGGATTGTCCAAAATATTTTTCTAAGATGGAGGACATGACCAGTGTGCCTTATGCAAGTGCAGTTGGCAGTCTCATGTATGCTATGGTCTGTACAAGGCCAGACATTGCCCAATCAGTGGGAGTTCTTAGTCGGTTTATGGCTAATCCTGGAAGAACACATTGGGATGCTGTGAAGAGAGTGTTTAGATATCTGAAGGGCACTTCAGACTATGCTTTGTGTTACCATGGTAACTTGGTTGAATCACAGAAGACTCTCAACATTCAAGGTTATGTAGATTCTGATTGGGCAGGGGACATTGACAGCAGAAGATCCACCAGTGGATATATTTTCAAGATGAATGGTGGTGCAGTGAGTTGGATGAGTAAGCGGCAGGTTGTAGTCGCTTTGTCTACTACAGAGGCAAAATACATGGCAGCCACACATGCCTGTAAAGAAGCAATCTGGTTAAAACATTTTTGTTCTAACATTGGCTTTAATGCAGAAAAGATTACTATCTACTGTGACAGCTAGAGCACTATATGTTTGGCAAAGAATCCTACTTTCCATGCCAGGACGAAACATATAGATGTACAATATCATTTTGTACGAGATATGGTGGAGGATGGGAAGGTCTCTTTGGAGAAAGTGGATACTCTAGAGAATGTTGTAGATGCATTGACGAAGCCTGTGAGCACAAACAAGTTCAGTTGGTGTGCCAGTTCGATGGGCCTCTTGGCCCATGAATCTCAGTAATGCTATGTTGCTATGGAGGTGTCAGTAAGATCTTCGTCAAGTGGGAGCTTGTTGGAATCTGTGCCTAAATTCTTACTGACAAGAAACTCCTTAAAGGCAAAGTTGGTGTGACATCACAGATGTTTGGCCGACTAACTGTTATGAAGTTCTAAAATGTACATATCGCTATGACAGGGTTCATGTCTTGCCGAAGAGACTATCGCTATGACTCTCTAAGTTCGGCATGATCCTTTGGTGATTGGAAGAACTCTGGGTGACAGTTGATCTCATCGGTGTAACTCTCGGGTCGCGGGGAGATGTTTGGGCGAATGTCTCAAGTCTTGCCAATAGATGTCTTCGGGTTATCTTTGGGCGCTCAGAGAGATGTCTTGGTGAAGGGCTTATGTCTTGCTGACTCGGTAAGACATGATGGAGCTCGGTGAAATGAAACAGCGATAGACTCAAGTCTTGGCGACAAAATGACTTTCGGTGGAAATTTTGTTTCGGTATGACGTCTCACCGAAACCGTGGGAGTCTGGCCGATAGGAGAAAGGATTTGGTGTAGCCCAAGGAACTCGACAGAATGTCTTGGCGAGGTTGGTATGTCTCGCCGAATGGAATCTTCATCGATTTGTCTTATGCTTTTCGATATGAGTCTCGCCGATAAGGGAAACCTTTGGTAATAGGATTGAAATGGACATCATTGGTTTTGGTATAACCTGTTACAATCGATATAGCATCTTGCCGACTCATGGAAGTTGTAGCAATGATGATAGAGAAACTTTGTGGCATCGGGGAGACACTGTGAGTGTCTCACCGATATGCCAACAAAGTTGAATGCTCTTGACCAGTCTGACCGTCCTATGTGGAGCATCGTGGCCAATCAAAGGAAGCAGTTTTAAAACATGACGACAATAGATTTTATGCATCAGTTGCATCGCTAGAAAAACTGTATGCAAGGAAAAATCAGGACTTGAATGGAAACTATCTTTGGTTGGCAATGGCGGATAAGAATGCACAGTTGGAAAATTAGAATGAGATTGTTTAAAGCAGATCGATTCTGTTATGAACAGAGATGAGTTTTATCGAATTGGATGAGAGCTTTTCTGAGAGAGTTTTGAACAGTGAATGTTGTAGCTACTGTGAAACAACAGAGAGTTGAATTTTCTGATTGTATGTAATTTTGTTACTGTAATACAAAGAAATTCAGCTTGGTGTGGTGGGTTTTTTCCCGAAAGGGTTTCCCATGTAAAATCTGTTGTTTGATTTGTCTTTGTGTATTTGCTCTATTTCTGTTATTCCTTCATGTGTGTCTTAATTAGATTGTAATTTGAAAAATTAAAAGTACTGTCTGCTTACTCCCCTGTGGTTTGATGTTAGGAAAGTTGTTTCCGCACCTCTGCTTTCCTTACAATGTCAACACCATTTTAACTACCTTATAGTTTTTGTCTAGGTCATTTCATAAAATCACATGACGAATTCAGAGAATAATCTATATTTGGTAATGCAATACATCATTCCTAACATTATATAGACTAATTGATAGAGCTTCATTCAAAGTTATTTAAATTCTAGTTTTATAAAAATAGTTGATAAAGAAAACTTGCTTGAGAAAGGAAATGTCCCTCTCAAATCTCCCTTTATATGAAGCTAGCTATTTTCCTTATTTCCTCATGCTTCTTTCTTTTAAATCTAGGAAAAAAAGAAAAACCAATAAAAAATTTCTCTCTTGGTGCATGTTTCTTAAAATGAATCATGTAGTCGAATATATTCCTACACCTCCCTGATTTCAAAGTTTCTAAATTGAAAGTGAACAATTTCTCCACCACTCAAGTGTTACAAATGGGGGTTATAATAATGAAGCCTCAATTCAAATTAGAATAAAGGTTGCTTCACTAAATTGAATTATCATTAGAATCTAGATTATTAAATTTGCATTGCATTTTTTACTTTGTTTACTTACAAAAATTAATATGCAATAAGATAAAATTAAGGTCATTACATGGATGTCAAAGAACACTAAGTTAAAATGAGCTATCAAAACCATTGAAAAATAAAAAATATATTAAAAAAAACTATTCATATTGGTGCTAATTCAAATGAGATAGACAAATGCATTTACTAATACCCTTTGAACACAAATCAAGTGACTCTTGATGAGGTTGGTTAGGTTTCATGGAATAATCAAACAATGACAATGATTTTGCTTAACAATCAATCAAAAGTCAACCATTGGAAATATGAATCTAAATGTAAGGGGGGAAAAATATATATGGATTCATAAAAAATTAATAGATTCATTTTGGATAATATATTAAATTTGAGGTTGTTACAAAATGTATGGTCAAGATTTAGTTGTATATTTTTAGGATAAGTGGGTTATGGGTATGATTAATTAAATTACTCACACTTAGGTATGTGTAAGAGTTTAGCTTAGTTAATTATTATTTTTTTAACTAGCTAATTATATTTGAGGTGGAAAGGAGAATTAAAAAAATATTTACATTCATTTGATTCTTATGAGATAGGACTATAAGGTAGAATATAATTAAATAAATTTAAATTTATTTAACTAAAGTTGAATACTAAGGATACTAGATGGATTGAGTAAATAAATAATTTAAATGATTGGGATATGGTAAAGTTTTGTAATGTACCATGCCAAAATAATGCAATTCCAATTCTAAACTTCCACAATCATTTATTCTTTGAATAACAACACTATTGGCCCTAGCATTCACTCAAATCTTAGAAAGACTAGATTAACATTACTATTTATGCATCAACAATATCATTATATTTTTAGCAACAAATGATAGTAATAACTTTCAATCTTCTTATTATAATGAATAGAAAATAACATGCATAAATATTGATCTCTTTCTTATTAAAAAAATAGCTATACTACATTCAAACAATTTTACAATATTGTTAACTACTACAATAATTCATACCAACAACGATAGTAAATTGGATCAATACAATATAGCTATATTTCACATCCAATGAAACTTAAATACAATTTCTATATGAGCTCACCCTCTAAAATTGATAGGGTTTTCATCCTAGGACTCTTGTGCTTGAGCACAAGGCTCAAAATGAATTCCAAGAGGAATTTGATTAAATTTAGATGATATTTTGGATGAAAGAATTTTCTCTTTTTATATCCTCCACAAATATAATAGGTTGGCCACCATGTACACCCACAACTTCAAATATGACCAATTATCATGGGTAGGAAAGGTTTCACTTTGAAAGTGACACTGCCAAAACTAGACTACTACAAAAAATACAAGACATTTTGGGAAGTTAGGTAGGGAAGATAGACATTGGAAGAGATATCGAGGATTAGGTATCATCCATATCACAAGACTCAAAATATAGGACTTAGTGTTGAGGTTGAAAAAATGGGCATGACATGTTGGAGAAGACTAAAAAATATAATGGTGAGGTGAACAATAGATATAGGATATGACGTGATGGAGAAGTCTAAAAACTTGATAGGACTTGAAAGGAAGAGTGGTTTAAGAAGAAAAATACTTAGGAAAGGAAAACAAACAATATATGGAAACAAAGAAGACACAAGTATAGATATAATATGTATAGACTTAGATTGATTGAAAATGGGACATGACAAGTCTGCCCTACTCAAAATTGCTTTCCCTAAAGAAATTGTAGGTTTGGATGTTCCAAAATATATGGGTCTTTCCATGTTTCATCCTCCATTGGAATATATTTTCACTAAATTAGGTACTACTTGGTGCTTCTATTTATCAATTCCATTTCCCTTACATCTAGGATTGCTTTGGAAATTAGAACTCGTTTTCCATCTTCATCAATTGGAGGCAACTCATATGAAGATTATGCATTTTTTCTTAATACCTTTTTGAGTGAATACATGTGGAAAATATTGTGTATCTTACACCCATCTAGTAGCTCTGAATCATAGGTCACTTCATCAATCCTTCTTAGAATTTTGTAAGGCTTATAGAAACACAATTTGATATTTTTGACACTACTTACCTTTAGGGAAGATTAAATGTACAACTACAATCTCACAAAAACCATGTCTTTGATCTTACATAAAACACAAGGGGATAACATACGCACCTTGGGATAAAACGATAAAAGATCAACATAATGTTTTGATCTCCAAGATGACCCAAAGGTGTAACAAGAGAGCGTACACTTAAGCATGCCTCAAAAACATGGAATAAAAGATAATTTATCATTAAGAAATGAAGTGTGCCTAGATTAGGAATAAAAAGACATGTCTTCAAAAAATGGTTGCCACAAACAAACTGTTATTCATTTAAAAATTATATCTTGTAAATGTGATTTCCTTAACATATGATTTTAGAATAAGGAACAACAAGAAAATGATTAGTACAAGGGGTTAGCAAGATTAAAATCCTAAGAAAAATATGATTAAACTTTGTCATAGAAGCATAGGTTTTGAAACATGGTATAGAGAAACTAAATTATAGAGGTGTTGCTTTATATTTTAGAAGCATTTAACTATAAAGGTTCCAATTTATGTTGCAAAGATATTGAATTGCAAAGGCACCAATTTATAATTCAAAGATGTCAAACCATGATCAAGCCTAGAAAATAGACTTGAACCTACAAAAAAGAATTCAAACCTAAAAGATATCATGGGGGAATAATTATGTGGATATTATGACAATTTAAATGATCAATATCTATCAAAAGAGAGAGATTAAAAGGTGTGGAAAGTGATTAAAATGATGTTGGGGAAACTTGCTTGTAGAGGTGCCACTTTAGGTAGTAGGGTTACCAAATTGTGTTCAAGGGGCAAAAATTGATGAAAACCTACAAAATCAAGGTTAGAGGACCAAAATATGGATTAGGGTGATAGGTAAACCATTAGGATGATATTATCCTACAAGAACATGAGATTAGAGGCCCAAAAACCATGATCAAATTATCAAAGTGACAATTGCATGTGTGAACTTGATGGGCTACCAAGATTAAAGTAGATATGCCATTTTATGCTATAGTGGTGTTGAGTTGTAGAGGTGCCACTTTAGTTAGCAAAGGTGACACTTTAGCACAAAGTTATCAATTTGTCAACAAAGGTGGCAATGGAGTCACAAAAGTAAGTTTCTATGAGCAAAAGTGCTAAAATATAGGTTGAAGGTGCCAAACTAGAACCTGTAATATAAAAAATTATAAAAAAATGAAAATGGATTACATTTCATTGGGTGTGCTAAAATGCATATTATAGAAAGAAATGGGAAAACAAAGACACAAATGCAATGAAATGAATCTTATACCTTGCTTTCAATCATACCTGTGTTTGAGCAAGAAGAGGATGAATGTGCACCCAATAAGTTTGAGAATACTTCAATGGCCTCCAAGGATCCTCTTTATGTTCTCTTGGTGTTTTTCTATTGATGGTTGAATTTAGATGCTTCTCAAACCTCCAACATGGCCTTGCAATGGATAGTGTTATTATTTTTTCATGGAGATGGTTTAATTTATAGATTTCTTGGATAGGAGATGGATGATTGAGATTTGATTTGAAGATCAATGGTGAAGAATTCATGAGAGGTTAGGTTTGATGATGGATTTACAAGTGTCATCCTTAGATTGATACACTTAAGAGGGGATGATTGAAGAAATATTAATGGCTAAGATTTGTTTGACCAAACCAAATGGTGGAGGATGAGTCCTCTCGCATATGTGTGAGAGGGTGTATGTGGGAGAGGGACCAAGGAAAAATCTCTTCTCATGTATGTGTTAGGACACATTGGGAAAATAATTTTTAATGTGTCATCTCACATGTGTGAGGACACCTTAGGAAGAGAAAATGTGACATGTGTCTCCTCTCGCATGAGGAAGGTAGATGAAGACATAATTGTAGTGTCGTAAATTGCATACCTTTAATATTTTACACTACACAACACCACCTCTTTAGCCTTTTGATACAAATAATTTAAGTTCAAAATATTAATACTTGAAATATGCATTTATTCTAATTTCATGATATTCCTAGTCTTCTGTGTCCATTTTTTTTGGAAGAGAGCATTTTGAGAAAACATTTGTGCAGCGTGCTAGTGTCATAAAAAAATCATGATTCCAATGGTTGTTGAAGTGTTATATTATCATGATTTTTTTGCATGTAATGGCCCTACATGTTATCACATTAAACAAAATCAACCCCAAATCACTTTACATGGCTCTCAAATTGGATTTTTCATTCTATTATATTTTCACACTCTCTCTTACTCTCACATATACCCTTTCAAAGAACTCTTTGAAGCAAAAATACAATCACTTACCGTTGAAAGCACAATATGTTCACAACATACACTATCACTCTTCATTCTCAACAACACTCTTGAAGAAACAAATCACTATTGAGGGTTCTTTGAAGCTTTAATGTGATTTTGTTCTTAGTTATCATTATGTATTTTTTTTCATATTATCACTTGGATGCATTGAGTGTTAACATCTTATTGTTAATTTATTTTTATCTTTATCATAGCATCTTTCACATATCTTATTCAATTTACATATAAAAATCCTAGCTTCCATGAAGGTAGAAATACCAAAAATGAGGGTTTGACTGAGACAAGCCCCTAAATAGACAAACACAAACATTTCTTTTCTTGTGTGTGTGTAAATTTCCCATTAAAGAAGTAAAAGAGAAAAATATAGTTATATATTTCTATATATTTCTTTTAATTTAGTTCTCATTGAAATAGATTAATTGTGCTATCATTTTTAATATTTTAGTATTTCTTGTTATGTTTAAATTTAGTATTTTTGTTGTGTATGTAGGAGTTTATTCTGTGCAATTTGTACTTTTGGTTCCATCTCTAAATTGGATGATAGTGTGTTGTAAGGACATCTACACTAGGCACTAGTGTCCAAGGTTGAGACTATTTGCAACTCACATAATCATCTTTAGAATATGTATATTTTGTTTCTATTGAAATTTAGTTGTAATCATATTTGTGAACATTTATTTCACCAGTTTGTAATAATTTACTATTTAGTTTTGTATATGATAGTTTATATTTTACTTTATATTTCCAACACTTGAAAAGGATAATTTGAATAGTTAGGACTTTTGGTTCATCCTAAAGGATGTGTGAATAATTGACCTCAAAATTTCGGTATACTTTACGTAGGTTTCATTTTTCATACACTACATTTTGGTGAACCTGACATTCATACACTTAAAATTCCATCACGAGGCTGCATTAAGGGTTCTATTTACACAAATCCAAACACATGATCAAAATTTGTATAACTTTTAGATATTCCTACAAATTGAAAACCTACTTGAAGCAACAACTCTAGTAGATACTATTTAGGATACGCTTGTCTCAAAACCTTTACCAATAGAACTTCTTAGAGGTTTGGCACACATTTTTCACAAGAATTTCCCATCCTACACTTTTTTAGTTACAAAAACAATAGATTCGTAATCAAATCTTTTTGGCACACAAATTTCCATGTCTATTCTAATACCTATTGTGCACATGGTGACCAAAACACCCATGACCATGTTAGCTTCTCCTATTGTTGGTTTTCCTTTCAATTTCTTTGAAAGAACTCATGGCACTTCTCACCCTATAGGTTCTACCACTTTTACATCCATTGGCCCACAAACATATACCATGCATACACATACTATTAATATTGTGGTTAGTCAACTCATGTAAAATGTTGATCAATTACAAAATCAACTTGCCACCTTAACATGAAATTCTTACTATAGATATAGCCCACTTTCATTAACCATTATTTCTACCCCTCTACCTATAGGTTTTGAGGTGCCGAGGTTTGAAAAGTATAAAAAAAGGGAGACCCTCAGATTCATGTCTCTTCTTTCACTGCTTTATATAGTGATTTTTTTCCTTTAGGATGATTTGTTAGCAAATCTATTCCAGTGGTCATTGGAAGACACCGTGTTAGATTGGTTTTGATCACTTCTTGACAACTCTATTTATACTTTTGAACAATTTATCAACCGGTTCCTCTAGCAATTTCAAGGAAACATTGGACCATAGGTCACTTTCATTGATCTCGTCCATTGCAAGCAAGGAATTGTTGAGAAGGTAACTAACTTTATCTTTTGATATCTATATTTTTTTTTCACAAATTTTGTATGCATTCCTTGATTTCAATGTACAAGTGTTCATAAAAAACTTGTAACTAGTGCTATGTGACAAAATTATTTTAATGAAATATAATTCATTTTCTCATCTTTGCATGACCTTACATGATTATCAACAATTAATGAGTCACTTTGGGGGCTCTACTTCATTGGATCCTTCTGGTACCCAAGGTGGTGCTTCTTCTCCCCAAATTTATAAGAAAAAAATTCTTCTAGAATACAAATACAATTACTACATTGCAAGTTGTTAATGTTTTGACTATAATCCCTCAATATTAGAAGTTTATAAAATTGTCTGAATATTTATCAGTAAGTTTACCTCCTATTCACCCTCTTTTTACAAATCAACCTCTTATAGCTTCCTACTATCTTAACACATTTTTTTAATACCATAGCATCATTGGAGATGATATTGAATGATGCATGTGTCTTTGACACATCAAGTGCAAGATCAAATCAAATTGGTATCTATCCAGAACCATGAGTGAAAATATATATTGTGAATAATTCTGTAGTGAAGACCAATCAAAACTTGCAAATTTATACAAATCTGTTTCTAGCATATTCTTCTAATTTTATAACTGTTGATAGTTTTATTTTTGATTCTACATCTCTTTCTTTCATTGAGAAAAAAATATTAACATGATTGATGCTTTCTCTCACCCAACACAAGTGTGTGACATCGCTACTCCTATTATTTCATTCTTAGATAATGATATGCCTATTAGAATACAAGATGACCCTCTTTATGTTCCTACTCATTTTAATGAAAAATCATTTATGGGGTTCTTGTTGATCCTACAGTAAAATTCAATGTAATTACGAAGGAAGTTATTGTAATTAACAATTTTTATCGAGAAAAGTATGATGAATCCAATTTCACCATATGCACACATGATGGCCTCTCTTTATTGACTTTGGATTCCATTACCTTATCCATAGAGGTGAGACCTAAATGTGTAGATAATTTTTTTGTCATTCTAAAATATGATTTATTTGATGTGAAGTTAGGCACTCATTAGATAAATTCCATGAAAGTAGTCACTTCTATTTTCCATAAATGTCTCAAATTCCCTCATGAAGACATAGTGCACATGATCCAACATATTGGATATAAACCATTCATCCCTCACGGTGGATTTTCTCTTGACCATTTCAAGCCCACTGATTTAGGACCCTTGCAACCTCGTGAAGACTTAATCTACAATGCATATAAAAACATTCAAAGTGAGACATTCAAAGTCCTTTTCAAATCCTCCTTCCTCTTCTCTCATAGTTTGGTGTAGGGAGACTCCCTTGAACACAACCTTACACAAACAAAAAATTCAAGAGCAACAAACATGCCACTATATTATACTTTCATAAAACCATTTGCATACATGCAATCAAATGTAATACAATTATCTGGTCACAAGACTACTATTACAAAAATTTGGGCTGCAAATACATGTAGACAATAAAAATGCAAGTATGCAAATGGCAATAATTACCGTTGAAACCCCAAACTCCGTTCTATGTTGAAAATCAATAATTTCATCTATATTCTCATCTTAGAATGAATCCCTTTCCATTTGTAAACACTTTATATGGTTTTTCCACTTACCAACAAATTGGCGATTCCACTTTGTTGAACAAGACAACTGAAAGGGGGGGGTGAATCAGTTGTAGCATATTTAAACTTTAAAACATTCACTAAAACTTAGATCAATCACAATTCTTAATTTTACTAAAATGATTAAATATTAAGTGCAAGTACATAAACTAAAAACCATCACACAAACACAATAACACCAGATTTACATGCAAAACCCAATGAGGGAAAAACCACGGTGAGGATTAACTCACACTATAGAGACTATCAAAATCAATTACAAAGGCTCACTGCCAAAACAAGGACTCACTATTCGGATCAGGACTCACTATCCAATAGGGTTAACCTCTTAGAGGGATCACTACCACAAAGATACAAAGAAGATAGAAGAGATATGTTATAGAGAGAAGACAATTTCAATGCAACAGAGAATTCCACCACAATTTGCTCAACCACTTGAAAACATGCATGAATGATAGAGTCCACCTTCAACTCATTGTATCCAAAAACTTAGTATTTAGGCTTCGCATTGATCTGTCACACTCATATCACATACACCCACTGATTCACATTTTCTTCACATCTATTTTCTCTATTTCTTTGCACTTATCTCTTTGTTCTTTCACCACTCGCTCATCTTGTATTCATACCATCTTCAACTTTGAAACATATCCAAAGTCATCCATCCATCATTAAATTCAAATTAGGTTGACGCTAAAACATACTAGGGTAGAATTAGAATGAGGGTGACCCAAACACACGCTTAATGAGGACCCAATTAGGTCCCAACATGCTTCATTAACATCGAAGGTAGTGTTCAAAACAAGGTTGGAAAAAACAGTGTAAAACACATAGAACAATTAAGCACATGCAACCCTTAGCATGACCAAATCCTTCTAGACACCAAAATTATCTTCAACACAATCATAACAATTTAACTCTAGAACCGCAAGTCATAAGACTTAACTAAAAAGAAATCCGAACTGACAATATTTCTCCCAAACCTCAGCCAGATACACAGAAAACCACAGTTCACAACTAGTGAACATAACTCGTACTGTACAATGAATCAAAAGCCAAAAATCTAGATATAGTAGCTTCCAACAACCATGATCAACATATCTGAACCACAAAAACATATAAGCAAATACCGGAGCAAAATCCAGAGCAACCAATAAACACTTGCAACCTTCCTCTATTACAATTTTCTCAATATCCTCGACATATATAGCCAATAATTTGCATTCATGACATCAATGACAACAACAACCAGTTGATAACCAATTGACCAGTTGACATCAATGACAACACCTTCATTCTTGCAACAATTTCCCCCTTTGTCATTGATGGCAACACATGATGTGAAAACCATCAAAGACAACATACTAGCTTTGAACACACTTCTCATGATTTTTCTTTCTGTTTCTCCCCCTTAGTGCAGATAATCTTTTTCACATGATACTCGTTTCTTTTCATTTTCTTCCTCTTTTTTCACATCTCTTATCTCTCATCTCCCCCTTTGACATCAATGACAAATGAAAAAGATGTTTTACATTGATTTCCCATTTGACATTAAAAATAGAATACTCTTACAATGACAACACATGAATTATGCAGGACAAAATCATTTCTACCTTAATTTGCAATTACTTAACAACATAAATTCATAGTCACATTAAAAATTGGCTTTTGATTTTCAAATTCCAAAACTCACATCACAAATGTTTGGATTCCATAATACATATTTACAAAAAATTACATTCAAACTATTTTCAAATCGCTTCGCTCTATATACTTTCACACCTCTATTTTGATACCTTGCAATCTTCACTTGGCTGGTTTTTCTTCAGTCTACATTCATTTTCCTTATTGTTTTTGTCTTAGCTGCACACCACACTTGGCTTAATGTCTCTGTGATCTTCTCTAGATTAAAATATCTTTCTATTTGTGCCTCTTCCTCACCACAAGGGACCTATGTGAAAACTCTTTCACCATCTTCCTATCCTTGGCACCGCCCTCTATTCATTCCCACATGGGTTGTCTTGGGAATTCACTTCTTTTCCCAAAGAACTCGCACTGAACTCCTTGTGCCCAAAGCTTCTATCTTCTCCACACAACTGCATCTCTATCCTCATTAGCTGTGTATAGAGTCTATTTTCTTTTTCCTCTATATTCACCAACCTGACTCCTCTTTCTCTCCCGCGACCTCTCTATTTCCCCTCATTTTTTTATTTGGCACCCCATTGTTTCATTGATTTCTTTTCCTCGGAGATGAAAAGGCACTCAGATGAATATTAACGACCTTCCATAGAGATTATCGACCCTCTCCAAAGTATGTCATCCTTTTTCAAAACTGTGCCATTTTGTTTTGATTAAATCTGCATTAAAAATCAATAAATAAAATCCTTTATTCCAAGTTTATTGGCCCTTCTAATAATGACGAGGCACACTTTAATCCATTTCCAGATTTAGTTCAATATTAGTTTTCCTTTACAAATGTCTAGTCAATGGTGCTTAGCTTTGACCAATCGATGTAAACTCTATTTTGTACTCTTTTGTCCACCGTTCCAGAGCAGCGCAACTTCCATATTAATAGATTATGATGTATTTTGATGGGTATCCATGTCAAACTATGAGAATTTTCACCAAAGAAAAGGGGGATGTAGCTTTATACTAGAAAATTTGCATTTTCTTAGCATCAAATTTAAGAGGTTTAGGCGAATGAAACCAAACAAAACCAAAATTGAAGAAAATCAAAACAACAATATTTTTGGTGGTGCTGATAGCCCATTTGCCCATGTTCTCTTGCACCAGACACGTCGGGTAAGTAAAATGTTCCTTGAGTTGAGAAACTTAGGAACATTGAAATTTGCATGGGATGGTAATCCCATGTTTGTTTTTGATCCAATGTTGTCCTTGTCCACTGGAGCCTTCCCTCTTCCACACTTCAGCTCATCCTCAACACTTGAACCACCTCCAATGACATTATCTCATTTTTTTGAACAACTTCTTACCACCAATCCACCTCTATGCTCTCCAAATTCTTTTGAGATGCTACTCTTTATCCCTTTATTGCACTGCTGCAATAAATAAGAACTTAATTTTCCTTTTCCTTTTAAAATTTTCCCTCTAAATGACTGCAAATCAGTGCAATCACTTTGTTCCTCTTCCTCTACTCATTGCTTCTTCACATTGCAACAAACAATAGGGATGGATTCTTTCACCAATTTCTCCTTCTCCTTCAAAAAATTCAACATATACTTCTACCCATCTTTCTGGATGGTATACACATTGTTCCTACCATCATAGATGGAATCCCTATCAAACTGCCATGGCCTACCCAATGACACGTGACAAGCAGTCATGGGTATCACATCACACAACACCTCATCTTAATATGAACCAATCTGAAAACTGACTAAACACTGATCCCTCAGAGTAATTTCATGTTCCTTTTGCAACCAAGAAAATTTGTACGGACTAGGATGTTTACTCCTCAAACTTAGCTTTTCTACCATTTCCTTTGAAACTAAGTTATCTGTACTACCACTATCAACAATAACTTTGCAACACTTACCTCTAGCCTTGCACACAGTTCGAAAGAGATTCCTTCTTTGGGATGGTTCTTCCTCCACCATCTTTGGATTCACCAACACTCTTCCCATCATGAGAGATTCACCTTCTTCTGGGTCTATGACTTTTAGTGATGCATTACACTCCTAATCTTCTTGTGCCAAGTGGTTTCTTGCTGCACTCTTCTTGCTGCTCTCTTGTATTTGATCACACTCAAATGCACGATGACCAACTTCTCCACACTGGTAACATCTAATTGGAAACCCTCAGCCGCTGCTACCACATCCTCTTGCTGGTATTTCTTTTTCTGTGGTGTTCTAGCTTGCCTCTTTACTCCATTTGGGCTTGAATTCTTCTTCAATTTGTTTTCCTTTGCTACTGCTCACTTGTCCCTTCTCAGCTACAATTCTTCCTTGACTTTTGGAATTGTTTGCTTGCCTCCTCATTAACTTCTTCTCAACCTTTAACACATATTGGCATGCTTCCTCCACTGTGGTGATTTTCAACATACTCATCTCATCCTGAATGTTAAACCATAAGCCATTCACATGTACCTGGCTACCTTCTCTCAATCAATTTCATGTCTTCCGGATCGAATGGACAGCTTGTAAAACTCCTTCGTGTAATCTTTTACACTCATTTCTTTTTGCTTTATATTTTGCAACTTCTTAAATATCTCCATCTCATAATCTCTAGGTATGAATTTATTTTTCAATTTCATCACCATCTGGTTCCACCTTGTTATTTGGGGATCTCCATCCATTTTCCGTTCTCTTTGCAACCCTCTCCACCATAAAGCAACATGCCCTTTCAATTTTGTTTGGGTTATCTTCACCCGCTGTGGGTCTCTAATCTCCTCCATTTCAAAATATTCTTCCAGCTCTCCTATCCAATCAATTAACTCTTCCAAATTTAACGTTCTAGAAAAATTTGGTACATCCATCTTATTAGTCTTCATTATTCTTGAGAGAGCTCTCAAAAATCTCTCTTGCTTGACATCCTCTAGTTGTTCCTTTTCTTATTTTCTTCCTTGTTCTTCCTCTTCAGTTTCTTCCTCATTCTCAGGTTCTCTTGTATTACGAGCAATTGACCTTCCCTCATTTATGATTTCATCCATTATCATGTCTCAAAATCATTCTAGCATAGCCTCTAATCTGGGTCTTCCTCTTCGTGGTGACATCTCTTCCACTCAATGACTTCAACTCTCAATTGTTCAAGACTCCTCACACACTCGCAACAATTCTTTTGATATCTCCTCAACTGTTACTCACTCTCACAAATCCTGGTGGATACTCTCCACGCTCAGGATTACCTACTTTGATACCAATTGACGTAGGAAAAAACCATTCCTACCTTAATTTGCAATTACTTAACAACATAAATTCATAGTCACATCAAAAATTGGATTTTGTTTTTCAAATTCCAAAACTCACATCACAAATGTTTGGATTCCAAAATACATATTTAAAAACAATTACATTCAAACTGTTTTCAAATCATTTCCCTCTATATACTATCACACCTTCTTTGTTTTGATGTCTTGCAATCTTCACTTGGCTAGTTTTTCTTTAGTCTACATTCATTTTCCTTATCATTTGTGTCTCAGCTACACACCACACTTGGCTTAATGTCTCTGTGATCTTCTCTAGACTGAGCTCTCTTCCTACCTTTGCCTCTTCCTCACAACATGGGACCTATGTGAAAAATATTACACAATCTGCCTATCCTTGGCGCCGACCTCTATTCATTCCCACACAAGTTGTCTTGGGAATTCATTTCTTTTCCCAAAGAACTCACACTGAACTCCTTGCACCCAAAGCTTCTGTCTTCTCCACATAGCTACACCTCTATCCTCACTAGTTGTGCATAGAGTCTATTCTCTTTTTCCTCTGTATTCACCAACCCGACTCCTCTTTCTCTCCCACGACTTCTCTATTTCCCCTCATTTTTTTTATTTGGCATCCCATTGTTTCATTGATTATTTCCTGGGAGATGAAAAGGAACTCAGATGAACATCATTGAACTTCCATAGAGATTATTGGCCCTTTCCAAAGTATGTCAGCCTTTTTCAAAACTGTGCCATTTTGTTTTGGTTAAATCTGCATTAAAAATCAATAAATAAAATCCTTTATCCCAAGTTTATCGACCCCTTTGATAAGGATGAGGCACAATTTAATCCATTTCCAAATTTAATTCAATATTAGTTTTCCTTTACAAATGTCTAGTCGATGGTGCTTAGCTTTGACCAATCGATGTAAACTTTGTTTTGTACTTTTTTGTCCACCATTCTAGAGCAGCTGCAACTTCCATATTGATAGATTATGATGTATTTTGATGGGCGTCCATGTCAAATTTGAGAATTCTCACCAAATAAAAGGGGGATGTAGCTTTATACTAGCCAATTTTCATTTTCTTAGCATCAAATTTAAGAGGTTTAGGCGAATGAAACCAAACAAAACTAAAATTGAAGAAAATCAAAACAACAATATTTTTGGTGGTGTTGATAGCCCGTTTTCCTACGTGCTTTTGCACCAATGACACTACCTGCTCCCCCTAAGAGGTATCCACCAAAACATTAGTGTAGAAGACAAATAGATCCATAGACACACTAGACTGATGCATCTCAATATGCATCTAGTTCAATAAAGGAGGGGCAATGACCCCTAACTTCTCCTAGAGATACTCAAAAGTATCTTTAGGAAGAGCCTTCGTAAATATATCAACAGTTCGATCCTTCATGGAGACATACTCAAGCTTTACTTCATTCTCCACAACCTTCTCTCTCAAGAAATGATACCTGATATATAATGCTTTGTCCTCGAGTGCATCACTGGATTCTTTGAAATGTTAATTGCACTTGTGTTATCACAAAAGATAGAGATGGGATCATCATACACAACTGTGATGTCTTTCAATGTTTGTTTCATCCATAGAAATTGTGTAAAACAAGATGCAACAACAATATATTTGGCTTCAACAGTAGATACAGAAACAAAATATTGCTTTTTAATCAACCATGCCACCTATTTGCAACCAAGAAAAAATGCACCACCACTTTTACTTTTTCTGTCATCTACACATATAGCCCAATCTGCATCTATATAAGCACTTAGTGTAAAGTCAGTATCCCTAGGGTACCATAAGCCATAATCCAGAGTGCCATTCAAGTATTTGAATATTCTTTTCACAACAACAACATGTGTTTCTTTAGGATCTTGAAATCTAGCCACAAGACAAACAACATGCATGATATCTGGTTTGGTAGCATTCAAATACAATAGTCCACCAATCATAGATCTATATTTTCTCTGATCATCCTTAGGTGAATCATCATCTTTACCTAATTTGCAATCAGTCTCCATAGGAGTGCATACTGGTTTGGAACCATCCATCCCAAACTTCTTCAACATCTCTTTCACATACTTAGACTATGAAATAAAAATTCCTTTCTTTGTTTGATTAATTTGCAACCCAAGAAAGAAATTCATCTCTCCAAATATAGACATCTCAAATTCTTTTTTCATTTCTTCCCCAAACATCTTACACATAGTTTCATTTCTAATTTCATCAACATATACAACCACAATCAAGATTTTGTCATTTTCAACTTTAAAATATGGATTACTATCTACCATGCCTTTGTTGAAACCTTGTTGAATCAAATACCTACCTAACCTTGCATACCAAGCTCTAGGATCTTGCTTTAGTCCATATAAAGCTTTCTTCAATCTGCAAACCATATTCGATTGATCAGACAACTAAAATCCTTCTGGTTGTTCCATGTAGACCTCTTCTTCTAGCTCACCATTTAAAAATGCATAATTGTCATCCATTTGATAGACCTTGAAATCTTTATGAGCAACAAACACTAAAAACATCCTTATAGTTTCCATTCTTTCCACCGGAGAAAAAGTCTCCTGAAAATCTATGCCTTCTACTTGTGAGTAACTTTTACACACAAACCTTGCTTTGATTCTGACCACTTCTCCATTCTCATTCAACTTATTTCTGAATACCCACTTTGATCCAATAATATTCTTGTATGCTAGTCTTGGGACCAATTCCCAAGTTTGATTCTTCTCAAATTGCATAAGTTCTTTCATAAATTCCATCCAATGTTCATCTTTACATGATTCACTTATAGTCTTTGGTTCAATCTCAGAAAGTAAACATAGATTTATCTCACCACTAGTAGCTTCGCTTCTTGTCAATAGTCCTTTTGTCTTGTCTCTAATGATCCGACTTTCTGAATGATTCTTATGCACGTATCTAGGTGTCTTAGGGGACACTACTAGAGCTTCTTCTTCTTCTCTTTCTTCATTCTGCTTCTATTGCTCATCCTTTTCCTGTTGTTCCATAATTCTTCAATTCTTATACAATCAGGTTCATTAGATACATATCCATCAACATCAATTGAATTCATTATTGCTTCATCAACCTTGACATTTGAGATTTCTATAATCTTCCTTAGTCTTTTAGTGAAACATCTATAAGCTTTTCTTTTAGTAGAATATCCAAGAAAAATGCCTTCATCACTTCTTGCATCAAATTCTCCTAAATTTTCTTCATCTCGTCTGATATAACATTTGCTTCCAAATACCTTGAAATACTTAATAGTAGGAATTATTCCACACCATAGCTCATAGGGGGTCTTTGTACTATTTACTCTTGGTTGAATTCTATTGAATACATAAAAAGTAGTGTGAATAGCTTCTCTCCAGTAAAATTTTGGTAGACCTACCTCAGTAATCATTGATCTAGCAGCCTCTTGAATTGTTCTATTCTTTATTTCAACAACTCCATTCTTCCGAGGAGTTCTCAGAGCAGATAACTATCTTTTTATTTCATGCACAAAACATATTAAACTCATGGGAGGTGAATTCACCACCTTTGTCAGAACTTAAGCATTTTATCCTCAAATTTACTTCATTCTCAACCATAGCTTTGAATGTCTTGAATCTATCTAATGCATCTGATTTCTCTCTAAAAAATATAACCCATGTATACCTAGAGTAATCATCAATCAAAAGGATAAAGTACCTTTCACCTTGTAGACTTCTCATTCTTGTAGGACCATAGAGATATGTATGAATCAAATCTAGTAGTCCAATAGTAGATTTTTCCTTTGATCTGTAATGGTTTCTTGCTTTCTTTCCAAACTAAAAATTCATACAAATAACATTAATAGGCTTTGTAATCCTTGGTAAGTCTTTCACGGCTTGAACTGGACTAATCCTTGCCAAGTTATCAAAATTCATATGACACATTCTCTGATACCATAACCAAATTTCATTTATTTGAGTCATAAAGAATCGTCCATCATCACCCTTAAGTTGATAGATATTTCATTTAGATTTCTTTCCTGCAACAATCATTGTTTCAGAATCTTTCTTGATCACACATCTTTCATCCTCAAATACAAGATTATATCCTTTATTGCACATCTTCCCAACACTCAAGAGATTATTCCTTAAACCCTTAACATAGTAGACATCATCAATATTATGCTCTCCATCAAAACTTATTGAGCCTATCCCACAAATCTTAGCACTAGTATCATCTCCAAACATAACTAAGCCTTCATCATATTTTTCAAGTTTAACAAACTTACTTTTATCACCAGTTATGTGATGTGAACAACCACTGTCAACAACCCAATAGTTCTTTTCCTATTTAGCATGTAGGGTAGAGATAATAGTACCTTCATTTTTCTCCTTCTCCGGAGGGCATTCCTTCACCTATTTTTCAGAATTAGCAGAAGCAGGTTCATCTTTTATAGACAAGAACAAGCATTCATTGTCATCAGGATCTCCATAATTAGATTCGTCATCAGATATACTAGAATCCTCATTCACATAATATTCTCTATTGATCTTCTTACCTTTATTTTCTTTCTCATATCTTTGTTTATTCCTCTTAGCAATTTTTGAACATCTAGAAGCATAATGTCCTATTCCTCCACAGCTAAAGCATTTAAAGGGTAACTTACCTCCATACTTTTCGGAGCCTTTCTTCATATTTCTCACAAAGTTAGCTTCTACTTCATCAAGACTTTCTTCATCTAGATCTTTAGCTTTTGTAGCTTTAAAATCAGTCTATGATTTGGATCCATTTCTCAAATTTGGCTTTCTCATCTCATAAGATGTTAGAGTTCCCAAGAACTGATCTTTAGTGTAAGTCTTGTAATCTATATGTTCTTCAATAGCACATACCTTTTCACTGTAAGAATCGGGGAGAGTTCTAAAAATCTTCTTTACAATCCTAGATTCATCTATTGTAGCACCAAGTCCTCAAATTCCAGGTACTACCTCATCCAATCTCTGTAGATAAGCTTTAACATCTCATCTTCAAATATGTGTAGGAGCTCAAATTGTGTCTCCAAGTTTTACAACTTTGCCTCTTTGACCCTTTCATCACCTTCATGCATCTTTTCCAAAGAATCCTAGACTTCCTTAGCAGTCTTCAGTTTTTGAACTTTAATCAACTCGAAATGTACAAGACTATTCTTCAAAATGTACTTCACCTTATTGTTTGATTCATGTGCCTTGATCTCATTAGCCATACTCAAACCATTAGCAAGAGGAGTGTAAGGATTCTTGTAAGTTTTCTCCACATCATATCTATAGTACTCTAGATATTCTTCTATTAGTATTTTCTAGATAGCATAATTAGTTCCATCGAACTTTAGATAATCATGAGTAATTTTTCCAGCCATCCCGAACCTTCCTTAAGTAGTTAAGCTCTTCTCCAAGGAACCAAGATATGATACCGATTGTTGAACAAGACAACTGAGAGGGGGGTGAATCAATTGTAGCAAATTTAAAATTTAAAACATTCACCGAAAATTAGATCAATCATAATTCTCAACTTTGTTAAAATGATTAAACATTAAGTGCAAGTGTAGAAACTAAAAACCATCACACAAAAATAGTAACACTAGATTTATGTGGAAAAAAAATGAGGGAAAAACCACAGTGAAGATTAACACACACTATAGAGAATATCAAAACCGATTACAAATGATCACTTCCTGAGAAAAAGGCTCACTACCAAAACAAGGACTCACTGTTCGGATTAGGATTCACTATCCAACAGGGTTAACCACCCAAAGGGCTCACTGCCACATAGATACAAAGAATATATAAGAGATATGTTACAAAGAGAAGACAATCTCAATGCAACAAATAATTCCACCACAATTTTCTCAACCACTTGCAGACATGCATGAATGGTAGAGTCCACCTTCAACTCACTGCATTCAAAAACTCAACATTTAGGCTTCACATTGATCTTCCACACTCATATCACATACACCCACATATTCACATCTGCTTCAAATCTATCTACTCTATTTATTTGCACTTGTCTCTTTGTTCTTTCACCACTCGCTCATCCTGTATTTATACCATCTTCAACTTTGAAACATATCCAAAGTCGGCCATCCATCATTAAATTCAAATTAGGTCGGTGCAAAAACATCCTAGGGTGGAATTAGAATGAGGGCAACCCAAACACACATTTGATGAGGAACCAATTAGGTCCCAACACTCTTTATTAACATCGAAGGTGGTGTTCAACACGAGGTTGTCCAAACCAGTGTAAAACACATAGAACAATTAAGCACACACAACCCTTAGCATGATCAAATCCTTCCAAACACCAAAATTATCTTCAACACGATCATAAAAACTTAACTCTAGAACCACAAGTCATAAGACTTAACCAAAAAAGAAATTCAAACCAACAATATTCCTCCCAGACCTTAGCCAGATACATAGAAAACCACGGTTTACAATTCGTGAACATAACTCGCATTGTACAATGAATCAAAAGCCAAAAATCTGGATATAACAACTTCCAACAACCATGATCAACATATTTGAACCACACAAATATAGAAGCAAATCCCAAAGAAAAATATGGGGAAACCTCTAAACACTTGCAACCTTCCTCCATTATATTGCAAGAATGGAAGAAGAATGAAGTGTTGTCATTGATGTCAACCGGTTAGCTGGTTATCTACTAGTTGCTGTTGATTGTACATGTCGAGGATATTGAGAAAATTGTATTAAAAGAAGGTTCCTAGCTCCGGTGCTTGTGAACTATGTTTTGTTGTATGTTGTTTGAGGTCTGGGAGAATTCTTTTTGGTCTGGATTTCTCTTTGTTGAAGTCTTATGGTTTAAGAGTTGTGTTTCCCTAATTCTATTAAAGTTGGTTTTGACATTTGGAATTATTGAGCTTAATTAATCTATGTGTTTTACACTGGTATGACCAACTATGTGTCAAGCACCACTTTCAAAGTTGATGAAGCGTGTTGGATCTATTATGGGTCCCAATGAAGCGTGTGTTTGGTCGCCCTCATTCTAATTCCACCCTAGGATGTTTGGCGCCAACCTAATTTGAATTTGAAGTTGGATGGCCAACTTTGTATCTTTTCAAGGTTGGAGAAAGTATAAATATAGGATGTGCTAAGTGATGAAGGTGGTACATAAGAAAAGAAGGAAGATAAGTGAAAGAGTAGATGTGACCTTGATGCTATTCTTAAGGTGTGAGTTAAGTGTGTGGTTGTTCAGTGCGAAGCTTAACACTAAGTTTCCAGATGCAGTGAGCAGAAGGCTAACTCTATCATTCAAGTGAGTTGATAAGTGATTATGGTGGAATCTTCATTTCATTGGGATTTTTGTCTCTTTGTAACAAGTCTTCTTTGTATCTCTGTGGCAGTGAGCCCTTTGGGTTGTAGCCTTGTGGACAGAGAGTCTGGACAATGAGTCCTTATTTCAGGCATCGAGCCTTTTTGTAATCAGTTTTGATATTCTCTATAGTGTGAGTTAATCCTCACTGTGGTTTTTCCCTCATTGGGTTTTCTACGTAATCTAGTGTTATTGTGTTTGTGCACTTTCATTTGATGGTTAATGATGTAGAGTGGCAGGGGAAGCACCTAATTTGACACACTTATTCAACTATACCCTTCAATAAGACAATCTGATTATACAACTTGGCTCACACAACTAGACATCACTACAGGACTTGGGGATGATTTGGACAATCTTAATATGACAAAACATGAACAAACAACTAGACTTTACTCATAGGAACCCTCACTCCTCCATCACTTCCAACTAGCCCATGCATTCCTTGTAGCACTGCCCAATGAGGACAATCAATACAAAATTTGTTAAAGGAAAATAACAGAGAAATAAACCATGTTTTAGACTCCTTACATAGATCCTTACAGATCCCCAAAAGCATAGGAGCAAACACTCAAATCAAGTGTCTCCAATAACTGACTTACAAGCCTCAACCAAGGCTTAATTAGGCCTGCACACAGAAGGTTTTTGACTACCAAGGCTCTTCCCAACACCCCACATGCCTTCAATAAATTTCAAAATTTTCCCCAAGACCCAATTCACACCTTACATTAATTATGATCACACAAAAACTGAGAAATCAACAAAAAGTGCACTCAAATAGACATTTTCTGGACTATTATAAGGAAAAACCAGACCTAGGGCACCAGACATCTTTTACAAACCTCCATTTTTCTTTCTAAAACCAAGTGCATCATGTAAAGGACCCTTAAATCCACCATTCTACCAAAAATCAGAATTTTTTAATGATGGAATGGTGAATTATGAACATTTTTGTGAACAAACCCTTGGTTTGTGGGGTTTCAGACCCTCTTTCAATAAATTGGATGTAACTTTGTCAATACTTAATGAAATTAACTAAAATTACCATAAAAAGAAAGAATATTCTTCCCTCTATCCAACCATATGAGTTTGGAGGCCGTACAGTTCTGTTTCAGGCTGTACCAAGCACGAGAATAGTGAAAAATGCTAGAAAATATAAAAAAAATAGAGTTTATTTGTTTCAAATCTCCAAAAATGCCAACATCAATCATCCCCCAAGAAAATGGAGGATTTTTAAGCTTGTTTCCACCTTCCCCAATGGTCCTTTAACTATTTTTTGAATAAGGAACCATTGGTTAAGCTGATTACAACATAATGTTGAGATTACAACAGTTGACATCATGAAAATATTGCATTTTTTAAAGCAATTTTGTACTCCTATCACCTAAGACTTCAAAAAGCATTCAAATGACCTTGCAAAAACCTTATTACATCATCAAGACCTCAATATTGCATGTTCATATACAAATTTGAGTTTTTTTCCTTCATAGGCTATAAGAGTAACATTTGTGCAAGATTGCAATTTTCACACTTTTGACTCCCAATCTTAAAAAATCATCCTAATTCATGAATAATGGTCTTGTTAGACCTTATTAAAGAAAAAATACCTCAAAATACTCATTCTAACCTCCTAATCACTAGTTTTCATCAAATGAGCAAAAATGGAGGATGAGGTGTAGGTGCTCTTGCACCATACACCCCCTAGAAAAGACTCATGCCTCATGAGTTGTGTTTGATACCATTGTCTCCAAGCTTCAAACAAGGTCCACTGATCCACAAAGCCACTCCAATGGTTCATGTAGACTGGAACTGCAAATTGCCCTGCACTTCTAGCATTTTGGAATGTAGTCACATGTGTATTTACCTTTTCTTTTGTCCTCATACTTGCAAACAGTCCTTTATCTTTCCCCTGTCCAAGATTTGATTGTTTATGATGGTCTAAACCTACAAACAAACAAGGATTAGTAACTTTTTGGTTTGTTTTCTTTCCTTTGTCACCGTTATGCTTGCAACTATCTTTATTGCCCCTTTACCTTGCTTTACCATTGACAAATCAGGCTTATATACCTATGCACCTGCAAAGTTTGTTTGTTTCTCAAACCTTATCTTGACTACAGGGCATTCAATGGCTCCTACTAACACACTTTCATGCAAACTCATTGTCAACACTTCTTTTACCCTTGCATCAAACATCATACCTACTGCTCCTGTATTAGTAGACCTGGGACTGATTACATGATCAGATTTCTTGTCTTCCTTTATTAAATTTATAGGTTCCTTCTTGCCACACATTATTACCTTTTCCTTACCTTTAAAATATTCTACAAGAGGAGTCAATACAAAAGAACAACCATCTTTAACTATAGTGTAGGTATTTTCCCTACCATCATACAAAGCCCTCTTGTCATATTGCCGCAACTTGCCTAAAAGTAAATGACAACATTCCATTGGAAGGACATCACACATAACACTATCATGATAACCATCAATTTTAAAATCCACAATAGCCTTTTCATTCACCAATAAAGTTTGGTCATCATCCAACCATGATATTTTATAAGGACATTCATGAGGAATTCTTTTCAATCCTAACTTGTTTACCATTTCACAAGAAACCATATTTTCAATTGAGCCAGAATCAACCACAACTTACATACCTTTCCCTTACTCTTACAAGTGGTTTTGAATAGCCTTTTCCTATGCAATGGTTCTGCTTCTTTGGAAGTCTTCAAAAGTTGTTTATGCAACATCAAAGCTTCTCCAAACTTAGGGTTTGCAGGATGGCTTGATGAACCAGTACTCTCTACTTCATCCTCTTGCACAAGTTGAACTCTTTTATCACCTTTACTTCCACTTGATGAAGCACCAATCTTCTTAGGACATTTGAAGGATGGATCGCCAAATTCATTTCAAGTATAACATATACCTAAAAACACATTGTTGGAACTCCTACCTCCTCCAAATCTTCCTCTTGTACCTCTCCATCCACCTCTGGAATCAGATTGTTCTTGTCCTTTCATGGAATCTTCTTTATTATCATTGGTTGGATTTGAATTAAGCATAGATCCTCTTCCTCTTGATGCATTACCTCTACCTCTAACTATTTTTTCTTGCCTTCTCTTCATTTTCTCCTCCACCCTGATAGCCATTTGATAAAATTCCTCTACATTCCTAGGGTTAGCCAAACCAATTCATCTTGTATGTTTAACCTCAAACCACCCATATATCTTTCAACTTTTTCATCTTCATTCTGATGATGACTAGATCTTAAACTTAATTTATAAAATTCCCCAGTATAAGACTTAATATCCATTTCCTTTTGTCTTAAGCTTTGCAATTTCTTAAATATTTGAACTTGATGATCCTTGGGTAAGAATTTACCTTTGATTTTAGATATCATCTTGTCCCATGAGGTGATTTTAGCCTTTCCTCGCTTCCTCCTCTCTGATTGAAAGTAGTCCCACCACACCAAAGCATGGCCTTGAAACTTTTTCTTTGCAATCCTTACTCTTTGTTCCTTAGGAACCTCATCATATTCAAAATGATTATTTAATGAAACAATCCAGTCAAGTAGTTCTTCATCATTTAAAGTACCACCATACTTAGGAACACCAATTTTTACCTTAGGTTTGTCATCCTTCACTGCCTTCAACAACTTTACAATTCTTTGATTCTCTGGAGTAAGCTCTTCTTCCACATCTTCAAACTCATCATCTTCCTCTTCATCTGACTCACTCTCTTCAGCATCCCTTCTTTTTTATCTCCAAGGCTATGATTCTTTCCTCCAACTCTCTGAGTTCCTTAGCATGTCTATCTTTCATCTCCTTCATCTCTTTAGCCATATCATTCTTCTTTGGAGGCATCTTGTCAACCTTGCCTCTTCACCTTCTTCTTAAACCTGCAAAATGAAAACAAATCTACTCCCTGATGCTCTCATACCACTATGATGTAGAGTGGCAAGGGAAGCACCCAACTTGACACACTTATTCAACTATACCCTTCAATAAGACAATCTGATCATACAACTTGAATCACACAACCAGAAATCACTATAGGAATTGGGGATGATTTTGAAACTCTTAATTTGACAAAACATGAACAAACAACCATAATTTACTCATAGGAACCCTCACTCCTCCATCGCTTCCAACTAGCCCATGCATTCCTTGTAGCACTGCCCAATGAAGACAGTCAATACAAAACTTTTTTAAAGGAAAATAAAAGAGAAAGAAACCATGTTTTATACTCCTTACATAGACCCTTACACATTCCCAAAAGCATAGGAGCAAACACTCAAAGCAAGTGTCTACAATAACTGACTTACAAGCCTCAACCAAGGCTTAACTAGGCCTGCACATAGAAGGTTTTTGAATACCAAGGATCTTCCCAACACCACACATGCCTTCAATACATTTAAAAATTTTCCCCAAGACCCAATTCACACCTTACATTCATTATGATCACACAAAAACTGAGAAATCAACAAAAAGTGCACTCAAATAGACATTTTCTGGATTGTTATACGGAAAAACCAGACCTAGGGCATTAGACATCTTTTACAAACCTCCATTTTTCTCTCTAAAGCCAAGTGCATCATGTAAAGGACCCTTAAATCCACCATTCCACCAAAAATCAGAATTTTTCAACGGTGGAATGGTGAATTATGAACATTTTTGTGAACAAACCCTTGGTTTGTGGGGTTTTAGACCCTCTTTCAATAAAGTGGATGTAACTTTGTCAATACTTAATTAAATTAACTCAAATTACCATAAAAAGAAATAATATTCTTCCCTCAATCCAACTATATGAGTTTTTAGGCCGTACAGTTCTGTGTTAGGCCATACCAAGCACGAGAACAATGAAAATGCTGGAAAATATAAGAAAAATAGAGTTTATTTGTTTCAAATCTCCAAAAATGCCAACCTCAATCATCCCCTGACCAAATGGAGGATTTTTAAGCTTGTTTCCACCTTACCCAATGGTCCTTTAACTATTTTTTGAATAAGGAATCGTTGGTTAAGCTGATTACAACATAATGTTGAGATTACAACAATTGACAACATGAAAATATTGCATTTTTTAAAGCAATTTTGTACTCCTATCACCTAAGAATTCAAAAAGAATTAAAATTACCTTGAACCAACCTTATTACATCATCAAGACCTCAATCTTGCATGTTCATATACAAATTTGAGTTTTTTGCCTTCATAGGCTACAAGAGTAACATTTGTGCAAGATTGCAATTTTCACACTTTTGACTCCTAATCTAAAAGAATCATCCTAATTCATGACTAATGGTCTTGTTAGACCTTATTAAAGAAAAAATACCTCAAAATACTCATTCTAACCTCCTAACTACCAGTTTTCATCAAATGAGCAAAAATGGAGGATGAGGTGTAGGTGCTTCTGCACCAGTTAATCACTTAATCAGTTTATGTGTTAGTTTCGGTAATTGAATTTAAGGTTATAATTTGTGACAATTGATTCACCACCCCTCTTAGTTGTCCTATCCAACAATTGGTATCAAATCTTTGTTCCTTGGTGAAGAGATTAACCGCTTGAGGAAGGTCCGGGATGGCTAACAAAATGGTCTTTGATTATCTGAGGTTTGATGGAACAAATTATGGTATCTGGAAAGTATTGATGGAAGGATATCTAAAGTGTTTTGGATTTGATGTAGAGAAAGCTTACAAGAATCCCTACACTCTTCCTGCAAATGGTTTGAGTACACCTGAACAAATTAAAGCACATGAAGCAAATAACAAGGAAAAGTTCATCTTGAAGAATAGTTTGGTACATTCTAAGTTGATTAAGGTTCAAAATTTAAAGACAACTAAGGAAGTCTGGGATGCCTTAGAAAGAGCGCACGATGGTGATGAAAGGATAAAAGAAGTGAAATTGTAGAATTTGGAAACATAGTTTGATCTTCTACATATGTTTGAATATGAAAATGTTGAAGCCTATGTACAAAGATTGGGTGAGGTAGTGGCCGGACTGCAATCCCTTGGCACAACTGTAGATGAAACCAGAATTTTAAAGAAGATTCTTAGAACTCTTCCTAATGCTTACAGTGAAAAGGTGAGTGCTATTGAGCAGACTATAGATTGCAAGACTTGTAATAAGGATCTGTTGTTAGGATTTTTGAAATCTTATGAAATGAGGAAGCCAAATCTAAGAAGTGGAGGAAAAACAAAAAAATATTTTAAAGCTACAAAAACTAAAAATTCGGATGAAGAGAACTTTGAAGAAATCGAGGCTAACTTTGTAAGAAGATTGAGAAAAGGTTCTGATAAGTATGAAGGGAAATTTCCCTTTAAATGCTTTAGTTGTGGAGAAATTGGTCACTATGTTGCAAAGTGTTCAGAAAGAGGTAAAAAGAATAAACAAAGATATGAGAAAGAAAGGAAAGGAAAGAAGATTAACAAAGCTTACTATGTTAATGAGAATGCTAGTATTTTAGATGAAGATCCAAATGACAATGAATGCTTGTTTTTGGTGATTAAAAATGAACCTACTTCGACTAATTCAGAAAGAAAGTCAAAAGGAAATTCCTTAGGAGAAGGAGAAGGAGAAGGAGAAAAATGAAGGTATAGTTATCTCTACCCTACATGCTAAATAAGAAAATAATTTTTGGGTAGTTGATAGTTGTTGTTCACATCACATGACTGGTGACAAGAGTAAGTTTTTGAAACTTGAAAAATATGATGGATGTATGGTTATGTTTGGAGATGATACTAGTGTTAAAATTTGTGGGGTAGTGATGTAAGAGCATCCAGGTCCACACACAATCCCGCAAAAAATCATAGTTTCAAAGTTTCACTGCAACACACCTTTCTTCTCTATCTTCAATTGATCAAGAAGAAACTCGAGGTAAATATGTATCTATTCTTGAAAGATTTGTTATGGAGTTAGAACTCCAACACATTAAAGTTTTAAATCTCCTCAAACAAATAAAAGGCATTATGATTCCAAATAATGGAGGCAATAAAAGAAATTTTATTTTAAAGATTCTTTCTTTAATCCATATTGGAAAGTGTCCACTGTAGTGGGAAGTTGAAGATAAGGAAGTAGATGAAATAAACAAATTGGAAAACCCACACGAGAAGTGGAAGGTGAAGGAGCATGAGCTAGGTAACAGTATCGAAAAATAGCATAAAAACCAGTGTAAGGAAGATGGTGGAGTCGAAGAAATAATTTGGGGCTACGTAGGCAGAGAAAGCTATGCCAAGAAAGAAGAATTCCTGTGCAACCATAGGTATAAGGAAAGACATCGAATGCAAAAGCTCGAGCAAGTTTAGATTGCTTATTTGTAGAAACAAGAAAGACAAAAGAGGGACAATGCCGAATATGATGGAGCCAACTTGAATAAAGTATGTAACTTTGATGGAATCGATTTAGAAGAAGAGGAACAGTGGTGACCAGGTTTATTCATTGCATTTAAAATAGATTAAAATGAAGGTAGAACATTACATGATGGGGAGAAAGAGAAGTGGGAGGCTAAAGGAGTGAGGAAGGTAGGAACGAAAGAAGATGCACAACTCCCTGTTAGTTGTGCCACGGAGATAAAGATTATGCAGGTGAAAGCATTAAAGATGCCGATTTAAAGGAAAGTGAGGAGAGGGGAAAAGGTAACCACACATGGAAGGATAATTCATAAAAGTTTGATCTATTTTTGTTTTGAATTTCAGAAGCTTGGAAAATTCCATAAGTGGAGTCCAAAATTCACACAGATTGGAATAATTAAAGTTTGCGCTAGGAAATGGAAGGAGGTGTAATCTACTATTTTCCCATTTGAATGACAATGGAAAATGTGAGAGCGGGTAAAGGAAATGCGCAAGGAAAGACACAATAAACATTTGAACAAACACCCGTGGAGGGTGTGAGAAGCTCAAGGAAATGGATGGCAGTTTGAAATTATCGAGTAGGAGCAGCGAATGGAGTCCGTGCAAGGGTGAAGTTTTGAAGAGGTGTTGATGGAACACAAGAATGAGCTCGCAGGCTATATAAGAATGGATTTGAAGGTAGTGTATTGAATGTGCAAAGATAAATCTCTGGAACGTGTGGATGAGTAGAGGAAGATGAAGAGTTGAAATCCGAGGGTGGCATTAAAGTTGCCTAATTTTGTAATGTAATTCTTACAATCTAATTTAATAAAGTTGTTTTGTTTAATTGCAATTCAGAGTTTATGTTGAAGCAATTGTTAATTGATTTTAAAATCGACACAAGTTATTGTCAATTTTAGATTTAATCATTTGCGAAGTCTACTTGTGATCCGAGTTTATGAATTTGGGATGAGTCTTGTTGTTTTTCTCTGCATCAGATAGGTTCAGTAAATTTTGATGGAAAGCATCATATTGATGATGTCTACTATGTTAAGGGTTTAAAGCATAATCTATTAAGTGTTGGTCAAATGTGCAGAAAGGGATATGATCTTGTGTTCAAGGATGACAAGTGTGAGATCCAAAAAGGATCCAAAACATTGATTGCTACAAGAAATAAATCTGAAGGGAATATTTATCAACTTAAGGGTGCTGATGAATGATGTTTTATGACTCAGATAAATGGCAACTAGTTATGGCATAGGAGAATGTGTCACATGAATTTTGATAACTTGGAAAGTATTAGTACTATTCAAGCTGTGAGAGATCTACCGAGAATTACAAAGCCTGTGAATGCTATCTATAGGAATTGCCAGTTTGGGAAGCAGACAATAAATCATTATAGATTAAGAGAAAAATCTACTACTGGATTGCTAAATTTGGTTTATAGAGATCTTTGTGGACCCATGAGAGTGTGAAGTCTACCTGGTGAAAGGTACTTTATGCTCTTAATTGATGATTATTCTAGATATACTTGGATTACGTTTTTAAGAGAAAAATCATAAGCTTTAGATAGATTCAAAGCATTCAAGGCTATGGTTGAAAATGAAGTGAATTTGAAGATAAAATGCTTGATATCAAACAGAGGTGGTGAATTCACCTCCCATGAATTCAATATGTTTTGTGAAGTGCATGGAATAAAGAGATAGTTATCTGCTCCAAGAACTCCTCAACATAATGGAGTTGTTGAAAGGAAAAACAAAACAATTCAAGAAGCTGTTAGGTCAATGATCACTGAAGCCAGATTATCAGAAGTTTACTGGAAAGAGGCTATTCACACTATTGTGTATGTATTCAATTGAGTTCAGGAAAGAGAAAACAATACAAAGAATCCCTATGAACTATGGCGCAAAAGAATTTTGATAGTTAAATATTTCAAGGTATTCAGAAGAAAATGCTATAGCAAAAGAGATGAGGAAACATTGGGAAAGTTTGATGCAAGAAGTGATGAAGGAATATTTCTTGGTTACTCTACTAAAAGAAAGGCATACAAATGTTTCAACAAAAGATTGAGGAATATTGTGGAAAGATTGAATGTGAAGGTTGATGAAACAATGAAGAATTTTGTTGATATTGATGGATATGTGTCCGATGAACATGATTGTGCAAGAATTGAAGAAATTTTGGAAGAATAGGATAAAGATGAGCAAAAAGAGAAGAATGAAAGAGAAGAAGAAGCTCTAGTAATGTCCCCTAGAACACCGAAATATGTACAGAGAAATCATTCAAAAAGTTAGATTATTGGAGATAAGAAAAAAGGTGTGTTGACTAGAAGCAAAGCTGCTGTTGAATTAAATCTGTGCTTATTATCTGAAATTGAGCTGAAATCAGTAAGTGAAGCCTGCGAGGATGAACACTGGAAGAAAGAAATGAAAGAAGAACTTTTGAAAATTGAAAAGAATCAAACTTTGGAATTGGTTTGAAGATCAGCAAACAAAAATATCATTGGATCAAAATGGGTATTCAAAAACAAGTTGAATGAGAATGGGAAAGTTGTCAAAAACAAAGCAAGGCTTGTGTGCAAAGGCTACTCACAAGTGGAAGGTATATATTTTCAGGAGAATTTTTCCCCAGTAGCAAGAATAGAAGCTATAAGGATGTTCTTGGAATTAGCTACTTATAAAGATTTCAAAGTCTATCAGATGGATGTCAAGTCAACATTTCTAAATGGTGAACTAGATGAAGTTTACATGGAACAATCAGAAGGATTTCAATTAACAGATCAACCAGATATGGTGTGCAGATTGAAGAAAGCTTTATATGGTCTAAAGCAAGCTCCTAGACCTTGGTATGCAAGGTTAGATAAGTATTTGAATCTACAAGGATTTAACAAAGGTATAGTAGACAATAATTTGTATGTCAAGATTGAAAATGAAAAAATCTTGATTGTAGTTGTATATGTTGATGACATTATCTTTGGAGGAAATGAAAAGATGTGTAAGATGCTTGAAAAAGAAATGCAAAAATAATTTGAAGTTTCTATGTTTGGCGAGATGAATTTCTTTCTTGGGCTACAGATTAATCAGATTAATCAAATAGAGAAAGGGATTTTCATTTCACAATCTAAGTATGTGAGAGAGATGTTGAAATTTTTTTGGATGGACGGTTCCAAACTGGTAAGTAATCCTATGGTAACTGGATGCAAGTTGGGAAAAGATGATGATTCACCTAAGATTGATCAAAACAAATATAGATCTATGATTGGTGGACTACTGTATTTGACTACTGCTAAACCAGGTATTATGCATGCGGTTTGTCTTGTAGCTAGATTTCAAGAAGATCCAAAGGAAAAACATGTTATTGTAGTTAAAAGAATATTTAGATATTTGAAAGGCACTATGAATTATGGATTATGGTATCCTAAAGATACTAATTTTACACTTAGTGCTTATACAAATACATATTGGGCCGAAAGTATATATGACATAAAAAGTATAAGTGGTGGTGCATTCTTTCTTGGATGTAGATTGGTGGCATGGTTGAGTAAAAAGAAAGATTCAGTCTCTTTGTCTACTGTTGAAGCTGAGTATATTGCTGTTGCATCATGTTGTACACAAGTTTTATGGATGAAATAGACATTGAAAGATATCACAGTGCTACATGATGATCCTATTCCTATCTTTTGTGATAACACAAGTGAAATTAACATTTTGAAGAATCATGTGATGCACTCAAGAACGAAGCATATATCTATCAAGTATCATTTCTTAAGAGAGAAGGTCATGGAGAATGAATTCAAGCTTGAATATGTTTCAACAAAATATCAAATTGTTGATATATTTACAAAGGCTCTTCCTAAAGATACTTTTGAGTATCTTTGGGATAAGCTAGGGGTTACTGCCTCTCCTTTTACAAACTAAGATGCATTTGGAGATGCATCAGTCCAATGGATTCATAGTTCTATCTCTTTTGGACTGATGCTTGTTGGTGACTGCACTCAGGGGGAACAGGCAGGTTTTCTAAGTGTTTTCATTAAGAGTATTTTGTTTTCATGTCAAAGGAAGTTTGAATGGACATATCTTTTTCCTTTTCCATTGATGTCAAAGGGGGAGAGAGAGCATGTGAAAAAAAAAGAAAAAAAGGGGGAGAGAGAGCATGTGAAAAAAAAGAAAAAAAGGGGAAAGAGCATGTGAAAAATAAAGTTAATATGAGGATGATGATCTTCTAAAAGGGGAGAAGCAAAAAGAAAAATATTGAGAAGTATTTTCAGAATAGGTATGGTGTCTTTGATGGTTTTTCACATCATTTGTTGCCATTAATGACAAAGGGGGAGATTGTTGCAAGAATGGAAGAAGAATGAAGTGTTGTCATTGATGTCAACTGGTTATCTACTAGCTGTTGTTGATTGTACTGTAGACAAGTAAAATATACTGATTGACATCGTGCATTTGATCCTAACTTACTAACATCGTTTCTTCCTAAATCATCCCTTAAAATAACTATTTAATCATATCCCCCTATCTGATTACATTCATCAATATTCATCTCTTAATTAAACAAATCATTTTGTCTAATTAAGTCACTTTCTCTTGTTAATTAAATCAATCCATTTGAAATCATTATCCCTATTTATTTAAATAATCAATTTATTTAAATCTCCAAAGTCTATCCATTAAATTAAATAAATTAAAACCTTATTTGATTTAATCTAACACCATCCCTTTTAATTAAATAAATCAAAATCCTTATTTAATTAGCCTCTTATCATATTCCTCTCTTATTTGATTTAAAAGAAATCCATAAATCTAGGTCAAATAAGTCACATCATCAAATCTCCTGTTAAGTTAATTAACCCTTGATTAATTTAATCTAATCTCATGTCACATCCTCTAGATAATGCAAGTTGTACATGAAAATAGATTTATTTCATTTATTAACTCCCTATTTTCCTCACAAGGCATCTTTTCGAATATTCTCTCAATTTGAATTCAAAAAATTCCAAGTCAACATGTACATCCAACAAGGCATTTAAAACCTCTTACATGTCATTTTGCCTTAAGCCATGTGAAATTTATTGAATTTTTCTCTTCCCTCTTGCATGTCATTTCAACAAATTTAAATTTCAAATATTGGCATTTATTGGCACAAACCCCAAATCTTGCACAACCATCATCCATTCATAGCTTGACAAGTGGCATCATATCATTGGATGAATGTTAGTCCCACATTGCTCAAATTGGGACATTCATCCATCTTGAAATCCTATAAATAAAGAGCTCATCTCCTCATTTCATCATCCACAATCCAAGCAAAGTTACCATGCTAAAATACTTAGCCATTTCCATTTATCAATCTTGAGTCCTTAGCTAGGTTATTATAGATTTTGGTTTGGAGCTCTCACCATTCATCATCAAAAGTGGATCAGACCTCTTCATCAAGTCAACATATCGAAGCTTGCAATCATAGGAATTGGGAAAGGGTTAATTAATTTAACAGGAGATTAGATGATGTGAATTATTTAACTTAGATTTATAGATTTATTTAAATCAAATAAGAGATGAATATGATAAGAGGCTAATTAAATAAGGATTTTGATTTATTTAATTAAAAGAGATGGTGTTAGATTAAATCAAATAAGGTTTTAATTTATTTAATTTAAAAAATAGACTTTGGAGATTTAATCAAATAAATTGATTATTTAATTAAATAGGGATAATTAGATCAGATAGATTGATTTAATTAACAAGAGAAAGTGACTTAATTAGATAAAATGATTTATTTAATTAATAGATGAATATTGATGAATTTAATCAGATAGGGGGATTTGATTAAATGGTTAGACCGAGGGACGATTTAGGAAGAAACAATGTTAGTAAGTCAGGATCGAATGCACGATGTCAATCAGTATATTTAAAAACTTGCCCCATTGCTGCATGGTGAGAGATGACATCGTACATTCAATCTTGACTTACTAACATCGTTTCTTCAAGAATCATCCCTCAATCTAACCATTTAATCATATCCTCCTATCTGATTAAATTCATCAATATTCATCTCTTAATTAAACAAATCATTTTGTCTAATTAAGTCACTTTCTCTTATTAATTAAATCAATCCATCTGATCTAATTATCCATATTTAATTAAATAATTAATTTATTTGATTAAATCTCCAAAGTCTATCCATTGAATTAAATAAATTAAAACCTTATTTGATTTAATCTAACACCATCCCTTTTAATTAAATAAATCAAAATCCTTATTTGATTTAAAAGAAATCCATAATCTAGATCAAATAAGTCACATCATCAAATCTCCTGTTAAATTAATTTAATAGGAGATTAGATGATGTGATTTATTTGACTTAGATTTATGGATTTATTTAAATCCAATAAGAGAGGAATATGATAAGAGGCTAATTAAATAAAGATTTTGATTTATTTAATTAAAAGAGATGGTGTTAGATTAAATCAAATAAGGTTTTAATTTATTTAATTTAAAAAATAGACTTTGGAGATTTAATCAAATAAATTGATTATTTAATTAAATAGGGATAATTAGATCGATGGATTGATCTAATTAATAAGAGAAAGTGACTTAATTAGACAAAATAATTTATTTAATTAAGAGATGAATATTTATGAATTTAATCAGATAGGGGATTTGATTAAATGGTTAGACCGAGGGATGATTTAGGAAGAAACGATGTTAGTAAGTCATGATCGAATGCACGATGCCAATCAGTATATTAGAAAAATAAATGTGCGAACCCTTTTCCTAGTACCGCAAAACAATATGAATAAACGAAGTTAGACAACGATTTGCAAGCCAAAAGAAAGATTCCCCTAAAATCCATTTGCAAACTCAAAATAGGAAATAAATTGATGAAGAACACAATACAAAAGATAAAATGAAGATTTAATCCTAATTAAAAAAAAAACTCTTGATCCTATGGGGGAATTGGTGCCAATTTGATGTGAAAATTGGCCCTTTCCCAATTCCTATGATTGCAAGCTTCGATATGTTGACTTGATGAAGAGGTTTGATCCACTTTTGATGATGAATGGTGAGAGCTCCAAGCCAAAATCTGCAATAACCTAGCTAAGAATTCAAGATTGATAAATGAAAATGGCTAAGTATTTTGGCATGGTAACTTTGCTTGAATTGTGGATGATGAAATGAGGAGATGAACTCTTTATTTATAGGATTTCAAGATGGATGAATGTCCCAATTTGAGCAATGTGGGACTAAAATTCATCCAAGGATATGATGCCACTTGTCAAGCTATGAATGGATGATGGCTGTGCAAGATTTGGGGTTTGTGCCAATAAATGCCAATATTTGAAATTCAAATTTGTTGAAATGACATGCAAGAGGGAAGGGAAAATGCAATAAATGCCACATGGCTCAAGGCAAAAGGACATGTAAGAGGTTTTAAATGCCTTGTTGGATGTACATGTTGACTTGGAATTTTTTGAATTCAAATTGAGAGAATATTCCAAAAGATGAATTGTGAGGAAAATAAGGAATTAATAAATGAATTAAATCTATTTTCATGTGCAACTTGCATTATCTAGAGGATGTGACATGAGATTAGATTAAATTAATCAAGGGTTAATTAATTTAATAGGAGATTAGATGATGTGACTTATTTGACTTAGATTTATGGATTTATTTAAATCAAATAAGAGAGGAATATGATAAGAGGCTAATTAAATAAGGATTTTGATTTATCTAATTAAAAGGGATGGTGTTAAATTAAATCAAATAAGGTTTTAATTTATTTAATTTAATGG
>VDFB02075321.1:79006105-79113115 GCA_007258455.2 Sequoia sempervirens | reverse complement strand
GCTCGGTCATAACCCATTAAGATATCGGGATACCTTCTCCTTATTGGCCTCTGTGTGGCCCATTCTGATGATTATCTTATAAAAATCTTTAGTATATTCTTTCACAGATTTGCTTCCTTGCTTCAACCCTTGCAATTTCTTCAACAGATCTAACTCGTAGTCCACTGGTATGAACTGCTTCTTCAGTTTCTCTATCATACGATCCCATCTGGTGATATTTCCTTTTCCTCTTCGATTTCTTTCCAACTGGACCTCTTTCCACCAAATATTGGCATGGCCCTTTAGCTTCATTTTCGCAAACTTAACCCGATCTGGGTCCTCTATTTCCTTATACTCAAAATATTCTTCTAGCTCGTTGATCTAGTCGATTAACTCTTCAGGGTTCAGACTTCCGGAATAACTGGGGACTTCTGCTCTGGGTCTTTTCCTGATCTTTGAAATGGCCCTTATTAGCCGCATTTGGTCTTGATGAATTGCTTCTTCTTCCTCTTCTACATCTGAACCTTCTTCCTCTCCTTCATTCTCACTTTCCTCCCTTGGGTTTAACCCTCTTGTCAACTGCTCTTGTAACACATCAATCTGTCTCTAGAGGGCTACCAGTGCATCTCTTCCACCAGCATTTCTGCCGCCTCGACCACCTCTGGCACCACCACGCCTACCAGGCATCACTCTTGGAGGAATCTTTCTTGACCTCGACCCACAACCACGGTCCTAGTGCGAACTGCCTCACGATCGGCAATCTATCCACACGCTCAAGAAAACCTCGCTTTGATACCACTTGATGAGGGTGAAACCCGAGACTTAAAAAAAACCCACAAACAAGAGATTAATTTTATTATTCAGAAAATGGAGCTTCTTACATGCAGAGGATCTCAAATCCCCAAGTTCTACAACACATGCAAGTTATAGAAAGCTACGAAATCACCCTTTCGCAATATGCGAGCTTGTCCCCAAAAAGTTACCCAAAAATTAGAAACTTGTCCATAAATAGAGCTCCTCTTTAGTTTGGAGCCAAAACAACATTCAAATTTGAGTTTAGGCGGTTTGGCGCCGAAAATTTACAACATGAAGTTCAAATTTCAAAAGAGCATTTGCAATTGTATCTTCTAAAAAGTGCGCCAACTTCCTGGGGCCATAACTTTTGATCTGGGACTTCGATTCGCAAACCGTTTGAACCATTGGAAAGGTCACGAAGTCAACAATGCACTTGAAATCAGCTACACTAATTTTGGCAAGTTTCAGGGCCGATCCGGGAACTCTAAGTGCCTCAAATCTAACTAGGAAGATTTTTAGGTGCAAGTCTAAGAAACTAAAACTGCAATATCTTTCCACTCAGGAATAGAAAATAAAAACCGTAAATTGGGTATTTCATTAGGACAAAAAGGGTATCCAAAAATGTAAAAAAATATAAAAACCAAGAAACTTGAAATTTAACTTAGTTTTAGGTGATGCAAGATTGCCCTTACACCACTAGATGCTCCTGCATCATAATCAAATAAATTGATTATTTAATTAAATAGAGATAATTAGATCAGATGGATTGATGTAATTAACAATAAAAAGTGACTTAATTAGACAAAATGATTTGTTTAATTAAGAGATGAATATTGATGAATTTAATCAGATAGGGGGATATGATTAAATGGTTAGATTGAGGGATGATTCAGGAAGAAACAATGTTATTAAGTCAGGATCGAATGCACGATGTCAATTAGTATATTTTACGTGTCTACATTTTGTAAATGTGCAAACCCTTTTCCTAGTACATGCAAAACAACATGAATAAACGAGTTAGACAAGGATTTGCAAGCCAAAAGAAGGATTCCCCATGAAATCCATTTGCAAACTCAAAATAGGAAATAAATTGATGAAGAACACAATTCAAATGATAAAATGAAGATTTAATCCTAATTAGAAAAGAAAACTCTTGATCCTATGGGGGAATCAGTGCCAATTTGATGTGAAAATTGGCCCTTTCCCAATTCCTATGATTGCAAGCTTTGATATATTGACTTGATGAAGAGGTTTGATCCACTTTTGATGATGAATGTTGAGAGCTCCAAGCCAAAATCTGCAATAACCTAGTTAAGAATTCAAGATTGATAAATGGAAATGGCTAAGTATTTTAGCATGGTAACTTTGCTTGGATTGTGGATGATGAAATGAGGAGATGAGCTCTTTATTTATAGATGGAATTGAAGGATGAATGTCCAAATTTGAGCAATGTGGGACTAAGATTCATCCAAAGAATCTAATCTAATTATCCCTATTTAATTAAATAATCAATTTATTTAAATCTCCAAAGTCTATCCATTAAATTAAATAAATTAAAACTTTATTTGATTTAATCTAACACCATCCCTTTTAATTAAATAAATCAAAATCTTTATTTAATTAGCCTCTTATCATATTCCTCTCTTATTTGATTTAAAAGAAATCCATAAATCTAGGTCAAATAAGTCACATCATCAAATCTCCTATTAAATTAATTAACCCTTGATTAATTTAATCTAATCTCATGTCACATCCTCTAGATAATGCAAGTTGCACATGAAAATAGATTTAATTGATTTATTAAATCCTTATTTTCCTCACAAGGCATCTTTTAGAATATTCTCTCAATTTGAATTCAAAAAATTCCAAATCAACATGTACATCCAACAAGGCATTTAAAACCTCTTACATGTCCTTTTGCCTTAAGCCATGTAGAATTTATTGAATTTTTCTCTTCCCTCTTGCATGTCATTTCAACAAATTTGAATTTCAAATATTGACATTTATTGGCACAAACCCCAAATCTTAAGCAACCATCATCCATTCATAGCTTGACAAGTGGCATCATATCCTTGGATGAATGTTAGTCCCACATTGCTCAAATTGGGACATTCATCCATCTTGAAATCCAATAAATAAAGAGCTCATCTCCTCATTTCATCATCCACAATCCAAGCAAAGTTACCATGCTAAAATTCTTAGCCATTTTCATTTATCAATCTTGAATTCTTAGCTAGGTTATTGCAGATTCTGGTTTGGAGCTCTCACCATTCATCATCAAAAGTGGATCAAACCTCTTCATCAAGTGAACATATCAAAGATTGCAATCATAGGAATTGGGAAAGGGCCAATTTTCACATCAAATTGGCACCAATTCCCCCATGGGATCAAGAGTTTGCTTTTCTAATTAGGATTAAATCTTCATTTTATCTTTTGTATTGTGTTCTTCATCAATTTATTTCCTATTTTGAGTTTGCAAATTAATTTCATGGAGAATCCTTGTTCTAGCTTGCAAATCCTTGTCTAACTCGTTTATTCATGTTGTTTTGTAGGTGCTATGAAAAGGGTTCGCACATTTGGCGCTAGGAGGGGTTGACATCATTATTTCTAACATTTCCTTAAATTTTTTGCATTTTCTTAACACACAGGAAATTTCAACGTGGGCTCGTCAGCGTCACTATTTTTGGCACCGCAAGCTCGTCAGCGTCGCTATTTTAGCAGCATGGGCTCGTCCATGTCGCTATATTGCACCGTGTGAAACATAAACTCCGCTGCTGGGCTCGTCTCGCCAAGTTTTTTTGAATTTTAAACTTCGCCGCTGGGCTCGCCGATCTGTAGAAGTTTTTAAAAATTCTTAAACCCCGACATTGACACAAACTGTGACGCTGGGAGAAATTGTGATGGAATCACGCTCTCTGTCCCAACATAGAGCGCTGCTGACTGGTAAGCGGTGTTGTGAGAGTGACGCTGGGAGAAGAAACAGGGACGCCTTCACGAGTTGCAATGCTGGAAGACAGTAAAAGGGAAAAATTTAATTTTTAGCATGTCCTGTTAATTTATGATTAATCTATATTCTGTTTTCTAGTTTTTAACTTCTATGTTTTTCCAGAATCTGACTGTTTTTCTTCTTTGTAGGTTGGAAGTCAAAAAATAAGGAGGGAGGAGCATGGTGATGATACATTGTCCAATCAAAGTGTTTTTTAACACTTAAGTGTTTGTTTTACACTTCTTTGAAATTTTTTGTTATCTCCTCTTTCTTAGAACACTAGCTTTCATTTGGGTTTAAAAAGTACCTTTCAATTCCATTTCTTGCAAAGGTTAAAATGAACAATAGGATAAAAAACTTACTAGATTTCATTTATGGGATTAACAAATTGAACAAATATTTTTCACTTGTGATTTGGTGCTTTAAAAAGAACTCACATATTGCTTTGAGGATCTAAAAAGAACAAGTGTAGTTGTGTTTTTCATAAGGGCTTACTTAGACTAAAGGCATTAGAAAAGGACGTATGCGCTTCTCTTGCGCTTTATAGTGATCTTGAGAATCAAAAGGCCTTTTCCATGACTTTGGGTTAAGATAAAGCAATCACCTCCACACTTCGATTTGGGCTTAAAATTGAACAAAATCTTGTGCGAGTGTGAGTGAGGGCTTTGTTGCGTACATTCTATTTTCTTGTTGCCAACAAGGATTGATCGAGTTATGAATATTGTTCTTCATTCGCTTTTGTTTATCCTAGAGGGCCTGCCTTGGGGAAAAAGTACTCACCCAAGGGAACGACTCAACCGGTAACACTCTAAAGCCAAGAGTATTTCCAACCGGGATATAAATGTGGATATTGGAAGAAATGCCAATATCACGTGGTTGACTCTGACAAGATGGATCTGAAAGGGGACTCTTGCCACTTTGGGTCAACTCCTACGAATGAAAAGTCCTTATTAAAACCCATGTGCTATAATTTGCCAAAATCCTTAAACTATTTGTTGGTGCAAGAATGGTTGTTCTAAAGCCACCCCACACTTTTACGGTCTTCTAGTAGAAATGGAAAGCATGCCATGGGAACTTCATGGGTGTTGATGCTTGGTTGCCCCGTATAAGTGACTGCCTTGAAGGGGAGCCAGTGGGGTCAAGCATCTAACCATTCACTAGAGATAAGCGTAGCTAGACTTGTCCAAGTGGGAATCCAACAAATATTGTCTTTCACATCCATAGGATTGTTCTTGTTCTTGGGTTACAAAAATGCATTGCTTGATCGAAAACGTCATGGAAACAAACACTTAACATCATTCAAACTTCAAACCCTTTTGGAGATAAATAAAATTGACTCAATCCATATGTTATTGCTTTCCCTTGGGATTCACATCCTTAGAGGTTTCTAAGCATTGGATTATATCTCAATTTGTCTTCTTAAGTAAACAATAGGAAAACCCTTGTTTTAAGTTCATTAAATTTTCACATAACATATCTTGTGGGGTTTGATGAAATTAAGACATTGGACATCTTAGTTTGAAAACCTAATTGAATAAAGTGTTTTTGGTAAAAATAAAGACATTAAGCAAAGCTAAACAAAATGAACTTTCATATGTGATTGAAGACTTACAACCCCAAAACAAAGAAATCATTGGTTGGAAATCCAAAAATGAATGTTCAAACAAAATCATTTCTTGGTCACAAAGGTCCTTAGGAAGTATTTGCATGCTCTTCAATACCTAGGTCTAGGCAAACAAAGTGTCCTTTTTTAGGTTCATCTTGGGATCAAAACATATCAAAATATTTTTCATCCACCCTTCAAAACATCAAAACAATATTCATCTCATCATCACCTCTTGGAAAATCTTGAACATCATCCTTAATACTAGGCTTTGTGGCAAATTCAAAACCATCAAAATCATTGAGATCAAAATCCTTGAGAACATTATCAAAAACACCTTTGGCTAGGTATGTGTAAATGAATCCTTTTGCATATACTTAGTCAAAATTATCAAAATCATCCTGTCTAGCTTAGTATATGTAGATGAATCCTTCTCCATATGCTTAGTGAAACAATCATCTTGTTTGAATAGGTGTAGGTAGATGCATCCTTCTCCTTGCACATATTCAAATCATCATCCTTTGAACAAAGTTATCCCTTAGATCATCATCAAACATCCTAGGGTTTCTTTGTTCTAAATCCAAATCAAAAGCAAATCAAAATCAAAATCAAGGACAAAATCCCAAATCCAAAAAGAAAAATAAAAATAAAAAATCCAAAGTCCAAAAAGCCTAGTATTTCATTCAAGATTTATCAAAAGCCAAAAAAATCCATATCATCCATCCCAAACATCATCATCATATCATTACCTTTGACCCTCAAGGCATCCTAAAAATTTCCACTTTGGGACATAAAATAGAGATCAATCCAAAGAATCAAGAGATTCATCTCCCATATTCTCGAAGATTGATCCTTGTTTTATGGTTCAAATGAGATCTCAATACAAGAAGAGTATGGAAGCCAACAAAGAAACACCCGCTTCAAGCGATCTTAGCCAAACAAACACAGAAATGAATCCTACTGAATCAAGTAATCCGTTGACCCTCTCATCATCGCAAACTCAACAAGAAGAAAACCGAGAAGACCTCACCTTTGGAATGTCTCGCGAAGAAATGACTGAGATGCTCCAAAATCCGGACAATCATAGAATCATCAACATCATGATGAGACTCAACCCTTCATTATACATGCTTGAACTAGCAAAACAAGGGGCCAAGTTACCTTTAGATTTTGATGTGAGTACCATAGTAGAAGCGTCTTTTCCACCAATCTCATCCACCATCCCCATTTCATCTACACCCCCATCCCAAAACATCACACAAAATATTTCGCAAATCACAACATTGTTTTCTCCAACCCAACCCAACGTTAACAAGGGAAATACATTTCTCAATGCTCTTCAAACACACCCCCTTGTTAGTAATCAAAAATTGGATGCAAACACCACTTTGGAACAAAATATACTTGAAAACCCATTACACAAAAACGTTCCTTTTACATTCCATCATGATCCATCATCAACATTTTTTCACGCAACGCCTTAAACTCCTCTCCTCACAAATTCACAAAAGGAAGGAGATATGTTTGGACCAGGGGGCATTTTCGACACCACAACATTTTCATGACACACACCCCTCACATTTCCACCTCTTCCACCATTGCTATTATCATCTGCACCACTCCTTGGTTCAGGGCTTCCCCCTCTACCAAGTATCAATCAAACCAACATCCCAAATATCAATCAAAGCATCGTACCAAACACTCAAAATTTGTCATTGATATTGCAACAACAAACGACAAATGCACAAACAATCACAACATCATCAAACATCCCCTTAACATCACAAAGCATGGTCTCTCAAGGACTAACCACATCAATAGCACCATCCATCATGCAAAACACCAACACCACCCTCACGAATACCATCCCAAATCCACCACCACCTCCACCACGACCAACTTTCACCACATCAAGCCAATATGATGAGGCATTGCAAGCTGCTTTCCAAAGAGGATACCAACAAGTTTAGAAACAAAAAGCCGTACAACTAGCTACTCAACAAGCTGCTCAAGCTGCGCAAGTCACCCAAGCTGCACAAGTCGCCCAAGCTGCACAAGCCGCACAAGCATTACAAGCACAAAGGACCACTCAAGCACAACTTCTATTGTAGCAACAAGCCACACAAACACAAGTCGCACAAGCACAAGCTCAAGCGCAAGCTCAATACCAGGCACAAAAATCTCAATACCAAGCACAACTCAACGCACAAAGACAAGTAGCACAATTGTAGGCATACCAACACGCATTAAAGCAATGCCAAGAGCAATAAGAAGTAGCATAATTGGTAGCCCAACAACAAGCATTTTTGGAAAAACAACAAGCGCAACAACAAGCACAAATCCTCGTGCAACAACAACAAGATCAACAACAAGCGTCGTTCATACAAAAATAGGTAGAAGCCTACCTTTCCCACCAGAACATACAAATACCATCAAAAAATGCACTGACCAACCCACCCATCCAACCCACGATCGAAACACCCTAAAACACTTTCATCCCACCCCCTAATACCCAAAATGATGTGACGACACAACTTAGGTTGCTCTCACAACAAGTGCTTGACCTTCAATTAGGACGAACAACCAAAGCACCAAGCAACTTGTGTCCCTATCCATTTGATAGGAGCCTAGAAATGAAACCATTCCCCAAAGGATTTGAAATCCCCAAATTCGACAAATATTGAGGGACAGGAAAACCTGAGGATCACATCAGGGAATTCCAGGTTCATTGCATGGAGTTCACATATGATGATACTTATCTGATGTGGCTATTCCCTAGAAGTTTGGCAGGCCACGCTATAGAATGGTTCTCTCACTTACCTTTAGGCATTAGAACATTTCAAGAAATTAGGGACGCATTCATTAGAAACTATGCATGCAACATTACAATGGATGTTAGTCTCGAAGAACTATATGCTCTAAAACAAGGAAAGAGTGAGTCATTTGCCTCATTTCTACAATGATGGCAATCCAAGGCCAATCAAAGCAAGTGGACCATGCCAGAAGAACAACAAGTTTGCACCATCATAGCCAACCTTGAAGGTCGCTTAGCATTTCATCTCAAGGTTCAAGGTATCACCACATATGATTAATTGATCCCCAAGGCGCTCAGCATCGAAAGAGCCCTTGTGACTCAACCCACAGAATCAACATCATACCACGAACAACAAAATAACTGCCCACCATCCAATTACAATGATAAACCTCGCACGCGGGCAAGGAACAAAAACGTTACTAATGATGGTGTCATTGATGCCAAGGTGGTCATTAGTGCCCCACGCCAACAAACACCCACACCGCAAATCCAATCACAACACCAAAACAATCATCACATAACATATCAAACCAACAACAATCCAACCATCAATAATCTAAACGATGAAAGAGGACCACCCCAACACAAAAGCTATCCAAAACAAAAATACACCATTTTGGGAGAACCATTGGTGGACAATGAAAAAGTTGATCGACGAAAAACTCATCAAACCTCCTAAATTTGAGAACTACCAAGAACGTGATGTCAAACCTCCTTGGTACAACGAGAATAAACTTTGTGAATTTAACAAAATCAAAGGTCACACCACAAACAGCTGCATGAGACTCAAAAACATCATCCAAGATCTCATCGATAAACCTACGGGAAATCAGGATCTTAAAATCTACATGAATCCGATGCCGAATCATGGTAACAAAGGGAATAAAAATGATAAAGGGAAGGGCGATGTAAACCATGTATATGAAACAGTCGTCACCTCCCTAGATGAAAATTGCATGGTCATTACTATCAAAGGTGCCTATGCCAAATATTGTGGAGTCACCACAAGAGGCAGAAAAGTCACCATCACAGGATCATCCCAACCAAATAGAGTCCCTTCATCTAGATCCGTTCCGCATGGCTACAATGTTGTAGATCAACTTAAAAGAACTCCATCACACATCTCCATCATGGAGTTGTTAAAAATATCATCAACTCATAAGAAGATCCTTGAGGAAGCATTAGCCTCATCTACTGTCCCCATAGATCTTGATGTGGAGCAATTCCAAGCTATGGTCAGGAATATCATTACACCTAACCTCCTCACATTTTTTGACCAAGATTTCCCCACCCAACCATCTCATAACTATGCACTTCACTTGGAAGCCATTGTACACAAGAGAAAAATCAAAAGAGTCTTGGTGGATCGAGGTGTAGGATTGAACATATGCTCCCTAAGCCTCATCAAGCAGTTGAAAATATTAGAAGATTCCATCAACAAAGGAAAGGGAATCATGATAAGAGCATATGATGACCAAGAAAGAGTGTCTCAAGGCACAATTAAACTCCCTATTCAAGTAGGGTCTACCATCATGGAAACTAATTACCAAGTCTTAGACCTTGATTTACCATACAATATCCTCCTGGGATGCCCATGGATCCATGCGATGAAAGTTGTAGCATCAACCTTCCACCAATGTGTGAAATTTACACATAATGGACAAGAGGTTACTATTCATGGAGATCCTGAACCTTTCTCATACTGCAAAAATCTTGAAGCCAAATACTACAAAATCCCCTAAGTGCCAAAGAATGATGAGGGCCCATCCACACCATACATCGATCCCGCCACTCTCACGTCCACTTCTGCGACTGAGACACCCGTCATTACCGCCATCCCCACCATCTCCGACATCAAGCTCATCATTCAGGAGGACGGTTGTGGAAGCTACAAACTCCCTAGCAATGCTTTTGTGATAGGAGAGTTACCACAATCTCCTAGATCACGGGGACATCCACAACAAAATCAAGCTTCCACATCTCAAACGTCTCCTGAAGACTATCCCAAATTCACAAGATGGGGAGACCTTGGCCAGGAGGTTATTGAAGCAGATCTATCACATATGCTCTATCAAGATGAAAGACCAGCAACCAATTTACCAATGGATGAGACAAGCAAGGGCCTACAATGATGCTTGCAATGGGTTACGATAGAAATCAAAGACTGGGACAAAATGACAATGGCCTCATAGTACCTATCATGCCGGAGACATGACCCATAACAAATCTTGGCCTTGGATGTACTCCTCTGAGTATAACCATACATGGCCGAAGTCCTCCAGTTAGAACGGTTAATATTTCTCCTCAGCCAATACTAGCACAAGTACACTCACCAATATCCACAGCCGGAGACATCCATAACTTTATAAATGAAGCTACATTAGCAGCGATGACGAAGACACCATGACCAATCTACCTAGGTCATTTGAAGATACCACTCTGTGTATGATTAGTACCCTATCCTTTGAACCAGATAGTCAAAATCATGAGATCTGTTTAGTCTACCCCCAACTGATCGACTATGACCAACGAGGACCACCAGTTCTTGATACGTTCAAAAATGATGAGGCACTCTCAGAATTCATGGGATTGAGGGATAACATTCCAGATGAAGATCATAAAGTAGGGTTTACAATGGAATTAGACACACATACCTACTATGGGGAAATGATTGAATCCTTCAGTCGCAAAAGTGAGAAACTAAGAATCATATCCAAGTCCTTAAGTGAAAACCACACTGTGGTACTCTCTGACAAGAAAATAGTAAAAATAAAGGACGTATCCAACGGTGAAAACCTCTTTGAGGCACTCAAGAATGAAGGATTCAATATTCCCTTAAGAGCTATTCATCAGGAGAAGTCAGCAGTCTTGGCCAAAAAATGCAACCCAGTCAACCTAGGAACAGAGGAGACCCCGCATATCACATTTTATGCAGAATCACTATTATCAGAAGAGCAAGAACTCCTAGCAGCATTTCTAAGGGAAAGGAAAATAAACTTCGCATGGAGTTATGCTAACATGCCAGGGATTGACCCAGAAACTATGGTTCATCATTTAGCAGTGTATCCAGAAGCAAAACCTGTCAAACAAAAACTCTAAAAAAGGCATCCTCAAATCGCTTTGTTAGTCAAAATGGAGCTCAAAAAGTTGTTAGATGTAGGATTTATCTGACCAATTGATTATCCAGAATGGGTGTCAAATTTGGTACCTATTTCAAAACCTGACGGAGCCATCAGAATATGCATAGACTTTAGAGATTTGAACAAGGCATGTCCCAAGGATGATTTCCCGCTTCCCAACATCGACATGATAGTAGACATGACCGCAGGACATGAGATGCTATCACTAATGGATGGATTTTCAGGATACAACCAGATCATGATAGCAAAAGAAGATCAACATAAGACGGCTTTGACTTGTCCATGGGGGACTTACTACTGGAACATGATGCCATTTAGCCTAAAGAACACAGGAGCAACATATCAAAGGGCCATGACATTGATCTTCCATGATATGATCCATAAAACGGTTGAGGACTATGTTGATGATATCCTAGCTATGTCCAGAAAAAGACAAGATCACATAACAAACCTGAGTGCCATCTTTGACAGACTGGAGGAATACAAAGTCAAACTAAACCCCAAGAAGTGCATCTTTGGCGTACGATTAGGTAAATTGCTAGGATACATAGTATCAATGAGGGGTATAGAGGTGGATCCAACAAAAGTAAAGGCAATCCTTGAGATGGAAGCACCAAAAACATTAAGGAAACTGAGGGGTCTCCAAGGCAGACTCCAATCCATCCAAAGGTTTATAGCACAACTAGTAGACAAGAAGAACCCTTATTCTAACCTACTCCACAAGGGAGTAGCGTATAAATGGGATTCCAAATGTGAAGAGGCGTTCAACAAAATCAAAGAGTATCTATTGACACCACCAGTGTTAATGCCACCCATCCCAAGAAAACCATTGATCTTATATGTATCAACAACAACAGCAACCCTTGGAGCTCTCCTAGCTCAGCATGATGAAAATAGAACAGAGAGGGCTATCTACTATATCAATAGGACAATGGTTGGTCATGAGCTAAACTACTCATTCATTGAAAAAGCATGTCTCACAGTAGTGTTTGCATCTCAAAAGTTCAGACATTACATGTTGGCACATAAGATAAAGCTCATCGCCAAGATTGACCCCCTCAAGTATCTCTTATCAAAAGCAATGCTCACAGGAAGAATGGAAAAATGGGTAATGATACTATCAGAGTATGACATTGAGTATGTAGAACGGAAAGCCATTAAGGGTCAGGTCATTGAAGATCAACTAGCAGAAGCACTGATATATTCTGAGAATCCCCTTGTCTCGGAGTTTCTGGATGAATCCATCTTTAGCCTCAACATAGCCAACCACTGGAAACTATACTTCAATGGCTCATACACATAGCACAGATAAGGAGCTAGTGTCTTCTTTATCACCCCACAGGGGGACTGCATACCAAGGTCATACAAACTAGCATTTCCTTGTACTAACAACATCACATAATACGAGGCTTTGACTATAGGTTTCAGGATAGCAGTGCAATGGAATATCATAGCCCTCAAAGTCTACAGAGACTCTTAGTTGATCATAAATCAAGTCAATAATGCATATCAGACCAAGGATGACAAATTCACTCCATACAAGAAATTTGTGGAGACTCTCAAGGAATCTTTCATCGAAATAACATTTAAGCAAATTCCTAGAACCAACAACTAAGCAGCAGACGCCATGACAACAATGGGATCCTTGCTAAATATCCCCAATGATGTCCCAAGATACGAATTCTTGATTGAGCAGCTTCTCATTCCCGCATTTGAGGTACCAGAATTAGAATATGTGTGCGAAATTGTTGGTCCTGGTGATCCTTGGTATCATGACATCTACACATATCTTTGCATAGGAGTCATACCCGCTAACCTCCCATCAAACCTAAAATGAACCTTTGTCAAAAAGGCATCTAGATTTGTCATCTTAGGTGATACCTTATACCGTAGGAGCATAGAAGGTACCTTGTTACACTGTTTAAACGTTGAGGAGGAATTAACCGCTCTAACCAAAGTACATAACGATATCTGTGGTTCACACTCGAGTGGAATGACCATAGCGAAGAAACTGCTGAGGATGGGGTATTATTGGCCCACAATGGAAAGAGAAGCACATGATCATGCTAAAAGGTGTTTACAATGTCAGCAGCATGGGGACCTCATCCATGCTCTAGCTCAAGAGCTCCATCCTATCGTCACACCATGGCCCTTTTCGCAGTGGGGACTCGATCTCATTGAAAAAATCACACCCACCTCATCTAATGGCCATAAATTCATCATAACTACAATTGAGTACTTCACTAAGTGGGTGGAGGCCATACCCATGATGTATATCACTGGGAAGCTGATGTCAAAATTCATCCTAAATTATCTCATCTGTCGTTACGGTGTCCCACAAGCCATTATCTCAGATAATGGGACACCATTCAAGAACCAGGAGGTTCACGACTTGTGCGAGAAATTCAAAATCCAGCATCACTTCTCCACCCCGTATTATCCCCAAGGCAATGGCCAAGCAGAAGCTACAAACAAAACCATCCTAAAAATCCTTAAGAAAATAGTCAATGACGCAGGTCGTGACTGGCATCTGTAGCTTAATCTCGCCCTCTGGGCTTATCGAACCAACATCCGCACACCCATTGGCGCCACCCCTTTTTCCTTGGTCTACGGATTAGAAGCAGTCCTCCCCATTGAGATTGAGCTCCCATCCCTCAGGATATCATTGCAAAACCTTATCACGGATGAAGAATACAGAGTATCAAGACTAAATGAGCTGGAGTTACTGGATGAGAGAAGGATCGATGCTTTGAATCACTTGCAAGTCTATCAAAATAGACTAAAAAGGAGCTATAATAAGAAAAACAAAAGCAGGACTTTCCAAGTCGGAGAAAGGAAAGTTCAAACCTAATTGGTTAGGACCTTTTGTCATCACAACAAGTTACAAATTAGGGGCATATCAGTTATCAACACCCGAAGGAGAACCTCTGCAAGAACCCATGAATAGCTTATCATGTTGAGGGAAAATGAGGTTTTAATAAATCAATAAAATTGATTTATTGTGCAAGTGGAGATATCTAGATAATGCAAGTGGGGTGGGATTAACATTTAATCAGGTTTAGATGATGATTATGCTGATTTAATGCTGATTAGATGATTTGACTTTCAAGACCTTGATAATTGATTTATTTAAATCAGAAAATGATGGAATATGATTTAGGATTTGATTTAAATGGCTTTTTGATTTATTTAATTAAATGGATGATGCAAGATGAAGGTTGAATGATAATGTTTATTTGATAAATGAGATTATTTAATGAATGGATCTAATGCAACATCCCGTTCAGTTGATGAATGAACCCGATCAAATGCAGAATGTAAATTTTGCATGTCTACATTTTGCCCCTCTTTGAAGCAATGTACTTGTTGCATTGGTTCAAAGAATAAATTTGCCGCGATCGAAATTAAAAAATTTCATGATTTTTCGGATGTCCCAGTGAAAAGTACACTGGTACATTGCCCCCTCGAGAGATCAGGCGAAAAGATTTGATTTGAAGGTCGATCTCACGATAAAGAGGTTCAAAATGGATAGTTATGGATGACGATGCAAATGAGATGATTTTAAGATGCTTAGAATAACAGATCTATATTATCCTAAACAACTTAAATGATGATATGATATGAGATGGATGAGATTGATGATGTGAATGATGTGATATGCTGTGATTATGCAATGGATGATTTATGAGAGACTAACAGATCTATATGATGATGATATGTATGCAATGCATGTGAAATGATCAATGTTTCCTATTATGTATGATATGGATGATATGTGGTATGCTGACAGTGTTCTAGATGTAGGATGGATGCATGATAGATGCATGACAAATGCATGATGTTAGTGTGGAAATCAGATATGACAAGAGGATCCAACAAGTCCATGATTGGTTGAGACTTTATTAGAGATGATGATGATAGAAGATGATGATGATAAATGATGATGATGATAAATGATGATGATTTGCTTATCAAGGATTGGGATTTTCAAAGGGTCACTTACTTTATTTTTGATAACACGCCTAAGTATGATGCATCAAGGTATAAAGGACCAAGATGACGTTGTACTTAGTGTGATGGACTTTGAGTCGACAAATAGATAGGAGTATTCTTGTTCACACTTGACATACGAAAACCTTGCTAGGGCGTACCTAACAAAGCAAGTATTCGCCAAGTTATATTACAAGAGCGTCCAACAAGCATAGCAGACAAAATAATTATCGTTGCCCCATTCCTATCTCTCTAAATCCTTTGTTCGTATATCATCGAGAGGTCCTTGGAATGAGCACAATAAGATAAATCAAAAGAAAAGATCAAGTACACAAACAAGCCAATGTTCTTCATACCTTTAGCCAAAGGGATGTGTTTTGATAGGATAGGAATCCAAGTGATATCCAAAATGATGCCCATTGTCGGAATGATATATCCTAGGACATGCATTATATAGGATGATGATGGTTTGATAAGTTGTTTGATAGGCTATTGATATAAGGTTGACTGACATGTTTGAAAATGATCAAGAGTTTGATTTTGTTTTAATGGTTTACTGTTTCGATTTAGATTTTACGATTGAAGTTTGTTTTTGCTGACTGCTGTGATTGTTTCTGTTTGCGTTGCCAAAGGATGAAGGCGATGATCAGTTTATTATGGAGGATTGATTATTGCCGGTGAAAGCGAAATGGGATGGGTGGATTTTTCAAATATTTGGATGTTTTTGACGTTTTTGGAATGTTTTGAGGCTGTTTTTGGTATTTTTGGATTTTGCGATGTTTTTGATTTTTTTGATTTTCTGATGTTTTTTGATTTTGATGTTTTTTGAATGTTTTTTGATTTTTGATGTGATTCGAATGTTTTTGGATTTTTTTTTTTTTTCGAATGTTTGGATTTTGATGTCTCGGGGGCTGATCAAAGATTAGCCTTGCCTACGTTTAAGCTCAGAGACGACGTAGTTCGGATTCCAATGTTTTTGATGTTTTTTGTTTTTGACTTGTTTTTGGATTTTGATATGATTTGGATGTTTTGGATTTTTCGCACAATTTTGACGATTTTGATATGGATGTGTGTGATGATATCAGTGCTCTGTTTGGGATTTTGTTGAAGATCAAGCTAAGTTTGAACGATCAATTCGATGGATTGATGATGATAACATTGTTGAGGATACACAACAATGCAAGGATTGGATTGATCAGGATCGATGATAACATTGTTGAGGATGCACAACAATGCAAGGATAGTGTTAAGCAACACAAGGATTGGGATGTTGATGGGATTGATGATGATAACATTGTTGAGGATGCACAACAATGCAAAGATGGTGTTAAGCAACACAATGATCGGGAAGGGCATCCCAAGATGATGATGGGTTTTTGGATAGGATTTGATTGATCATGATTGATGAAGCTTGATTTGGAACAAAAGTTGTTTGAATGATTTGATGTAATGTTTGAAGGGTGCGTTAGATGCGACTGATATTGATTGTTTGAATCAATGTTCGATTGAAGATGAAATTTGATAATGACATGTTTTCGTCAAAATATGCCATGGGCTAATGATTTGGATTTTTGCTCAATAGTGGTTTTGACCAATTTGGTTTCATGTTTTCCAATGTTCGGATCGCCACATAAGTCGAAGGATACATATCAAGATTTATTCCTGAAGCAAGATGCAAATATCTGCCCCCAATGTCTAGCAATGTATGGAATGCGATGGATGGATGCTTGGATAGGTGTACGGATGGATGGATATGGATTATCTTGCAATAAGATAAGGTGTTTAGATAAGGAATGCTCATTTGGATAATGCTTTGTGGCTCAGATAAAGTTGGGTAGGATAGGATCAATGAAAACGACCCATGTCAAGATGTTTACCGTAAGTAAGCGTAAAGTGTGCCCCAAAATGTCATCAAGATCAAGATAACTGAGATGATGGATGCAAATATATGCAAATGGATTGGATCAATGGTTTATGGATGGATGGATTTATTATGGATGAGATGGATGGAATATTGGATTTATTACGGATGGGATGAGATGCTTTCACTTGAAGTGGCGCACGTAGATGCTCAATTCTACTTATGACACCTGTTTTCCAGGTTTTCATCATGGTCTTGCCCAAAGCGCCACCATAGTGGTTTTCACTAGAGGACGATTTTTTTCTCTTTACTGTTTTCAATCCTTTTTTTGATTTTTTTGGTTTTTTCTAAAGATTTTAAGCTCATGCTGAACCATAAGGTGTTGCTGATGTAGATGCCCCTGTCATAATGTGCCATCGATATCCTACTTGAAGGAGTTGCTTTGCTAAGATACGTGCACTTGAATGCAGCTTTTGGGATTCTTGATCTGCTTCGTCGATACCGGAGTTAACTTTGTCTTTGTGCGTACATCGTGATAAAGTGCCTTTTGAATCCTTATGATGAAGGGTCGTTGCCAATACACAGTCAATGTAAGAATTGGATATTATGCATGGAGGCATGGATGGAGTGTGTTTAGGGATAAGAGATGGATTGGTTGACAGTTTGGAACATTTGACTCTCCAAACCTGGGAAGATGAGCAATGATGGGTGGATACAGAAGTGTGCGTGGAATTAGGACCAATTGCTTGATATACTTTGTACGTCACTTGAAAAGCCTGCTTTTGATTTTGCAAACATCTTTGATGGATACCTTTCCCTCTTTTAGTTTGCCCCACAATTTCTTTGACTGATGGAGTTTGATAGGGATGATCTTTCTTTGTATTCTTTGGTATCCATATGTATTTGATTTGTCCATTATGCTTATTAGCTTCTTTTGCATTGATAACATTCTTTGTACTTTGATTCAAATCTTTCTTTTGACGTTGGTCCCAATTTGTGGATGGGGTGATGGGTGGATGAAGATTCATGGTGTGGCTGGTTGTAGTATTGGCAATGGTTTCACCATAAGGATTCTTCGTGCTCCCTATGTTGAAATTTTTTTGAGACATAGTTGCCCCCAGTATGGTGGTAGTAGCAACTTTATGCTTTGATTCTGCTTGTTCGAAGAGCTCTTGTTCAGAATGCATTCTCTGATCAATGATCACCATAGGTAATGCTATTTCCATTTGCTACTCTGCTAACTTTGGAATATCCTGTTCTATCTGACTTGTTTCCTTGAGCGGATAATGTTGGATATCTTTATTCATGATGTCCTTAATCTGAATTTGGGATATATCTAATCCTGATATTGATAACTCAGTTTGACTGTAGGAGTTGATAATCTACTCTTTTTGTGCAGTGATGTCAGGAATAAAGGGATCCTGTTTTGAATAACGATCATCTATGTTTCCATCCAAAGAAAGCATCTCATGGGTAGATGGAGGATTATGGATATGATCATCTTGCATGGATAAGAGAGTGTTCATTAGATTATTGTAGTATCTTGAAGATACAAATTCTTGATCTTGATTAATTTCAAAGTTGCTTTTGACATGCTTTGGATCAAGTTCTTGACATGGGGTAGCTTCAAAGGATGGATTTCTTACAAATGGTTCTTGGATATTTTCATCATGCCTGGGAAGTGGCTTAATATCTTCGTGATCTTTGAGTGGACTTGGATTAGGTGTCGAGTTGAAGATTCCTTCAATATCGGCAATCATGAGGTCAAAGGATGTCAATATGTCTTGGAAAGGACCATTGCTAGACCTTGGTGAAAGATTTTGATCATGCTTTGGCATAAATTCTTGAGATATGTCCTCTACCTCATTAGGTGATGTAGATACATTTTCAACATGATCATTGGTCGATGCCTCGTTGGATGAAGCGAAAATATCTTTATTGATGGATAAATCTTGAACATTGTTTTCAACAATTGCAGTAGAGAGATTTCTAAGGTCTTCAACCATAGGGTCAAATGATGTTGACATTTGTGGAATTGGATCATTGTTGGGTATTGTTGGTGGATTTTGATCATGATTGAGAAGTGACTCTTGAAATATGTTCATTTGATCATTGGATGGAATAGACATAACTTCAAGGTATTCAATGATGGAGTGATCTTGATCTTTGTTCTCAACAGTTGTCATCTTTTGTGTTTGTGCTCGTATTGGTTGGGTAGCTTGAGAGGCTTGGGCAGCTTGAAAGGATTGTTGCACTTGTCAAGCTCATCGTGCTTGTTGCTTGGCTAGATATTGTTGGATGGCCTTTTGGTAGGCCTGGTGAGCTTTTAGCGCAATGTCATATTGTCTTGCCGCATTTGGTTTTGGTGGTAGTGGTGGCAGATTTGGAATCGTGTTGGATGCGATGATGGGTGTGATGGGGGTGGATGAGATTGGTGGAAATGATGTCTCCACTATGGTACTCACATCAAAATCTGAAGGCAATTTGGCCCCTTGTTTTGCTAGTTCAAGCATGTACAATGAAGGGTTGAGTCTCATCATGACATTGATCATTCGATGATTATCCAGATTTTGGAGCATTTCTATCATTTCCTCGCAAGACATTCCAAAAGTAGGGTCCTCTCCTTGGTTTTCTCCTTGTGGATTTTGCGATGATGAGAGGGTCAATGGATTGTTTGATTATGCTAGATTCATTTCTGCATTGGTTTGGCTAAGGTCACTTGAAGCGGGAGTTTCTTTGTGGGATTTCATACTCTTCTTGTATTAAGATCTAGTTAGAACCATAAAATGGGGATCAATCTTCGAGAATATGGGAGATGAATCTCTTGATTCTTTGGATTAATCTCTATTTTATGTCCCAAAGTGAAAGTTTTTAGGATGCTTTTAGGATCAAATGTGATGATGATATGATGGTGATGTTTAAAGATGGATGTTATGGATGTTTATGGCTTTTGATAAATCTTGAATGAAATACTAGGCTTTGGATTTTTGATTGGTTTGATTTTTTGGATTTTGAGATTTTGTCCTTGATCTTGATTTGGATTTTGATTTTGATTTTGAACAAAAAGACCCTAAGATGTTTGATAATGATCTAAAGGATAGTTGTGTTCAAAGGATGATGATTTGGATATGTGTGAGGAGAAGGATGCATCTACCCACACCTACCCAAATAAAATGATTGTTTCACTAAGTATATGGAGAAGGATTCATCTACATACACTAAGCTAGACAAGATGATTTGGATGACTTTGACTAAGGATATGCAAAAGGATGCATTTACACATTCCTAGCCAAAGGTGTTTTGATAAATGTTTTCAAGGACTTGGTCTCAATGATTTTGGTGTTTGCTTGATTTTGTCATAAAGCCTAGTACTTCAAGGATGATTTCAAGGTTTTTTCAAAAGATGATTTGTGAAATGGATTTTGATGTTTTGAAAGATGGATGAAAGAGGTTTGATTTGTTTTGATCCTTTAGGTGAACCTAAAAAAGACACTTTGTGTTTTCCTAGACCTAGGTATTGAAGAGCATGCATATACTTCCTAAAGACCTTTGTAACCAACTTGGAATGATTTGAACATTTTGGATTTCCAATCAATGATTTGTGCTTTTGGGATTTTGGAGTCTTCAACACACATGAAAGTTCATTTTGCTTATCTTTGCTTAATGGCTTTATTTTACCAAAAACACTCTCTTTGATTAAAGTTTCAAACTAAGATGTCCAATGTCTTAATTTCTTTAAACCCCACAAGATATTTTATGTGGAAATTCAATGAACTTAAGGCAAGGGTTTTCCTATTGTTTACTCAAAAAGACAAATTGAGGTATAATCCAATGCTTAGGAACCTCTACGGATGTGAATCCCAGGGAAAGCAGTAACATATGGATTGAGTCAATGATATTTGTCTTCAAGAGGGTTTGAAATTTTGAGAATCATGTTGAATGTTTGTTTGCAAAATGTTTTCGAATACAACACTGTGTTTTCAAATGAAGAACAATTACAAGCCCTATGGATGTGTAAGACAATATTTGTTGGATTCCCACTTGGACAAGTCTAGCTACACTTATCTCTAGCGGATGGTTAGATGCTTGACCCCAGCTCCCTCCACGGCTCATTGCGTCAATCAGGGCAGCCAAGCATCAACACCCATGAAACTCCCATGGCATGCTTTCCATCTCTACTAGAAGACCGTAAGAGTGTGGGGTGGCTTCAGAATGACCGTTCTTGCACCAACAAATAGATTAAGGATTTTGGAAAATTCTAGGACATGGGTTCTAGTAAGGACTTTTCGTTCGTGGAGATTGACCCATACGACAAGAGTCCCCTTTCGGATCCATCCTGTCGGAGCCAACCGCGTGATTATGGTGTTTAACCAAAACCCACATTTATATCTCGGCTGGAAATACTCTTGGCTTTAGAGTGTTACCGGTTGAGTCATTCCCTTGGGTGAGTACTTTTTCCCCAAGGCAGGCCCTCTAAGATAAACAAAAGCAAGCAAAGACACAATCCGTAACTTGATCGATCTTTGATGGCACAAAGAAAGAGAATGTACACGAAAATGCCCCTACTCACACTCGCACAAGATGTTCAATTTTTAAGCCCAAATCGAAGTGTTTCAAAGCAATAAAATATATTTTGAGTGTTTCTCTTGCACCCTAGATCGCACGAAGCGCAAGGGGAGAGGATACGCACTCAAAAGACAAAATCACACAATCCAAGCACTTGTTCATTTTATAGTCTTCAAAGCAATTGTGAGTTCGTTTTAAGCACCAAAAAATGAAGTGTGAAATTTGATTTGCTCAATTTTAGCCCAAAATCAAAAAGCTAGTAAGTTTCTACTATTCAATTTTAATCCAACTTTGAAAATAAACAATGATTTAGTTGACTTAAAATAGAAAATTAAAACATGAAATGGAAGCCCTTAAGCATTAAAAAATGCTCTTTTGATTTCAAGTTTTTAAATGTTGATTCCTTGCTTTCACTCAATTGTAATGTTTGATTCTAATGTCACTCTCCACCTTTTTTGCTACAAACACACCAAAATAAAATATTAGAAATAAAATGACCCACCAAATTAAGGACATAAGTTGAATAGTAAAAAGGCCATTATCAAGAAAATAAACAACCTACTACATCCGCCATTTAAATGTCATTTCTTGTGAAATCAGAAATATTTTAGACTTTTGAAAAAAAAAAAAACAAGACATCACAACCAACTTTAGTATTACCCCATTTGCAACAGAATTTTAATACTCACTTTTTCCCTCATTAATGAAGTTGGAAAACTTCAAAGAAACCACTTCCCTCAACTTGCAGAAGTAAACAGCAAGTAAAAGGCCATTAACGACTAATAAAATAAAATGGCCCTCTTCTCACTTATAGCTAGATAATAGAATTTCACAGTCAAGTCTTTATCTCCAGATTTTTGACAGATGAAGGCAAATGATTTCAAATTTCTCCAAGGTTCTATTAATAAAATTTGAAGATAATCAACACAGATCAGCATATCGTTAGTTTTCAAATCAAGAAAGTTGTTCTTCATACCTCATTTAAAGGTTTGCAGATTTTCCCATCATTAAAGAATCTCATTGTCATCTTACCCTTACCTTTCTTGCAAAAAATCTACTAACTGTCAAATTTACTTGAGTCAAATTATTGGGTCGTATGGAAGGAAAAAAAAACAAGGCCTCTTCACTGGTGGAGAAACCAAAACCGCATCAACAGATCTTCACATCAATCGACCAAATCTTACTCCTTCATTGGTTATTCCGTATTCTTTTTGTCCCTCATTGCACGCAAGAAAAGATCTAATAAAATGAGGAAAAATCAGAATTATGACAATCAATAAAAGACTTGTCGGTTGTGTTCAGTTACTTGCTAGTAGGCATATCATCTGGTCATGTGTTGCCATGTTGCAAATGTTAAAACTCATGAGAGTGGTGAAGAACAAAACAAGCTTCCAATAACTATTTAGAATCAGCGATGGTGACATAAAGCAGCCGAATCTTATCTATTTATTGGCCCGAGGTTGTTCTTAAATAAAAAATGACTGAGTATGATTTCTTCTATCACATCTATTTAAGTCTTCACTGTTTCTAGATCTAGTAGCTTGGGGATTACTGTGCACCTTTGCCACTCGTTTCTTGTCCACATTAGTCTTCTATTGTTCAAATCAATAATGTCAGTTTTGAATTATGACATATCATCAATACAAGCAACAGTGGATACGGGATGACACCATATCTTGTAAGGACATAACCTGAAGTAATATATACTAGAGGCTCGAATATCATGGTGAGGCTTCCTCCTATGAAAATGCATGTGGAAACACTGGGGTAAATGTCGACCCTTAGGTTTTTTTCCTTTTACTCAAATGGGACACAAACTTTCTTTTAACACCAATGAGCCAGATTCTTGGATGCGAAGCATTGCACGGTGATATTTCTCAAAGCCAACGAGAGAGGACTCTTGCGGATTTTCATGAAGGGCGTTTTAAGAGCAGCCAGACATGCTAATTGCTACAGATGTTGATTGTTAAATAGAATGTATTTTAAATAACAAAATGAGTGGGAAAGAGCAGCTATAATCATGGGATAAAGAGAATTGACATCCATTGGTCACTTACCCCTAAGTACGCAAAATTTACAATTCAAATGGATAAAATAAAATATCAGAAATACAGAGATCCCATCAGCTTGGAGTCGAGTAATAGAAACGAGGACTTTTGTTTCCCATACAAAACATAAATCAGAAAACAAAAGAATAAAAACCTATTTTCCAGAAAGATGTCGTGTCACCAAAGATATCTGGTATTGGTTGACTGTTGCAGTTATAACGGCCCTGTCACATATGCCTACAGTTGTGAATGCATAGACCAGGAGCATGAACTATTTTGCAAAAAGCACAAACATTCAAAGAAATGTTGTCTCATGGCATGTAGGAGGACGCATTAATGGATTTGTGGGAAAGGTTTTAGAATTCTTTGAGAAGACACAATGGGCAGTTAGAGAACCCGAATTCCACAACCTTTGCCAAGATCCTCCCATGTGTTCAGAATGAAGTTCTATAAATGGGGATAGACATCTGTCATAACACACAGAGAGATTTTGTCAAATGTCCTATTCAGTTTCAAATTTGAGAAAGGTAATGGCCCTATCTATGGCTATACCATTTATCAGACATGAATATAAAAAATATTGCAAACTGTTTGCTCAATATGCATGATGAGAAGCAACACGGATGGTTGGAAAACACTCCAAGCATACATAGGCAGACCACAATAGGAAGTGCGTAGAGAAGTTGACAATGATGATGGTATTTATAAACAACAAACATCAATCGGATTTAGAAACATCGATAACAGATATATATCCAACAGTTTGCTCCTCCCTCTAGCGCCATTTTGTGGATGCTAAAATCTGCAAAATGTGGTTAGAAATCTAACAATAAAATCTGCAGAATCGTTAGTATTTCAACAACAAATTAAAATATTTAACATCCTTATGAAATAATACATCATGTTCAAAATGCAAATAAATGACAAAAGAACTAAAGCAAAAGCATAAGAAAACATGATGCAAACTATCTCATATTGGATTGGTGTCACATGTGCTAGTGACCCTTTCCCAATCCTTGATCAAAGCTTAAGATGAAAATGCTATGAAGATGGTGGAGTGATGATGAACAAAATCAATTCTCAAACCAAGAGAGTGACTTTGCATAAAGATTGTGGAGGATTTGCTCAAAGATGAAGCTTGTATTTAAAGATTTTCAAAATGCTAAGTGTTGAAGAGAGACCAATGTGGGACTAAGATTAGACAAATGAAAGAAGGACACTTGTCATCATGTGATAGGCCAATGGATGTGCAAGATTTGGGAAGAGTGCCCATGAGAGGGAGAATTTGAATTTGAATTTGCAATAAATTTTGAGAGGGGGACAAGAAAAATAGCAATAAATGCAATGTTTGACTTATCATGTTGAGGGAAAATGAGGTTTTAATAAATCAATAAAATTGATTTATTGTGCAAGTGGAGATATCTAGATAATGCAAGTGGGGTGGGATTAACATTTAATCAGGGTTAGATGATGATTATGCTGATTTAATGCTGATTAGATGATTTGACTTTCAAGACCTTGATAATTGATTTATTTAAATCAAAAAATGATGGAATATGATTTAGGATTTGATTTAAATGGCTTTTTGATTTATTTAATTAAATGGATGATGCAAGATGAAGGTTGAATGATAATGTTTATTTGATAAATGAGATTATTTAATGAATGGATCTAATGCAACATCCCATTCAGTTGATGAATGAACCCGATCAAATGCAGAATGTAAATTTTGCATGTCTACAGTTGGAAACAAGTCTAGCAGTTTAAAAGTAGAGCTCCAAACGTCAAGTCTTAAGTCTAAGTCAGTGCGTAAGCAAACTGGTCACCTCTTTGTATCGGTAACTCATCATTTGAATTAGTCCCATATCAATCATCCCTTAGAGAACTTTGGATAAACGAAATGACGTGCCGCCATCCACTAACATGTCCTAGGATGAATCTTTCCTACAATGGGCATTATCTTTTGGCAATATGTTTCAGTTCTTATCCTTAGAAAATGTATCCTTTTTCCATTAGCGGTATTGAAGAGCATCAGTTTGTTTGTTTACTTGGTCTTTATCTTTTTTGACTTATCTTATTTGCGCTCATTCCAAGGATGTCTCGATGATATCCCAAAATAAAGGATTTATAGAAATAGGAATGGGGCAATGATCATTATCTTTTGTCTGCTGTGCTTGTTGGACATTCTTGTAATATAACCTCAGAAAATACTTGCTTTGTTAGGTATGTACGGAAGAGGTCTAGGGAAACTTTTGACTATTACATGGATAGGTTTACCTTCCTGTGTCTTGGTCCAAGGTGTCTGAAACTTCTGAAGTGCATCCTAGCAAGGTTTTCGTATGTCAGGTGTGAACAATAATACTCCTATCTGATTGTTGAGTCAAAGTCCATCACACTAGGTACCACACCATCCTGGTTTTCTATACCTTGATGCATCGTATCAGGTGTGTTATCAAACATAAGAAAATTTGGTCCTTTGAAAATCCCAATTCCTCAGCAAGTAATCATCAACATCATCATCATCATCATTTACATTTGTGTCATCTCGCATCTTGTTGAAATAACTTCTTCTTTTCTTACTAATCATGCTAACAAGGTACTATGACAGTTGATCATCATCACCATCATCGTCATCAATCCTGCATCCACATATCATTAGCATATTGCATACACATATCATATAGAAAGCATACCATATAGAAAACATACGCATGGCATTTTAACATATAAAAAACATCCCTCATAGATAGGTGCATCCATGCCATTGCATTTCACCCATTACATTGCATCTCAAAGACATTACATCAATCATTACATAAATATTCATTTGCACTTCATAAAATTTTCATATTACCATCATTTCATATAAATCATCACATAAGCACTTACAAAGCATTCCATCATCATTTTTAGCATAAACATAAAATATATAAGCATTCAATTCATCTTGCATAGCATCATGACATCATCTCACCACTTTACTTTCACATTGCATTACGCATTAGCATTAACATATCAATACATTACATACATCATCAATAATTACGTTTAGGCATCTAATTAAACCATCACATCATATCACATCGATCCATAAATTATCTCACAGATAAGCATCTTTCCACACATCATTGCATAGATCATATCATTTTACATATTAAAATCACATCATTGGATTGGCATAAAATAAATTATCATATAGTTAACATTGTTGCACATCATATTATAGGTCAGCATAATATAGATCTGTTAGTCATAATCATTGCATAAATATCATTAGAAATAAATGCATCCATTGCACAACATATAGAAATAAACCACCCATGCATAAATAAAAGCACATAGCACATCGCATCAAAATCGGCTCATGTATATCATTAATCATGTCACTGTCATAGTACAAAAAATAAATCAGATCACTATACATATATGTCAATCAATACAAAAGGCCCATTGGGCTATCAAAAATGAGCCCATAAGGCACAAAAAGTACATCATAGTATCTGGATCAAGCCCGATCCCCGTGTATGCTGCCCTCGCCCCTGTCACCGTGACCCTCTGGTGGTCTCTGGCTGGCCCGCCCTGAGTACTCTAGGATCCACGTTACTTTGGGTATGACATCATGGTAGGCCCGATGGTAGTACTCTATCTCTCAAATTGAATCCTTGTAGGATCACACTGGCACTGTACCCTAAGAGGAGGACGCTCTCATGCTCTCAATCTGCTGTCTGTGGCCTAGCTTTGTGGCTGCCTGTAGCTCCGCAGCCTGTCTCTACTACACGGCCTGATCTCTCTTTGCTCTGAGCTACTCTCTCTCAGCCCTTGCCTAATCTCTCTCCACTGTCAGCGCCTGAACCTGGGCCTACAACTATGCAATCAGTGCATCCTGACCGTCTGCCTATCCCTATCTCTGTGGCTGTGCCTGTGGCTGCACATGAACCTCACCCTCACCCTCGGCTCATGGTGGTGGGACAAGCATATCCTGTTGCTGGTCCTGCATGTGGACATCTCCTTGACCTGGCAGAACTGGGGGCACAACTGGTGGATCCTGTCGAATAGCGACCCTCAGTCCTCGCCCTTGTCCTCTCCCTCGGCCTCTGACCCTATGCACCTCTGGATCCTCACTTAGAATGGTCAACCATAGAGGAGGTCTGAACCAATCCCTGTAGGCCTGTGTACTGGTCCCTAGATTTTCTAAGCCCTGATCATAAGCCCAAGGTTGGGGCAACAGCTGCATGAAGCTGTTAACTGCCTCTGAGGTGGGAATGTCATGTCCCCATGATACCTGTGTCTAGCTATGAGCAAAGATGGCTACATAGTCATCATCTGATAATCCTATGGCTCTTTGAACTGACATTGTACGCATCGAGGTAGGTACCTCTCATTCATCGTGTGCTCCCGCCCCTGCATATATCAATGCTGGTGGTAATAGAATAGCTGATGCACATCATCGGCCCATCCAAGATGACCGAGGTACGGTCTCCAAGTAAAAATGAGCATCTCATCCAAGAACTTCCTCCAATAGGGGATCCCATGCTCGCCAGAGTGTGTGAAGGACACATCACCTCTATATCGTGTCACCAGGGCATCCTCTGCCCCCATCGGAACTAGAACAACACGTGGCCGCGGCTTAGAAATGTGCTCCCACGCCCAGACATGTAGAAGTGTCACTCCAACCCTCAACGCTCTGCCATCCATAGAAATGTACTCGTGCAAATCCCTATAGAGCGAAGCTAGGAGGATAGGTCCACATGCAAACCGAACTGGCCTGTCTCAGACCATCCTCTCCCAGCAATACCCCCAGCCGGGACTAAAATATCACCCTCGCCTGTCTAGGGCAACTAAACCCGAAATGATCGCTACTACTGCCCAGTGGAATGGAGGTGCTATAACTCTGTACCTCTCCAGATCGATCTGCCCCTCGCAGTAGATAATGTCTCGTGTGGTGAGGACTTTGGTGTAGCACTAGCGTCCCTTGTCCATATCGTATATCACTTGTCGGCCATGAACATGCAATCAAAGAATGCACCAAACATCCTCCAAAGTGACGATCGCCTCGCCAATGGGGAGATGAAACAATGATGTCTCGCTATGCCACCTCTCGGCCAGTATTGATAGCATCCCTAGGTGCGTGCGCATGGGCACTGCGTAAGCAATATGCCATAGTCCTGCAGCTCCAAGCCGATTCTGGTCCCTGTTGCTCAGGTCCCATAAAACACTCGCTAGGTCTCGTGATCGGTGCTCCCAAGAATAAAGCTCACTAGGCCCATCTTGCATCAAGGAAAGTTGTGCTAAAAAAAAATTTCCTAGTCGAATGCTCCAAACTCACTCCTAGCAATGCAATTTGTGAAGGCGTTGCAGTTTGAGTTTACTCAAACTCCACCGCACGATCCCAAAATGAACTAAACAGTGCCACTGCGGTGCACTTTAACCCCAGTGTTACAAATTTCATGAAAAGCGTGCCGCCGTGGCACACTTTTTCCAAACCGGCCCGCCGAGTCTGAGCCGATCCCGAGCCCAGCGACAGAGTTTTAAACTCTAAACTGCACTGATGTGGCACTATATAGCACTGTTGCGGTGCAAAACAGCCTGGAGCAGTGCAATTTAAACACCGAGCGGTGCTATAATAGTGCCGCTGGAGGTGAGCTCGCCTTTAAAGCAGTAATAAATGTAGTAAAAGAAAAAAACTAAGCTTCAGTAGGAGTCACATACCAGTGCCCCGATGCCAGGTGGCCGCTGGTAGGTTCGAACTCGGTCTGAAATGTATAGAGGAAGCTATTGTTGTGCCATATCGTCGGAGAGTCAGAGCTCGAATCTCAAGGTTTCCTAGCAGAGGTGTGTGAAAATGACTTGAAAGTGACCCCTCAAGCCCCTTTTAAGCCTAAAAATTAGGGTTTTTGACCCTCTAGGGCTGTCCTGCTAGGGTTTTGGACCCCCAAACCTATTTTTGTCCGTTCGAGGCTTGTTTTTCATCGTTTTATTGTGTTTAGACATGTTTTTAGCCTCCCGAACCCCTTTTAGACCTGTCGGGCACTTTGTCACCTTTTTCGCGAGATCACCCAAAAAATAAAAATTTTCGTTCGATCTCTTGAGGGGCATTATAATGGCATGTTTTCTCTCGCCATGCAGCAGTGGGGAAAGTTTTTAAATATCAAAATTTTTTTGCTTTGATGAAGATCGTTCATTCTTTGAACCAATGCAACGAGTGCATTGCTTCAAAGATGGGCAAAATGTAGACACGTAAAACATACTGATTGACATCGTGCATTCGATCCTGACTTACTAACATCATTTCTTCCTGAATCATCCCTCAATCTAACCATTTAATCATATCCCCCTATCTGATTAAATTCATCAATATTCATCTCTTAATTAAACAATTCATTTTGTCTAATTAAGTCACTTTCTCTTATTAATTAAATCAATCCATTTGATCTAATTATCCCTATTTAATTAAATAATCAATTTATTTAAATCTTCAAAGTCTATCCATTAAATTAAATAAATTAAAACCTTATTTGATTTAATCTAACACAACCCCTTTTAATTAAATAAATCAAAATCCTTATTTAATTAGCCTCTTATCATATTCCTATCTTATTTGATTTAAAAGAAATCCATAAATCTAGGTCAAATAAGTCACATCATCAAATCTCCTGTTAAATTAATTAACCCTTGATTAATTTAATCTAATCTCATGTCACATCCTCTAGATAATGCAAGTTGCACATGAAAATAGATTTAATTCATTTATTAAATCCCTATTTTCCTCACAAGGCATCTTTTGGAATATTCTCTCAATTTGAATTCAAAAAATTCCAAGTCAACATGTACATCCAACAAGGCATTTAAAACCTCTTACATGTCCTTTTGCCTTGAGCCATGTGGAATTTATTGAATTTTCCCTTCCCTCTTGCATGTCATTTCAACAAATTTGAATTTTAAATATTGGTATTTATTGGCACAAACCCCAAATCTTGCACAACCATCATCCATTCATAGCTTGACAAGTGGCATCATATCCTTGGATGAATGTTAGTCCCACATTGCTCAAATTGGGACATTCATCCATCTTGAAATCCTATAAATAAAGAGCTCATCTCCTCATTTCATCATCCACAATCCAAGCAAAGTTACCATGCTAAAATACTTAGCCATTTCCATTTATCAATCTTGAATTCTTAGCTAGGTTATTGCAGATTTTGGCTTGGAGCTCTCACCATTCATCATCAAAAGTGGATCAAACCTCTTCATCAAGTGAACATATTGAAGCTTGCAATCATAGGAATTGGGAAAGGACCAATTTTCACATCAAATTGGCACCAATTCCCCCATGGGATCAAGACTTTTCTTTTCTAATTAGGATTAAATCTTCATTTTATCTTTTGTATTGTGTTTTTCATCAATTTATTTCCTATTTTGAGTTTACAAATGGATTTCATAGGGAATCCTTGTTTTAGCTTGCAAATCCTTGTCTAACTCATTTATTCATGTTGTTTTGCAGGTACTAGGAAAAGGGTTCGCACATGTACATGTCAAGGATATTGAGAAAATTGTATTAAATGAAGGTTGATGGTTTCAGTGCTTGTGAACTATGTTTTGCTGTATGTTGTTTGAGGTCTAGGAGAATTCTTGTTGGTCTAGATTTCTCTTTGTTGAAGTCTTATGGTTCAAGAGTTGTGTTGCCTTGGTTCTGTTGAAGTTGGTTTTGACATTTGGAAGTATCGAGCTTAATTGATCTATGTGTTTTACACTGGTATGGTTGACCGTGTTTCAAGCACTACTTTCAAAGTTGATGAAGCGTGTTGGATCTATTATGGGTCCCAGTGAAGTGTGTGTTTGGGTTGACTTCATTCTAATTCCACCCTAGGATGTTTGGTGATGACCTAATTTGAATTTGAAGTTGGATGGCTGACTTTGTATCTTTTCAAGGTTGGAGAAAGTATAAATACAAGATGTGCTAAGCGATGAAGGTGGTACATAAGAAAAGAAGGAAGATAAGTGAAAGAGAAGACGTGACCTTGATTCTATTCTTAAGGTGTGTGAGTTAAGTGTGTGGTTGTTTAGTGTGAAGCTTAACGCCTTAGTTTTTGGATGGATTGAGCAGAAGGCTAACCCTATCATTCAAGCGAGTTGATCAATGATTGTGGTGGAATCTTCATTGCATTGGGATTGTTGTCTCTCTGTCACAAGTTGTCTTTGTCTTCTTTGTATCTTTGTAGAAGTGATCCCTTCGGGTTGTAGCCCTGTGGACAATTAGTCCTTATTTCAGGCAGTGAGCCTTATCTTAGGTAGTGAACCTTTTTGTAATCAGTTTTGATATTCTCTATAGTGTGAGTTAATCCTCATCGTGGTTTTTCCCTCATTGGGTTTTCCACAAAAAATTGGTGTTATTGTTTTTGTGCACTTGCATTTTATGGTTAATCACTTAATCAATTTATGTGTTAGTTCCTATAATCAAATTTAAGGTTAGAATTTGTGATAGATGATTCACCCCCCTCTCAGTTGTCCTATCCAACACATTACAATTTTCTCAATATCCTTGACATATACAACCAATAACCTGCATTCATGACATCAATGACAACAGTAACCAGTTGATAATCAATTGACCAGTTGACATCAATGACAACACCTTCATTCTTGCAACACACTTTTGGCACCAAACAAATTCAGTTGCCCCTTTTTTTGGGCCTAAGAAAATTCCTAAATTTTAGTTCAACTTTTGACTTGAGCATTAGATTGACAAACCATTTGCACTGTTGGAAAGATTTCAAAAAGTAGGTCTAACAAAGGTCCCTATAGGGATTTTGTATTTTTGACCATTTTTTGAGCCCATTCGAAATCTCTAGGTGCCTAAAAATTGACATTGAATATTTTTAAAGGGGTTTTAAAGACAAAACATCAAAATCTCACAAATGACAAATGGTATTGAAGTGATTTCTTCACCATTGGCTTAATTTCACCATTTTGGATCTCTGTGTAAGATTTCATGTGCATACATACACAAATGCCAACTTACTAAAAATAGTAACCTTTTATTTTTAGCCCTTCCAACTTTCTAAAAATAGTAACCCTCCCATTTTTATCCCTTTAAAAAATTTATTCACCAAAACTAAGAAAAATCAAAATAAACAATTTTTTGGGGATGCAAGATTTCTCTTACACCCTAGATGCTCCTGCATCAGACACCCAAGGTAATTTGAGAAGTGACCTTGTCACATCTCAAGTGTTTTGAGGAAAACTAAGACGGTCAACCTCTACCTTAGATAGTCATGGAAAATATCCAATAGGACTTCCTTTACACTTAACCAAGTATTCTTCATATTTCCTATTTCTTGTACTTCTACCCACATTACTATCCAAGATGTCTTCTATCTCCTCCTCTAAAGTAGGTGTTGAAACATTCCACTATTCTTTTATTAGTCCATCCTCCATATCTCCTTCATGATAATATGTCAAATCAACAGTGTTGAACACATGTGAGGTGTTTATCCCACTCAGCAAATCTACCTCATAGGTATTTCCTAAATCATGCTTCTTTAGGATCTTGCATGGTCCAAATTTATTCATTTTCAATTTCTTATATGTTCCTATTTGGAACCTTTCTTTCCTTAGGTGAACCATGACTTCATCTCTAACTTGGAATTCCTTATAACTCTGCTTTTGATATGCCTTAGCCTTGTACTAAGAATTAATCTTAAGATTTGATTTCTTACCTCTTCGTGTAAACTTTTGAGGTGTTCTACAAAATCTTCAACCTCAACAATGCTTTTATCTCCATTATCAATATTTCTTTACTTAGAAATATTTCATAGACTATTCCCATATACAATCTAGAATGGGGATTTACGAGTACTATTGAAAAAATTGTTTTATGAAACATCTTCCTATGGAAAAATCAAATCCCACCCCTTTTGTTTATATCCTACTAAGCATCTCAACAGGTTGCCCAAACTCCCATTTACCACTTTTGTCTACCCATCAATTTGTGAATGTTGTATAGAAATAAACTTCAAACCAGTCTTCAAATTCTTCCACAGTGTTCTCTAGAAATACCCAATGTAAATTTGGTATCTCAATTTGAGACTACTCTTTGGTAGACCATATAGTCTAACCACTTCTCTAAAAAATAACTCTGCGATGTGAACAACATCATTGGTCTTATGACATAGAATGAAATGTTCCATCTTTGAAAATCTTTCCACCACCGAATTTTTTTGAGTCATGTCCTCTCTGTATTATTGGTAAACCAAGAATGAAGTTCATACTAATATCTTCCCATGGCCTCTCTAGTATAAGTAATGGCTTATACAACCCAATATTTTGACTTACCCCTTTAGCCATATGACATACTCTACAAATCTACACAAAATTCTTCACATATTGGTGCAATTGTGACCAATAATAATTATCGTTTACAAGAGAAATGGTCTTATCTTGAGCAAAGTGTCTTGCCAATCCTCCACTATGCTTCTCCTTAATTAAGTTCCCTCTCGTAGAACTCTATAGAATGCACAACTAGCTTACTCTAAACAATGTAACATCCTAGATTAAGAAATCCAACTATCTTGTCCTATCCAAAGAATTAGGTTCCAAACAAGCCTTCCAGGCCTCTGCAAAGTCTGGATCTTTAGGATACAAACTCTTAATTTCATTGAACCCCACAACCTCTATCTTCATTTTTATCAATAAATTTTTCCTTCTGCTTAAGACATTTGCAACTCTATTTGAATTCCCACTTTTGTGTTTCAAAATAAATGTGTAACTCTACAAAAAATCAACCCATTGCAAGTGCCTTTGGTTAAACTTCCCCTGACTACTAAGGTATTGTAAGTCTTGATGATTAACGTATAAAATAAATTCTTTTGGAAACAAGTAGTGCCTCCATTTCTTCAAAGCTTGAACTATTGCATAAAGCTAATGATCATAGACAAAATATTTTCTCTTGGTATCATTCAATTTCTCACTAAAATAGGCAACATGCTTACTTTCTTGACTCAAAACAACTCCTATGACATTGCCACTAGCATCACAATATACTTGGAACACCGCATTAAAATATAGAAGCACCAAAATAGGTTGCTTTGTGACTTTATTCTTTAAAAAATCAAAACTCTTAGCTGCTCCTACAATCCATTTAAACTCATTTTTGTGCCCTCTCATTGTCTCTATTAGGGGTGCACAAATACCATTGAAACTCTAAATTTTCTATTAAAAACTTTCTAGACAATGAAATGATCTTACCTTTGTAACACTCCTTGGTGTAGGCCACTCAACGAAAGACTTTACTTTCTCTGGGCCCATCTTAAGACCCTCAACTAAGACTACAAATCCCATATATATCAACTCCTTTACAAAATTACGTTTCTTGAGGTTAATCAACAACTTCTCTTCTCTTGAAGCTTATAAATTTTTAGGGATATTTAGGAAGTTATCCTCCAGTGTCTTACTAAAATTAAAATGTCATCCAAATAAACAATGAAAAATTTACCCAAAAATTCTCTTAATACCTCATTCATGAGCCAAATGAATATGCTTGATGTATTGGTTTTCCCATATGGCATGACTAACCACTTATACAATCCCTCCTTGGTTTTGAGGGTCGTCTTCCACTCATCACCCTCTCTGATATGGATCTGATGATATCTACTCTTCGAGTCAATATTTGTGAAGTAATTATCCCCACTCAAGCAATTCATAATGTCGTCCATCCTTGACAAGGAAAATATGTACTTGATTGTAATCTTGTTAATGGATTGAGAGTCTATACACATCCTCCACTCTCCATCCTTCTTTGGTGCTAGTAATACAAGTACCACATATGGACTCAAGCTCTCTCAGATCAATCTTTTCCTCAACACTCATGGACCTGTTTGTTTAGTTCTTCATTCTCTGTAAGAGTCATTCTATGGGTTGCCTTATTTGGAAAACTGACTCCTGGTATCAAATCCATCTAGTGAATAATCTTGCTCATTGGTGGAAAACCTTTAGGTACATTATCTAACATAATGTCTTGGAATTCTCCTAGCAAATTTGAAACTACTACTGGTACATCTTCTTCTTTTTTGACTCTAGGAATCAACACAAAGAACACATGCTCATGCTTCATACCATCTAAAAATTTCCTTCCATCTACCAAACAAACTCTTCCTTTACTACATATATTTTCTCCTACCTCCTTTAAAAGATTCAACTTATGATAAACTTCATCCTTTGTCAGGGAATATGTGTTAGCATGGCCATCATGGACAACACACTGATCAAACTTCCATGACATCCCAAGTAATAAATTACATCCATCCATAGGAATGATGCCAAATGGTACCTCATCATGTGGTAATTTCCAATATTTAAATTTACTAAACATTGTTTATTGACCAAAGCTCTATAGTCTTTCTACAACCATGCAATCTGTTATGGATGTGGGTGCCTCTTCCTTTCCAACTACAAATTTTTAACCATCTCTTCTAAAATGAGATTATCTATGAGCTAACACTATCAATTCAATAACATCACAACATTTACCTCCATCTTTGCACCTTGTGCAAAATTAAATCTTCCTTTGAATTGGTTCCTTTTCTTCATTCAATAATGCTCTCCTAATAACTAGAGTCTCTCCTCTTTTTGAATCTTTAGAATGCTCAAATTCAACTTCCTCATCTATATGCACAACTGATGCATTACCTTTAGGTATCCTATTTTTCCTTCATTGATGTTGTGGACACTCGTAGGATCAATGCCCTTCTCCACATTGGAAATAGGTTCCTCTAAACCCTCCTCTCCCAAGGCCTCACCTAGGTCTTCCTATTCCTCTTTGTTCACTATTATTCTGGTCGCGAGGCAATAAGAATTATCTCCTCTTTAGTTTCTACTAGGACCAACTTCTTCATTATTCTTTTGATATTCATTTAGTCCTCCATGGGATCTTCTTCTAGTCCTCCCACTATGACCTCTTCCTCTTTGCTAGCTTTCAAACCTTCTATTTAGCTTCTCTTCTACCTTTAGGGAAAATTGATAAGCATCTTCTATTGTGGTCATTTTGACCAAACTCAACTCTTCTTGAATACTTTGTTTCAACCCATTTATATAGTGAGCTACCTTTTCCTTGTTTGCCTCTAAATGGCTTGTTCTTGATTATGACCTTATAGAAATATGTTGTGTACTCCTTAATAGAATTACCAGCTTGCTTCAAACCTTGCATCTTTTTCAGTAGATCTAACTCATAATTTATAGGAATCAACTATCTCTTTAACTTCACTGGACCATTCGGTCCCATCTCGTGATTTTATCTTTACCTCTTCTACTTCTTTCTAATTGTATTTATTTCAACCAAATGTTTGCATGACCTTTCAATTTGGTCTTTGCAAATATGAACCTCTCAAGATCTTTTATCTTTTCGTACTCAAAGTACTCTTCCATGCCATTGATCCAATTGATCAATTCTTCTAGATTGAGATTTCTAGAGTATGCCAAAACTTAAATCCTTTTCCTTTTTCCAATCTTGGAGATGGCCTTCAATAATATGACTTGTTCACATTCTTCCAGTTTGTCTTGTTCTTCTTCATACTATGCTTCTTCAAATTCATCTTCACTTTCATCTCCTCTTCTAAGATCAGTTCCTTTACTCATCTCCTCTTGAAGTGCTTGAACTTGTCTCTGTAGGGCTCTAAAACCCTCTTTTGGTACTACAATATTTCTTCCACCACTGTGATTTCTTCATGGGGGCATTTTGATCATTTATCTTACATACCCACAACCACAAGTCTTGGTGCTAACTAACTCATGTTTGACTATCTGTTTACACACTCAAGAACTCCTACTTTGATACCACTTGGTGTAGGAGGATTCTCCTTGAAACACAACCTTACACAGACAAAAAAACTAGGAACAACAAACACACCACTATATTATAATTTCATGAAATAATCTACATACATGCAATCAAATGCAATACAACTATCTTGTTAGAAGAATGCTATTACAAAAATCTAGGCTGCAAATACATGCAAAAAATTAGACATGTAAGTTTGTGAATGGCAATAATGGCCATTGAAATCCCAACCTCCATTTTGTGCTGAAAAGTAAGAATTTCATCTACCTTCTCATCTAGAATGAATCCCTTTCCATTCATAACCACTTTATATTCTTTTCTACTTGTCAATGAACTATCACTTCCATTTTTGGTGCCAAATAGATTCAGATGCCCCTTTTTTTGGGCCTAAGAAAATTCCTAAATTTTAGTCCAAATTTCAGAGCCATAACTTTTGACTCGAGTATCGAATTGAAAAATTGTTTGCACCATTGGAAAGCTCTCAAAAATTGGAAGGTTCAAATTAGGTCCTTTTATGAGACTTTTATTTTTGGCAATTTTTCAAGCCCATCAAAAACCTCACTAGGTGCCTCAAAATTGACTTCAAATGAATACTTTTAAAGGGGTTTTGAAGATAAAAACCATTCATTTATTACAAATGAGAAATGGTATTGAAGTGATTTCTTCACCACTGGCTTCATTTCACCATTCTAGAGCTCTATGTAAGATTTCATGTCCATATATGGACAAATGCCAACTTACTAAAAATAGTAACCTACTATTTTTATCCCTTCCAACTTACTAAAAATAGTAACCATGCTATTTTTAGCCCTTATGGAGAATTTACTCACCAAACCTAACAAAAATCAAAATAAATAATTTTTTTTGGGATGTAAGTTTTCTCTTACACCCTGGATGCTCCTACATCACAGTCACTCCCATCTTAGTCATCCAAGTGGAGTAGTATTAGTTTATCTTGACCCCTACCCCTTCAATGGATAAGGATGAAAATTCTCATTAGGTAGACCTCCCATTCCTCCTAAGTTTACCCAACCTTTGATGGTGCCTCATGTTCCCTCACATGTCAGTATGGGCAACCGTGGAAAGGCACCTATATTGGGTAAAATTTCCCAACATATTTTTTATCCTCCTATGGCTCTTGTTGTTACTCAACCTATTCCTCCAATAGCGAAAGGAAAGCAACCTAGTGGATAGAAATATTCCCATAACCAATCATGCGTCATCCTCTAGTGGTTCCTCCTATTCCTCCAACTTCCCACTTGATAAAAAGCGAAAAGGCACACATGACACATGATATGCCACATGCACCCCGGATCTCTTGCCTTTCACCTAAAAATACTATAATTCCTCCTATTTTAGAAGTGAAGGTAGCTTCATAATTAGAGTAGAGTGATACCCCTCATACAACTATGTCTAGGACCCACCATCGATGTAACCAACTTGTGCATGAGTGAAATCATTGTCGATATGGATTATTTTGCAAGTAGGATTTCATGGATATTCTTGATATTGAGTTTCCCCCTCCCATGTGATCACTTCTAGATCTAATTATTCCTCCTCATCCTTATCTACCTAATAGTGCTCCTTTTTAATACCTTCTATCTCTCATGATATTGATGAACCCCCTTAAAAGGGTGAAAGTTTTCTTAGCTTTGTCGATGGACCTATTAACACTATGATTTGCACCCAAGCTAAAATCTATTCCAACTAATCATGTGAAACATGGGAACTTTTATGAGGCTGTAGCTCACCTATAACAAAAAAGGACCTCCAGAGAAAGTTGGCTCTTTATTGAATAACACCTAAACTACTATTTTTCTTCATTGAGGAAAAGGTGAGAAAATTGAAGCTTATAAAAGAAACTAAAACTTCTATCCTATGGTGGTACACCAAGCTGACTGAAAGACATGCAAAAGAAGTTTAGCTACACTTTTCAGTTAATAGATTGAAAGAGGCTTACACAACTCATTTCTGCATATTGTTTACATAAATGCTTTATAAGATGATGCTAACACGAAATCCTAGAGGGAAAAGAATATTTCACAACTAGAACTCTTGCATTCTTCACACAACTCGTAAGCTGTAAACATATATCTTCTTGCAACAAGGTGCTTCTAGTAAGACAAAAATACAAGGAAAAACACAAATTTCACAGGTAGATCGATCAATCACCATAAAGACATGCACAAAAGTAGGCAAGTAATGAGAGGGAAAAATAAATCAATACTATTAACATCAAGGTACTCACTGTTTACATGATAGAATGAGTTGCAAAGAAATGCTGAAGTTTGATGAAGAATTGTAGAATAACTATCTCCATAAATCTGTAAATTGAGAACTAACTCAAAATGAGTTACATGAGTGAATATATCACACAACCCAAGTAGTTGCACCAAAATAGGAGCAAGCAACTACCTTGGGTCGGATGCACTAGAAAAGCCTAGAAATGAGGCATTAGATTCCTCATAAAACAACCTCCAACATGTGAGGAAAAAGTTTTTGGCCATACCAAACACCTAAGCATGCAAAACCACCAACAAAGTGCATTAATACCCCTACAAATGTGGGTACATGTCTTCAAACTAAAAATAACTCGCACTATATACCCTCCATTTGTTTGAAAGCATAACTCCCACTAAATGTTGGTAATCTCCATCATTTTGCATTTACTTTTCAAAATAACAAAATAATTTAAGGCTTATAATTGCACCTTAAAGTTATTTTGCTTTACAATAAATACATATGCAAAAGATAAAAATTCAAAGAAAATTTTGCAAGCATGCTGAGATGGAAATTCAAGCTGAGGTGGTCTTCATATGTTGAGGTGGCATACATGTGTTACAAAAGTCACACAAGGGTATGATGTGGCATCACATTATAAAGTTTGCAAAGAAAGCTACAAGGCACAAAATATTTGCATAATGAAAATAATACCCATTGTGAGGACCCACGACATATTAAGTTGGCATTGATTTTTATAAAACAATGGAAAAAAATCCATTACTTGTTGACCTTCATTAGGGTTTGAACCCTAAAACAAAAAATGAAACTTCATTTATTTTGAAAGAAACTTCCTGAAGAAGCTCTTCTGCCGCCGAAGGTTTGTATGGAAAGGAGTTTTCTGATGTTAGAGAGGCATTTACTTTCAATATGCTGTCGATTCCTCTCCATGACATCATTTGTAAGAATTTTTAGAAGAAAAATTTCAAGAAATTATCTTCATTTTTTGTTCATATAGTCCCTTCATGGCTATGACCTCTTATAGCTATTGTCGCTCATTTTTTATGTGCTTTTCTTTGCTCTCGTTTCACTCTTCTATTGGCCGCCATAAGATTTTTTTGGAACCTTGTCCATGAAAGCTTGAAAAAGATTTTGCAGCTTCAAATGCTCTTCACAAAAGCAACACAAAGAGACTCTTAGGTAAGCCATCAATAAGATTATTCTGTTGTTTATAACTTTTCTTGCGAAAGAAAAAATAGCTTGAGCTTGAGTAAAAAATGTCAAATACTTTGAATCTTGTATTTTGTTTCACCATAGTCACTGTATTCAGCTTTCCTGTATAACTCAAAGCATTTTTCTAAAGGAATATGAGTATTTATGAAAAAAGAAAATCCTCACTATGAACACACAGGCTGCAGGCCTCTTCTCTTAGCTTGATATTTCTATATTCTTCTTTATGGGAAAACTTTTGTGCATTTGTTGGTGGAATGACTTCTATACCTTTTACAAAAGGTAGAAGCTTTGACCCCCAAGGGTTTGAGATGATTTGAAAAAACCCTTTATTTATTTCTGTATCTGCTCGTTCTATAGATTACACCAAGCATTTGGCCATTCTTTTATTTATGTTTCTCTTCTATTATAGCCATTGTTGTATATTTTTGTATAGGTCGACTATACTTTCTTGTGTATACTTCCTATAGGTCTTCATACTATTTTACGATCCTAGGTATATATGCATTTCGTGTTTTTCCCTTCCTTTGCTTTTAAACCTTCTTAGTTAATAGAAATGAAAAGAATTTCTGAGAAAACTCTAACATTACACTTTCTTGAAGAAAAGCTTCCATTTTGCAAAGAACGAAGCTAATGAGAAACCCCCAGGTCATGGTTATGCATTCTCTGTACCTGGTATTTGAATACATGTTACCTTTAACTTTTAGCTATTGAGTTTCTTAGTCATCCGCGTTCTCAGGCATAAAGAAAGAAACCCAACTGGGTTACTCCAAACCCGTGTCCTCCACTTAAAATAGACTTTTATTCATTTAAATTACTTTGTATTTGAAGTGACTGCACATATTTCGTTGTGATTTTCATTTATACTTACTTGCATATGCATTTCACTTCATATAGATTATGCACTTGAGTTGTCTTCTTATTCAAGGTTGTTCTCCAATAATTTATATTTTACAACTGCCATGCCATTTTATGGTTGCTTTTCAAGAACCAATTGTAGGAAATTGCCTTGCATTCTTTGCTCATTCATTTTCTATTCATTGTTCCTCCATAAATTGACAGTCTTTATTAAACAATTTTCTCCTGTTTTGATGGTGAATTTTATTGGCCACTAAGCTTAGGAAAAATCTCATAGTTTTAAAATTATCATCAAATCCGCCTTTTACATTTGTAGTTGCCACTGCATATATTACTGTCATTGTATCTTTAATTACTCTAAATAACCACCATTTAATTATGACTGATTTACCTTTTTATCATCCATTTTTTGATGTCACTTGCAGTTGATATCAAGGAAAAACAAACATATATACACTATACTGAATAAGTGCATATACTCCACTACATTACTCAATGTTGGTTAATCATACCTCTAAGGTACTATTTTGCATCAGTGTTACCATGCCCCCATATGCACTGTTGTTTGAGCTAGCATATTACAACATGATCATTATGTAACTGAACTCATCATTACATTTCTGTTTTTACATCTTGATTTTAAGGGCTATGAAATACCTGTCTTCATACTTCATAGCACCCTTTGCTACAACTACTCCATTATAGTGATCTCATATGTATGAATTGATTTATTGCTTAATAATCATTTTATGCTTTTCATTATACTTAGTTACTGTAGTAGAGTTGTATATGAAGTCATTTGACTTTTGCAAACTGATGCCTCTCCTGAGAGCACCTTCTGATTTAAATCTTGAATGCAAAGAACTAGATGCACTTTGTATGTATATAATGTCATGATATCATTTATGCTCTGTCTTGCATCATTTGTCCATAGGACTGATCATTCTTGCACCATAACATAGAACACTAATAGAAAACACTTGACTTCCAGGTACATCACCTCATTTAGGAATTATGCTAATGTTTAAAGGTGATACAATTTATTTTGGCATTTTCTACCTTTTTCTTTAGAGATCCTTCTTATTGGCACTAAAATGCCAGATTGGGAATCTCTAGAGGAGACGAAAAAAATGTTAGAACAAAATTGTATGATGAGGCAACAAAACATAACTACATACATAAATTGGTACTACTCATATGCATATAAAAAACAAGGTATAAGTAAAGATCCATGTTGAATATCTCATTTTTTCAAGCATGTTGGGCTCAACTCTTGTAGGAGCCTAATTTTACCCTACATGCTGAATTAGGATGAATTAAACAAAGAAATGATTACACCTGTAGCTACACATAGAGCAAACTGTTAGAAAAATATGTATATATGTCTGAAGGGCTTGATGATCCTGTGTTCTTTATTTGGACATGTAAAGTTTGTTTGTTTGAATCATGTGAAGGAAAATTTATACACTAATGGGTGCATGTAAATGTAGTGTTAGGAGCCTTCATTGCATAGAGCACAACTCTAACATCATTGCAATTTTTAGATGCAGGGGTTGGAAGTAGGGAGTTATGGAGGAGGCAAGAAAACTTGAAACGAAAGACAAAGCATGACAATAGACTCTGACTAGTCATCAGGAAATGACTGGCCTCTTCCCCTATATGTGCAGTTTTGTTCTTTTAATCTATAAATGTATAAATTTCACTTCATTTCCATTGAACAAGTTAAGTCTCACGGCTTGTGTGAGGAAAATATATACTCTTGAATCAATAAAGATTACTTTTAGCAAGATTTGTGTAGATCTTTTCAATATTGTATGCACTTGTATAAATGCAATAATCTGTTACTGAAAGTTGTAATCTCTTTGATTTTTATGTTTATACAATTGAATGCAATATAGAGAAGATAGATAAGAAATGTACTTCACTTTTAGTTTGCAAACATTCTAGACTTAGTCAACTTGAGAAAATAACAAAATTAGTAACATTTTTGGCGACATCTACTATATTTTTTCCTACTAAACATCACGACCAACTTCCTAGACTATTCATTGGGCATGGGGTCACTCAGAAAACCAAAAAAGATCTGGAAATAGCTTGAATCAATGTTGTAACTCCATAAAGATGACTCATAACATCTTGGAATTTATTGAAAACCAAACTTACAGAAAGAAAACTATCTAACTGTGTTGAGAAGCACTTAGGGAATCTAAAAACAACAACTAAACTAAGGTGCATCAACACTTATTGAAAACAAAAACGTCTAAACTAACATAAGTGGTATAGATGAAACCTCAAAGCAAAGCTTGAGGTGTATCCCATTTAATGGGATATGAAAAATCTCTCCATCCATCTTGCACAATTGTAATGAATTGTGTTCCTTGCACTCTGTTATAACAAATGGGCCAGTCTAGAAGCTATCAAACTTCGTATGATTTCTTGGCCTACTTTTCAACTCATCCCATTTGAGTACAATATCACCTTCTCTGAAAACTCTGGTTGTTTCCCTTTTATCAAAAACTCTTTTAGTTTGGAGTTGATGATACTCCAAAGACTTCATAGCTTTGTCTCTTGTATCTTCCAGCTCCATGAGCTGAGCATATCTAATTGCTAAGGGATCTTGTTCTTCAAACATTTCTAGCTGTCGTATAATGTCAAGAGTTGGAAACTCTATAGACAAAGGTAATCTAGCTTACTTGCCATAAACCAACACATATGGAGAATTTCCAATAGAAATTTTGGGAGTTATTCTATCTGCCCATAAGGAAGATTTCAGCTTGGTGTGCCAGGCTCTCTAGTTGTCCTCCATTATTTGTTTAATGATTCTAATCAGGTTCTTGTTTGTGCTTTCAACCAAACCATCACCCTGAGGGTAATAATTTGATGAAGTGTTCAAATATATTCCATTCTTTACTATCCAATCAACCACTCTGAGTCCCACAAATGCCAAGGCATTAGCTGAAATGATTGATTCAGGAACACCAAACCCAATTATTATGTCATCATAAAAGTTCAATACAGATGCTTCATTGGCTTCTTTCAAGGCTACTGCCTCAGTCCACCTTGTGAAATAATCTATAGCAGTGAGTACCCACTTGTGTCCAACACTGGAAGGTGGGTTTATGGGTCTAATAAATTCAATGCCCCATCTCATGAAGGGTTGTTCCACTTGAATTGGCTGCAAAGGAAATGTTGGAAACTTTCCTTTCTTGCAAATATTGCACACTTCACTCACTTTCTAGCCCATGCATGTGCATCCTTAAACATGGTTGGATAGTAATAGCTATCTCTCATAATTTTGCATGTTGTTGTTCTTGGGAAAAAATGACCCCCTGTAGTTCCATCATGGAATTCATTAAGCACCTTTTCAATCCTATCCTGATCAATACACCTCAACAGAACACCATTGAGATCTTTCCTGAATAAAACATTATCAATCAAGACATATGGAATGGACTGTAACCTGAAATATCTTCTCATAGCTTTGTCTCATCCTGGTGGACATTCACTAGTCTATAGAAAATTTGTCATATCATGCACCCATCCTACTGCTAATATAGGTACAACATTCTGATCCTAATTATCAATGACTAAAACAACCTCTGTTTCTGCTTTCTCTTCACTTTTTGGAGTTGAAGCAAGCTGTTCACAGTCCCTTGCCTCTTACAAGCTTTGTGATCTTGATATCCACAAAAAATTCCATAACTTTAGTGATCCATCCAACTCTCTTTTCATTGAGATCTTTACTCAACAGGAACTCTTTCACACTCAGATGTGCTACCATCAAATGAATTTTATTGTTGGAAATCAATGGCTTAAATATTTTTAGGCTTCTTATAGCAACCAAAACATGTTTCTCCACAAATGAATATCTTTTTTCATAATTTGCTAAGCTTTGGCTGAAAAATGCAATGGGATGCTCTAAGCCCTCATTATTTTGTTGCACTAGCATTGTTGAAACAAAATCTATACTGCCAAATGCATACATAATAAAGTCTTTTGTGAAATCTGGGTTTAATAGTGTGCGAGCTGATGCTAAAGCTTCTTTAATGGCTTCAAAACCGTGCTTAGCTTCTCTAGTCCAACTGAAAACTACATTCTTTCTTAACAAAGTAGTCAAAGGTTGTAAAAGGTTTGCAACATCAGGTATAAACCTTCTCAAAAAGTTGATTCAACCTAAGAAACTGTGCAACCCTTTCTTGTGATTGGATAAAGGAAGTTCTAATATGACTTTGACTCTCTCAGGGTCAATAGTAATTCCCTATTTTGACACTTTGTGTCCTAACAACTTACCCTCATGAACATTAAAGATACTTTTCTTGGGATTAAGGGATATTCCATATTCCCTGCATCTTTCAAACACTTGTTTTAAATGCAACAAATGTTCATCAACATTTTTTGAGAAAACTATGACATCATCTAGGTATATGAGCACAATTTTATTGATTAAGCCTTGAAAATCCATGCCCATAGCCCTTTGAAAAGTGGCTCTAGCGTTGGACAGGATGAAAGGAATTCTCTTATAGGCCATAGTGCCCCATTTTTTTGTGAAGGCAGACTTGTATTGGTCCTCCTCTTTGACCAACACTTGGTTATAACCAGATTATCCATCAAGCAGAGAAAACCTCTCAGAACCAACAACCACTTGAAGGATTTTCTCCATGGAGGGTAATGGGTAATGGTCTTTTAGAGATGCTCTGTTAAGATCTCTAAAGTCTACACATAATTTGATCTCATCATTTTTCTTTCTAACTGGAACCAGGTTAGAAACCCAGGAGGTGTGTTTAATTGGGAATATAATACCCCCTTCAACTAGCTTAGTTAGTTCTTTAATCATTAAAGGTTCAAGCTTGGGTTTCAAAGGTCTATGCTTTTGTCTTACAGGCTTTGCATTGGGTTCTAGTTCTATTGTATTTTGAGCAATTCTTGGGTCAAATCCTTTCAAGTAAGAATAATCCCAAGCAAAAGAATCCTGAAATTCTTGGCATAAAGCAATGAAAGCCTTCCTATATTCAGCTGAACAATTTTTTTCTATTTTAAGAAGTTTACCTTTAAATATCTCCAGCTCTTCGTAATGCTCCTCTTTAATCTGAATGCTGGTTTTGTTCCTTTTCAGCTAGTCATCAGTACTAAAAATGGATTCTAATGTAACTAGACCTCTTGGCAACTTATTTGTCTTAAGCAGAATAATCTGATCCTCATATTGCTATTTTAACTTTTCCTGATTTACAACATAAAATTGATCTTCCTCCAACAAGAAACTTAGAATCTGTTCATCACTTTCAAAGACTTGCCAATTAATATTGTTGTCAAGGATAGAGGGCCTAACAACTATTTTAACATGTTTTTGTACCTTCTCCTTTCTAATCTCATTGGGTAGGTCAAACTGAGCACCAATTGCAGCCAATCTATCCGCGTGCTTATTTTGACTCCTAGGGACTGAAATTAGATTAAATGCATTAAACTCATCTATCATATCCCATACTCTATGTTTATAAGATTTCAAGGTATCATTTTTTGTTACATTTAACCCTCTCACCTGATTAACAATTAGTTCGTTGTCCCCAAACACTTGCAAGCAACTTATTCCTCTTCTCCTTGCCCATTCTAAGCCCTGAATGAGTCCTTCATACTCAGCAGAATGTTAGAACAAGAAAAGGAAAATTTGAAAGCAGCATAATACCTATCACCCTGTGGAGAGATCAACATTGCACCTGCACCAGCTCCATTTATGCTTTTGGAGCCATCAAAGTACATTTTCCATAGCTCATCTTGTTGTGGTAATTGCTATTTTTCCTTCTTTTCGAGGTTTGGCATCTCTGTTTCTGGTTCATGCAACACATAAATACCCAATCTAGCTTCCTGAATGAGTTCATTTGGATTGTCTACTATATTTTCTGCTGCCCACTCATTTAGCAGCACCTTAGGTATACTTTCAGCTTGCGGCTCTTGAGTTGTAGCAAGCTCACTATCTTCAAAAACAACATAGTTAGCATTAAGTACACTTGGTACATAAGCTTCAATGTGATCCTTTGCCAATGACTCTGATTTTATTGTCACTTTTGTTCCATACCTAGTCCTAAAAAGCATATGGGACTAGTCAAAAGATAAATATTCTCCAATTTTTATAGTGAAGTCCCTTGATAAACACAAGGCAAAGAATGGAGGTAAGTCAATGATAAAAACATCCCGTGGAATTGAAAAATTTAGACAAGCATGTAATGTGAGTCCCAAATCCTTGATAACACCAACAATATTAACTACTGTCCCATGTAACTGAAGCACTCCTTTCTCAAGGGTTTGGTATTTTAGTCCTAATTGGTCTGAAATCTTTTTTGGCATGACTAAACTACTGGATCCACTATCAACCATACAATTATGAACTAGTTTTTCTCCTACAATCAATGTCACATAGAAAGGAGGAGGCTTGACACATTTTTCATACTCTTTACTTGGCTATTTTTTTTGTTGTATATCACTATCCTAGGGTACATTTGTAAAAATGACCTTAACTGTATCAACTCAAGGTTCACTAGTCACTGCTTTTTTAGTTAAGGCAGACTGTAATAACTCTTTTTGGCTTGGGATTGCCAAAGAGTCCTACATAAACATTGTGATATTCATTTTTTTCATATTCTCGACAATATTGAAGGGAGCATCAAAATTTACCTTCTGTTGTATCCTTGCAACAACAGGCTCAATTTGCAAGTGGGGTTGCTCCTTGGCAGCTACTTGTGGATTCCTCTGCAAAATGCGAGTCACTTGTGATGTAGATGGTTATGTAGCTACTGTTTTTCCTTTGTTAGCTTCATACTCAAGTTCAAAGGATCTTTTCTTTGATCTTGTGTTTGCAACAATTGGAGAATCATTTGCATTGACTCCACATAACTCTTCTCCCTGCTAGTTTAATAGAGTAGCATCACTTGAAGGTTGATATTGTTGTTGTAAGGCTCCATCATTAGGTGTGTTCTGTTGTGAATTTAAAACACTCTGCACCATTAAATATTGATTGATGATTCCATTTGAACAAGTGGCCTGATTATGAGGCTGGTTGCAAGGATAGTACCATTCATAATCTGTAGCCAAGTTGTTCTGAATAGGGACAATGTCCTTAGCTACACTAATAGGAGTAGGATTATATACTTGAAAAGGCCTTGTATTAATATTGTATCTTGGACCTTAATAATTACCTTGATAAGGATACCTATTGCCTTGATACTACTATTGCTGACCTTGGTAAGGCTGATTTGCAGCCTGATTCTGCTGTTGATAAGGTCTATTATATGATTGTTGCTTCTCTAAGCTTACCAGCTTATTACCAAAAGTCTGAAGCAAAATTTTGATCTCTTGTAGCTCCTGAGATGAACTTGGAGTAGAATTTTCTTGACTTGTTGCAGCTGGAACAACATCTGATGATGCTGGTACAACTGGAAAAGGTGTAAAAGGTGGTATTTGTAGGGGCATACTAGGTTTAACTTTAGGAAAGGTAGGCATTGGTGGCCTAGGAGCAATCTTACTTGCCTGAATTAAGCAGTTTTCTACCCTGATTGCTACCTCATATGCATTTGGTAAAGACACTCTTCCCATTGATTGTGTCATAACTGCTATTTTAATGTTTATGGATTTTAGATAGTACAAGAAGGCATGGTCAGGAGAAGGCCTCACAGTAGCTAGGTTTTTGTCCCAAGTTTTCTGAAATCTGAAATTGAAGTCTATCATCTACTCCTGAGGAGCTCTCTTTATGGTTGTTAACTACTCTACTAGTGATAGGTGGTCAGACTTATCTTGAAACTGCTTATGCAGCTTGTCTCCTAATTCATCTTGAGTTGCAATAGACCCAACCTACAGACCTCTAAACCACTGCAATGCCTTTCCTTTAAATGAGGCTGCAAGCAATTTGACAACTATATTTTCTTGGGTTATATGGTGAACCCCATAGAGAGATGCTACATCTCTGATGTGTTCAATAAGAGTTGTTTGATCTTCTCCTATGAAAAATGGCAAGCTTTTTAAGGTTGCTATAGGGATATCATCATGTTGGGCCAAGTTCAATGGACTACCTCCATTGAATGGCACAAAGGGCTGATTTCTAGCCATTTGCACAACTAGAGGTTGACTAATCTGAGCTGAAATAACAGGGATTGAAGTTGCAGGTGCAACTGAACTGGCTATAAAGGCTGGTCTGAAACTTGGAGGGGTTGATTGAACCCTTTTTGAGATAGAGACTCTTTTAATAGACCTACTTTTCCTTCTAGGTGGAGATAATTGTAAATATTCAAAAGATTATGAGCTTCTTGTCTGAATATTTTTCATGTAAAGCTTAACAACACTAGTTTTTCAAAATTTACCCACAGTGGAAGTCGACAGATATGCAAAAATCTACCTCTTAAAGGCTTGAAAAGGTTGGCAGCATATCAAAACCAACAATGACTTATGTTTTTCTGAACTGTTTGATTCGACAATCCCACCGGGCATGGCAAAAATTGTTAACACTATGATTTTCACCCAAGTTGAAACCTATTCCAGCTAATCATGTGAAACATGGGAAATTTTTTGAGGCTATGGGTCACCTATAATAGAAAAGGACCTCTAGAGAAAGCTGACTCTTTATTGAATAACACCTACACTACTGCTTTTCTTCACTAAGGAAAAGGTGAGAAAATTGAAGCTTATAAATGAAACTAATACTTCTATCCTAAGGTGGTACACCAAGCTGACCGAAAGACATAAAAATTAGTTTAGCTACACTTTTCAATTAACAGATTGAAAGAGGCTTACACAACTCATTTCTACATATTGTTTACATAAATTCTTTATAAGATGATGCTAACATGAAATGTTAAAGGGAAAAGAATATTTCACAACTAGAACTCTTGCATTCTTCACACAACTCATAACCTATAAACATATATCTTCTTGTAACAAGGTGCTTCTAGTGAGACAGAAATACAAGGAAAAACACAAATTTCACAAGTAGATCGATCAATCACCATAAAGACATGCACACAAGCAGGCAAGTAATGAGAGGGAAAAATAACTCAATACTATTAAAATCAAGGTACTCACTGTTTACATGACAAAATGAGTTACAAAGAAATGTTGAAGTCTGATGAAGAACTGTAGAATTACTATCTCCAGAAATCTACAAATTGAGAACTAACTCAAAATGAGTTACATGAGTGAATATATCACACAACCTAAGTAGTTGCACCAAAATAGGAGAAAGAAACTACCTTGGGTCAGATGCACTAGAAAAGCCTAGAAATGAGGCATTAGATGTAGGAAAAAATGAGTCATCTTAGAACGAAACATCTAAGAACTGCAGTTCCTTCAGTGATTTTAATTCCTTCAAATTGCCTCAAAGACACATACTACTATGCCATAAAGTGAAAATTGGCACAGTTGATTTCCCTCATTAACTCTTATAAGAAAAGCACATGCAAAACTTAACCAGATTCAACTCTTATACACTGATTCAAATTACAGAACCAACCAACATGAAAGACAAACACATGAACACACAAATTTATGTGGGGAAAACCCTTTCGGGTAAAAAACCCCACACTCCAAAAGCCCAGATCGCCATTGTATTATTCATGCAACATAAACAGTTACAAATACAATATTGGGCTCTAAGCCTTTACAGAGTTACATCTTGTTCATCTTGGAGAAATATCTGATAGCATAATAGATCAAGATCCTCGCACTATGACAATACTCTCACACAACATACAATGCAAATCCATCTCCTCTAATCAGCCTCTTGGCCTCACTAGCTAGCCTCACAACCAACCCAACCTTCACATTCTTCGCTTCCTCTCACCTTCTGAATGTTTCCAGAATTGTCATATAAATACAACATTTGTTATACATTCCTTCATGTCGGTAAAAAACAACTCTATGTCAGGTAAATACAACTATCAACCTCATATTCCAAATGTTGGTCCAATGAATCGTTGATTCACAACAACGATGTGAAATAAAAAAATGACTCCATGCCACGTGTCAGCACATCATTCATTCACTGTTGTTGACCATCACATTATTCCATCTTTTCCCATCGCTTCCAAGCTTAACCGCTATACCGCAAACCATATTACAAGTCTCCGCGAGACCGCAATTTACCATTCTTCCAGACCACCACTTTACTGTAGGTACCATCTACAGACCCTGTGGGTCGGTGGTAACAACACCACACTATTGTAACCTCTTCCAAATCCTATCGCGATGTGGTGGTAACAACACCACACCACCGCAAGAGGTCTCCAACACAGCCGCGGGGTAGTGGTGATACCGCGCTACCGCCAGACAGTCAAAGGACTCTCGAGGTATGGTGATACATCGTGCTATCGCTAGTCAGCCAAGAGACCCCCACGGTATGGCGGTACCCTGCGCTATTGCTAGTAACCCAAGAGACCTTTGTGGTATGGCGGTAACTGCACTACCACACCTCTCTTACAAACATCTAGTAGTACAATGGTACAAGCAGAATCCAACACTTTCAGAGGTCTGAGCAACAAGACCAGGGTTTCACGAGTGAGTTTGAGACACACATTCTCAACAATCTCCCACTTGATGAAGAACTCACTAAACCCCTTTCCAACCTTCAGAACCATTGTACCATATCCATTCATGCAATAATAATAATCTTAAACAATACTCTTGTGCTCTAGCCAAGACACTTGCACCAACATCCAAGATGTCCACCAACTCAGAAAATGGTTCCATCCATCCACTACAGGACAAGAAATGAGCCAAGGCGTATATGCACCAGTCTACAAAACACAAGCAACAGATCCAACTGATAGCAAAGACTATAACATGCTACCACCACTTCACTGTGCTCACACACTATATAGAAGCAATATCAACTTCAAAGCCTCAAACAAAACACAACTGTGAAGTCATTCTATAGAAAAAAGATATAACATCAACTAGAATAGCAACTAGAGAACTAACTGCTCCCATCCAACTGATTAACCCACGTGACTGAAAATAGCACCCACAGAAAGTGCTAATTCATCCAATCACACATACCTCCAAGGCATCAACATCAAAAAACTCATGCCAATCCATAACCAACCCATCAAACAACAAATACAAGCTCCATGTTCTAGCCAGTCGAAGAAGACAAAACACATCCAAGAACTCCCACTGCACTGGTAATGCCAAATCTGAGGGATCAAAGGCATAACAGGTCTACCAATAACAACGCATAGAAAATGTAACCATGTAGTAACAAGGAATTATCCACAATGATATGCACAACCTGCAACGAACTGCTACAAGAATCATTTCTCTCAATAGTCTTCCAGAACTCTTCCAAGTTCTCCACACCCAACAAAGGAAAAAGATTAAGAACCACCATGTCATCATCCAAGAACATGAGTGAAAACTCATGACCACAAGCTAGTGATCACTATAGCTCTGACCAAACCTGAAACAAATGTAAAAAAAATGAAGTCAAACTTCCAGGAAAACAACCAAGACCAAAGAGAGAAACTTTGCACAACATATACCTATAGAACATCTTCCTACATACACCTCTAAAAGCCAGCTATGACAAGTATGATCTCCTTCACATCCCAAAGGAAAATACATAACAACACCCAACCGTTCAATCACCAAGATCAAACTTAACATATGTAACATGTAATAAATCATGGATGTAAGCCTCTCAAAGAAGATTAAACTACCTCATTTCCCATCTCAGGAAATCAGCCCATATAACTATCTCCTACTGGTTCTCATCATAAAATGATATCACATAAAAGCTCAAGGAGATAAACCATGCTATCAACCTTTCACTATGAATCCTCCAGAACCATTTAAACAACAATTCAAGATCCATATCATGAAAGGAAGAATAAAACACATTTGAAAGATACAATGGGAAAATACCTCTCAAATTAGACTTCACTGTCGAGCAGACCAAGAGTGGGGAAAGAGAATGCTCCTCCAGGATAACCAAGTCATCATGACTTCTCCAAGAGAAATATCCTCATTGGTCTCTATTGAACTCACGTCCAACTAAGGTGTAGGCTTCTTAGACTTTCAACTGTAATCAACACCTTTCAAAAAATAATTTCAGCCTCACCTTATTCTCCATGTATCCATGAACACTTGCAACCACTCATCTCATGAAGTATCAAGCAAATGATCAAGGCACCCAATACACAAAGAATTACCAGACCATTGTCAAAGCTCCAATCATCTGAATCAGGAACTTATCATGACATCATGATCTTGCCATCCCCCTTGGGAGATGCCATGCTCCAAGTGAAGAAACCATGGTTTCAAGTGCAATGCACAATGTCAAAACTACAGTGTATAAGTAAGAGTATACCATGACATAAAGAAAACAAACTCAAAACCAACATCACCTGTCAAGCATCACAAACACCTCAACCCAAAGACTCCAAGAATCCTCCATGGTTCTGAGATGTTGCACATCTTCAAATAGTGTCCATGTAAATGCGAAAGAACCCATTTGTAGCAACAGGATCTAAGAGCTCATCCTAGTAACATCTACAACACTAGAGAAGACCATCCATCACCAAGTGATGAATCCAAATTCATTGCTAAAGCTCCCACTAAACCATGACATCCAAGCTTTCCAAGCATCATGACCTAACATATGCTAATTTGAAAAATCCTTTAGGTCCACTCAACAACATGTCCATTTGACAACAATACCAAGTAGCACCAAGAACTCCAACCAAGCAGACCACACCATCCCTGTCAAAAGCTTACACTAAAATGTGTATCAAGCTCTCCATGACATCGTGATACACATGCTATAGGTTCCTATAATTGACTATTTAGGTAATCAACTCCATCCTTCCTCTCATCCAGAAGCAACCACGCCAATGCACAAGTGACCACAGACAATTCCAACTAACAGATCTACACCAAAATTGAATCAACCTCATGGATATAGACAGTTCACTTCCGAGTTATCTCACTGTAGCCAATGGGGATCTAATCCACCAATGCATAACTCAAAGATCAATCACAATAAAAGTGCAAACCCATCATCGCAATGGAAAATGCAAAACTGAGATTTCAAAGAGAGCAACAATGTTGACAAAATTGGCCCAAACACTTGATCAAAACCAAATCCAATTTTCCAATCATGTCCACAACTGAAGCACCATAGTCTAGGAAACCAGAAAGAAACACTTACATGTAGAACTACAACTATCTCATCCAACAACCCCCCAAACTGCCTGGGTCTAGAAAATAGTTTTTAGCAGCTCCACAAAAAACACAAGTTTTTTTCTTGACTGTGCAAAAACTGCAAAATCACCATGTTTATAAAAAACTCTTGCAAACCCATATCCACTGTACATCTAGACAACTCAAGAGTCTGTACACAATCATCATAGTTAACTAGAACAATGGAATAACATGAATATGCATAACCATAAATTCTTTAAATGAAAATCTATAAAACCCTTAGAACCAAAGAACATGAATCCGAGCCATGCAAGTACAAGGCATCCTTAAAAGGAATAGGTAGTACAGGAACTCCAGGCCCATCCTAGACCAATTCCATAACTATTAACATGCACATGCATATGAGAGAGCCAGGCTATTCAAAAGTTTTTAGACCACCCAAAGATCAACTCCATAGCCTTTATGCAATAAGGGTAATAGAGAACAACACCTTCAATGCCAAGTCAAAGCACCCAGCACAAGAACAATACTCCATGGCTGAAAAAAAACCCAAGCATTTCCATACCATCAGGGAGCCCCTCACACAGACACCTAGTATGAACCACACTTTGCTGCAACATAACCATAAGCATAAACTGACACCCCTTGCATCAGGATCATTCGTTGCCAACCAGGAGCCTCAGACCACATCATTACAATATGATCAACTCCAAATTTTTCCATCTTCAATGTATTTCATGTTGTGTGTTGTCTCAAAAGAGCAAGAAATTTTACTCACCAAAGGGTCAATTATAAACCCATTCCTCCAAATTTCTCCAATCTTTCCAGGCTAAGAAATATTCACAGGAGAAATACCCAGAACCAACAACAAGAAGAAGGCTTTGATACCACTTGTAGGGAAAAATGAGTCATCTTAGAATGAAACATCTAAGAACTGCAGTGCCTTCAGTGATTTTAATATCTTCAAATTGCCTCAAAGACACATACTACTATGCCATAAAATAGAAACTGGCATAGTTGATTTCCCTCATTAACTCTTATGAGAAAAGCACATGCAAAACTTAACCAAATTCAACACTTATGCACTGATTCAAATTACAGAACCAACCAACATGAAAGACCAACAAATGAACACACAAATTTACGTGGGGAAAACCCTTTTGGGTTAAAAACCCCACACTCCAAAAGCCTAGATCGCCATTGTATTATTCATGCAATAGAAATAATTACAAATACAATATCGGGCTCTAAGCCTTTACATAGTTACATCTTGTTCATCTTGGAGAAATATCTGATAGCATAATAGATCAGGATGCTCACACTGTTACAATACTCTCACACAGCATACAATGCGGATCCATCTCCTCTAATCAGCCTCTTGTCCTCACCAGCCAGCCTCATGGCTAGCCCACGGCCAGCCCAACCTTCACATTCTTCGCTTCCTCTCACCTTCTAAATGTTTCCAGAATCATCATATAAATACAACATTCATTCTACATTCCTTTAGGTCAGAAAAAAACAACTCTATGTCAGAGTACCAATTTACCAACCAATCAGCTAGCAGGCAGTTACATTGTTGTCAGGTAAATACAGCTATCAACCTCATATTCCAAATGTTGGTCCAATGAATCATCGATTCACAAAAATGATGTGAAATCAACAAATGACTCCGTGCCATGTGTCAACACATCATTCATTCACCGTTGTTGACCATCACATTATTCCATCTTTACCTGTCGCTTCCAAGCCTAACTGCTATATCGCAAGCCAAATTACAAGCCTCCGTGGGACCATAGTTTACCATTCTATCAGACCATCGCTCAACCGTAGGCACCATCTACAGACCGTGCAGGTTGGTAGTAATAACACTGCACTACCGCAGCCTCTTCCAAAGCCTATCATAGTGTGGCGGTAACAACACCGTACCACTTTAGGAGGTCTCCAACACATCCGTGGGGTGGCGGTAACACCGCGCTACGCTAGACAACCAAAGGACCCCCGACGAATGGTGGTACCCCGTGCTACTACTAGTTAGCCAAGACACCCCTATGGTATGGTTGTACCCCACGCTACCGCTACTCAACCAAGAGAGCCCCACAGTATGGCGGTATCCGTGCTACCGCACCTCTCTTACAAACATATAGCGGTACATCGGTACAAGCAAAATCCAACACTTTCAAAAGTCTGAGCAACAAGACCAGGGTTTCACTAGTGAGTTTGAGACACATTCTCAACATTAGATTCCTCATAAAATAAACTCCAACACATGAGGAAAAAGGTTTTGGCCATACCAAACACCTAAGCATGCAAAACCACCAAAAAAATGCATTAATACCCCTACAAATGTGGGTACCAAACTAGAAACAACTCACCCTATATACCCTCCATTTGTTTGAAAGCATAACTCCCACTAAATGTTGGTAATCTCCATCATTTTTCATTTTATTTTCAAAATAACAAAATAATTTAAGGCTTATAATTGCACCTTAAAGTTATTTTACTTTACAATAAATACATATGCAAAAGATGAAAATTCAAAGAAAATTTTGCAAGCATGTTGATATGGCAATTTGAGCTGAGGTGGTCTTCATATGTTGAGGTGGCATACATGTGTTACAAAAGTCACACAAGGGTATGATGTGGCATCACATTATAAAGTTTGCAAAGAAAACTACAAGGCACAAAATATTTGCATAATGCAAATAATACCCATTGTGAGGACCCACGACATATTAAGTTGGCATTGATTTTTATAAAACAATGGCAAAAAAGCCATTACTTTTCGACCACCATTAGGGTTTGAACCCTCAAAACAAAAAATGAAAATTCATTTATTTTGAAAGAAACTTCCTGAAGAAGCTCTTCTGCCGCTGAGGGTTTGTATGGAAAGGATTTTTTTGATGTCAGAGAGGTATTTCCTTTCAATTTTTTGTTGATTCCCCTCCATGACAGCATTGGTAACATTTTTAGAAGAAAATTTTCAAGAAAATATCTTCAGTTTTTGTTGATACAGGCCCTTCATGGCTGCGACCTTTTATAACTACTATCGCTCATTTTTTATGTGATTTTCTTTGCTGGCTTTTCACTCTTCTGTTGGCCACCATAAGAGTTTTTTGGAACCTTGTCCATGAAATCTTGAAAAATATTCTACAGCTTTAGATGCTCTTCACAAAAGAAAGACAAAGAGACTCTTAGGTAAGCCATCAATAAGATTATTCTGTTGTTTATAACTTTTTTTGTGAAAGAAAAAATAGCTTGAGCTTGAGTCAAAAATGTCAAAAACTTTGAATCTTGTGTTTTGTTTCTCCATAGTCACTATATTCAACTTTCCTGTAGAACTCAAAGAAATTTTCTAAAGGAATATGAGGATTTCTGAAAAAAGAAAACCTTCACTGTGAACACATAGGCCATGGGCCTCTTCTCTTAGCTTGATATTTCTATATTCTTCTCTATTGCGAAACTTCTGTACATTTGTTGATGGAATGTCTTCTATACCTTTTACAAAAAGTAGAAGCTTTGACCCCCAAGGGTTTGAGATGATTAAAAAAAACCTTTATTTATTTCTGTGTTTGCTCCTTTTTGTAGATTACACCAAGCATTTGGCCATTCTTTTATTTATGTTTCTCTTCTATTATAGCCGTTGTTGTATATTTTTGTATAGGTCGACTATACTTTCCTGTGTATACCTCCTATAGGTCTTCATACTATTTACGATCTTGGGTATATATGCATTTCATTTGTTTCCCTTCCTCTACTTTGAAACCTTCTTAGTTAATAGAAATGAAAAGAATTTCTAAAGAAAACTCTAACATTACACTTTCTTGAAGAAAATCTTCCATTTTGCAAAGAACGAAGCTAATGAGAAACCCCTAGGTCATGGTTATGCATTCTCTGTACCTAGTATCTGAATACATGCTGCCTTTAACTTTTAGCTACTTAGTTTCTTAGTCATCTGGGTTCTCAAGCAGAAAGAAAGAAGCCCAACTGGCTTACTCCAAACCCGTGTCCTCCACTTACAATAGACTTTTATTCATTTCAATTGCTTTGTATTTGAAGTGACTGTACATATTTTGTTGTGATTTTCATTTATAATTACTTGCATATGCATTCTACTTCATATAGCTTATGCACCTGAGCTGTCTTCTTATTCAAGAATGTTCTCCAAGCATTTATATTTTACAATTTCCATGCCATTTTATGGTTTCTTTTCAAGAACCAATTGTAGGAATTTCCTTGCATTCTTTGCTCATTCATTTTCTATTCACTGTTCCTCCAGAAATTGATAGTATTTATCAAACAATATGCTCATGTTTATATGGTGAATTTTATTGGCCACTAAGCTTAAGAAAAAGCTCATAGTGTCAAAATTATCATCAAATCTGCCTTTTACATTTGTAGTTGCCATTGCATATATTACTGTCACTGTACCCTTAATTACTCTGAATAACGACCATTTAATTATGATTGATCTTCCTTTTTATCATCTATTTTGTGATGTCACTTGCAGTTGATATTAAGGAAAAATAAACATATATACACTATACTAAATAAGTGCATATACTCCACTGCATTACTCAATGTTGGTTAATCATTCCTCTAAGGTACTGTTTTGCATCAGTGTTACCATGCCCCCATATGCACTGCTGTTTGAGCTAGCATATTACAACATGATCATTATGTAACTGAACTCATCATTGCATTTCTATTTTTACAACTTGATTTTAAGGGCTATGAAATACCCATCTTCATACTTCATAGTACCCTTGCTACAACTACTCCATTACAGTGATCTCATACATATAAATTGCTTTATTGTTGAATAGTCATTTTATGCTTTTCATTATACTTAGTTACTGTAGCAGAGTTGTATATGAAGTCCTTTCAATTTTGCAAACTAATGCCTCTTCTAAGAGTACCTTCTGATTTAAATCTTGAATGAAAATAACTAGATGCACTTTGTATGTATATAATGTTATGTATCATTTATGCTTTGTATTGCATCGTTTGTCCATAGGAATGATTATTCTTGCACCATAACATATAACACTAATACATAACACTTGACTTCTAGGTACATCACCTCATTTAGGAATTATGCTAATGTTTAAAGGTGATACAATTTCTTTTGGTATTTTCTTCCTTTTGCTTTAGAGATCCTTCTTGTTGGCACTAAAATGCCAGATTGGGAATCTCTAGAGGAGAGGCAGAAAATGTAAGAACAAAATTGAATGATGAGGCAACAAAACATAACTGTGACATAAACTGGTACTACTCATATGCATATCAAAAACAAGGTATAAGTAGAGATCCACCCTGAATATCTTAGTTTTTCAAGCATGTTGGGCTCAACTCTTGTAGGAGCCTCATTTTACCCCACATGCTGAATTAGGATGAATAAAATAGAGACATGATTACACCTATAGCTGTACATGAAGCAAACAGTTAGAAAAACATGTATATATGCCTAAAAGGCTTGATGTTCCTATTATCTTTCTTTGGACATGTATAGTTTGTTTGTTTGATGCATGTGAAGGAAAATTTATACACTAATGGGTGCATGTACATGTAGTGTTAGGAGCCTTCATTGCTTAGAGCACTACTCTAACATCATTGCAATTTTCAGATGCAGGGGCTGGAAACAGGGAGCTATGGAGAAGGTGAGACAACTTGAAACAAAAGACAAAGCAGGACAACAAACTCTGACCAGTCATCAGGAAATGACTATCCTCTTCCCTTATATGTGCATTTTTTTCTTTTAATCCATCAATGTATAAATTGTACTTCATTTCCATTGAACAAGTTAAGTCTCATGGCTTGTGTGAGGAAAATATGTACTCTTGAATCAATAAAGATTACTTTTAGTAAGATTTGTGTAGATCTTTTCAATATTGTATTAACTTGTATAAATGCAATAATTTGTTATTGAAATTTGTAATCTGTTTGATTTTTATGTTTATACAATTGAATGCAATATAGGGAAGATAGATAAGAAATGCACTTCACCTTTAGTTTGCAAACATTCTAGACTCAATCAACTTGAGAAAATAACAAAATGAGTAACAAGACCCTCTAGTTATTCAAAACCTCCATGATATTCCTCCTTTCTTAACGCTATTGGATATGCCAAACACATTTTTCATTTAAAACACCACTCTTTCTAACCTCATACTATTCTAGTACACTCATCATGAAGTATTTATTTTCCTCTCCCCATATTCTCTTAACTAAGAAAGTGTGATTTTGTTTACAAATTATGAAAGTATTGGTATAGATTCAAAGTATTTCATTGATTAATCTTTTTGACAAGAATTAGAAGTTTCTTTTTTTGAAATGGTTTTATTTCAAAATATTGACGATTGTTGTCTTATCTTATGTTTTTATGTGATTGATTAAGTGCATTTTTTGTTTAACTTTGAATAAGTGGCTCTTCTCGTACAAATTTTTAATTATGGAAAATTGATAATTTGCATTCTTTCTTTATTTAGTCGAGTAGCTACTATTTAAGAATTGAAAATAGGTCATGGAAACAAAAAAACTGGCAACAGGTAGTAATTGCATATGAAAAAAATATCATGACTCCATGTCCTTTTGCAAATCAAATGCAAAGGATTTCACACTGCAAAATAAATTTTCATAGGGCTTTAAATGCCTCTATTTAGAAAACATGCCAAAATGACAAAAGAAAAATTTGTAAAAATATTTTCCAAATTGTGTGAGCAATCAAAATGTGGATGAATTTTTTCCTCATGTCTCACATCAAATTATTGACTTACTATTGGATCTTGCAAAAAATAATCTCATTAAGAAATCTTGTGAGACACCATCATTTGGGGATGAACAATGTAGTCAAATGGCTTGCATTGACATCTCATCTCCCATATCACCCGTCGCTTTGTCTAAATCCAATGTTGATTCATTCGTTATTTCTAGTAATTCTTTGCATCAAGACATTGCTAATTTCATTTCGGATCTACCACATTGGGATGCATTTGTACTAGATATCACATCTTTCTTTGTAGAATCCCACCTTGCAGATTTGGATGACACCACTGAGGATATTTTTCTTCTCTTTGATGTTAGATTTGATGAATTTGCATCACCATTTCCATATTTGGATATTGCTTATTCCTTCCCTACATCAGCTTCTATCATGACATATTGTGTATATATTCATGATTTTCCCTATCCAGCTTTATCATCATCTACAACAATACTAGATTTTCGTCAATTTAGTTGTCACCATACATCTATGGTCCCTGTTCTTGAATCACATGTGGTACCTGATCCATATTAACAACATCCAACACACATTAACATTGGATTGGAGATTATTGAGCATCATTCAAAGGCATCATGGGAATCATATAAGCCTTTGGATTAGTGCATCACTCAAAGACATTCATCATACTTCCTGTATATTCCTATCAAGAATGGGAAGTCATATTGTACACATTTTTGTGATGTTGTTTCTTCTTAAGGGGGGAAATGTTTTTCAAGGATTGTGGATCATCTTAAAAATTTAGTGCCGAGCATCTAACAACACTAAAAGCATCATTTTGAGGGGAGGATGCATGGTTTCTCTTCTCCTATCAGTTTTGGGAGGAAGCATGTCCTCACATGGAGTTCATTACTTCACATTTTCTAGGGAGGTCACATAGAACTTCTCTCTTTTCTCTCCTATGGGGGGAAAATCCATTGTTATTTGTTTTAGAATTAGTCCTTGGGGGTCATCTTGAGTCCTCTATCTATCACTTATCTTCTTCACTTGTAAATTTCATTTCATTATTTATCTTTTGGAGAGGAATTTTATTTCCCACTAGGTTTTCTCCTTTAATCCATTTTATGAGAAATTTGAACATGAGTACCTAACATGGCCTAGTAACAAAAAATCATTATTAGTGCATACATTACTCCCTAAGCTACACTTAAGGGTATATTTAGTGTAAATAGTATCTTTATCCATCTAGATATGATATCACCTTTCTAAGATTGACCTATTCACACCTAGCTTAAGTTTACTTAGGCTATTTCATAATTTTGTCTTACTTCATATGGTTGAGACATGTGTCCTCATCACTTGAGACACATATTGACACTTTCTCATGCACTTGTCAAGTGAGTTCACAAGTGTTGCATATTTGGAGGGTTAATCGGTTGTTTAATCCTACCTTCTTACCTTATCTACTTTTCCTATATATGTGTTGGCCTCCTCTAATGGTTTAATAACTAAGCCCTTAGAGTTGTGACGTAGAGATTGGAAATATACACTAAGTAGCTATCTTACTCATCATGAAGGTTCATTTCATTGTCAACCCAGGGACCTAAACTTGAAATGGGTCAGCACTGTATGTGCACTAGGACTCTACTGAAGTCATTCATAAACTAGGAAAGAAACAATACTGGAAATAAAATGTTGGAAAGAAATCAACTTGAGCACTGAGCATGAATTAAAAACTACACTAAGAATTAACAACTGGACTGGAAATAAAAGATAGAAATGGAAATCTCAACAAACAGACAGGAAACTACTCTATCTTCCTTGGCTACAGGAATAGTCACATAATAGAATTCTAGTGGCTACAGGAACAGACAACTGCTGAAATTGAAACTAATTACTGAACAAAAAATAACTTTTAAACTAAATGGGTGGAATTCTCACCAAGTGGGCCCCCTTGAGTGAGTCTTCCTTAAGCTAACTCGGTTGCAGAAAATCAGAATATCATATTATTTCTTGAAAACATGATTATAGCATTTCAACAATATGACTGTATTACTAAAACTTGAAAATATAGGTACAATCTCAGAACATCTAACCTTATGAAAAGGGGCATTTGACCATTATTTATAAAGAGAAAAAATTCTAATTAACCCTAACTACCTAGGTAGTTGACTCCATCAAAATTGGAGGATGCCATTTATTGAAAGCATAGAAAAGAGAGGGAGGAAGTTATGCATGCGCCAAATTTGGTCAAAGAAGACTTGCCCCAACGATAATCTAGTACAACACACTTCCTAGATTTTCTCAACAAACAAACATGACCATTAAAAGGTAGTTACAATCTTTCATTCGAATTAGGAATTTCCCTCCATTGGAAATTTTCCCTCCTTTGACCTCTTAATGGTCATATTCTTAACTTTCTTGGCAACCAACCAGCTGGCAGGAGTTTCTTCCACTTGGCAAGCTTCGTTGACATCAACATCTTAATGTAACCTGCATAATGACATTAGCACACACAAACAATTGCATATCTATAATTACCTTAAAGTAACATCCATTCAACCACATGTAAAATTAACATAGATAATTCACATAGCATGTTAATATCATTAAAAGTAACAAGGCTAATCTTATGCCCAAGTTTTATGGTTTTAAGGAGATAACATGGAAAATTCCAACAACCAAGTGCCAAAGTCTATGGTAACAACAACAAATGTATAATAAACCCTATCAAAATTGAGCCATTCATTGGACTCATCATTCCCCCCCAACCTAATGTTTTGCTGGTCCTCCAATAGAGGGAGCACTATTCTTTTGCCTAGTCAATGCTCTAAAGTCACCAACTGCCAACTGTCCCACATCGGTCTCTGCAGTGTCTGAATTGGGGTCCCAGTAGAATCCTTGCTTGTTATCCAATCTATTCCATCTTTTCCTTTCTGCAGCTATGTCATACTGATAAAACCTGTAATCTAGCACATACCACAATAGAGTAGGTGGCTGAAATGTTAATGGAAGCCAATATTGTTGCCTCAACCTTCCAATATGTATATATCTATCAACTTGTTTGCATTCTGCAGCATAATTTTGCAAAGAGTGGGGTTCATCTTGTTTGAACTCATATGTCAAACTGTTCCACCTCTATGATAAGTACCCCATTACGGATTTCCTTGTAGTTTTAGCTACCTTTTCATATTCCTTGTAGGCTTCTTCCCTAACAAGAATAATCCTATTTTTGTAGCTTGGGCGATAAAGAATTCTATGCCATGTTTGGTAAATGTCTGTAGGGTTACTAGATTCAGCCCTGAGGGGCAAGGGAGTATGGAATTCTCTTTCCCTGTAAGTTCTAAACTGCTGCCCCCCAGCTAATTTCATTCTAAATCCAGGACATAAATTCCCTCAAATGGAGATCTCCAATGTATAGTAATGGGTTCCAATCATGATCATTATTCACAACATAAATATGCAAGTATAATTCACAGAGCAGATCTTTAACTTCAAGAGGGGAAAACTAGTAGGCTTGGAAAAACTTATGTGGAGTGTCAATAGAAGGGATCAAACCTGAAATAATCCTTGATAGCTTGAAGGAAAGATTATACTCCTTCAAATTTAGTGCATACACTCTTGGAGGAGTTCTACATGCCAACATTTGGGGTACTAAAGCTACCACATTATCTACCTTATCTTTCAAGGCAACAATTTATGCATTCTTTTCTTCAATTTTTGCATTTTTATTTTTAACCTCTTCCTATAGCTTGCATTTTTTCCTTTTTCCACCCTCCTCTTTCATTTGCATCTCACTCCATAGGCTCAAAGCTACAATATTTCATGAAAAATTGGGAGATTTATGTGTTCCTACCAAAATATTTCCTCTCACCGATTCTTGTTGTTCAAACAACACCAATTGTAGTGATTTTGGTTGTTCATCCTACTTAGGTTGCAAGGGTTCTTGATTCTCATCTTTCTCTTGATTCTCAACCTATTCTACAATAGCAGGAAGCTATGCTAATCTTATGTTTGCTTGTTCTTCAAAAATATATTTTTCTTTAACATTTACCTGCCCCATAAGGGCTTCTGTCTCTTCCCTAGATGTTCTCTTGAGTCTAGGGCTTCTCTTTGGAGGTATATCAATGGCTAGCTCAGCTAGCTTTGATTTCTTAGGAGGGGTTTTATGTTTTTCTTCGACTGCAGGAAGAACAGTGTCATCAACCTACCGTTTCCTAGGGCTTGGTGTTACTTTTTTTGTCATTTGCTTCTTGGCCTTCCCCTTTCTCATTTCTGCCTCTTTCATTTGTTCTTCCTCTCTCCTAAGGGAAGCCCTAGTTCAAATTGGGGTTTTGGGAAGAACATTAACATCAGATTCTGAGGATGAACTTTCTTCATCTAAATATTTTGACTCAAAGGAGCCAATTTCTATAGCTTGCTTGGATGCAGGAGGGTTTGAGCTAGGGTTTGCACCAGAGGTTGAAGCTCCAAGAGTGGTTTCAGAAACCCTCTCACCCCTACTAACCCTACGAGGTTGAGGTTGACCTCTAGGTTGCACATTTTCTAGTCTAAATTGATCAATGTTTACGAATTCATCCCATGTCATAGCAGACACCTCTTGCAAAGATTTCTCTACTAACAATTTTATTAAACAATGGTGAGAGACAAAATTATCCCTACCTTTTTGTGTTTTATCTACCATGATTGCAAGGAGGTGATACAACACATTGGGCGTGTTCATTCTTCTTCCATGTTTCATATGGTTCAAGAGTTTAAAATGCATAGAATGGAGACATGACTGGCAGTGCTCACAAGTAATATACTTGACAATGTGGATGACTACTTGTTTCCACTTCTCTAGAAAAGAAGTTCTCTTCGTACCTTGCTTATCCACAACCAGTGGAGGGTCGCTAGGTTCAGTGAATTCAACCCTAGCTGACCTCACATCTATGGTATATGGCTCTCCATCGGAAGGTGAACCCGTTACCTCTGCATTTATCTCCTTAGTAGTGATCACCTCTAACCCTTTTACCATTGCCTTCCCCTCAGAGAGTGTCTATGAAAATTCTAGCACAATGTCCTCATTGTAGTTGTCAAGTTTTAGGAAATAATCCAACCATCCACAATTCCTGAACTTGGCCAGAGAAAGTGCATCTTGTAGTATCACATCATGAACTGTAGGTTCATTCCTAATCAACCGACCTTCCATTGTTTCAGCTGCTCGCAATCAAACAAGCACTTCTTCAAAATTTCCTTTCCTCCAACCTTTCTCTAAAAACACAATTCCTTCTTCTTCCTGCAACTCTTTTGTAATGCTAACACCAATGTCATGTAGCTCTCCAATTTACCTTTTTGGTGACGTTTAAGATTATGACTAAGGAAATAAAGAAACATAAATGAAGGGTATCATCAAGAAAAATGGCAGCAGTTCTGTGTAATTTCATGCATGCAAGCCGTCATTTCACTCTATCATTCAAATTGGCTTATTTCAAATTTGTTGACATGGATGACACATGGACATGTAGGTTGACACTCCCCCCAACCTAAATCAGAGCATGTGTCCACATAGGCTGGGTGGTAATTATGATGTGATAGGGAAGGGTACAATTATATGCTATGTGAAATATCAACATTAATTTACAATAATTAAATAAATGCACTAAAGATAATTAAGATATAATAGATTGTCATACAAGTACCTAAAATTTTGGAGTATCTTTTGCAAGGAATGTGGAGAAAATTAATGGTTACCTTTTAAAAGTATAGCTGAGCAATTAATGTAGTGGTGATGGAATGAAGTGATGGTGGAGTTATGGAAGAGAGAGAAGATGGCAATGGATGGATGGATGGATTTATTAATATAGAAGTGAATTCCCACAAAAGTGGAAATATTTATTATGATGTGATTGCATGCATACCTAGATTAGTTAGAAGGAGGGACACTAGGTCCACTTCCTTTGGCTACAGGAAGTTTAGAGGCTTGGTGTTGAATAAATTGTTGCATGAATTCTTCCTTGGACGCTGGTTTATGATATAACCTTAGATGGTGGCCATTAACTAAGAGTTTGAATCTAACAGGGTCAATGGTTATGAGTTGAACAACACTGTTGGGGAAGACTTCTCCATTGTCTGCAACTTGCTTGCATTATCTTGATACCTAGAGTCATAAAGGAGTGCCCAATCACTTGGATGGAACTGCTTTTCCTTTATGTATTTGTCATGCCATTTGACCCTCTGATTTTGTGCTACCTTAGTATGATGAAAAGTTGAATTTTTCATCTCATCCAAAGCATTTAGCTGCACGATTCTATCCTTTTGTGCCTCAGATATGTCTATCCCAAGATCTAGTGCAGTCCTAAGAGTTTTATGCTCAAACTCAATAGGCATCATAACTGTCTTCCCATAAAATAATTCAAAAGGAGTGAAACTTGTGGTTGTCTTCCAGGTGGTCCTATAGGCCCAGAAAGCTTCTGGAAACCTATTTGCCCAATCCTTCCTGTGAATAGCCACTTTTTTTTATCAAGATAGCCTTTATTTCTCTACTGGTCACCTCAAATTGGCCATTGGCCTGAGGGTGATAGGGGGTAGATTTCCTATGCCTCACATTATATTCATTGACTAATGTTGCGACAAGGATTGATGTAAACTAAGCACCTTGATTTGTCACTATCTCCCTTGGAACTCCATAACATGTGAAGATTTCCTCATAGAGGAATTCTGCAACCTTATTATCTCTGACATGTTTCATAGCTTTAACCTCCACCCACTTGGTCACATAGTCAGTACAAACCAAGATGTAGGATTTTCCATTTGATGGAGGATCAATGGGACCTACAAAATCAAGTCCCCATTTATCAAATGGAGTGATGACTACCTAGGGGTATAGAGGCATCTCATCAAATTTAGTTGGTTGATCCATCCTTTGACATCTATCACACTTCCTAGTATACTTGCCTACATCCTTATGAAGTGTAGGCCAGTAATATATTGTATTAAGAATCTTCATTATTGTCCTTATGGCTGCAAAATTCCCTCCATAGGGTTCATTGTGACATGCATGTAGTATATCATATGTTTCATCTCCCCTTACACATCTCCTCATTACATGATCTTTTCCAGTGTAGAATAAACATCTTGCAATCCATGAGAAAGGAATTTTTTTGTCAATGAGCACCCTTCTCTCTTTTGGAGAGAAATGAGGAGGAACTCTCCCTATAACCAGATAATTGGCTATATAGGCATACCAAGGTGTGTGCACATTGATGGAAAACAAATTTTCATCAGGGAAAGATTCATCAATGACTTGAGTGTCCTCTGATGTAGTCAATCTGGAGAGAAATTCTGCTATAACATTTTCCTTGCTTGGTTTGTCAATAATGGTGATGTCAAATTCCTTCATTAGCAACAACCACCTTGCTAGCCTGCCTGAAATCAAGGGATTATTCATGAGGTATCTTATGGTTGCATGGTTTGTATGAACAAAGATTTGATATCCTATTATGTAATGTCTAAACTTGTTAAGGGAATAAATGACTGCCAACATCTCCTTCTCTGTCACTGTGTAATTAAATTCAGCTCCTTGTAGGTTTTTACTGACAAAGTAGATTGCATTCTCAATTGCTCCTTTTTGTCCCAAAATAGCTCCTATAGCATAGTTTGATGCATCTGTATGAATATGAAAAGGAAGGTCCCAATTAGGTCCTTTGAGTATAGGATCATGGGTTAAAGCTACTTTTAAATCAAAGAATGCTTTGTCGCAGTCCTCTGTCCATTGGAACTCAACATCTTTAGTTAGAAGATTGTACAATGGTATTTCCATTTTACTAAAATATTTGATAAAATGCCTATAGTATTTTGCATGTACCAAGAAACTTCTAACATATTTTTTCTTTGCAGGGATAGGTAGATTAGTAATCACCTCAATCTTGGCTGGGTCTACTTGAATTCCTTTTTGAGAGATGTAGTGGCCAAGGACTACTCCTTCCTGCATCATCATGAAGCATTTCTCACTATTTAAAGACAAATTATGGTCTTCACATCTCTATAAAACCTTCCTTATATTTTCTAATGCTTCTACAAAATCAACACCATAGGTAGTAAAATCATCCATATAGATCTCCATACAATCATGTGAGATATTTGAAAATATACTAATGACCGCTCTTTGAAAAGTTGCAGGTGCATTACACAAACCAAATGGAAGTACTAAGTAGGAATAATTCCCCTAAGGACAGGTAAAAGTTGTCTTCTCTTGATCGTCAGGTGCAATCTGTATCTGATTATAACCACTAAATCCATCTAGAAAAGAAAAATATTGCTTACCTGCAAGTGAATCCAGCACTTGGTCTATGAAAGGAAGGGGGAAATGATCCTTTTTGGTGGTAGAGTTTAGTTCTTTGTAATCAACACAAACTCTCCATTTACCTCCCTTTTTAGGCATAATTATCAATGGGGACACCCACTGGCTGTTTGAGATAGGGTAGATAAATCTTGCATCCAATAATTTTTGTAGTTCCCCTTTCACAATCTCCCTTAATGCAGGGCTGATTCTCCTTTGTGGTTGCCTTCCTGGTGTACAATCATCTTTGATATATATCCTGTGAATATAGAGCTTGGGTTCCAATCCTTTCATGTCATGGTAGTCCCACACAAATGTACGCTGGTGGGTCTTCAACGGGTCTTTAAGGGACAATTGCTACTCTTGACTCAACCTGCTATTAATATTCAAATGGTTCCTTTCTGAAACTTGCACTTGTGTGGTTAACTCAATCATGGATGTTTAACTAATCCTTGGCATTTTTAGTTCATGTGGCAACAATGTATGAAGCATATTAGTTGTTGTAGGAAGTTCATTTGCAATAAGAGTGGGCAGAAGTGTCTTCACTGGACCTATAGAACCAGATTTATGAGTGGTTGACTCTTCATGCACCTCACAATGGTTCTGAATTATGTGGGACAACAATTCATCTTCTTCTTGAAGTTGCATGAATGGAATTCTACCTATCATCATGAGTTGTGCCACTGAATTAACTTCCTCAGCCTCTTCTCCAACATGTGGCCATATGGGGTTATCCATATCATGGGATGGTTGAGCAAGAGGTTAGAGAACAAGATTTTTGGTGCTTTTCCCATAATAAATAGTCATGTCCTCTGACCGACATCCAATGTAAGAATTTGTTGTTGATAACCATGTACTTCCTAGAATAATGGGATACCCTCCTAGTGTAGCTTTAGGAGAAAGGATCATGAAATATGTTGGGTACTCCCAAGAGTCTAGAGTTACCACAAAGTCTTCTACTATACCATCTAGGTTGACAGTGGAACTATCAAAAAGTTGTAGGACAATAGGAGTAGGTCTCATGTTTGCAACATTTAGTTGGTGCAGGATATCCTTAGTCATCACATTTATTGCTGCTCCCAAGTCAATTAGAGCATTCTTTATTTGGATTCCATTTATAAAACCTCCTACCACAGGACTACCTAGGTTAATGTATTTAGGAACAGAAGCATGATGTTTGCTAACTATCCCACCACATGAACGGTAGTGGGGTCTTTCTTTTTCCTCCCTGGCTTTTTTAGGCATGCTTCCTTGATTGCTTTTCCATATATGGGGACATCTTTTATGGCCTGAAACGAAGTTATCTTAACACATATGTGTTTCAACTAATCCAAAATGTCAAATGTTGTTTCCTCCTTCTCTTCCTTTTGTTTAACAACTTCTAACCTTTGAGGAAATGGTGGATCTTGATCAGTTTGTTGAATTCGTTCAAGATTTTTAGGCACACTTTGTTGAATGGGGATATTCTAATGCTCCTCTTCTTCCACAAGAAGCTCGATGATGATAGGAGTGGAAGGAGCTGGCAAAGTAGTTCTTGGACGCAGATGGATGTCACTCACACTCACATCATATGCAGGGAATTGATTAGGATTTGCAGAGTAGATTGGTTGTTGTTGTGGTTTGTTATTTGGGTTAGGTGTGGGTTGAACTGGTAGCTGAGTAGGTCTAGGTGTGCTTGAACTTGAGCCAGTAGGAGGAGGCATTATGGTAGGCTACTGAGGCTGTGGAGGTGGCTGCATGTAACTAGTTGTCTGGTTTGGCCATTTTTGTCCTCCCCTCCATTGGGATGTTTGTTGCCAGTTTCCTAGAGGTGGCTGCCAATTCCCTTGGAACTACTACCAATTCCCCTGATATTTTTGCCACTGGGGTGGAGAGTTTTGGTGATTAGGCCAATTTTTTGGAGGGTTATTCTAAGTTTGAGGTGGATATCCTCCATAATTGGATGGGTATGGGGGTTGCCATTGATTACCAGATGCATAAAAATTGAAATAAGGCCCAACAAAAGATAATGGATCTGGTGGCATACCTTGTATTGGGGCCCATGGTCTCCTTTGTGCAATGTAGTAGACTTGATCATCATCACCCTGGATTGGTTTGAACTCAGGTGGGATCTGCTTGTTGTTAATTTTGGCTACCATTTTGCATTTGTAGTCCTTCTTTTGTCTGCAATGAGGGAAATATTCTGCCAACATTGCCTCTGCCTCCTCATGTTTCTTCTTTTCTTGAAGTGTATCCAACTAAGTAGCTAGATTATTTATGATGTCTTGCTTGAAATCTACTAACAAGTGAGTAATCTCCATCCTTGAAACTCCATTGGTGGATGGTTTACCCATAGAGGATTGGTAACCTCTTCCTTTCTTTTAAGCTGCCCTAGAATAGTTTTGACAGATCTTCTTAATATCATCCCAAGGAACTTGGGTATATCTCCTCCTCCCATCAGGTCTAAAGCATCAATGTAACTATCATTGATCCCTCTAAGGAAGAGCAACTTTTGAGACTCTTCATTAAGTGTATGATGTGGGGATTTTTTTAGGCAAAACATAAACCTTGAAATATAATCCTCCAAACTCTCATCTTCCTTCTGCCACACCCTAAAGATGTCATCTCCTCTCATATCACTGCCCCTACAATATTCTTTGTATTTCTCAATATTTTTTTTTTCATATCATCCCAAGTCTCTACAGTAATCCTACCTAAGCTCATAAACCATCTTAATGCAACTTCTTTCAACGTGGTAGGAAACAACTTAAGCCTATGAGCATTAGTGGTATGGTCATAGCTTTTGTAGAGGATATCAAACTCAAACAAGAAGGTGTCAGGGTCTTATGTGACAAGCCCATAGAACTTAGGAATGACTGAAGCAAGGATGTTTTTGAGGTTATCAACTTCATTCTGATGAGTGATAGGCAATGAAAAAGATGGTTGGTTGGGTTTATTTCTATTTGCATTAGCCATGCTTGCTTGATGGAGTTCCAAAGAAAATGAATTTTCAATCAGATTTTGATCCTCAGAGGAAGTTTTAAAACTGGTCAAATTAGGAAATGCATCAACAAAAGGATGTGTCTCTTCTTCTTCTTTGTCACTTGGCATATTTTTAAGCTCAACTAGCTGAAATGGATTAGGGTCATTAGGAAGGAATCTCCCATAAGTATATCTTCTCCTTCCTCTATGCATGCGGTATCAACTCAGTATCAACCAACTCACACAAAGAATTGGTGAAAGAATAGTAGGTCATTACTTTCCTAGATGAAGGGTATGCTAAGAAAAAAATTTATAAATACTACAACAAGAAAGAAACTATTAATGACTCTAAAGAACTTCCTAGTTTGACACCATCCTTGACAACATCACCAAAATGTTGGCCTCCTCTAATGGTTTAATAACTAAGCCCTTAGAGTTGTGACTTAGAGATTGGACATCTGTACTAAGTAGCTATCTTACTCATCATGAAGGTGCATTTCATTGTCAACCCAGGGACGTAAACTTGAAATGGGTTAGCACTGTATGTGCACTAAGACTCTACTACAGTCATCCATAAACTAGGAAAGAAACAATACTAGAAATAAAATGCTGGAAAGAAATCAACTTGAACATTGAGCATGAATTAACAACTACACTAAGCATTAACAATTGGACTGGAAATGAAAGATGGAAATGGAAATCTCAACAAACAGACATGAAACTACTCTATCCACATTGGCTGTAGGAACAATCACATAACAGAATTCCAGTGGCTACAGGAACATACAACTGTTGAAATTGAAACTAATTACTGAACAAAAAATAAATTTTAAACTAAATGGGTGGAATTCTCACCAAGTGGCCCCCCTCGAGTGAGTCTTCCTTAAGCTAACTCAGTTGCAGCAAATCAAAATATCATATTATTTCTTGAAAACATGATTACAACATTTCGGCAATATGACTGTATTACTAAAACTTGAAAATGCAGGTACAATCTCAGAACATCCAACCTAATGAAAAGGGGCATCTGACCATTATTTATAGAGAGAAAAACTTCTAATTAACCCTAACTACCTAGGTATTTGACTCCATCAAAATAGGAGGATTCCATTTATTGAAAGCATAGAAAAGAGAGGGAGGATGTTATGCATGCACCAAATTTGGTCAAAGCAGATTTTCCCCAATGAGAATCTAGCACAACACACTCCCTATATTTTCTCAACAAACAAACATTACCATTAAAAGGTAGTTACAATCTTTCATTCGAATTAGGAATTTTCCTCCATTGGAAGTTTTCCCTCCTTTGACCTCTTAATGATTATCTTCTTAACTTTCTTGGCAATCGACCAGCTGGCAGGAGTTTCTTCCACTTGGCAAGCTTCGTTGACATCAACATCTTAATGTAACCTGCATAATGACATTAGCACACACAAACAATTGCATATCTATAATTACCTTAAAGTAACATCCATTCAACCACATGTAAAATTAACATAGATAATTCACATAGCATGTTAATGTCATTAAAAGTCACAAGGATAAACTTATGCCCAAGGTTTATGGTTTTAAGGAGATAACATGGAATATGTCAACAACCAAGTGCCAAAGTCTATGGTAACAACAACAAATGTATAATAAACCCTATCAAAATTGAGCCATTAATTGGACTCATCAATATGCAAGGTTCTTCAATGTAATTACACACTCTCATTTATATATTGATAGACATGCTATTGTGCTCATATTTTCACTTGTAGAAGGTTATCAATTTGAGCTATTTGATCTTGGCATTCTCCAAAAGTAGTCACATTGAATAAAGTCAAGCCAAGTTGCTTTGCATGACTTCAATTAGATTATTCTATCATAATTTTGCACTACCTCTCTTACTCTCACATATACCATTTCAAAGAAAACTCTTTGAATAAGCAAAACAATTACTCACCGTTAAAAACACATAAAGTTATTCACAACATACACTATCACTCTTCATTCTCAACAACACTCTTGAAGCAACAAATCACTATTGAGGGTTCTTTGAAGCTTCAAGGTGATTTTTTTCTTATTGTCATTATGTATTTATTTTTATATTAGTACTTGAATGCATTAGGTATTAATATCTTATTGTTAATTTATTCACATCTTTATCATAACATCTTTCACATCTCTTTTTCAATTTACATATAAAAAATCTCAGTTGTCCTAGAGGTAGAAATAAAAAAAAATGGGGGTTTGATTGAGGCAATCCCCTAAACAACCAAAAAAAAATCTTGTATGTGTGTAGGTTTTCCCATTAAAGAAGGATAAGAAAAAATATGGTTATATATTTCTAAATATTTATTTTTATTTAGTTCTCATTCCAATAGATTAACTGTGCTATCATTTTTGATATTTTAGTGTTTCTCGTTTTGTTTAAATTCAATATTTTTGTTGCTATGTATGCAAGACTTTATTTTGTGTAATTTTTACTTTCATGTTGTCTTTGTATTGGACAATAGTGTGTTGTGAGGATGTCCACACTAGGTGTTGGTGTTTGAGGTTGAAACACTCTGCAACTCACATAATCATCTTTATAATTTATACATTATGTTTCTATTGAAATTTAGTTGTAAATATTTTTGTGCAAACATTTATTTTTAGTAGTTTGTAATAATTTACTATTTAGATTTATAATAGGCTAGTTTATATTTTACTTTCTATTTCCAACATTGAAAAATTAAAATTTGAATAGTTATTAGGACATTTGATTCATCCTAATATATAAGTGAAGAATTGACCTCAAAAGTTCAGTATAATTTTCATAGGTTTCATTTTTCATACACTAAGGTGACTTATGGAGGGTGATAATTTTCTTGATCAAATAGATGGTCAAGAATTTTTTTTAACTTTTTAGGATAAGTGGGATTAGAGGTGTGATTAATTAAACTAATCATACTTAGGTATGTGTAAGGGATTATCTTGATTAATTGATTGGTTTTAACTATCTAATTAGGTTTGAGGTGGAAAATGGGAATTAAACAAATGATTTGCATTTATTTAATTCTTGTGGGGTAACATTAAAGGTTGAATTTAATTAAGTGAATACAATTTATTTAATTAAAGGTGAACAATAGGGATAACATATAGATTAGTTAAATAAATGATTTATTTAATTAATTCTTGGGGTAAGATAAATTTTATCATGGTTAAGTGTGGATAATTTTAGGTGTCTATACCTACCACTTAATCTCTAATCACCAGAAATTTAGTTGTGCGACCTTCAATTTTAGATCTTATACACCTAGAATTCATTGTGTTTCAAACTATTCTAGGAAGATCATCTTGACATTGTTTATGTTTGTTTTCATATAATCTTTATAAAATAATGATACTAGTATTGCACTTTTCTATTAATAGTGAGTACAAGGAGCTAAATGTTTTGGATATCATCATTCATGTCCTCTGCTTTGTAGGAGATTTCACAAGCCTTCTAATGCCTAGATGCATCCTTGCATCTAGTGTAGGGATTGATTATAATGAGCTCACAATCACAGATAAAAATAGGATTCTAAAACATGGTATTAGTATGTGTGGTTACTACTGCTTGTGTGATGTATAATTTTAAAGTTGTACAAGAGATTTTGAAAATTGAAAACAATATTCTCAAAAATTGTATTACAACTATTATCACTCAGAGGTTCAAATATATTTTTTCGGCTACCTTCTTTAGTTTTTCATCACAACATACACAATACAAAGTAGCATGATTCTTCGCACACTAATGGATTTTTTTATATGAAATAAGTCTATGTAGGATGGTAGTCACAAGTAGTAGCTTGGTTCACCAAAGTTTGAGCTTCTATGCTCCACTTTAGTAATAATAACTTCTAAAATATACACTAGCATTCTATTTGGTAATGTGTTAATCTTCTCATAAGCACATTTGACCCATCTATCCTCAAAACTCATTGCCATATGATGTTCACTATCAACACTTTTACATTTACACTACCTCATTTGCATATATTATGATTTATACTCAAAACTACTACTTTTCACCATCTTTGAATATTTATTCATGAAAAAATTGGGCCTTTGATCATGTGGCCTTTATTGCAATTGGTAAATTACTCCACGGGGAGATATTTAATATTCTTCTCCATTGGAAACATCTTTACCCAAAGTGAAATTTATGTATACATTTATGAAACAAAGGAGTCCAAAAATTACTCAAAGGTCCATCATTTGTTGAGTAGGTTGATAACACATATTTCTGAATTTATGAAACAACAAATATTTTCACAAATATTTCTATTACATGTGTCCATACTAGATCTAAATATTTTAGTCGAGTGATCAACTAAGGTGTCTAGGTAACATGTTGCTAGTGAAGCCATCTAGACAACAAGTCAAATAGATGTTGAAGTAACTTGACCCAAAATAATTTATACAAATTATCATTAAATAGATTCTCTAATCATTGACATACCTTCATAATAAAATTTTCTAATTTATGCATGAATAATTTGTGGATCTCATCACATGTTATTCAGAAAGACATTGTTGTGAACAACACAAAGTTCCAAATAATGTCTTAGTAATGGAAATATAATGTTAGCCATTCTACCCATTCCTTGCATTCCTTTATTAAGGTTAATGTGTCACTATAAATTATATGTGTTGGCTTATAGTTACATTTTGTGATGTAACAAAAGTGATCCTAGATCCAACTAAGATTAACCTCTTTTCACTTAACATCACATTTGGATAAAACCAACTAGGGTATATGATTAATTTTTTTTCCACAAAGGAGATCTAATCTTCTAGGTCTTGTGTCTATTTTTATGTTTATAGAGATGGTAAATTTGATGTGTGTTATAATAATCCTATTTGAAATATAATCCTAGATTTGAAAATGTAATTTATCATATAGATAGAAACGAAAAACAACAAAACAACTTTAGATCTTAGATTGAGATATAGAGAGGAACCTATGATTGAAATTTGGGGTTTAATTATAGGGACAAGTGCGTTGGGCACCCTAAACTGGGTGCTTCTTTTTTGGATCTAAAAACTCTAAGATGTATGTTGTAGTCTGCTCTATGTTTTCTGGAGCTATTTCCTATTGAAACTCCTGGATCTGACCTGCACACATGAAAAGAGGGGGAAAGATTGTGTTGTATAGGGGATTTCCTAAGTAAAACCCCATTTTTGTATTTCTACCTCCATGTACAACAAATGATGATGATCAAGAGGGAATACCCTAGGTTAGGCAGAGGCCAAAACAATGATAATCGACTAAAATGATAAATGATAATGTTACCTTGATGTAAAATCCTTGAGAAGTGATGTCACAAGTTGCAACAAATTTTGATTGAGAGATGCCTTGATTGCTTTATAGACCTACAAAAGGTCAGTTCACAAAACATAATATATTGTTGTAGATAGGATGTAGAGGATAACTCAATAAATCTTCATAATTTGGCATGATTGATCATAATAGCTCCTTACACAATTTTCTTCATTATTCTTGATGTCTTGCAAGCTTGATCTTGATTGATGAAAGCACTGTAATAATGTTGCTAATTTTGCTTTTAAATTGCCTTGACTGATTTTAGTATCTTCAATTTGCTTAATATATTTTCTAGGATTAAAATGGTGAAAATGATTTGTATTTATATGCAATTCTTCTAATTTCTCAAAAATCAAATGCCGATAGCTGACAAATGAATTTGGATTTTAAAATAATAAAATACCAACACCAATATATTTAAATTGGAGCCAAAAAAGGGTTGGACAAGGGCATTGGGCGCTCTAGTCCAGAACCATCCTTATCAGGGCCATAAACATCAAGGTAAAATATTAAATATTTATTTTCAATCCCATCTTTTAATTTTTTGAAGATATTCAAAAAGCAGGGAATTAAATGCATAATTAAGTCCAAGCACATGGGGGAGCTAAACCTAGAGCGAAATTGTCAGGGGTGACAATTTGGATGCTACATTTAGCCTCCACTTTAGTGGGAGTATGAAATTATGGTCAAACTCATTAAAGTACAAATAAGCCAAGAAGAGTTCAATTATCCAAACATTGAAGAGATAGGATGACATTGAATCTAGGAGATGCGCTAGCCCCTAGGTTCAAGGTCCTACAAAAAAACAATATAAGGAAAAAATAACACACATAAACATGAAGAATAGATAACAAAGACATAATGTAAGAAAATGTAATGAAGACACAAAGCAAACATAAGACAATACATGAAGAAAATATGCATAAGACACAAGGAAAAAATGATACCATACATAAATTAAACACACCAAAGAAACAAAACAAACACATAGCAAACATAATAAACAATAAAAATACAAAAACACAAACACAAGTTTAGTATTAAAAAGGATTCGATTTGGTAAGGCAAAGAGACCTCAGTCTTAAATTTGTCACAAATATCAAATGTCATCCATCGAATATGATGCTAGACAAAATGGTGCTCTCATAAGGATTAACAAGTTGCATTATGCCAAATCACTCATGAAAACACATGGATCCACTGTCAAGAAAATTGTGTTATGCTAGGTGGCTATGTAAAAATGTTCAAGTTCATTAATCAACAAGCTCCTTTATGTCAAATCTATGGATTGTTTTCCCAATCATGCTTTAGGGAGTGCATAAAAGTTCAAAGTCACCAGGGATGAATCAATGCTTAATGTCATAGGGGATGAATTGATAACCACGCATCAAGGGGCATTATAAACAACACCACCACTAAAGTGGTATGTCAATAATTCAAATCTCACAAGACGTATATGAAATGGATAGGATGATATGCCCCCCTTCAAATATCAATATACTTACCATATTGGTATTTTAAGGAAAAGAAGGGGAAGAGGGGATCTATGAAAATAATACACACCTCCCAAAGTAGTTATCCTTTCCCCCAAAATGTAAAGACAAAGAAAACCATGCAAGAGACTATCATGTTGCTATTGTAGAAAGAAATATGGTTGCACTTAAGATTGTACCACCATGGATGGAAATGAGCAAACATATGAATCTACAAATGCCACATAATGAGGAGAAACACAAAAGAAGAAAGCCTTATTATTTAGAATGATTAGGTGCATCAACACATGAAAGAGCACCACAATCACTAAGTTGTATTTTATTATCCAAGGCCCGACATTCATTTGTGGAATGACCATGCACTCAATGATATGCATAAAAAGAGATTGTTATAAAATTTCTTACAAGTTGGAGGAGGAAGAGTAATCAAGCGGGATTTGAGAAGCCTCAAAAAAATATGATCTTTCTCTAATAAAGGTGTGGGAGGATTTTTTTCTCTTGTCAAGAAAAGTCTGCTCGCTTACAACAAGATGTTCTAAATATAATAGATGATGACAAATGAGATGTAGATGTAGGAGTAGATTTGAAACCTAAACCATTTTTAGAAAGGTACGATGTAGAATTCACATGATCCTTAACTCCTTGTTTCATTTTTTCATTATATCCACTTTTAGAAATAATTTTATATCCAAGCCCATAACACTTTTCCAAATTAGATGGAGAAGTCTTATCTAAATGTGTATGATAAAAATTGATCCTTTCATAAGAGTGCAAATATTTTTTAGGTGTTGAATTGTTAAGGTTAGACGAACCACCAACACACAAGGGAAAAAAGCCAAAGACCCCACATCATCATCTTGGATAATGTTTTTGGATTTGTTTATGTAGAACAAGATTGAGCAAATGAAACAAAAGAATCCTTAGGTTGAGATTGTGAGATTTTACCTTTACCTACAAAGGAGGGTGTAAAACCTGATGAATCCCAATCAAAACTTTTATTTGAAGAGGAAGCCATATTATGATCATTATTTTCAATTTGAGAAGAAGAATCACAAGATTTTGTTGGAACAATTTATGATTCTATAGGTTATGATGGTGAGATTTTGTACTCCTCGATGAAAGTGGATGTAAAATCTAACAATCCCCAATCATCATGCAAGAGTTCATTCATGGTATCATTATCATTGGAAGGTAATGGTTCCAATTTTGAAGATGGAATTAAAGTATTAAGAGAATTGGAAGTGTTATGTTTGGCTTCAATCTATGAATTATAATTTTTTTACGTCCACTTTAACCATATATATCTTGTTATTTTATTCATAGTTCATTTCACAGTGAAGAGTAGACAAGACTTCCTTCATGGCTTGAATCCATAGTCTACCTAGGAGAATATTGTATGATAGAGTATCCGACATGACATGGATACGGGTAGATAAAACCACATGCCCTACCTTAATAGGTAATGTTAGTGTTCCCAATGATTGCCTACCAACATTATCAAATCCACAAATAGAAATATTATTCGGTTGTATGATACTCTTGTCCACACAAAGCTTATATAGAAGATCAATTCTACAAACATTAAGACTTGATCCATTATCAGTAAGAGTGCATCTAATCTAGATTGTATTAAAGACCATTAATATCATTAAAGCCTCATGTTTGTTTTGGACCTCAACAAGAGGTAATTCATGTTAAGGAAATGTAATATCCAACTTTTTTGCTTGCATACAATCAAACAAGGCTACTACATCATGTTAGATATTGAAAGCATATTTCTATCAATTAAATGCAGATTTAATATGAATACACAATTGAATTAATACATATAAATAAATTGTAGCAAGAAGACAACACCAAGATTTAACGTGGCTCACCCAAATCCGAGCTACATCCACCAATAGAGAATCCAATACCTATTAATCTTCCAACAAATAACATTTACAAATATTTGTAGCAACTGCTACAACTTGTAGCAACATTTAAACCAACATTTTCACTGTTGATTTTTTACCACTCCTTTGCTACGGGTACCCACAACTTCTCTTGCATTTTTCCAGCCACTAATTTGCAACCTTCTTCTCACATTTTTCATGCCCAAAAGTAATGAAAACTCAAAACCATGTGATTGTTCATGTTCCCACGCATGTATAGTTGCTTAGAATCCAAACACGGCTATTGATTTTCCTTTGTACAATGAATAACTCTTCATTTTTGGCAGTTATCCAACCATTATTTTAACTATTTTTCAACCATTTATAACTGTTCATTTCCAACATTTTATTAACTGTTTGTAATTGTATTTTTAAATAAAAAAGTGCAGCAAATTATTTATTAAAATAATGGTGAACAATTTTGGGAAAATTAAACGATCAAGTCTAATTGAGCTACATAATACAACAATATCTGACTTGGAAATTGATTAGACTCCATACCATACCATCCCCTACTTGGAGACTAATCATAGCACCACTGCCCCTATAACTCCCACTAGAAATAAGCACCATGGACCCTGTTGTTCTGATTTTATTTTAACCTTGAAGACCAATCAAAGCTAAACAAGAGCTCAACTTCTCTCTTGTCACTACCTTCATAAACATATCCGCTAGATTTTCATCTGTATGTATCTTCTCCAACTTTACTTGTCCATCTTCCAACATCAACCAATAAAATGATACCTCAGCTATATGTGTTTGTTTTTTGAGTGCAAGGAAAAATTATTTTGAATCTATGTATAGCACTTTGGCTATCTATAAACAAGTAACTTTCAGCCTATTGTTTGCTCAATTCTTCCATAAAAAATTGCATCCATATGATCTCCTTTGTTGCCTCTATTGCAACTACATACTTTGTCTTCGCGGTGGATAAAACAACCACCTTTTGCAGCCTTGAGATCCAACTCATTGATGTCCCACCAATTGTAAAAACATAGCCTACTGTACTCTGCCTAGTACCAATATCCCTTGCCAAATCTGAGTCAACATAGTCTTTTAAATCAGTATTAGAGCCCCCAAAACATAAAAATTTATTGGATGTACCTCTCAAATACCTGAGAATCCACTTTACCACATTCCAATGCTACATTATAGGATGATTCATATACTTGCTAACAATTCCTATGACATGTGCAATATCCAGTCTCGTGTATACCATGGCATACATTAAACCGCCTACAACTGTATGGTACCTTGGACATTTTATCTTACTCCTCTTGTGTCTTTGGAAACATATCCTTAGTCAATTTGAAATGACTAGGCTAAGGTGTGCTGAAAACTTTTGTGTTCTCCATACGAAATCTTTGCAACACCTTCTTAACATAATTAGCTTGAGATAGAAATATTTTTTGTTTTTTCCTATCTCTAGTAATTCTCATACCAAGAATTTGTTTTACTACCGCAAAATCCTTCATATCAAATAATTTTTCTAACTACTATTTTAACTCTTTAATGTGATCCATGTTAGATCCTGCTACAAGCATAACATCAACATATAAACATAAAATAATGTAGCTATCATTATCCAACCTCTTAAAATAAACACAATGGTATGAAGTACACCGGTTGTAGCCTTGTTCAACCATAAAACTATCAAATTTAATATAACATTGTCAAGGTACTTGCTTCAAGCCATATAAAATTTTCTTCAATCTACACACCAATTTATCCTTACCTCTGACCTCAAAACCTTGTGGCTGATCCATATATATTTCCTCTCCCAAATCACCATGGAGAAAAGTTGTTTTGACATCTAGTTGTTCCAAATGTAAATATTTAGCAACCATAATACTTAAAACAATATGTATAGAATTCATTTTAACATCTGGAGAAAAAATTTCATCAAAATTAATACCTTTTTTCTATGCAAATCCTTTTACAACTAACCTGGCTTTGAATATTTTCTTACCTCCATCTTCCTCTTTTAGCCTATAAACCCATTTATTTGGAAAAATCTTTTTACCTGCAAGCAACTTGCATAATTCCCAAGTCTGATTTTTCAACAGAGTCCATTTCTTTTTCCACTCCATGCTCCCACTAAACTTTGGAATCCACCTGCATAACCTCATCATAGCATTCAAGTTCACCAACATCAATCAATAAAATAGAATACAAAGAGGGAGAAAATATTTTTGGAGGTCTACTTATCCTAGAAGACTGTTTAACATTCATTGGATTTTGTGGTATTTGATGTTGTTGTGGAGCATGAGGAACCACTGGAACATTGTTGTCTAGAGTATCATCCAACACTACATAATCATTTTTTTTCTTCTCATGTTGTTGCAGTTGATCTTTGTACAACACTTTCTCATTAAATATGACATCCCTTCTCACAATTTTTTGATTTTTAAAATCCCAAAGCCTATAACCAAACTCATCAATGCCATATCCAACAAATATACACTTCTTTGATTTAGCTTCTAGCTTGGTTCTATTTTCAGAATCTATATGTGCAAATTCTTCACAACCAAAGGTTTTGAGAAAATAATAACTCACCTTCTTACCTGTCCATGCTTCCTCTAGAATACCACACCCCAAAGGATTAGAGGGAACTCTATTAATTAAATAAACAAAATTGTTTATAGCCTCTGCTCACATGTTTAAAGGCATCCCAACATGCAATCTCATAGTTTGTGCACACTTCTATTAATCTATTCATGCGCTCAACCACTCCATTTTCCTGTGGAGTCCTTGGAACCATTTTCTACCTACAAATTCCATTAGAGGAACAATAATCTTCAAACTATTTGCTGCAATACTGACCACCATTATTAAATCTAAGACATTTTAACTTTTTACCTGTCTCATTCTCAACCAAGCTCTTCAAAATTTTAAACATTTCAAATATATAATATTTTTTCCTAAGGAAATAAATCCATACCTTCCTAGTTGTATTATCTATGAATGTAACATAGTATCGAGAGCCACCAAGAGAAGATACCTAAGCTAGCCCCCATACATCCGTATGCACAAGTTCCAATTTCTCATCTTTCTTTTTCTTTCTATCCTTGAGAAAACTAGCTCTCTTTTATTTTCCATACATAACTTTCACAAAAAACCATATTAACACATTTTAGACTTGGAAAAAAATTATTTGAATGAAGTGATTTATACCTTTTTTCACTCATATTCCCAAGTCTATTACGCCGCAGTGTTGTTTCTCAACCCATAGCAACTGTTTGATTTTTTGCCTGTTGACCCACAAGAACTGTTCCTAAAACTGTTACAAAAAACACAAAAACTAAAGTAGAAGGAACCATATGACCTGTACAAAGATATAAGGTGCCTACTTTCACACTTTTTGCTACCACTAAGGCACCCTTTTAATCTTTCAAAATTTATCACTAAAAGTAATAAGAAAACCTTCATCACCTAGCTATCCTATTGAAATTAAATTTCTACTTAATCTTGGAACATGCCTTACCTCTTGTACTAGCCAATGATCCCCATTCTAAAAAATTATCCTTATTCTTCCCTTTCCAACAATCTGACAAGGCTTGTTATCTCCCAAATAAACCAACCCAAAATCCCCTTGGACATAATCAAGAAAATAACTTCTATAGGGCGTAGCATGAAATGAAGCCCCCGAATCTAACACCCAAAAATCATCAACATTGTCAAGGGATAAAATCAAAGCATCATCTTTAGATTTATTACTTACCACATTTTCCTTCTTATTTCCTTCATTTTTGTCTCCTTTGTTCTTTCAAGACGAACAATCTTTCTTTAAATGATCTGGCTTCCCATAGTACCAACAATCCTTCTTTCCTCTGGATTGGGACCTCTTGTCCTTTGATTTTCCTTGTGACTTCCCACAACCTCCAGAATTCTTTCCTCTCTCCTTTGCTTTGTCCTTGCTTTCTGCATTATTCAAAACACTTCTCGAGGTGGATGTTCCACTTGAGCTTTTCCTATGAATTTCCTTACTCATATTAACACCAACAACATCATCAAAATTCAGTGTATTTGAACTAGAAATAGAATTACTAACCACCATTACTAGGCTATTCTAGGTTTTAGGAAAATAACACAGAATCAAAAGAACCCTAACTTCTTCATCAAAGTTTACATTAACATAAGTCAATTGATTGGTAACCATATTGAATTCATATAAATGATAAAAAACTAACCCACCTTCTACCATTTTCATATTAAATAAACACTTCATAAGAAATACCTTATTTGAAGTGGAAGGCTTTTCATATAATTTTTCTAGGGTCTGCATCAACTCTAACGTTGTTTTTGCTATTGTAATATTAAATGTCATTGATTGTGCTAGGAACAGACAAATACTACCAAGTGCCTTTCTATCCAGAATATCCTAATCTTTATCAAACATTGTTGACAGTTTCTTGGTTTTCTCTTCCAATGGCCTCCATAAATCCTTTTGATAAAAATAATCTTCCATCTGCATCTTCCATAATTGATAGTTTTGTCCATTGAATTTTTGTACTTTGAATTTACCCTCATTTTCTATTACTCCCACTCAACCTTGAGACGCTCCTGTAGAGGATAATCAAGTACAAACCACTCTAATACCACTTGTTAGAGATTACAGGCAGATTTTTATCAATTAAATACAAATTTAATATGACTACACAACTGAATTACATTGTAGCAAGAAGACAGCACCAAGAATTAACTTGGTTCACCCAAATCCGGGCTACTCCACCAACAAAGAGTCCAATATCTATTAATATTCCAGTAAATAACATTTACAAATATTTGTAGCAATGTTTTAACCAATGTTTTCACTGCTAATTTTTTACTAGTCCTTTGTTGCGGGTACCCACAACTTCTCCTGCATTTTTCCAACCACTAACCTGTGACCTTCTTCTCACGTTTTTCATGCCCAACATCAATCAAAACTCAAAACCATGTGATTGTTCACCTTCCCACACATGTATAGTTGCTTGGAATCCAGATGTGACTATTGGTTTTCCTTTGTACAATGAATAAATCCTCATTTTTGGCGGTTATCCAACTATTCTTTTAATTGTTTTTCAACCATTTATAACTATTTATTTCTAGAATCTTATTAACTGCTTGTAACTATATTTTTAAATACAAAAGTGTAGAAAATTATTTATTAAAATAACGGTGAATAATTTGGAGAAAATTAAACCATCAAATCTGATAAGGCTCCATAATACAACACATCATTTGGTTTGACAGAAGGTGAGATATCAATCTTCTGCAAAGCCTCTTGGAGCATCCCGTGGTATGTAAGTGATTTTTGAGTGAAGTCCCAAGGGAGATATTGGATAGAGTATTATGAAGTTTCTCAACAAGATAACATTCTTTACTTCTACGCCGAGGAAGTCTAGGTTGCAGAGGAAGATGTGGTTGAGGAAATGGAATGGATGTTGGCATTTGTTTTGGCTGCTTATTTTTAGTGTCATATGTGTGAGAAACTATGTGTTAACTTGGTTGTTGCAACACATCTTGGTGCAGATGATTACATTGAGTGAGTTGTTTTACAAAGTTTAGGATATGGCCATGAGTTTTTGGATGTCTTATAATGAGAGACAGAGACCTAATAATGAGAGGTCTAATAATCACTTGTGGGTTTATTGTCTCAATTGAGTTAACTACTTGTTGATGATCTTCTATCAATAGAGGACCTAATGTCAATTTTGAACCTTCATTTATGTAAACCACTTTAATATCATTGCTTACATCCTCTTATACCAATATGTCTTCCCAAGTAGGAGAGGTATTGGGAGAGAGACAAACATAATTTTCATGATTATCGATGATTGGGTCCTCTTGCACCAAGATATCCTCACAAGTAGGAGAGATATTGGAAGAAGAACAAACATGATTCTCATGATTATCAATGGTTTCATCCTCTTCCACAAAAATACCCTCACAAGTGGGAGGAGGGAAAAATATGAGTTTCATGATTACTTAAAGAATGAAGATTATGTAAAGTGATGCTAAGAAATGTATCAATGATTTTATTATGCTCCACCATGATGTTCTCATAGGTAGATAAACTAATTTTTTTAGACAAGCCATATTTTTCTATATCAAAATCAGAAATTTGAAAATAAAACATCTTATTATTGTCCCCTTTTTACGGGTAATGCACTAAATTAAGTGAATTAGAGCCAACTACCAATGCACAACAAAATATAAAAAATTTAGGACCTACTTTCAAAAATAAGAACCCGATTTGAATAGAGACCATTGATAGGGTTTCACACATAAAATTTGATGCCAAATTATCTAGACAGAGGCACTAGGAACCCTAGACCAGAGGAAAGATTTAAACCATTTCAAAATCTAGAAACCAACTACAATGTTTGAGGGTCTAATGTTGCATAGGTTCAGGTTTGAATGCAAAAAGTTTTCTTGAAATGTGTAAAAACCTAAATTTTCTATGTGAAACATACACATGCATAAAATTTGTATTTTTAAAGCAATGAAATATGTTCAAATGATGATTTTCAAAATTTAAAATGTTGTAATTTTGTCTAAATTTATCTCAAAAAATGCAGAAAAGCAATATAGTTTGATCTTTTGAAATGAAAATAATATGTGATTCTTCCACTTTTTTTAATGTTTTTCACTAAAATATGCATGCAATTTTGAAAAATGAAAGAAACCTAGGATTATAGTCAAATTTCATAATGAACTAACTCAGATCTAATCCCTAAACAAGGAAAACGTAGATTTGAAATAATGCAATCTAATTCAAAATATTTGCAATTTTTCCTTTAATGTATAATGATGAAGGAATACAAGTGCATAGTTTTGAAAATGAAACAATTTCAAATTAACAACAAGATTTTCAAATAACCTAGGTTTTGAATTAATTTTTCATAATCTATGTTGTAAAAATCAAAAAAATTGCAAGTGTAACATATATTGGGTTCGCAAAAATGTGATGTAGGAAAAGTGATCCTAAATCCAACTAAGATTAGCCTCTTTTCATTTAACATCACATTTGGACAAAAAAACCAACTAGGGTTTATGATTGGCTTGCTGCCACAATGGAGAGCCAATATTCTAGGGTCTTGTGTCCTATTTTTTAGTGTTGTGAGGATGATAATTTTGGTATGTGTTTTAATAATCGTATTTGGTATGTAACCCTAGATCTGGAAATGTAACTTATCGCACAGATAGAAACAAAAAATCACAAAACAACTTTAGATCTAAGAATGAGATATTGAGAGGAACCTATGATTGAAATTTGAGGTTGAATTACAGGGATAGGGGCACTAGGCACCCTAGTTTGAGATGCTTCTTTTTTGAATTTGAAAAATTTGAAATGTATTTTGTAGTTTTATCTATGTTTTCTAGAACTATCTCTTGCTGAAACTCCTGAATCTGACCTGCACACATGAAAAGAGGGGGAAATGTTGTGTTGTATAGGGGCTTGCCTAAGTCAAACCCCATTTTGGTATTTCTACCTCCACATACAACAAATGATGATGATCAAGAGAGCATACCCTATGTAAGGTAAAGGCCAACACATTATTAATTAATTGAAAAGATAAATGATAATGTTACCTTGATTGGAAATCCGTGATGAAGTGATGTCACACCACAAGTTGCCACAAATGTTGATTGATAGATGCCTTGATTGCTTAATAGATCTACAAAAGGTTAGTTCACAAAACATAATATACTATTATAGATAGCATGTAGAGGATAACTCAATACATCTTCATAATTTGGCACGATTGATCATATTAGCTCCTTGCACATAATTTTCTCAATTCTTCTTGATGTCTTGTAAGCTTGATCTTGATTGATGAAAGCGTTGTAATAATGTTGCTAATTTTTCTTTTGAATTCCCTTGACTCGTTTTAGGATCTTCAATTTTCTCAATATATTTTCTAGGATTAAAAAGGTGAAAATAATTTTTATTTATATGCAATTCTTCTAATTTCCTGAAAAATAAAATGTCGATAACTGACAAATGAAATTGGATTTTTAAATAAATACTGACATCGACATATTCAAATTAGGGAAAAAAGGGCTAGACAAGGGAGTTGAGCGCCCTAGTCCAGACCCATCCTTATTAGGGTCTTAAACATCAGGGGAAAATATTAATATTTATTTTCAAACCCATCTTTTAATTTTTTAAAGATATTCATAAAATAGGAAATTAAATGCATAATTAGGTCCAAGCACATAGGGGGAGCTAAACCTAGTGTGAAATTGTTAAGAGTGACAATTTTTGACAAGGGATCAGATCCTTATTTAAAAATTCATCAACTATACTAATTATAACACATAACAAAGTAGAATGATCACTATTATCAACGAGGATTGCACCTAGTTGAGTTAGACTCAACTATCCTGTGTAACATGGAAATATTTTGTAGTTGTGTGTGGCTTATAATGAGAATGAATCTCCAGAGAGGGATGGTTCCCCTAGTAGATCACCTAAAACTACAAACATTTCTGAGGAAAGGGATAGAAGGATATTGAAATGGAAATCCTAAAACCATAGAAGTGATGCACCAAAAAATTATAAACTTATCCACTAATTCAACTCACAATCAGTTTTTCAAAGACTTTTACTCTCACAATTCCATGTGAAACAATGCAATGCATAAGTAATTTGTATGAAGGTTTCAAAATTAGAGGCTTGCATGAAGGAAAAACAAAAGTTTTATCACAACTTCAATCCACTAAAAACATTAAACACAACACACAACCTGCATTACATGAAACTTCTACACTCAAACCTGCAACAATGAGACATAGAAAATGATTTGAAAATTGAATCACAATTGAACATTAAATCATTAACTACAAAATGAGACAAAAAATGAAAAGGAGAACACTATTGTCTTTATTGATCTGAAAGGAGTTGCATAATCATCTTATGAAAATATGAGTTACGAATGCTTACAAAGCTCTCTGCAATACTCAAGAGAGAAAGAAGCCAAAACTCGAACTGAAAAAAAATAAAAAAATTCTCCAATATATATCTCCAATGAGTCTCCATGAGTGAATGGGAAAGAATCTCAGTTAACTGCTCACCAAAATAGAAACTCAAGTGTCTCTCACGAGCAAAAGGAAAAAAACCATAAAAGAGGGGCTAAAACAAGCTCAAACTAGATCAAACTAAGTGAGAATAGGTGGAAACTTTCCTTCCCAAGTGGAACGATCCAAAAAGACTCTAAAAATCACTCAAAACTAACTAAAATCAGGAATATAAGGTTTAGTTGGCTTAGTTTTTTCTATTTTGTATAAAGGGAACTCAAGCGAAAAAAGGCAAGTAAACTAAAATTTCCTTTGCATATTTTGCACTTCCTTTATTTACTGCATTTTAATTGACACTTATTAAAGCAATTTATAAAACATTGCTTTAATAAAGTCTTACAATGTTTTTGTTGTTTTAACTTTACAAAATAGAAGGAAAGATTGACTTGGCTTTGATTTATGACTTTGGAAAAAATCAAGATTTATATGGTATATTATTTATTTCTTTGCAAAGGATTAGTGGCTTGCATGGCATTTGATTTTCTTCAAAAATCATAAGAAAACACTAAGGCACCTAAAGCCTAAGATTTCAAAACATGAAAAGATCCTAATACCACCATTGGTATTAATATTTTGCATAAAAGTTTAAAACAATGCGAAAAAAAACCTAAGGCAGCCAAAATGAGGTAAATGGGAACCCTAAACACAAAACATGTGGCCTCCTATCTTTTCACATTCATTTTTCACTTCATTTTTACACTTAGCAATTTTTGTTGCTCTATTGGTTTCTCCACGTCGCCATGCTAACGTGAGCTCTCTATCACTCAAACCTTGCATTCCTCTTTATTTCTTGTCAATAAGATGCTCATTTCGAGCTCAATAATTGAAAAATGATGAATGCATTTGTCTTCCCCATGCATTCTAGGTATAAGACTTCCTCAGTTCCATTATTTTGGAAATACAAAAGTTTTTTGTACTCCCATGGTTGCGACCTTTCAATTTTTTGGGTAGAATAAAAACTCTTGGTAGGCTGTGACTTCATGAAGAGACCTTTAGGCATCGAGGGTTTTGTTTATCTCCTAGCATTTATCTTCTGTTCTTTGCTCAACCCACAAAATTTTACTCGTTTTATCACTACTTTGGGTGTTTTTCATTGATCACCATGATGGTCACCATGGCTGGGGTTCACCTCGGCTTCTATTTTTATGCCATCTTCAAGTGAGGTTTATAGCCATGACCCCATCAAGTTTATAAGCTACTCTCTTCTAAAAAAGAATAAAAAACTTTTCTTTCCTTTTAACTGTTTTTATTCTTTTGTTGAACATAGACTCGAGGGTTATTTGTTGGAAACCCTAGCTCGACACCTCCATTGTCTTGAGAAAACAACAAAAATAACTCCCACCTGCAACCTTGAGATTTGCAAAATCTGGGTTTGTGTTTTGGAAACCCTCCTTGAATCTATTGTTTGTTTTGTTCATGTTTTGAAAGCTACTCACTTTAGCACTATCATCTCTCAAACACTTGTAAAATATCACACACATATACATCACATACAGAGTCAATAACTCATTCACTGTTCTGGGTGTTTATGCTTCAGTATATTTATATTTGAAGAGAAAAATGCACTTATCTTCATTTTCATGGTACCTTTGTGTTTTATTTTTAAAACATTCATTGCCCCTTGATTACATTTAATCAATGATGTCTTTTATCATAGATGCAATGCATCCTAAAACCACTCATGTAACAACAACAAGATAGAGAAATTCACAATTAAGAATCTCGTTATCACTTTGCATTGGCTTAAAATCCTTTGTTGCTTTGGTCTAGTACCACTTTGTATGTGCAATGCTAACTCTACTTTGCAAACATGTCATGAACATTACTTGATACATAATCATTATGTTTGTATTTAATGATTTCTTGTTGCATACTATAGCATTGTGTTTTTTGTTGGAGAATGCAACATGGACCCAAACTACCCATTATGCACTCCTCTATGATCCTTATGATAATGATGTAAATAATGTAGTCTCCATTCATTGAACATTGTGACTATATTTTGTTCTCAAAAACCTACAATTTGCTCATACTTTGGGCTCTTATTTTCTATGTCAAGCATTATCATATCCCTTTTATGACTGAACCCAATATTGCCTCCTTAGTAATTGTTATACCTTAGTTATGGTGGTAGTAAAGATGACTACTATCCATTTCTTAGTGATTATGTGGATTGTGGCAATGCTCAAACTCTCCCATTAAAAGTCTATACATTACTTTTTTGAACATCCTTCACTTGATGCAAAGTATGAAAGAAATTCAGTGAGGTTGCTTGTTGCCCTTGTTCAAATGCAACAAGAATATCTTCTGTGTAAGTATCCATCAGTTATGTGAAATGAACTCTTCCATATATGTGATTTCTAATCTCCACACTTATGCTACCAACCCCACACAAAGCTTGATAAACCCTTACTTGCATAGTCACTACTTCATGTGAAGTCATGAGCCCTAAATGCTATCACTGTCATTTTTTTCAAAAACCCTTGATATGATTGTAAGACTCAACTCCAAGGTTGCCACCTTTGAATTATGTGCTTTGTAAATGCTACCTCGATTCGTAAATGGTGGAAATTCATTGGAAGGAGCATATAACCTTCATCTTGGCTTTGAAAGACATATAGGAGACTGTCCTAAACTTGATGTTGATGCTTTCATGACTGTTCCTTGATTCAAATTTGTTGCTTCTTTGGCACTTAATGGATGGTTGTACCATCAATGTATGTACTATAGACAACAAGGAATGATGATGAGACAACAAACAAATGATGTAGAACCATGATGTACATGATGCACTTTTACTTAGTTTTGCAAATTGGTTTAAATGAACTCATTGCTCACTTGTGATTCCCATTTCAAATTGAAAGGGGGTAACCTCATTTCACCTTTTACTTCATTTTCATGAATGGACAATGTGCTCAGTTACCTTATAAATTGTTCTTCGAACATAATATGCTTTTATTGGAAAAGCTTAATCATGTCTCTTACTTATCCCATTCCCCTCTTAAGACTAAGGGGCAACATGTTGGGTTCAACCCTTATGGGAGCCCATTTTTCTCCACATGCTATTCAATTTTAAAATAAAATAATCCAACAATGAAAATTTCACCTATACCTGCATAGTAAACAAACATGTTAGATAAAAAAACAGTGAAGCTCAATGCTCCTGTGATGTTTGATTTTCAGGCTCTCTTGGAAACATGTGATAATGGCTCATCTGATTTAATGCATCAAAGATGTAGGTTATATTTTTGTTGATGAAACATATGATGAGATTTCATGTCTCAAGCTCTAACCAATTCTTTCAATCATCTGCAGGTACATCTAAAGACCGGGAGCAGGAGGAGCTAAAGAAAAAAAGGACCAACATGAAGATTTTTCCACTTCAGGCAATGAAGGATATGATTTATTTTCATGTGTTTTTCATATTTTATCTTCAAATGTATATCTTACATGTATGTTGTTTTAGTTCAGTCATGCCCGCAGCTTATGTGGGTCACTTGAGCAATTTTCTTTCAATGTATAAAACAACAACATTTATGCAAAATTTTGTACATTTCCTTTGCAAAATGAATGAAAGACAACAATATCATGCAATCTGTATAATTTCTTTCTATTGTCTTGAAAACCTTGCATAATAAAATAGAATCTCTTTTGGAAGCATCCTTTTTGCAATGGTTAAGAATAGTAGAAATTTGTTAATTCCCCTTCACTTTTAAAAGAAAATAACTGACTTAGCTCTACCCAATTGAGTTGTAAGTGAAAAATGGGTAACATTTCTGGTGATTCCTATCAAATGCTTGTTTGCTAAGCATACTAGGCCAGTTGCCTAATAAATCCATTGGGCATGGAGTCAAATTCTACCCCTCCCAAAACTTTGAAAACCATTGTAACTCAGCCTTAAAACCTCAACAACAACAAAACCAACCCGAAAGCAAACTACCAAGGTCTTGGAGGCTAGCAAACTGTGCAACAACACTTAGGGAAAAGAAAATAGAACTGGAAGAGATGTGCAAAGCACTTATTAATAGAAAATACCTAAGCTAACCTACTAACCGAGGAAAGGACTGCCTAAACAAAACCATTAACTGGTTCAAGAAAGTAGTCGCCACTTCTTTACAACCCGTAATGCTCCATTTGCTTGTGAGTCAACCAAAAGAGATGGAGAAAGATCAAATATCCAACAAACTATTGCAACACCTTTCTGAGAAGGAAAATGTAGTCACTTACCCACCTATCTTGATTAGGGAACCAGTGGTGATCAAGTGAACAAGTGGACTAGTTGTGCTTAACTTGATACCTTCTTTGATGCTCTAGATCAGTGTTGCCATGTGGATGCTCTTTCTTGTTAGATTCCAATCAAGCTAGATGCCTAATAGGACATCCCATTGAAAGCTTTGGACTAGAGAGAAGAGAATTTGAGTGATTTAAAATAACATCACCTTCACCTTGCATGATAACATGCCATGTTGACTCCTCCTCCATGGTCAATGGACCTTCCTCTTCCATTAGGGTAGCTAATAACTCATCAAAGCTATCAGCTCTTGAAAGGCTCTTAGGAACAACTGGTTCAAGCTCAAAATCCCCATTATCACCCAAGGAGGTACCCTCTAAATTAGGATTTTCTTCTTCAATGAAGGAAGGAAAATGTTCATATGGTGAGATAACCTCCCAACAAAGTTTTAATTGACACATCAGCCTCAAGCTCCTCTGTACAATAGAAAGGAAGCTCCTCCAACCAGCTAAGCTCATGCAAATCATCTTCATAAGAAGTTTCTTGACTGGAGGGAATGGACTCCCCCCCATCAAAACCATATTCTTTCTCTTGCTCCATGTCTTTTTTTTTTGTTTGCGGCACAAAAGGGGCTAAAAATAGCTATCTCTTCACCCTGCTAATTAGGTTGCTCCATAACTAGTGGCTCATTTGGGAATATAGCCACTTCCACCTTTTTCTCTCGTTTCTCAAGACAATCCTCCTCCAAAGATGTTGGCATAGTGTCTAAACATGAGCAGAAAAAGCTCAATTTCTGCTTGAAACAGATCCTTTTCAAGCTCTTGATCATTCAAATCAAGGCTACTTTCACATATCTATTCCTGAATCAACACCTTATCTAAATAGTCCTCATCACTATGATTGTCAGAACTTGGCATAGACACATTATTTTCACTTTCATCCTCAAGACTAGGAAGTCGATCAAACAAATTAACTGAAACCTCTTTCTCATAGTCCAAATTTGCAACAAAATCATCAAATATCATTTCGAAATGAATTTTCATCACATCCTTCTTGGGTTTTTTATAACAGAGGACTGATTTTTACCTCATGTTAGCTCTCATCAAGCCTTTTTGACTCCTCAAGAGGTTCACATTGACACTCCTCTTGCTGGTCCAAGGCTCCATTATCAGATAGATTGTCTTCAACCAAAAACTCCTCATATTATTGAGCATCTTCTTGGTGTTCTAGAATTGTTGTTGATGAGATCAAAACATCTTCATGATTTTCAATGAAGGGGGGTAACTCATCAAACCAAACTATGGAGTTATCCTATTGGTCAACATGTTTTACCTCTTCATCCTTTTGTCCTGATTGATCTTCTGAGATAAACACTAAAACATTTTCATCTTCTTCAACAAAACAAGGAAGCTCATTAGTCAAAACGTTGAAAGGGTCATCTAGAGAAGACTCTATTTGTTCAATCTTTTGCTATTGCAATTGGGAACACTCCATAGTTAAATGTGATACATTTACATTTCTAATCTTCTCCCAAATGAGTGAGATATCCTGGTCAATGGGTTCATCCTTGGATTCATCAGGTGGGGAAACTTGGGGAGCTTCTTGGATTTATTGCAAGGAAAAATGTTGTTGAAGGGGTTGCTCTATAACTATACTAGGTTGAAGCTGATTATTTTCCTCAATTTTCAAAGGATGAAGGATTCTGAAACTTGGAATTTCAAGCTTAAGAGGTTGGCTTGAGGAATTAAAGACTTTATCCTACCTAAAACTTGGAATCTCAACCTTAGGAGTATTAATAGGCTCACTTTGTTTAAAACTTGGAAACTTATACTTATGAACCTCTTCTTGAACAAGCTGATCTGGAACAATAGGAGTCATTTGGAACTCATGCCTTTGGGTTTGAGCAAGCAAAAGCCTCATCTGCTTGTCCTGTTGCATGTTGTACTCGAGTTCTCTATTGACCTCTTTTATCTGCTTAGTGAAGTCAAGCAATATACCCTTTATGCTTGCAATCTCCCCCTTTTCACTTTCTTGGAGCTGGTTGGGAAAGGTATACTACTAGTTTTGAAGGAAATAGGCTTCATTAGCCAACTCATGTTGCTACAAACTAAACTATGGATCTGTTTGATATCTTTTATTTTCAAATTCACTCATTTGCCTCTCAAATTTTAGCCTTATATCTTTGAAGCTCATGTCTTGAAAATTTTGGGGTTGATTGGAGGAATAACCATGCTGATATGAAGGTTGAGCAGGGGTGGATAGGTGGTAATTATATTGAGCATTGTTGGTTTTCTTGAAAATCCATGGAATTAAAACAAGCGGCATGATTGACCTAATATGGCTAGTAAGGAGATGGATAAGCAAAATTTTCATGGTATGATGGATGATAAGGCGTATTTCCATGAAACATAGGCATATTCATTCATTGAAAAGCTGGAAAACAAGCAAAATTCATATTTTATTTGAAATAAACTGACACTTAGTCAAACTAAAACCAATAGAAATGCCTTTCAGAGTCGCCAGATGTATTGTTTCCTTGTCTCCAGAGGTAGAGATCACCGACATACACATTAAATATCAATGATAAATGATCAAATTTTGGAGTGTAAGAGTCCAATCCATCCCACCGAGCGTGCCACAAACTGTTATCAATGAGGATTGCACCCTAGTTGTTAGACTCAAGGGTGATCCCACAATAGGGGTTTACAATTTTTGGCCAAACTGGACACTGAAATTATTATTTTTAACTAAATTTTCACATTTGGGCACCTATGGCAGCTAAACCGTGAGAAATTTGAAAATGATGCAAACTAGAGTCTTGTCACATTTTGTCTGTAGGTTCTAAAAATATTTTTTTCAAAATTTTTGGAATCAAATTGTACTTTCCATCTCCCACAAAATTGGTTTTTTTCAAAAAACAACATTTTTAAAAAGTGACGCACACCGTATAATGCATAACTTTTTTTCCATGAAGGATAAAATTCTAATTCTTTCAATTTAGATTTGTAACTCCGATATCTAGTGCTTCCACTTGGTTATATAGTTTTTATTGAATATTTTTTTATTTAATAAAGTTTGAATCAAACCAATTACAATTAGACATAAGCGACCATATAAGCATAACTTTTTTCTATATATTGAAATTCAATTATTTTTTTGTTGGATCAAGGACTTCAATATCTGGTGCACTCATATTTTTCAATTCTTTTTTTTGATAATCTACTATTTTTCCATATGTCTTGAGCAGAGACCTTCATTTTCAATGAAAAACCTATGTTTAATAAAACTAAAAAAACAAGTATACAATAAAAACCAAAACATATTAAATTTATATTTGTTGGATAGCTTGTTCGAGGACTACCTGATTCCAGTTGGGTTTGTAAAGATTCCTCCATTTTCATCCTCAACTGAGCTTGAAGCATAAAAAAATAGGTTTTTGTGAACAAGGTCAAAATTTAGGGAAAAGGGGGGTTCGTTAGAACCAAGGGGTTCTAGCGAACCAGGGTTCATTTGAACCCCCCTCAATATGAATTTTCCTTTTGTTTTTTTGGAAGGAAATGTGGGCCCAGTAATTAGGTAGGTTCGTTCGAACCCTAGTTCGTTCAAACCCCTCTTTGGTTTGGTCGAACTTATAGGTTCATTCGAACCCCTAAAACCATATGTTTTGCCATGGGGTCATTTTTTCTCAGTTTTCCTTCCTACATAAAATTGTAAACCACTATTGTGGCTTCACCCTCAACTATCCTGTGTAACATGGAAACATTTTTAAGTTGTGGGTGGCTTATAATGAGAATGAATCTCCAGAGAGTGTTGATTCCCCTAGTAGATCACCTAAAACTACAAAATTTTCTGAGGAAAGGGATGGAAGGATACTGAAATGGAGATCCTAAAACCATAGAGTTGATGCACCAAAAACTTATAAACTTATCCACTAATTCAACTCACAATCAGTTTTTCAAAGAATTTTACTCTCATAATTCCATGTGAAACAATGCAATGCATAAGTAATTTGTATGAAGGTTTCAAAATTAGAGGCTTGCACGAAGGAAAAATAGAAGTTTTATCACAACTTCAACCCACTAACAACATTAAAAACAACACACAAGCTACATTACATGAAACTTCTACTCTCAAACCTGCAATAATGAGACATAGAAAAGGATTTGAAAATTGAATCACAATTGAACATTAAATCATTAACTGCAAAATGAGACAAAACATGAAAAGGAGAACACTACTATCTTTATTGATATGAAAGGAGCTGCATAATCATCTTATGAAAATCTGAGTTATGAATGCTTACAAAGCTCTCTACAATACTCAAGAGAGAAAGAAGCCAAAATTTGAACTAAGAAAAAACTAAAATTTTCTCCAATATATATCTCCAATGAGTCTCCATGAGTGAATGGGAAAGAATCTCAGTTAATACTGACCAAAATAGAAACTCAAGTGTCTCTCACAAGCAAAAGGAAAAAACCATAAAACAAGGGGCTAAAACTGGCTCAAACTAATTGAGAATAGGTGGAAATTTTCCTTCCCAAGTGGATCGACCCAAAAAGACTCTAAAAATTGCTCAGAACCAATTGAAATCAGGAATAGAAGGTTCAGTTGGCTAAATTTTTTCTATTTTGCATAAAGGGAAGTCAAGTGAAAAAGGCAAGTAAACTGAAATTTCCTTTGCATATTCTACACTTGCTTTATTTACAGCATTTTAATTGACACTTATTAAAGCAATTTATAAAACATTTCTTTAATAAAGTCTTACAATGCTTTTGCAGTTTTAGCTTTACAAAATAGAAGGAAACACCGACTTGGCTTTGATTTATGACTTTGGAAAAAATCAAGGTTTATATGGTATATGATTTATTTCTTTGCAAAGGATTAGTGGCTCACATGACATTTGATTTTCTTCAAAAATCATAAAAAAACACTAAGGAACCTAAAGCCTAAGATTGCAAAACATGAAAAGATCCTAATACCACCATTGGTATTAATATTTTGCATAAAATTTTAAAACAATGTGAAAAAAGCCCAAGGTGGCCAAAATAGGGAAAATGGGAACTCTAAACACAAAACCTGCGACCTCCTATCTTTTTGCATTCATTTTTCACTTCATTTTTACACTTAGCAATTTTTGTTGCTCTGCTAGTTTCTCCACGTCGCCATGCTAGGGTTTGATGTTTGAGCCATTTTGAAACTTTTCCTGGAGCTTTCATGGAGATTTTTGACCCTCCCCATTATTCTGTGCTTTGTGGCCGATATTGAGGGCTTCTATGGAAAATTTCCTTGCGGATTTGAATGCATTTTTTACATGGGAAATCAACAAAAAAGCTTGGGTAAGCTCTCTATCACTCGAACCTTGCATTCCTATTTATTTCTTGCCAATAAGATGCTCATTTCGAGCTCAATAAGTGAAAAATGATGAATGCATTTGTCTTCCTTGTGCATTCTAGGCATAAGACTTCCTGGATTCCATTATTTTGCAAATACAAAAGTTTTTTGTACTCCCATGGCTGTGGCCTTTCAATTTTCTAGGTAGAATAAAAACTCTTGGCAGGCTGTGACTTCTTGAAGAGACCTTCAGGCATCGAGGTTTTTGTTTATCTCCTAGAATTTATCTTCTATTCACAGCTAGAACCACAAAATTTCACTCTTTTTATCACTGCTCTAGGTGTTTTTCATTGATCACCATGATGGCCGCCATGGTTGGGGTTCGCCTTGGTTTCTATTTTTATGACATCTTCAATAGAGGTTCATGGCCGCAACCCCATCAAGTTTATAAATTTCTCTCTTCTAAAAAGGAATAAAAAATTTCCTTTCATTTTAACTATTTTTATTCTTTTGTTGAACATAGACTCGAAGGTTATTTGCTAGAAACCCTAGCTTGACACCTCCATTGTTCTGAGAAAACAATGAAAATAACTCCCACCCGCAGCCTTAAGATTTGCAAAATCTAGGTTTGTGTTTTGGAAACCCTCCTTGAAGCTATTTTTTGTTTTGTTCATGTTTTGAAAGCTACTCACTTTAGCACTATCATCTCTCAAACACTTGTAATCTTAGACATATATACATCACATACAGAGTCAATAACTCATTCACTGTTTTCGTGTTTATGCTCCAGTATATTTATATTTGAAGAGAAAAATGCACTTATCTTCATTTTCATGGTACCTCTTTGTTTTATTTTCAAAATACTCATTGCCCCTTGATTACATTTAATCAATGATGTCTTTTATCATAGATGTAATGTATCCTGAAACCACTCATGTAACAACAACAAGATAGTGAAATTCACAATTAAGGCTCTCCTTATCACTTTGCATTTGCTTAAAAGCCTTTGTTGCTTTGGTCTAGTATCACTATGTATGTGCAATGCTAACTCTACTTTGCAAACATGTCATGAACATTACTTGATATATAATCATTATGTCTGCATTTAATGATTTCTTGTTGCATATTGTAGCATTGTGTTTTCTATTGAAGAATGCAACATGGACCCAAACTACCCATTATACACTCCTCTATGATCCTTATGATAACGATGTAAATAATGTAGTCTCCATTCACTGAACATTGTGACTATATTTTGTTCTTAGAAACCTACAAGTTGCTCATACTTTGGGCTCTTATTTTCTATGTCAAGCATTATCATATCCCTTTTATGACTGAACCCAATACTACCTCCTTAGTAATTGTTATACCTTAGTTATGGTGGTAGTAAAGATGAATACTATCCATTTCTTAGTGATTATGTGGATTGTGGAAATGCTCAAACCCTCCCATTAAAGGTTTGCACCTTAGTTTTTTGAAAATCCTTCACTTGATGCAAAGTATGAAAGAAATTCAGCGAGGTTGCTTGCTTCCCTTGTTGAAATGAAACAAGAATATCTTCTGTGTATGTATCCATTAGTTTTGTGAAATGAACTCTTCCATTTCTGCGAGTTCCAATCTCCACACTTATGCTACCAACTCTAGGCAAAGCTTGATCAAGCCTTACTTGCATAGTCACTACTTCATGTGAAGTCACCAGCCTTAAATGCTATCACAACCATTTTTTGCAAAAACCATTGATATGCTTGTAAGAATCAACTCCAAGGTTGCCACCTTTGAATTATGTACTTTGTAAATGTTGCCTTGATTGGTAAATGGTGGACATTCATTGGTAGGAGCATATAACCTTCATCTTAGCTTTAAAAGACATATAGGAGACTGTCCTAAACTTGATGTTGATGCTTTCATGACTGTGCCTTGATTCAAATCGGTTGCTCCTTTGGAACTTAATGGATGGTTATACCATTAATGTGTGTATTATAGACAACAAGGAATGATGATGAGACAACAAACAGATGTTGTAGAACCATGATGTACATGATGCACTTTTACTCAGTTTTGCACATTGGTTTAAATGAACTCATTGCTCACTTGTGATTCCCATTTCAATGTGAAAGGGGGTAACCTCATTGCACCTTTGACTTGGCTGTCATGAATGGAAAATATGATCAGTTACCTTATAAATTGTTCTTGAAACAGAATATTCTTTTATTTGAAAAGCTTAATCATGTCTCTTACTTATCCCATTCCCCTCTTAAGACTAAGGGGCAACATGTTGGGCTCAACCCTTGTGGGAGCCCATTTTGCTCCACATGTTATGATGTTAAATGAAAATAATCTAGCAATGAAAATTTCACCTATACCTGGATAGTGAACAAACGTGTTAGATAAAAAAACAATGAAGCTCAATGCTCTTGTGATGTTTGATTTGCAGGCTCTCTTGGAAACATGTGATAATGGCTTAGCTAATTTAATGCATCATAGATGTAGGCTATATTTCTGTTGATCAAAGATATGATGAGATTTCATGTCCTGAGCTCTAACCAATTCTTTCAGTCATCTGAAGGTACATATGAAGGCTAGAAGTAGGAGGAGCTAAAGAAAAAAGGACCAACACCAAGATTCTGCCACTTGAGGCAATGAAGAATATGATTTCTTTTCATGTGTTTTTCCTATTTTATCTTCAGTTGTATAGCTTACATGTATGCTATTTTAGTTTAGTCATGCTCGTGGCTTGTGTGGGCCACTTGAGCATTTTTCTTTCAATTTATAAAAAAACAACATTTAAGAAATTTTTTGTACATTTCCTTTGCAAAATGAATGAAAGACAACAATATTATGCAATCTATATAATTTCTTTCAGTTGTAAAACCTTGCATAATAAAACTGAATCTCTTTTGATAGCATCCTTTTTTGCAATGGTGAATAATAGAAGAAATTTGTTAATCCCCTTTCATTTTTAAAAGCAAATAACTGACTCAGCTCTACCCAATTGAGTTGTAAGTGAAAAATGGGTAACAATCATATATAGGTGGTATAATTAGTTATTTTTTACTAATTTTGTATATATTTTTTGAATGTTTACAATGCAGACACTAAAATGTGGGAGTGGCTTATAGTAGTTCCAACATGGATCAAAAAATGTAGAAGCCACCTATCAAAGAGTTAGGCCATTAAAACTTCATGACATTATACATATTGTTTTAGCAGACTATGTGGATGATATTTTAGCCAAATCACAACAATGGATAGATCACCTTCAATATTATATTTAAGTCCTTACACCAACACCAATTATGATTAAATCCTAGGAAATATATCTTTGCAATAGACAATTGTCACTTGTTAGGAATCATTATATCTTGGAATGACATTGAGGTAGATCCTAAAAAAATTGATGCCATTATTAACATGCATTTTTCAAAGAATTTGTCACAACTTCTTAGCCTTCAAGAAAAATCAAAGATATTAGATGCTTCATCATCCAATTAGAAGATAAAACATTACCATTCACAAAACTCTCAATGTAATAAGTCAAATTTGAATATCTAATGAAGACTATCAAAAGGCATTCAAGGATATTAAATAATATTGTTTGAATTGTCTAGTCCTCATACATATGACCTATGAAAAAGCTTTTCTTCTATTTGTATTGGTCACACAATCTACTATTGGAGGTCTATTAGAAAAAATGATAAAAATAGAAAAGAACACATGATGTACTACATTAGGCATACTTTATTAGATTATGAGGCATGATATATGTCTGTGAAAAAAATGTGCTTTGTTGTCTCTTGATCACAAGAACTAAGGCATTCTGTGACAGACATTAAGACATATATCATTATCAAAGAGGATCCTTTGAAATTAATATTGTTTGAAACCAACTCTCATGCAATGCTACACATTGGTTGATGTGTGACAGACATTAAGACATATATCATTATCAAAGAGGATCCTTTGAAATTAATATTGTTTGAAACCAACTCTCATGCAATGCTACACATTGGTTGATGCTACTATGTGATTTTGACCCTAAATTTATCTTCCAAAATCTATTAAAGAAAAATTCATTGTTGATTAGCTAGTCGCAACTTCATTTTTTTTCTCATGTTCCCCTTAATAATTTTTTTCAAGATGAGCATAGCTTACATGTTGACACCTTGGACCAAATTCTTTTCACGTTAGACCACATTCTTTGATGGTTCTAGATGCATGTTGGTTTCGAGGTGAGAATAATCTTGATATCTCCCACAAGTGGCTTCATGCATTTACCATTTCAACTTCATTTTCCATCCACTTAAAATGTGGCTCAATACAAAGAATTCATTGCCAAGTTGCAAGCCGCCATATCCCTCAAATTTAAGTCTATCAATATACATGGTGACTCCCAACTAATGGGGCAATAAATAATGGGTGATTATAAAGCTAAGGAAGGGAAATTAATGCAATACCATGAGCTAGCATTACAACTACTCGCATCTATTCATACATACACTATTAGTGTTTTTCCATGAAAAAGACAATCAATATGTCGATGTTATGGCTAGCTTGCTTTCCTAATAACCATGGAAGAGTAATATCCCCGATTCACCTTGGTTATACATGGATTAAATCAAATTACTATTTATGATACATCTTGGATGGTTGTTGCTACACTCATAAGTGAGGACTAGTTTCATGACATATGTGAACCTTGATTTTATGGCATTCCCACCCCAATGTTCTAAGAATACCCAAATCTACATTTGTAAGTTGACTTCCAAATATTTAAGCATTCGACCTTTCAATTCCTAATGATGAATTGTTATATGTAGGGGTGAAACTTATTTAGTGATCATGATATTTCTCATGCCCTTTTTTCACTTTAGAGCTATGTTGCCCTATCATGCCCATTTGGCTAACTAGATTTACATGTGATTTCATGATCACGTTACTTACATAAGATTTCAAATTTATCTATCAATATGATAATATATTATCAATTATCATGTTATGATTATTAGGCCAATTTGGGCTAACTTACTTCATGATTTGAATGATTAATCATTGATTATGATCTTACATTTCCACATCTTTAAATTTGGGAGTATCATGTTTTCCCCTCACACACTATGCTTTCATTGCTAGATTTTCATCTTTTGGGGCATCACGCTTTCCCCCTATAGACATCTTTTTGAACATCACAACATTATCTTATCCATGTGGGGACAACTACCTTGACATTGCTCTCTCATGCTTATGCTTTACACTTGTGTACTCACATGACATAACCCTAGTCTAAGAGTTATATTGAGAACTCTAGAGGCCTTCCTCATTTTATTATCACATGTTATGCCATGTATTAATATCCCTATTACATTGGGAACACTACAAGCCATCCTTACACTATTGACTACATATTATGCTACATATTGAGATATTCCATGACCACTAGGGACTTATTGACTTCCTTTCATCGCTAATGTTTCTATCCTCTAGTGTCCTACACACTTACATAGGTGTTCCTAGCCATTAAAGGCCACATCACCACTCTTACTCACTCATGCTATAGGAAACCTTATTCCTTGATGATATCTTTTTTGGAAACACGATTGCCATTGCACCAAAAGATCGACCTGTTAATGCCCGATACAACCAATAGAGTTAATGAATCCACGTGAGGTAGTTAAGCTATGTTATGAATCCCGAGCGCAAATGCTAGAAAACCAAGGGGATGAAGGGTGACACCTTCCAACAATCCCCCTAATGCGAGCGAGGTATTCGAACCCATGACCCAGGCTCTGATACCAATTGTTGGAAACATAGTTGTTGTTGCACCAAAATATCGACCTGTTAATGCCTGATACAACTGCCAGAGTTAATGAATCCATGGGAGGTGGTTAAGCCATGAGGTGGTTAAGCCATGTCGTGAATCCCAAGTGCCAACATTGAAAAACCAAGGGGATGAAGGGCGACAACTTCCAACAATCTCTAGCCCATGTGCTTACCAAAATTATCATTCAACAAACTTTACTAGCTTGATACACTGCATTCATTTCTAGTTATTACTTTACATGATTTGCACACATGCATGAAAGTAGCATACATTTGCATTCATGCTTTATTTTTCCTCCACTTCCTTGTATCCTATGGATGCAACCAATTGAAAGGTGGGAATATCATGTCACTAAAACTCTCATGTTGAGTTCAACAAATAAATACATGGGATTATAGAGACTCATCCATAGTATTTGGACATGCCAACTACCCCATGTACTATCACTCATCTATTGCCAAGTGAGATGAAGCATTAACACTTTTTGTATAAGTAAAATTTATCTAGTCCTATTTCTTCTTTTGTCTCATGATCGTTGATAGTGAGATTTAAATTATTGTTATTATTTCTTCTTGTGGTACAAAAGTTTCTCAAGGCACATTTTTCCTTTATTTTATTTGAAGGTTCCCACAAAGAGTGTGTGACAAAGGATGAACCTACACGATGACACATTTTATAAGGTCCATTACTTTATATGTACCCCCATGATAT
>VDFB02075321.1:78882614-78996862 GCA_007258455.2 Sequoia sempervirens | reverse complement strand
CCACTTCCACCTTTTTCTCTCGTTTCTCAAGACAATCCTCCTCCAAAGATGTTGGCATAGTGTCTAAACATGAGCAGAAAAAGCTCAATTTCTGCTTGAAACAGATCCTTTTCAAGCTCTTGATCATTCAAATCAAGGCTACTTTCACATATCTATTCCTGAATCAACACCTTATCTAAATAGTCCTCATCACTATGATTGTCAGAACTTGGCATAGACACATTATTTTCACTTTCATCCTCAAGACTAGGAAGTCGATCAAACAAATTAACTGAAACCTCTTTCTCATAGTCCAAATTTGCAACAAAATCATCAAATATCATTTCGAAATGAATTTTCATCACATCCTTCTTGGGTTTTTTATAACAGAGGACTGATTTTTACCTCATGTTAGCTCTCATCAAGCCTTTTTGACTCCTCAAGAGGTTCACATTGACACTCCTCTTGCTGGTCCAAGGCTCCATTATCAGATAGATTGTCTTCAACCAAAAACTCCTCATATTATTGAGCATCTTCTTGGTGTTCTAGAATTGTTGTTGATGAGATCAAAACATCTTCATGATTTTCAATGAAGGGGGGTAACTCATCAAACCAAACTATGGAGTTATCCTATTGGTCAACATGTTTTACCTCTTCATCCTTTTGTCCTGATTGATCTTCTGAGATAAACACTAAAACATTTTCATCTTCTTCAACAAAACAAGGAAGCTCATTAGTCAAAACGTTGAAAGGGTCATCTAGAGAAGACTCTATTTGTTCAATCTTTTGCTATTGCAATTGGGAACACTCCATAGTTAAATGTGATACATTTACATTTCTAATCTTCTCCCAAATGAGTGAGATATCCTGGTCAATGGGTTCATCCTTGGATTCATCAGGTGGGGAAACTTGGGGAGCTTCTTGGATTTATTGCAAGGAAAAATGTTGTTGAAGGGGTTGCTCTATAACTATACTAGGTTGAAGCTGATTATTTTCCTCAATTTTCAAAGGATGAAGGATTCTGAAACTTGGAATTTCAAGCTTAAGAGGTTGGCTTGAGGAATTAAAGACTTTATCCTACCTAAAACTTGGAATCTCAACCTTAGGAGTATTAATAGGCTCACTTTGTTTAAAACTTGGAAACTTATACTTATGAACCTCTTCTTGAACAAGCTGATCTGGAACAATAGGAGTCATTTGGAACTCATGCCTTTGGGTTTGAGCAAGCAAAAGCCTCATCTGCTTGTCCTGTTGCATGTTGTACTCGAGTTCTCTATTGACCTCTTTTATCTGCTTAGTGAAGTCAAGCAATATACCCTTTATGCTTGCAATCTCCCCCTTTTCACTTTCTTGGAGCTGGTTGGGAAAGGTATACTACTAGTTTTGAAGGAAATAGGCTTCATTAGCCAACTCATGTTGCTACAAACTAAACTATGGATCTGTTTGATATCTTTTATTTTCAAATTCACTCATTTGCCTCTCAAATTTTAGCCTTATATCTTTGAAGCTCATGTCTTGAAAATTTTGGGGTTGATTGGAGGAATAACCATGCTGATATGAAGGTTGAGCAGGGGTGGATAGGTGGTAATTATATTGAGCATTGTTGGTTTTCTTGAAAATCCATGGAATTAAAACAAGCGGCATGATTGACCTAATATGGCTAGTAAGGAGATGGATAAGCAAAATTTTCATGGTATGATGGATGATAAGGCGTATTTCCATGAAACATAGGCATATTCATTCATTGAAAAGCTGGAAAACAAGCAAAATTCATATTTTATTTGAAATAAACTGACACTTAGTCAAACTAAAACCAATAGAAATGCCTTTCAGAGTCGCCAGATGTATTGTTTCCTTGTCTCCAGAGGTAGAGATCACCGACATACACATTAAATATCAATGATAAATGATCAAATTTTGGAGTGTAAGAGTCCAATCCATCCCACCGAGCGTGCCACAAACTGTTATCAATGAGGATTGCACCCTAGTTGTTAGACTCAAGGGTGATCCCACAATAGGGGTTTACAATTTTTGGCCAAACTGGACACTGAAATTATTATTTTTAACTAAATTTTCACATTTGGGCACCTATGGCAGCTAAACCGTGAGAAATTTGAAAATGATGCAAACTAGAGTCTTGTCACATTTTGTCTGTAGGTTCTAAAAATATTTTTTTCAAAATTTTTGGAATCAAATTGTAATTTTCCATTCCACAAAAAATCGTTTCTTTTCAAAATAACATTTTAAAAGCTGACGTTACTAACGAGCACGTATAACTTTTTTTTCCTCTACGGCGATAAATTCGCATTCTTTCGAATTTGGATTGTGAACTCCATATCAAAAGCCTCCACTTGGTTGGTATAGTTTTATTGAATAGCTTTATTTGCGACAAAGTTTCAAGTCAAAACCAATTACATCACCCGTGACATAGCGCTGCATCAGGTATAATCCAAAAGCATTAACCTCTTTTTTTCTATATTGAAATTCACGCTATTATTTTTTGTTGACGATCAAGATCCCCCTGGCTTGTCTGTAACTCATATTTTCAATCTTCTTATATTAATCTACTATTTTTCCATATGTGAACAGAGACCTCATTTTCACGAAAACCTATGTTTAATGTAAAACTTAAAAAACAAGTATACACAAACCAAAAACATATTAAATCTTCCTATATTTGTTGGATAGCTTGTTCCGGAGACTACCTGATTCCAAAAGCTGGCTTGTAGAAGATTCCCTCCATTTTCATCCCTCAACCTGTGCCTTCAAGCATAAAAAAAATAGGTTTCTTTTGTGAACAAGGTCAAAATTTAGGGAAAAGGGGGGTTCGTTAGAACCAAGGGGTTCTAGCGAACCAGGGTTCATTTGAACCCCCCTCAATATGAATTTTCCTTTTGTTTTTTTGGAAGGAAATGTGGGCCCAGTAATTAGGTAGGTTCGTTCGAACCCTAGTTCGTTCAAACCCCTCTTTGGTTTGGTCGAACTTATAGGTTCATTCGAACCCCTAAAACCATATGTTTTGCCATGGGGTCATTTTTTCTCAGTTTTCCTTCCTACATAAAATTGTAAACCACTATTGTGGCTTCACCCTCAACTATCCTGTGTAACATGGAAACATTTTTAAGTTGTGGGTGGCTTATAATGAGAATGAATCTCCAGAGAGTGTTGATTCCCCTAGTAGATCACCTAAAACTACAAAATTTTCTGAGGAAAGGGATGGAAGGATACTGAAATGGAGATCCTAAAACCATAGAGTTGATGCACCAAAAACTTATAAACTTATCCACTAATTCAACTCACAATCAGTTTTTCAAAGAATTTTACTCTCATAATTCCATGTGAAACAATGCAATGCATAAGTAATTTGTATGAAGGTTTCAAAATTAGAGGCTTGCACGAAGGAAAAATAGAAGTTTTATCACAACTTCAACCCACTAACAACATTAAAAACAACACACAAGCTACATTACATGAAACTTCTACTCTCAAACCTGCAATAATGAGACATAGAAAAGGATTTGAAAATTGAATCACAATTGAACATTAAATCATTAACTGCAAAATGAGACAAAACATGAAAAGGAGAACACTACTATCTTTATTGATATGAAAGGAGCTGCATAATCATCTTATGAAAATCTGAGTTATGAATGCTTACAAAGCTCTCTACAATACTCAAGAGAGAAAGAAGCCAAAATTTGAACTAAGAAAAAACTAAAATTTTCTCCAATATATATCTCCAATGAGTCTCCATGAGTGAATGGGAAAGAATCTCAGTTAATACTGACCAAAATAGAAACTCAAGTGTCTCTCACAAGCAAAAGGAAAAAACCATAAAACAAGGGGCTAAAACTGGCTCAAACTAATTGAGAATAGGTGGAAATTTTCCTTCCCAAGTGGATCGACCCAAAAAGACTCTAAAAATTGCTCAGAACCAATTGAAATCAGGAATAGAAGGTTCAGTTGGCTAAATTTTTTCTATTTTGCATAAAGGGAAGTCAAGTGAAAAAGGCAAGTAAACTGAAATTTCCTTTGCATATTCTACACTTGCTTTATTTACAGCATTTTAATTGACACTTATTAAAGCAATTTATAAAACATTTCTTTAATAAAGTCTTACAATGCTTTTGCAGTTTTAGCTTTACAAAATAGAAGGAAACACCGACTTGGCTTTGATTTATGACTTTGGAAAAAATCAAGGTTTATATGGTATATGATTTATTTCTTTGCAAAGGATTAGTGGCTCACATGACATTTGATTTTCTTCAAAAATCATAAAAAAACACTAAGGAACCTAAAGCCTAAGATTGCAAAACATGAAAAGATCCTAATACCACCATTGGTATTAATATTTTGCATAAAATTTTAAAACAATGTGAAAAAAGCCCAAGGTGGCCAAAATAGGGAAAATGGGAACTCTAAACACAAAACCTGCGACCTCCTATCTTTTTGCATTCATTTTTCACTTCATTTTTACACTTAGCAATTTTTGTTGCTCTGCTAGTTTCTCCACGTCGCCATGCTAGGGTTTGATGTTTGAGCCATTTTGAAACTTTTCCTGGAGCTTTCATGGAGATTTTTGACCCTCCCCATTATTCTGTGCTTTGTGGCCGATATTGAGGGCTTCTATGGAAAATTTCCTTGCGGATTTGAATGCATTTTTTACATGGGAAATCAACAAAAAAGCTTGGGTAAGCTCTCTATCACTCGAACCTTGCATTCCTATTTATTTCTTGCCAATAAGATGCTCATTTCGAGCTCAATAAGTGAAAAATGATGAATGCATTTGTCTTCCTTGTGCATTCTAGGCATAAGACTTCCTGGATTCCATTATTTTGCAAATACAAAAGTTTTTTGTACTCCCATGGCTGTGGCCTTTCAATTTTCTAGGTAGAATAAAAACTCTTGGCAGGCTGTGACTTCTTGAAGAGACCTTCAGGCATCGAGGTTTTTGTTTATCTCCTAGAATTTATCTTCTATTCACAGCTAGAACCACAAAATTTCACTCTTTTTATCACTGCTCTAGGTGTTTTTCATTGATCACCATGATGGCCGCCATGGTTGGGGTTCGCCTTGGTTTCTATTTTTATGACATCTTCAATAGAGGTTCATGGCCGCAACCCCATCAAGTTTATAAATTTCTCTCTTCTAAAAAGGAATAAAAAATTTCCTTTCATTTTAACTATTTTTATTCTTTTGTTGAACATAGACTCGAAGGTTATTTGCTAGAAACCCTAGCTTGACACCTCCATTGTTCTGAGAAAACAATGAAAATAACTCCCACCCGCAGCCTTAAGATTTGCAAAATCTAGGTTTGTGTTTTGGAAACCCTCCTTGAAGCTATTTTTTGTTTTGTTCATGTTTTGAAAGCTACTCACTTTAGCACTATCATCTCTCAAACACTTGTAATCTTAGACATATATACATCACATACAGAGTCAATAACTCATTCACTGTTTTCGTGTTTATGCTCCAGTATATTTATATTTGAAGAGAAAAATGCACTTATCTTCATTTTCATGGTACCTCTTTGTTTTATTTTCAAAATACTCATTGCCCCTTGATTACATTTAATCAATGATGTCTTTTATCATAGATGTAATGTATCCTGAAACCACTCATGTAACAACAACAAGATAGTGAAATTCACAATTAAGGCTCTCCTTATCACTTTGCATTTGCTTAAAAGCCTTTGTTGCTTTGGTCTAGTATCACTATGTATGTGCAATGCTAACTCTACTTTGCAAACATGTCATGAACATTACTTGATATATAATCATTATGTCTGCATTTAATGATTTCTTGTTGCATATTGTAGCATTGTGTTTTCTATTGAAGAATGCAACATGGACCCAAACTACCCATTATACACTCCTCTATGATCCTTATGATAACGATGTAAATAATGTAGTCTCCATTCACTGAACATTGTGACTATATTTTGTTCTTAGAAACCTACAAGTTGCTCATACTTTGGGCTCTTATTTTCTATGTCAAGCATTATCATATCCCTTTTATGACTGAACCCAATACTACCTCCTTAGTAATTGTTATACCTTAGTTATGGTGGTAGTAAAGATGAATACTATCCATTTCTTAGTGATTATGTGGATTGTGGAAATGCTCAAACCCTCCCATTAAAGGTTTGCACCTTAGTTTTTTGAAAATCCTTCACTTGATGCAAAGTATGAAAGAAATTCAGCGAGGTTGCTTGCTTCCCTTGTTGAAATGAAACAAGAATATCTTCTGTGTATGTATCCATTAGTTTTGTGAAATGAACTCTTCCATTTCTGCGAGTTCCAATCTCCACACTTATGCTACCAACTCTAGGCAAAGCTTGATCAAGCCTTACTTGCATAGTCACTACTTCATGTGAAGTCACCAGCCTTAAATGCTATCACAACCATTTTTTGCAAAAACCATTGATATGCTTGTAAGAATCAACTCCAAGGTTGCCACCTTTGAATTATGTACTTTGTAAATGTTGCCTTGATTGGTAAATGGTGGACATTCATTGGTAGGAGCATATAACCTTCATCTTTCATGGTGTTGGACATATAGAGACTGGTCCTTCCAACTTGATATGATGCTTAATCGCGGTCGATTCAACCTCATTGCGTTCTTGAAACCATGAATGATGGTTATACCCATTAATGTGTGTGTATTATAGACAAAATAAGAATGGATGATGAGGACAAAACAAACGATGTTATTGTGGAACCATGATGGGCTGGCGATGCACTCTTTACCCAGCTTTGTACATTACTTGGCTTAAATGAACTCATTGCTCACTTGTGATTCCCATTTCAATGTGAAAGGGGGTAACCTCATTGCACCTTTGACTTGGCTGTCATGAATGGAAAATATGATCAGTTACCTTATAAATTGTTCTTGAAACAGAATATTCTTTTATTTGAAAAGCTTAATCATGTCTCTTACTTATCCCATTCCCCTCTTAAGACTAAGGGGCAACATGTTGGGCTCAACCCTTGTGGGAGCCCATTTTGCTCCACATGTTATGATGTTAAATGAAAATAATCTAGCAATGAAAATTTCACCTATACCTGGATAGTGAACAAACGTGTTAGATAAAAAAACAATGAAGCTCAATGCTCTTGTGATGTTTGATTTGCAGGCTCTCTTGGAAACATGTGATAATGGCTTAGCTAATTTAATGCATCATAGATGTAGGCTATATTTCTGTTGATCAAAGATATGATGAGATTTCATGTCCTGAGCTCTAACCAATTCTTTCAGTCATCTGAAGGTACATATGAAGGCTAGAAGTAGGAGGAGCTAAAGAAAAAAGGACCAACACCAAGATTCTGCCACTTGAGGCAATGAAGAATATGATTTCTTTTCATGTGTTTTTCCTATTTTATCTTCAGTTGTATAGCTTACATGTATGCTATTTTAGTTTAGTCATGCTCGTGGCTTGTGTGGGCCACTTGAGCATTTTTCTTTCAATTTATAAAAAAACAACATTTAAGAAATTTTTTGTACATTTCCTTTGCAAAATGAATGAAAGACAACAATATTATGCAATCTATATAATTTCTTTCAGTTGTAAAACCTTGCATAATAAAACTGAATCTCTTTTGATAGCATCCTTTTTTGCAATGGTGAATAATAGAAGAAATTTGTTAATCCCCTTTCATTTTTAAAAGCAAATAACTGACTCAGCTCTACCCAATTGAGTTGTAAGTGAAAAATGGGTAACAATCATATATAGGTGGTATAATTAGTTATTTTTTACTAATTTTGTATATATTTTTTGAATGTTTACAATGCAGACACTAAAATGTGGGAGTGGCTTATAGTAGTTCCAACATGGATCAAAAAATGTAGAAGCCACCTATCAAAGAGTTAGGCCATTAAAACTTCATGACATTATACATATTGTTTTAGCAGACTATGTGGATGATATTTTAGCCAAATCACAACAATGGATAGATCACCTTCAATATTATATTTAAGTCCTTACACCAACACCAATTATGATTAAATCCTAGGAAATATATCTTTGCAATAGACAATTGTCACTTGTTAGGAATCATTATATCTTGGAATGACATTGAGGTAGATCCTAAAAAAATTGATGCCATTATTAACATGCATTTTTCAAAGAATTTGTCACAACTTCTTAGCCTTCAAGAAAAATCAAAGATATTAGATGCTTCATCATCCAATTAGAAGATAAAACATTACCATTCACAAAACTCTCAATGTAATAAGTCAAATTTGAATATCTAATGAAGACTATCAAAAGGCATTCAAGGATATTAAATAATATTGTTTGAATTGTCTAGTCCTCATACATATGACCTATGAAAAAGCTTTTCTTCTATTTGTATTGGTCACACAATCTACTATTGGAGGTCTATTAGAAAAAATGATAAAAATAGAAAAGAACACATGATGTACTACATTAGGCATACTTTATTAGATTATGAGGCATGATATATGTCTGTGAAAAAAATGTGCTTTGTTATCTCTTGATCACAAGAACTAAGGCATTCTATGACAGACATTAAGACATATATCATTATCAAAGAGGATCCTTTGAAATTAATATTGTTTGAAACCAACTCTCATGCAATGCTACACATTGGTTGATGCTACTAGGTGATTTTGACCCTAAATTTATCTTCCAAAATCTATTAAAGAAAAATTCATTGTTGATTAGCTAGTCGTAACTTCATTTTTTTTCTCATGTTCCCCTTAATATTTTTTTTCAAGATGAGCATAGCTTACATGTTGACACCTTGGACCAAATTCTTTTCACGTTAGACCACATTCTTTGATGGTTCTAGATGCATGTTGGTTTCGAGGTGAGAATAATCTTGATATCTCCCACAAGTGACTTCATGCATTTACCATTTCAACTTCATTTTCCATCCACTTAAAATGTGGCTCAATACAAAGAATTCATTGCCAAGTTGCAAGCCGCCATATCCCTCAAATTTAAGTCTATCAATATACATGGTGACTCCCAACTAATGGGGCAATAAATAATGGGTGATTATAAAGCTAAGGAAGGGAAATTAATGCAATACCATGAGCTAGCATTACAACTACTCGCATCTATTCATACATACACTATTAGTGTTTTTCCATGAAAAAGACAATCAATATGTCGATGTTATGGCTAGCTTGCTTTCCTAATAACCATGGAAGAGTAATATCCCCGATTCACCTTGGTTATACATGGATTAAATCAAATTACTATTTATGATACATCTTGGATGGTTGTTGCTACACTCATAAGTGAGGACTAGTTTCATGACATATGTGAACCTTGATTTTATGGCATTCCCACCCCAATGTTCTAAGAATACCCAAATCTACATTTGTAAGTTGACTTCCAAATATTTAAGCATTCGACCTTTCAATTCCTAATGATGAATTGTTATATGTAGGGGTGAAACTTATTTAGTGATCATGATATTTCTCATGCCCTTTTTTCACTTTAGAGCTATGTTGCCCTATCATGCCCATTTGGCTAACTAGATTTACATGTGATTTCATGATCACGTTACTTACATAAGATTTCAAATTTATCTATCAATATGATAATATATTATCAATTATCATGTTATGATTATTAGGCCAATTTGGGCTAACTTACTTCATGATTTGAATGATTAATCATTGATTATGATCTTACATTTCCACATCTTTAAATTTGGGAGTATCATGTTTTCCCCTCACACACTATGCTTTCATTGCTAGATTTTCATCTTTTGGGGCATCACGCTTTCCCCCTATAGACATCTTTTTGAACATCACAACATTATCTTATCCATGTGGGGACAACTGCCTTGACATTGCACTCTCATGCTTATGCTTTACACTTGTGTACTCACATGACATAACCCTAGTCTAAGAGTTATATTGAGAACTCTAGAGGCCTTCCTCATTTTATTATCACATGTTATGCCATGTATTAATATCCCTATTACATTGGAAACACTACAAGCCATCCTTACACTATTGACTACATATTATGCTACGTATTGAGATTTTCCATGACCACTAGGGACTTATTGACTTCCTTTCATCGCTAATGTTTCTATCCTCTAGTGTCCTACACACTTACATAGGTGTTCCTAGCCATTAAAGGCCACATCACCACTCTTACTCACTCATGCTATAGGAAACCTTATTCCTTGATGATATCTTTTTGGAAACACGACACATTAAAATCAAAGTAAGATCAATTGCTAATGCCCGGAGCACAAACCAATAGAGTGAATGAACCATCGAGGTAGTTAAGTTATGTTAGAACTCCGAAAGCAAATAAAAGTAGAAAACCAAGGGATTAAAAAGTACACCTTCCAACAATCCCCTAATGCGAAAGGCAGGTGCTCTTTAACCCATGACCCAGTTCGACACCAATTCGTTGGAAACATAGTTGTTGGTCAGTAACCAAAATATCAATTCGCACGCCTTCATACAACCGCTTTAGCTAATTAATCCATGAGAGCGGTTGGGCCATGAGAGCGTTGCTTTGCCGTGAAATCCCAAGCGCTACTACTTTGAAACCAAGGGGATGAAGGGCGACAACTTCCAACAATCTCTAGCCCATGTGCTTACCAAAATTATCATTCAACAAACTTTACTAGCTTGATACACTGCATTCATTTCTAGTTATTACTTTACATGATTTGCACACATGCATGAAAGTAGCATACATTTGCATTCATGCTTTATTTTTCCTCCACTTCCTTGTATCCTATGGATGCAACCAATTGAAAGGTGGGAATATCATGTCACTAAAACTCTCATGTTGAGTTCAACAAATAAATACATGGGATTATAGAGACTCATCCATAGTATTTGGACATGCCAACTACCCCATGTACTATCACTCATCTATTGCCAAGTGAGATGAAGCATTAACACTTTTTGTATAAGTAAAATTTATCTAGTCCTATTTCTTCTTTTGTCTCATGATCGTTGATAGTGAGATTTAAATTATTGTTATTATTTCTTCTTGTGGTACAAAAGTTTCTCAAGGCACATTTTTCCTTTATTTTATTTGAAGGTTCCCACAAAGAGTGTGTGACAAAGGATGAACCTACACGATGACACATTTTATAAGGTCCATTACTTTATATGTACCCCCATGATATTCTCTTATGTTTGAATATTTACTTTACATACATGTTTGTGAGTGCTACATATTTGAGATGCACGATCATTCTAGGATTCACATGCAACTTAAAGTGGGGGCAAATGAAAAGGATAAATTCATATACCCATGTCATTTCCCATTTAACTTTGTGTCCATTTTGAATTTTTTTCTTAATGCATGTACATCTTGATAGATGACACATTCTTGTGCAAAGTTGGGTTCATTTTCTTAGCCTTACCTTGTCTCTATACACATATTCCCACAAATTTATCCCTCTTCCTTAGCCTTATATATGCACACATTCCTATACATTTGCTTGGACCATGCATTTATGCACCTTTCTCAACATGATTATCATCTATATGGATCTAACTATTTGCCCACCCAAGGTCATTTCCATGGTTGTGAGATCCTTACAAATTCAAAATTTAAATTCCATATTTTTTTTTGTCCACCATTTTCTCACACTAATCAGCTTATTGCATGATTTGGTGCTATGTACTTATATTTAAAGGCATAGATAATTGGATTCATTTCACATCTCCCCATCTTCCATGCATTATTCACATTTTAAGGAAGGAAAACACTTCAATTTGGTGCTCTAAAATGAATCTAGATCTACATATTCATGTGACGAGCATATGCATATCTAAGCCCCATTGTCTTTGATCTTTTACACATATTTTTGAGAGGTAACCTAAGCGAACATGTTCTCTTGCAACATAATGATAATCCTTCAAAGATATTTTTGAATATTGCTAGCCTTAGATATTAGATAAAAAGACAAAGAAAGTAGAGGTGAATCCAACAAATCACAGAGTATGAAATACACAATCTACCAAATCATTTCCACAAGTGCAAAATATTTTCCTAAACACGAATCTAATCCTCATTTGCAAACTTGACCTTTCACATTCAAAACATAAGATCCATAACACTTCATTGACAAAGAGTTCATGTTAAAATAAATCTCCTTAATTGGTATAATAAAAAAATATAATTACATTAAATCAAATATTTGAATTTTTTTTAAAAATCTAAAAGCCACGAGAGCTTCTTACTGTTAAACTAAAACTAGTTTGATTTCTACAGGCTCCCCAGAAAATCATAGTGTACAATATCTCTGCTGTACAATGAATTTTTTCTTGGATAAGCCCTTATTCAAAGTTCCAAAGAATCAATTTAATTTCGTTCTGTAAAAACCTTGGATCTTCGAACAAAAGAATGCATAATACTCATGCCTTAATCTCAAAACGTTTAGGCTTCTAAACGTCTGAAAACCTGTTTTCTCTTTTTGGGTTGCAATGTTCAGAGAGGCTGAAGATCACAACGGCTGGCAATGGAGAAATTGGCAGGATCAAAAAAATTGCCACTAAGTATTTGCTGTGCGAGAATTTTATTGGCATTATCTGTCCAGTGGACTCCGTCCCAGCAAACATAGGAAGCAGGATTCGAACACGAAACCGCGCTAACATTTTGGCCGTTGATGGAGCCCTTTGATCCGCACTGTATTGCATAGTCATAATTGTATTTGCCTCAACCCGCAGCAGTAAGTTCAGCGGGTGAATTCAAATCACCGCAGCCACCTGTGCTCAACTTGTACAGCCTGCCAATGGCAATTTTGTGGATACTAGGTTAATATATTTCTAGTCAAGATCTCCTTTCACCTCTGTCTGGTCTAAGGTATGTGTTCTAAAGGTGTGAGTGGGAATATATTTTGATTAGAGGTGTACAAAAAGTCTAATTGATTGACAGAGGGTTTGAATAACTCTACATAATGATGTTGAATGGAAATGGTTATAATGATTTATTTGTGAAGGAGTATGTCTGTCAGTTTGTTTTATTTATTTTTAAATGAAAATTTTAAAAGTAGAGGGTATAAATATGATTTGATTAGACATGTAGAAGGTTCAATGTTTCACTTTTGTGATCATCATCTAGATGGTAAATGAGTGTTAAGTGGACCATTCATTATCATAAAGATGGGTTCTTTATCAACCACCGCCTATGAAAACATGAGATCAACAATCGAACTCCTCTTGAAAGTGCCTAGAAAGACGAATTCCATTCATTTTGAGATAATTGGTGATACAGAAAAGTCCTTATACTTGAAAAATTCAAACTTCATATGGTCCTTTTCATTGTAGTCACGATTGAAACTCTTTGCGCTGTACTTCAAAGCTAAGGTCGTGAAACAAAGTTTCTAAACCTTAGGAAGCACTCATGTGCTAGTCTGCCAAAACGCTCCGCTATAGTTATGCCCCAATGGTTCATCATCAGTGATGGTATATTCTTTTAACAGTTCTTCAACAGTCTGTATGACTGTGCATTTGTCATCTGTTGTATGCAATCTTATTCATTACAATTCAATAAAAAACAAATTTATATTGCATCAATGAGGTTTGTGAATACCGTATTTGGAAGCATTGGCGAAGAAATCATAGACAATGTCGTAGGTATTGACGTAGACAATGGCTGCATCTGGTAGTTGATTGCGGAGGGCTGAGAGCTGGGCTTTCAGAATTCTGTTGTAAAATTGCACTGCATCATTGTATGAAACCGAGCAGCCGTGTTCATCGAAATCACCTGAGGAATGCGGGAAGTATGTAAGCCAGAATGCCTCGCACCCTTGAGGCCCCACATCCTTCACCAGAATGGTCCTAGCACCTTCTGAGTATAAGGCCTGATTAAACAAACAATTTTCATCAGTTTAGATAAGCTTTGACAATCTCTTCATGGTTAGAATCCTAAGAGAGGGAAAGATCAAAACATATGGAATAGACCTGGACAGCTCCAGCTATGGCCCTTGCGACTCTGGGGAGAATCAAGCTCTTGACCTCACTTGTATTGAGCTTTAGATTCATGTAACCGTAGCTGAAGTCATTTCCCCCTATCTCTAATATGTAGATTCCAGTCTTGAAGGTTTCTGCACTGGGAAGGTAGCTCAGATTACCTGAAAACCAACGAAGACCCCAAAAAATTAACCCAGTTCTTGCATGCATATAATTAACTTAACTTGTTTAATTGTCTAGTAAGTTTGTCAAAGAAATAAACTAACAGAGCAAGGGGTCAAAATGTCCAACTGCATCCTCAATCCTTTCCATTCAAATTTGGAATATGGATACAAGTACAACCAGCTCAATCATAGTCAAAATCTCTAAAAGTCTGGTAGAGAATTACATGCAAATCACAATGCCACATTAAATCCAATATTGATAAGTGCAAATTCCACTTGTATAGAAAAAAGTTTCTTGATTTGTGATTACCATGAGTTTGAATGCTCTCCAGAATCTGTTGCTTAAAAATCTTGAACTGGTTGATCTGAACAGTAAGAGAAATGGGGGCAATGAAAGATATGTCACGGGCAGTGGCACCTGCGGCAGCAAAGTTGGCTCCATGCCCAAAATTTGAGGCCACTGACTGTAAGTAAGGGCTCAAGAAGGGCAATCCTAGTGCCTTAGCTGTAAAAGGAATAAAATAATGTTATCAAAGTCTGAGTGTTATAAAATTCTAAATGATAATAACAGGCACACATACTGGTACATTGATCTTAAATCAAAATCACATTGATCTTAAATCAAAATCAAGGCAGAAGCCTTTTTCTAAACATTATGGACTCTGGAAGCTTGAAGTGGTTAAAAATGACAATTTGAATTAATGTGTACTCAAAACAAAGTCAAAATTATGATACCCACAAATCCAAAATTAAAACTGACACCCATTTAGATTCAGCTAACTTATATCTAAACATTTTTTTCGCTTCATTTAGAATCTGCTCCAAAATGTTGATGAAAAAATTTCATAAAGTTAATCCAAATCTAAACAGTAAACAGTCATTTCAATTTAACAGGTCCTATAACCCACAAATCCAAAATCAAAACCCTGACAGCCATAAACTCAATTATACATAAACAGATAGATATACTTTTAACAGGTCTTATAAACCAGTCTGGCTTTAATCTTACCGAAAAAATCTATGAACAATCTTCCATCACTGTAACGATTTACAGGTTTCCCAAAGTATGTTTGGCCATAGGGAGGATTCTCTGCAAGCTCGTTATATGGGAATGTGAAATGGATTGCCCCTGTGTCAGAGGTTGAATCCCCAAAGTTATAAATAGCAGGAAAATCACACCCACAATCATACACTGGCATTAGAAATGCCAGAAATAGTAAATCCAGTATAAAAATCTTACTTCTCTCCATAATGGACAAGCTTTTACACGGTAAGCTGGAGTATATGGCCTACAATGATTGATAGCAACTGCCTTGTTCAGAAGCAAAACAAACTATACAAGCTTCTACAAGGTAATAGAGTATATGGCCTACAATGATTGATAGCAACTGCCTTGTTCAGAATCATAAACAAACTACCTATACAAGCTTATACAAGATAAACTAGAGTCTATGGCCTACAATGATTGATAGCAACTGCTTTGTTCAGAAGCAAAGATGTTTCCTACTTATGATATAGAGCTTCTAATAGCAGAGGGTGTACTATTGTACAGTACAGCTAGAGTTAATCTTTCTAAAGAGCCAACGGTTCTAATGTCAGATCAATACAACTCAAATGGTATCTCTTGTCACATGTTAAACTAAAACAAAGATTTATGGCTTGAATCTTTACAAAATCCATTAAACCGTTGTAGGGTGCTTAGATCTCGTGAGCCTAGAGGTTTGAACTGAATAAAATATAGCCGATATTTTGTTGTGTATCTCACACTTCATGATCAGATCCGTTACAGCACTAGCTATAGGATTTCTATGTTGTCTCATTTGTTTGCAATGCTTCCCAATGCTGGATTCCAAGAATACCGTTGAAGAAACATAAAATACTTTTCACATATAAATCTACGGATTTCTTTTCATAATAAGGTTAAAATATTTCTGTCTATTCAAATGCTGGCACCTGATTCCTTCAATAGTTCTAGTTTTGATACTTTTTCCATTTTTTTGACATAAACTGTTTTTGAAGGTGCTAGAAGTCTGTTCCCTCTGTTGTCAAGAATTCTTCAACAAAAAGCTGAAAAGACACTTTTTTTTAGGTCTTCTGGAAAGTTTTTTTCAAAACCCATTGGGTATGATTGCAGGCGATAATTTGTTATATTTCTCAGACCAAATACCTAAGCAGTAAGGTGATGATTGGCGAATATGGTGTAATTATGAGGGTACTTTGTATGTCAAGTAAAAGTGGGACCCACCTAGCGTTTACTCATTTCTTCCACTGTGGGAGTACCCTTTAATAGTCTATCTTAAATATTGAAGAAAAAGATAAGATTTTGTGCAGGTCACTTGACTGCTACAGGTCAAAAATGATCTGCCCATAGACTTCTGAACAGGATTGTCTGGAAAGCTGTAAATTGTTTATTTCTTTTATAGATTCTAGAAATCACGATTACAGACAGTCTGATGTTTTAAATACGGCATTAAATTATTCTGATTTTCATTGTGTCAGCATTATGTATTTACAATCATTCATTTGGCATCCATCTTTGAGTGTTTTTAAGGTAATAGCAAAAGGGTTTTAACACCACTGGAATGGAATGGAATAGAATAAAATAGGAGGTTAAAAGAAGGTTTATGGGATAGCTGTTTGATTTTGATAAAATATTATAAAATAGAAAGGTTTTTAGTGGATAGAAAATTGAAGATAGTTTATGTCATAGTAAACTTTTGTCAGGGGACAGTGGCACTGGTGTGCCCGTTAGGGGGGGAGACTAGACCTCATGACCACTTGCCTGCAATAGGATGCTTTAGCCAATGTTTTATGAGTTTTTACAAGTAGCTAGTCTTGTGAAAGTTTAAAATTTTGTTCCACAAATTTTTAAACAAGAATATTAAAGCTTTTAGCAATATTTTTTTGGAAATTAAAATAATCTCTCTAAAAATTCCCTCAATTTATTGCCTGGAATCTAAAAATAGTTAACGAACATATAGCAACAAAATTTCTTAAATGAATGGTGAATTTCTAACCCCATCCAAAAAAATCCCTTTAAAATCTAAAATCTAATAAATAAGGATTCATATATTCATAGACAAAGATTCTACTTTATCTTAGAGCATTTTTAAAATTTTGAAGATCCTTTAGTCCACAAAAATAGTTCATAATGCTTAAAATCTATGTTTGTTTCTTTTTCTCTTGAAATAGCAAACTGGTTTTCCAAATTTATGGAAGAATTCTGTATAGAAGTTTGAGCTATAGATAGTTTCTTTGTCTTTCCGTATTAAAACCTCACACTATTTAGCTTTAAGATCTTGAGGGTCATTTCCAAGAATGTGTAGGTATAAATATACCCAGAACAACAAATGAATAGCTCAATTGACCTTGTTGTATTTTCAATTGTAGCACAAATTTTGGTGTTTTTTTTTATTGAACAATGCAAAAAAGATAATACAATGAATAAGGACAGTCAAAAGACTGTCAAGAATAAACATAACCAGCAGTCCAATAGCAAAACATGACTATAAAGAGCTGGAAGAAAACATTACAACAGTCATAATCAGCTGTCAAACAACTGTTTAAAACAAATTTTGATGTTGGGATTGAAAGAACTCTAACTGATTGTGTCCATTAATATAGTGCAAAATTTAGTGTTGAGATTGAAAGAACTCTAACTGAATGTGTCCATTAACATAGTGCAAAATTTGGTATTGGGATTGAAATAACTCTATTGAATGTGTTTAACATAGTACAAAATTTGCGGTTAAGATTGAAAGAACTCTAATTGAATGGGTCTATTAACATAATGCAAAATTTAGTGTCGAGTTTGAAAGAACTCTACCTGAATATGTTCATTAACATAATACAAATTGTAATATTGAAATTGAAAAAACTCTTAACTAAATATATCCATTAACATAATACAAAAATTACTGTTAAAATTAATCATTAAAATCAATTTTGAAAGATATAATCAAACAATAAACTCTTAAGAGAAGTAGGGTCCATGTTGGAGGACTCTTTATCAGTCCTCCAAACTAGCTGAACTTATTTATAAAGAAGTTCTTCACCCTGATTCTAAGATCCACTTTAACCCAACGATTCCATATTTGTCATATCCAGGCAAAACGGTAATTCCTGTGTAAATTGGTACCATCAAAATTACCCATAATCACGTGTGAACTTCAGTAAATGATATATAAAACTTTGATATCTTGTAGTAAGTGGAAAATTGTCCTTTTTATAGTATTTTAGTAAACAAGAACTTTGTGATCATGGATGAAAGCGTAAGGAATACTTTAGAAGTTGTGCCTGTTTCTCCATAGAAGACACTCCTTTCTCCTAAAAATAATGCATCTCTGAGTGGTTGAACAAAGGAGTAAAATCAAACTTCATCAATACTATTTTAAAATTTATAGGGTGATTATACCATCATAATATGGTTGCATAAAGAGACGGAAAATGTCTTTGAAAATGTTAGATAATTATAAAGAGAAATCTTATAAATAAAAGATTAATTATTGTATTTGATTTGAGCACATTTTTACGTTTTGAATTAATAATATTGTTTTTTTTGGTAGTTTTTGTGTAAATATGTGTGTATTGGTTTAGCGCAATCTTTTGAATAGAAACTTCCACATTTTTCTTAAAATATCTTGTTTTTCATATACTTCATTCTATTCACATTGTGTGCTACTAGCACACGTTTCTTTGCACTGTATGTTATAAGTGCATGCTCTACCTTTACAACTCAATAAGAGAACTACATGCAATTGACATATGAAACAACATTATACATATTTTATGTCTCCACATGCACATGACACATGGTGCCACCATGCACCACATGTTTTCCACACCATAAACGTTTGAAACTTAATAGTGTCCTATCCTCATAGACATAACTAGAAGTATTGAACCTCAACCATAAATAATATCATTGTACACCTTGTATAGCAAGTAGAAAGAGAAAGAGAACTTAGGCATAAGAAGCCTTCAATACATCTATCTTGATAGTTTTGCACTCTAGTACAGAGAGTCCACCACTCTATCCCAATAGTTTAGTTTTCTCACATCATTATGCTTGATACATCAAATACCCTTCTTATAGTCTAGGCAATGTAGAAGGGTTCAAGTTTAATTTCTCTTTGGATCATAGGCATTCTCATTCTCAATATTTTTTATATGAACATATTTGATCTAATTATCCATATTCTTATATATGAATGGAAGCATCAATTCTACCAACATCTTTGTATAAACACAAATGTGTTAAGGTTTTCTACATTTGGTCTAAAAAGTTTTAAATTAATGTATTCCACAATTCATGGTATTGTATAAAGTTCATATAAAAATATTATAAATTGTCCTCTACTTGCCTTCCTAGGCTCAAACTAGATCATGGGTATCAAAGCTTGAAAAGTTTATACAACAATATAGAATTAATTCTAGGCTAATGGTTATCCTTATTATTGCAAGAATGGGAAAAACATGCAATATAACACATACCTCTAAAATGGAAGACTCTTCCAATTTCTTTGGGCGGAGAGATTAGATGCCTTCTCACAGAGGTCTAGCATCTTCAACATTAGAATTAAATAACTAGGTGAAAGCACAATAGTGTGTCCCACTTTGGGCCAAATGGAAAAGCATGGGCAAGATTATGCAAAAAACATATTGGGGTTTGATAAAGGGGCTTCAATCAAATCCCCTTTGATCAAACTTAGTTAGCAAATGGATGGTGGGGTGTAGTTTAACAATCGAACCTCATAGATTTGATAGAAATGGGTTTTAGTATAAATCATGGGGTTGGCCTTGTTTTTGACACTTGTGATTATGAAGTCAACAAGCCAACTCCTTGTAAACTAAGTCCTCTACTTTTCTTCAACAATATTTCTAGGTATTTTTCATTTATTTTCTCATTATTTTTGTGTTTTTGAAAATATATTCTAATTTTAACTAGTATAAATATCTTAGAAACCTCTATCTAGAAAATATTGTTGAAAATATCAAATTTAGAGCTAATTTATTTACTCTTGATTTTTTATTTTAATAAAGGATTAAATGAGGGTTTTGAAAGGGGACCCACCTTTTTACAAAATCGCAATGCCCAATAAGCAACAAATACAACACAAGGATAAAACAAAGTTGAAATTTGTGAGCTCCTCAAGACCAAATACTTCAACTAAAATACCACCAATAAAACTCAATGGAAAAACTACAACACCTAAAGCCCAAAATTGACCTAAATTATAATCCAAGACCCTAATTTGACAACCCTCAGACCCTTGACTTGGGTATGTGATTCTAAAAAAACTTTGGAAGACCTTTCTTCCTCATTTGAATAGTAATTTGTGACACAAAGTCACCATCATCCTCAAATTTGGAGGATAGTTGGAGAGGGCTAGGGATGAAGCACATGTATTAGACATTACATGAATCTTATTTGATTATGAATAAGAAGTAGAAGAGATAAATACTGCCATAAGAGGACCAAAATTGAGGATTGTAGATTTCACCATAAGAAGTTGAGCAATAGTAAGAAATTGTAATAACCCTCAAAATACTAACTATTTTCTTTTGTAAATCCAACTTAATTTACCATCATTGATAATGATTTCACAAGATAAAATAATCTATCATTCATAAAATATCATGATAACCAAGTTTTTTCTTGGGATGATAAAATTATCTTAACTTGACCATAACCAATCATCAAATAAATTTGCATATCATAGATAGATTATCTTAATTTTGAATAATAACTCATATTTTTACAATTAAAACTTAATTAAGGTACAAAGTATTATGTATTTTCATGTAATCATAATACCAAAAGAGAATACACATAGATCAATTTTGGCACCAATATTTGTACAAGATCACACCATATCAGTTGAAAATCCCATGGAACAAGCCATGCCAACAATCTAGCTAACATGAAACATGTTTAGAGAATGAATCAACACATAATAGAAATGTGAACCATTTATTTTAGAGGACATAAAATAATTTATAACCTCTCATGATTGTAATTAACTATTTTATATTTTATAGATACTTGTACTTCCTACCAAATTTTGATATGCATTATTTCATAAGAATTCTAACTAGGAAAATTAGTAATGAAACATTGCCCTAGCTTCTTATCGTGAGAATCTTCATACTTATATCTTTCTCTTTGTATGCTTGTTTATTTATAATAGAATATGATTATTCTTCTAACCCTTTGTCTTGTTAATTAATGATAACTTACTAATTTACTAGCTAGGTTATTGGGATATCATCTACCTTACTATTATTTCTCCCATGGTGTGGATAAGTATTAATAAATGAATTTCAAATCATTATATTAATAGGTTTAACATTCAAATGAATGGTAGATATAGGTGTGTAGAATGATTTCCATGAGAGACCTTTTGATACCTCCCTAAACAACCAAAAACTCATCAAGGATTCTCTTAAAGAGAAATTCTACATGCATTATTTATCATGTTACATAATCTCATGGTGTTGTTGGGTTCCTTCACAATGTCACCTTCTTTAGCCTCTCATGCCAACACATATTTTACATAGGTCCCTTTTAATATCTTAGTTAATATAGAAATTCTATCATTCCAAGGAAAAATTGATGCCACAACATTAGATATTGATCTATTTACATCTACCACATATTTCAATCCATTCTAAAGACCAAGTCACTTTAGCACCTTCCAAGTTATTAAAAAAACTCATGTTCCATGTGTAAAATTTCATCATTCCCATGGTTCATGAGACACATATGAATGCTATGGTAAAAATGTATTAGTGGCATGTATAGTACACATTTAACATCAATAAACTTGAAAATTTATCATGGTAGTATGTATATGTCTTTGAGGACCTCAAAGGTTTTCAAAACCAATATGAAACCAATGATCAAATCAACCTATTTCTAAGACATCCTATTTAAAATAACCTGATTTTTTAAAGATCCATTTGGAAGAATATTAAGTTTTAATACAAGATAAAAGAGCTCATCAATCAATGAATTATTAGGCTAAAATATTTTCCTTGTGGAAGATCAATGACCCTAGTGGTGAATAAAAATATGGCTCACAATACTTTATGCATTAAATACCATGCACTCAATAAGATTATGTTTTAAAAAAACATCCACTAACATGAATTAAAAACCTTCTATATTAGCTCCAAGGTACACCATATAACACCCTCACTAACCTGTTAAAACTAATTATCACATAAATTATAAACACTTAGATAAATACGTGAACGATTTTTCTTTTAAAACACACTAATTTATTTATAAAAATATTACCAATTCTATGTGTATGTGTACATGTTTACACTTCTATTGCATATAACAAATTGTAATTATGACTTGGTCAAAAAAATTGTGTATGAATCACATAGTTTCCCTACCATCTTCATCCATCACCCTTAAATGACTATTAAGTCACCTAGAGAAGACAATGGACACTATAATTATTCATTGTCTTATATATAATTCTTTTAATATTTTAATTGAGATGTATAAGCTATGATTTCATTAATTATAAACCTTTATTGATGCAGTCAAAGACCAAGAGCTCCAAAATTGGAGTGTTGATCTTCACAGCCACTAAACAAATCTTCCAACTTTCAAATAAATTGAACACTTATAGGAAATGGAGTGAACCCACAATGATATTTTATTTAATTCCATTAAACTTTTGAAAATATGCACAACAACTTGTGAAAGACCACTTTTTGAAAAATAAATTAAACCTACAAATGAAATTTTTTTCTTCTAAAAAATTGTACAATGAAAGCTCCCACATTCATCTATAGGAATGCATGCCCACTATATTTTTTCTACTAGCAATACCATGCTAATTTTCAATCCAAAAATCTAAAAAAAAAACCATTTCTGAGTGTTGGAACTATGTTTCAAACTTCACCAGCAATTCATAACCCTTTCTCTCCTTAGCCATCCTTCTTCATTTACATACCTTTGCATCTTTATTCCTTCTTCATTGCTCCTATAAAAATTAATTCCTAGTTCCATCCCCTTTTGCAACTTGGCATTCCGAAAATTGTAACTCATGGCAACCACTCCTTATGCAACTATTCCACTTCTTGCAACGACCAGGCATCTAGGATAGAGCATGACCCAAAATAAGGGTGTCAGAATTTTAAAATAGAGCATAATGCAACATTAAATGGACCACTCACATGTCTGGACGTTGGAATTTTTCCTCAAATTTGGTGAAGCAATATTCATTTTATGAGTCATAAAACACCAATAAATCAAGCCTTTGGTGTCACCTATCCAATAGGTATTAGAATTTAATTTTTAATAATGTTGAAAATGTGTGAAATGTGCCCTAAAATCATGCCTAAAAAAATCTACAAATTAAATAGAGGAAAATGCAACTTTTTGTGTGATGCAAAATTGCTTGTGCACTGGATGCTCTTGTATCAAACATCCTCAGTAAGTGAAATGTTCCATGAGTCAAAACTCATGAACATTTGAAGATCACGTGCTTGTTTTTCATCCATTGTTCTTCCTTGTCTACCTAATTTTTATTTTTTTTACTCTAATCTGAAATTTCTTGTCTCTTCCTTCATCTTTCCTCTCTTTCTTCCTCTCATGAAATTCACCTTGTTGTACCATAGTTCATCTTTCCACCCTACCTCATCATTCTCAACACCTGCATACAAATCAATATTAACAAATTCATGGGAATCAATATTTCCATCTGCACATCTTTCTCAATTGTTTCTCCTTCATCCTCTTCTTCTTCTATGTCAATATAAGTAATAATATCTTGCTGTATTTCAAATGTTAACCTATTATTGCTGCACTTTTCCACCTCTCTTTCTCCATATCCTTTTACCATTTCATTTGAATAAAAATTAACTTTGACATCATCTATGTAAAATATAAAAAATAACTCATTAACTTTGTTTTGTTTTCTTTCTCTTTTGTTGTAACGTCTTTTTCAATATCCTCATACCCTTCAATTGTAACCATGTCACTTACATACAAATTAAATTATCAAAAGATTCACAAAATGTAAATTTTACCTCATCTTTCAATGCTACAAATTTTGTTTCACCAATTGTCAATGCAAGCCACTCCTTTTCAACTATTGCAATATGCATTAATAAGTCATATACTTTATTTATTTTTCTCCTTCACTTTTTTCATTCACCATCTTCCCCATATACTCTTCTTCACTCCGTTTTCCCAAAAATTGAATGTTTCCAAGTCCTTCAATGGACCAAACTTTGTTGCAACTTCTCTATTATTTCCCATAGAATGCTATCCTTTTCTCCATCTTTCACTTGCAAAAATTCTTTAATCACTTTTGCATATAACTTAACATCAAATTCCATTTCACAAATCTTAGAAAAATAATTCATTACTTGTGTAATCTCTTCTTCCTCTACTATTGTCCTAATCTTTTCTTCTTGATTGTCTATTGCAATATATATATTTTCTTCTTCTACCTCCTCCCTTGCACTCAACTGTGACATTTTCTTCAATATATTTATGTCCTCTGAAGGACCATCCATTGTCCCAACTTCACAATTACTTGCTTCAACATATCTCTTCATCTTTTCTACATGAAAATCAACATCAATATTTTCTTTGCAAAACTCATAAGAATGAGATAATACCTCTATTTTTGTTGTTGCAACTTCTCTTCTCGTGCATGCAACTTCATTTTTATTCAATTTTATGCCTTCAAAAAGACATATCAATTACAACTTCTTTCTTTTCCTCATTTACTTCTTTATCCTCTTTCTTTCTCCATTCTTTCCTTATGTATCTTTTCTTTTCTTATTTTCTTTCAATTGCAATTGTGTGGGCTACCCCCACATGTTCTTCTTTCTACAACTTTTCCATCATAGGGTTGTTATGATGCATTTTCTCATCTTTACTCTCGTTGTCCTCTTTACCAAATCTCTCTATCCCATGAGAGATATATAGTTCTTCTCCTTCTTCTAGGTAGCATTCCACCTTCTCTTCAAGTTTTTCAACTTTACACCTTTCATTAGCTAGCATACCCTTTTCATGTAATCTTTGTTCACACTTTCTTTTAGCCTCTTCAAATTCTCTTCTCTGCTCCATCTCTATCACATCCAATCTAACCTCAATCTTCTTTAATTCTCCAATAAGTCATTTTGTAAACCTCTATTCTTTCCACTCTTCCATAGGAATAAAGGGATAGTTATTTTCCTTGAAAACTCCTTAGCATAATGGAGTTGTTTAATCAAGTAATATATCTACTTTCATGGTTTAAGAAATTCCTAATTTTATCTTACTTTTGTAGTTTTTCTTTTCCTTTTCACTCATCATCTCTCCATTGTCATCCTTTGAGCTATAGAGAACTTATATTTAGGTTTTTTTGTCATATTCATTTTAGATTTATTTTATTCATTTTTAAAACCTTGTCATTTACCTTTTACATTATTCATCCTCATTTTTAGTTATATTTGTGAAACTTAAATGTCATTTTTGTTTCTTCTTTATCAATCCTCTCATTTGCCCTTTGTGATCCTTAAAGATTCTTTCCTTAGCTTTAGCTTCCATTTTCTTTTAAAAATCCTAACCATCCAAGGGGTTAAGCTTAATTGGTTAAAGCATTGAATTCTTGGTGTGGAGACCCAAGTTCGAATCCCAAAGGGATATCTAAGATGGAATTCTAAGTTGTGACACTTGGTCTTCCATAGTTGGCTTCAAATGTGGAAGTAGTTTCTAAATAAGTGGATTTCTAAGTTATGACTCTTGGTTGTACATTGGTTATTTCTAGTGTGGTTGCTCTAAAATATCTGGTATTAGTTTCATGGTTGTGCTCACAATGAGCTTGTGTTGTTCTCATGTTGATGCTTGAATGAGCAAAAATAATTGTAAACAATTATCAATATAAAAATAACTCCTAACTCACTTATCAAATCCTTCTCACACCCTCATCACATCAATTATATCCACTTCTTAAAAAAAATTGTCATTGGTTTCTATTTTATTATCCTATCCCACTCTTGGCTCTTATCTCTCCTTTTGAAACCCCTTAAATTCCTAGTTTAAGTTTTCTCTCCCAATTTATTTGAAAAACCACACTATTTTACCCTAAACTTATATTTTAATCCCATAACTCAACCCTCTTTGGACTTCTACTTTTACCCTTTATCCATTTTTTCACTTTGATCTCTTAATATTTCTCCCCACTTAGCCTTTGGTGTGCCTTCACATTACAAGAGATTAATTGGTTAATATTATGTGATGTTAATTGATTAATTTCATTGTTTCTTATTCAATAATTTATTTATATTTAGTATAGTTGTGCATAATGTATTAATGCTAAATTCAAATAATATTGTTGGATGTATACAAAATGATCACAAGAGGGATATTCCTTTTTTGATTTGCACTCACATTGGTTGTTATATGTTGTGCTTGATCTAATCATACCATGCAAGTACACTTGATGTGTTAATTGAGGCTGCAACTTTAGGATTAAAACTAATGGTGTTTATTTCAAAGGCATGTCATTTTCCTAGTTTTTAACTCATTATGATCCATGTGGAGTAATAAGACATATTTATTTAACCGTTTAGCCCTATTTGAATAATTCGTTAGTCAAGATCCCTATCTATGAAAAACAATAAGTGTTTATATTCATATGTTTTTTAATTAGTTTGTATCATGCATTTATATTTTCTATGAGTTGTAAATGTATCAAGACCTTAGGGAATGATAAAAGTGAACTTTAAATATCAAGGGTGTCATTTAGATTAAGTTTGGTGAACTTTAGAATGGTAGAAAATATCATTTTTACTTTATTTATGTAAAAATAGAAGGGTTTATGTGCATACATGACTTGGGGGGTATTTTTTGACTTATTAAAAAGAGTAGACTTGTTTTAGAAATTTGTAAGGTCTTTAGGACAATCATAGGTTCATTAGGACTGTCATAGGTTCATTAGAACAATCATAAATTCATTAAGACTATCATAAATTCATTAGGGCAGTCATAACTTGAGATGTAATGGTTCTAGGTTCTTTAGGACTGTCATAACTTTACTAGAATGGTTTAAGGTTCATCAAGATAGTCATAACTTCAATAGGACTATCTCCTAATATACTCAAACTGTTGTAACTTCCTCAATGCATTATGACTTTCATATATTCCCTATGTTATTTTTACTCAAATGTCATTAGGGTTTAATGTAAGGTTTTGAAGAGACCACCATTGGCAAAGCAAGTTGATCATGATATATATGCTCTCAAACTGTTGATACATTGTCACATGTCATTATTTATTCTTCTTTTCATATCCACACCTACCTTGCAGAGAATAAGTGAAAAATATTAGGTCAAAAATTAGTTAATGTTAAGCTCAATCAAAATAGGGTGTACCTAAGCTTCTTGACTTACATATCCTACTACACTATATTTTTCCCTAGTTCCTCATTACTATCCTTGAATACTCTTATGCAAACTTTTAGACCTTGTCCTCAGTTGCTTGACTCAAGGAAAATTTGTCAAGAGCCATACTTTGCATTTAGTGCATTGTGGGGCCAAAACGAGAATGCCAAAATGTTTGGATGGATGGTTTACGATAGACAAGGTCCTATTTCACACCCCATCTCACCCAAACGTTGTAGACTATATTATGTTGGCACTTTCTCTCAAGAGCCCTAAGTGCTAAAAAGTGGTAAACCTTGCAAGACTATTTCTTAGAAACTATGGCACCTAATTTTTTTTGTCTAAATATATAGGTTCATGTAGGGTCCCTCCACAATAATCTCTCTCTATTTTTAAAATCTTCAATCCACTTGACTATGGCGAATTTTTTTCAAATGTTGCAAAAAGCATCAGATGTGTTTAGTAAAAACTCGTCAAGAGTTGTACTTTTCATTTTTTCATTATGGGGCCAAATCAATAGTTCCAATATGTCTAGGAGGGTGGGTTTATGCTAGGAAAGGTTTTATTTCATACCTCAACATTTTTTATCATTCCAAACTACATTGTGCTAGCAATTTCTCTTAAGAGCCCTAAGTGCCAAAAAGTGGAAAAAATTGGCAGGTTGTTTCTATGAAACAGTGACACCTATAAATGTTCTATCTAAAGGTACAAGTTCATATAGGATCCCTCCACAATAACCTCTCTCATTTTTTGAAATATCCAATCCACTTGACCATGGCGATAAATTTTAAAATGTTTCCAAAAGTGTCAGATGTGTTTAGTAAAAACTTGTCAAGAGCCATACTTTTTGTTCTATTCATTGTGGGGCCAAACCAAAATTTTCAACATGGCTGTGTGGGTAGTTTTATGTTAGGTAAGGTCCTATTTCACACCCTAGCATGCTTGATCATTCAATAATACATTGTGTAGGTGTTTTCTCTTAAGAGCCTTAAGTGCCAAAAAGTGATAAACTTTGACAAGTTGTTTCCTAGAAATTGTGTCACCTAGAAATATTTTTTCTAAAGCTAGAGGGTCATGTAGGGTCCCTCTACAATAACCTCTCCTATTTTTTCATATATCTAATCCATTTGTCAGTGGAGACAAGTTTTTGTGCATTGAAAAATGTCAAATACATTGAAGAGAAAGTTGCAAGGTAGCATAGTTTTCATTATGTTCATCATGGGGCCAAACCAACCGTGCAAACACGCTTGGGTTGGAATTTTTATGCTAGGAAAGTCCTATTTCTCACCCAATCATGCCTAATCATTCTAGATTACATTGTGTCCATACTTTCTCTTAAGATCCCTAAGTGCCAAAAAGTGGTGAACTTTGATAAGTTTTTCTCAAAAGCCATGACACTTAGAAATTTTTCCTCTAAAGGTACATGGTCATGTAGTGTCCCTGTGCAATAAACTCTCTTAATTTTTCATATCTCCAATCCATTTGGCTATGGAGACAAGTTTTCACACATTGAAAAAAGCATCACATGCATTGAAGAGAAAGTTATAAGTTAGCATAATTTTTGTTCGATTCATCATGGGGCCAAAATGACAGTTCTAACACATCTAGGTGGGTGGGTTTAAGCTAGGAAAAGTCACATTTCACACCCTAGCATGCTTAATCATTTTAGACTACATTGTGTTGACGCTTTCTCTTAAGATCCCTAAGTGCAAAAAAAGTGGTAAACTTTGACGAGTTGTTTCTCAAAAAATATGACACCTAGAAATGTTTTATCTAAAGGTATAGGGTCACGTAGGGTGTCTCTACAATAACCTCTCTCAATTTTTCATATATTCAATCCATTTGGCCATGGTGACAAGTTTTTACACATTGAAAAAGTGAAATGCATTGAAGAGAAAGTTGCAAGGTAGCATAATTTCCATTATGTTCATCACGGGCCAAACCAATAGTTCCAACATGTCCAAGTGGGGGGTTTTATTCTAGGAAAGGTCCTATTTCGCACCCCAACATGCCTGATCATTCCAAACTACATTATGCCAATGCTTTCTCTATGTTGGTTAACAGATTGGGCACCTTGAGAATCTACAATTGGATGCCCAAAAGGTGAGGACAAATTAACCCAACAGCTTTGAATATTACTCTTTGGACAAGATGAATATTCTATGAATTTTTTGAGGTACAGCTCCCTCACATGATTTTCAATGAATTGAAAGAACAGGAAAAACAAAACATCATGTATACTTTTAACTAGAAAGAAAAAAAGGTATACCCAATATCAGAAAAATTTCAAATATCAGGTGTGTGATACAACGAATAAGAAGTATTAGCTCAAAGACTAATTAATCATCAGAAAGAGAACATCTACTCAATACCATATGAGAAATGAAATCAATTATAAGAACCGCATTGCTCATACCAAGATAAGACATGCATAAGATATTCTTAAACACAAAGATTTAAGAAATCAGATCAACTCCAACAAATTGCACATAGACAAAATAGTAATTTCATTCATCACAGTATTGAGCAAACACACGAAAAATATCTAGAGAGAGCATATGAAGATAGATACATTCTTAAATAGGCAGATGAGCCCCGCCTCTTCATGTCCATAACCAATTAAACAAAAGACATATAAAAGAAATAAAGAGGAGTCATGTCGTTACAACAATGTCGCTTCGTTTCCAACTTCTTGGATCACCAAAGGTTTCTTCCACCATGCCTAGAAATCCTTAAGGATGTGCATCAGGTCCTTATGCTGGGGAATGGTTACATTTGTCATCCTTACCTTCCATGTTAAATGAATATCTTTAGTCGTTTCCATGCGCTACTCGCAAACCTTCATAAGATCCATTGCCTAAGATGATACCAAGTGTAATTCACTTAGTTTTTGTAAGTGTTCAACATTGAGTGAGGGTGAGTCAATAGTTTCTTTGACCATTTTCTTGAAATTAGCTTCCAAAATTCTAGCATCCACATCATCCCTTATTTCATCTTTATTTTGAAGTAGACCAAGAGCCACTAAGATGCTCAGTGCTTCATCTAAAATGGAAGTGCATTCGTTAATGATCTCTTTAAGTTTCTACAAACTTTGTTTAGCAACCTGTAACTTCCACTCAACTCCTTTAGTCCATGATAGGTAGCGAGCATCTGAAGCATTAGGTATGACTTGATCTGCAGCTAGTCTTTCCATATCTAAGCTCATCAACAACTTCAACTTAGTTTGATAATTAACCCACAATTTCTCTTCTTTTTCAATAGCAATGGCTTCATCCCCTAAGGTGGATTTCAGATCATTCACCTCTTGGAAGTGTTTAAAAGATTCAGTAATGACAAGGCTTCCCTTCTTGATGAGGGATTCATTCCAATCATCTACAGCCTGGCTTAAACTTTGACAACTTTTAATTTTAGTTAGGGCTTCTTTTCCAACTACAGTAAGAGATTCAACAAAAGAATCTACTTGGGAGAGAGGCTATGGGACGAGCTCAAAAATAAACTTTAGACAATTGGTCAAGTCCCGAACCTGGGCTTTCGATTCATCTTTTCTTTCCTTACCTTTATTTGATCTCTCAACCATCTTGGTTGTTGACACTTGAAAAATATGAACATCCCCATCCCTAGTAGGAGGACTGAGGTCAACCCTATTCACTTCGAAGTCACTTGCTGCTACCTGAGAAACATCTCTCTGCACTAAAGGGTGTGCAATTTCCAATTGGAGTGTCCCTGATTTTGTGTCGTCTATAAGCCTAGCAATGGTCTTTAACTTTTTACGTTTAGGAGTTGAAGTCCTCTGCAACAACTGACCTACCATGTCTTGTTTGGGAAAGTTGGGTTGTATATCTTTCCTTTTTCGTGACAACGAATCTTCCAACCAAGTTGGGGTTACCATGACCATAGTTACAGTCTTAAAACCTGGTGACTCAAACAATGTCTGAGTGACTAGAGGGGTATCTCCTGCAAGTGCAGTTGTTTCTAGCCCCTGAGAGGAACTTACCTCTCTGATAGGTGATTCATCTTGAGAGGGGGGGAATCAACATTCAGGTTTTCTAATCCTTCCTCTTCCTCTTCTCCTTCATTATCCTTCCCTAGAGTAGGTAGGTTGAAAATGTCATCCCCATAGGTTTGTGAATACACATTCTTTTCTTTAAAATTCTAATCCATAGAAAGAATGGGTCGGCTTTCTATTAATTTGGTATATATTGGGTCGAGCATGTCAGAACCATCTTCAACAGTTCCTTGTAAATCCCATTTCAAATCATAAATGATGATTTGTTCTACTATTAATCTCATCCAGCTTCTTCTCCTTACCTCATATTCATCGAAGCAATCAACCCAATAATATTCAAGGTTGGACCGGTGATAGAAGGTAGGGCTCAATTTCAAATTATTCTTAATGTAATCTTTCAGATCAAAAGAAACACGATACTCATATGAGGGCATGTTATACCTAGACAATTCTTTCTCAATATTCAAAGCATCAAACATTGATTGGCAACTATATGCACCAAAACCAAATGGAAAATTGACTGTCAATATTTTTCTACCTTGGCACAGTCTATTAACATCAGCCAATTTCTTCCTCACCTCATTAACCACCCATTTGTCTTCAGGATACTTGTGTAATTTTATAGGGAAACCAACATATCCGCCTACTCTTATGTATGAAAACCTTTGGAATTGAATAAAATGGCTACCATAAAAATCCACAAACTGCATTGCCTCCAGAGATAACCTCATTGCATAATGCCCTTGCAATTCCCTGACCATCCTCATGGTAAAAGTGTCAAAAATTCTTTTGAAATGCAAGAAGCTCTTGTGAAGTTGGAGTTTTTCAAAATAATCGTAAATTGGTGCTTTTTGTGGAGGAAAATCACTCGGCCTTAATCCAGGCCAAGGTCGACTGCTAGCAAGGGAATATATTAAATACGATGACATTAAGAAAAAATTGTTTAGGGTGAAGAACGACATCAACTCATGCAAACGATCACTAATAATCTTTGCCCAGTCGAGGAATTGCTCCCCGCTCAATATGATTTGGATGAATAAATACATCCATTCTTCGAAGTTGTGAGCATTTTCATTTCCCCTTACCCTGTGCAACAACACTACAATATCGACCACCTCATCTACAAAATGGTTCCTGTGTAGGTTGTGGGGAAATTGAGACTTACCCATCTTCGGTTTGACCAACCAATTCTTTGCTATTAAATTTTTGTAAACCCCTTTCTTGGTAGTGAACTCGATCTAAGAGTTTGTCATGCCCATTGGCAAGTATTCATCCTTTTATGGAGTTCTCAAACAGGACACGAAGGTAGACCTTTGAATTTTCAAAACAAGTCTATTATCCTCTGTCCTAACTTCCTATATCTGTGAATTATAGTGTCTGATACATTCCAACACTAGTTTGGGACATTGCACAACTATTGGAAATACAACGACTTCAATCAACCCACTACCCACTACCCTTTCAATCATAGGTGGAGGGTTAGGTTTGTTAAATTTATTCTGTAATTCATCCAAATTAACGATCCCTAGCCAAGTATCACCAATTTCAGGTCCTTTGTATGTTAACCCAGACACATATTCATAGCCCTTGTATTTAACCCTTGCCATGTGCACCAATGAATTTTGACAATATATGTTTTCTTCAATGCATGTGTAAATAATTCAAAAAATAAGTTGCAATGAATGGAAACTGAAAAATACCTTTAATGGTGAACCCTGCAATTTGAACCTTGCGTCTCCTCCAGCTCGTCCTCAGAAATTGCCACAATAAGAATGATTTCCCATCCTTTTATCTCATCAAACTCAGCTTCACGGAAAAACATGGAAGTAGATGGACATTAATGTCTTAATTTTGCATTATGACACTTGGTAGCTATCACATTCACTATTCCCCACATAATCGTCTTTCAAAAATTTAAAAAAAAATGTCTATGGGAGGTAACAAAAGAGGTTTGAAGAACCTTATAAATATGTGCCCAATTTCAAATGTCATGGTGAAATACCACCCAATCTAATAATCATCACGCCAACAACAAGGTTTGACAAGACATACAAAACACCGCCCGATTTGAACATAGGAAGGAGATAAAAGGGCCCAAGCGGTAAAGTGGAAGGTTCAATGAACTTAAGAAAACACTGCCCAGGTTCATACCATGACATGAAACATCGCCCGCATTAAAATGAGATGTTTTCAAATTAGCAGATGACTCAATGAGGTGGGGGATGAAATAATAGTAATAGTGGCTTTGACTGGGGACAAAGACTGATAAGGATGAAGTAATGAACCCATACCAAAATGGGAGGAAACTAGTGTCTTGTCAATTGGGAAACAAATTCAATCAAAATAGAATGCACCCTCCAAAAACAAGGAAACAAACTAAAAGAGCACCAAAATCCAAAACTAAAACCCTAAGCTAAATATATACAAAAGAGAGAGAGGTTGCAAGGCTGTCACAGCTGATAGAGCTTTAGATCTTGCCCATTATAAGGGATGGGAAAGGGAGTTCCGTCAACATATGCAAGTTGAAAAGTATTAGGCCCGAACTCCTGAATGAATTTGAAGGGGCCAATCCAGAGTGAATCGAACTTCTTATGAGCACCTTTAGGTTCCCTGCGCTTATCCCACAACAAAACTGAGTCTCCAATTATGAACTTTCTCGGTCTATATTTCCTGTCAAAAATATTCTTAACCTTTTCCTAGTGTATGGTTATCTTATCTACCATCTCTTCTTTTTTTTCTTGTATTTTAGTTAAGCACAAAATTCCCTTCTTCAAGGTATCACTAAATTCAACTTCCTCTATAGCAGTCTGCAATTTACGAATTGGCAATTCTAAAGAAAGAGGAAGTGCATTTTCCACCCCATACACCAACTCAAAGGGGGTAATGCCAATAACCATTTTTGGAGTTATTTGGTCTATCTGTAGGGCTTCATACAAATTTTTGTGCCAATCTTTTTATTGTCACTAACTTCTTGATAATATTTACCAAATTTTTGTTACTAGAATTTGCCTGACCACTCCCCTGGGGATAATAGTTAGTCGAATGGGAGATAGAGATTCCATAATCATAGCAAAAAAGTGAAAACTCATTAGATGAAAAACTGGTAGCATTATCAATAACTAGCTTATGTGGAACTCTATACCTAACCAAAATATTTTCTTTGATAAAATCACAAACTACTTTAGAAGTAGTTCTCTTGACTGGAATCGCGTCCACCCATTTGGTGAAGTAATCAGTAGCTGTGATAATATGAGTATGGCCTCCACTAGACTGTGGGCTAATTGAACCAATAAAATCAAGACCCCATTGTTGAAACGGTCCATCGATAACCACATGCTTAAGTGGTAAAGTCGCTAGTTGAGGCCTTCCCGCAAACATTAACTTACATTTCTCGCACTTACCCACCCAATGGTAGGCATCCTTAAACATCCCAAGCTAGTAATATCCATGCTTTATGATCTTGAAGGAAATCACAGTGGAAGAGAAGTGACCTCCATAGGCCTCATTGTGGAAAATGTTAAGTAACCGTTCTTGTTGAGCTTTATCAACACATTTCAAGAAAGTCCCATCTATGTTGCATTTGTACAGGGTGTCACTCCAAATAACATACTTAGCCGCCTTCAATTTCAAATTCCTTTTTTGCTTGCTTGAGAGGTGCTTTGGACATTGTCCGTAAGTAAGGAAGTAAGAAATATTACAAAACCACTCATCTTGTAGACTAACAGTCAAAACCAATGGTAAATATTCACTTTCTTCTTCTTCCTTCAAGTTCTTTTCCATCAACTTGCAAAGTCCCCTTCCTATAACTAATTTTGTAGGATTTAATTCTAGATCATACTCCTGCACCTTTTCTATCCAACTACCCATCCTATTGCAATAAATGTCTTGTTGGGTTAATATGCTCTTGACGGAAGGATCTGGCACATAGACTATAGAGTGTGAATGCATGATATAGAAACGAAACTGCTTGACTGCTCTGACCACTGCAAATGCATGTTTTTTGATGGGAGAGTAATTAAGCTCATATTTCTTTAATGGCTTGCTCATGAAGGCAATGGGTGCTTGAACTTTATCTTCATTTTCTTGCAGTAGTACAACAGACGTGGTGTGTTTGGAAGCGTAGCAATAAATAATGAAATCCTTCTTGAAGTCTGGATTGACCAAGATAGGAGCTCTGGCAATTGCTTCTTTTATGTTTTCAAAAGCTTGCTTCCAGCTTCATTCTATTTAAAACCTAGTTTTTATTTCATCATATCCACAATGTGTTTAGTAATTTCAGAGAAATCTAGGACAAATTTTCTCAAGAAATTCACTTGACCAAAAAAAGATTTTACACCAGTCCATCTTGAAGGGAGATTTAACTGCAATATAGCCTTAACCCAGTTTGGATCTATTCTAGTGCCTTCTTTAGACACAATGTGACCTAAGAGTTTACCTTCAGTGACAACAAAAATGGACTTTTTGGGGTTAAGAGAGATACCATGTTCTTTGCATCTTTGTAAGACTCGTTCTAAATCTTGCAGGTGATCTGTTCTTTTCTTAGAGAACACCGTTAAAGCATTGAAATAAATGACTATAATTTTGTTTCAAAGTTCACCAAAAGATAGGTCCATAGCACGTTGAAATGGAGCTCCTGCATTAATGAGTCAAAATGGTATTCAATTATAGGCAGAAGTTCCCTAAGGCATGGTAAATGTCATTTTGTGTTGGTCCTCTCCTGATACACTGATCTGATTGTAACCCGAAAAGCCATCTAACATGGACATCATCTCCAAGCCAACAATTGTTTGTAAAATATGATCCATGTTAGGTAAGGGATAGTTATCCTTTAGTGATGCCTGATTAAGATTTCTAAAATCAACACATATCTGAATCTCTCCATTTTTCTTGCGAACTAGCACAATATTTTCTACCCAAGTTGAATGATGTATGGGATATATAATCTGTGACTTTAGCATTTTATCAATCTCTTTCAAGATTGCATCAGTTACCATAGGGTTATAATTTCTCTATTTTTGTTTGAAAGTGGCTTTCCCTTCCTTGAGTGGTATGTGACCTAAAATTTCCCATTCATCAAATTCTTCAAGTCATCATAACACCAAGCAAAGACTTCCTTGTACTTAACTAGCGAGGATATTAATTTTTCTTTCTCTTCTGGGGAACAACATTTCCTAATAGAGACCATTTTAGGAGAATTAGGATTTCCAATATTCACTACCTCAAACCCATCGGAATGTCCAACAAAATTTCTCATCTTTTTCTTGACGGAACAATCATGGCGATCAAACAAATCCTCAAGAGAAACCAAACCTTTGGGTATTTTATTCCCTTTTAATTGAATAACCTCATCTTGGAGGTTAGCTGCACTATCTGGGCTGAAGTCCTTACATTGATTGTCACTCCCTTCAAAGAATGCTTGAGAAAAGGCCCCAACATTTTCTAAGAACGTCTAAATTTGTTTGTCATCTTCAAGGACCTGCCAATAATTGACGTTATCATGAATACTGGGTCGATAGATTAATTCGATCATGTAGGATTTGTTTTTGAATTTTGGGTGCGGGAGGAGTAGAGAAGCAGAAACTGCTAAAGAATCAACCTTCGTGTTAAGTTCTCTAGGGATGGATTCTATTGAGAAGGCATCAAAGCTCTTGATGGTGTCCCGGACTCAATTTCGGTAATGTTTTAACCTTTCATTCTTAACAGTGAAAACATTTCGCACATGCTTAACAATTAGTTCAACATCTCCCAAAACTTTAAACATCTTTATTCACATACCCTTAGCTTCAATTAACCCTAACAAAAGGGCTTCATATTTGGAAATATTATTGGTATTATCAAACTCTAGCTTATATGCAAAAGGGAATTTCTCACCAGAAGGGGAAATGAGAACAACACCCGCTCCTGAACTGGCATGAAAACAACTTCCATCAAAATCCATCATCTAGAGCTCAGATTCTGAATTCGAAGCACATGATTCCTTTCCATTTTCTTCTCCAAAGAAAAGCATATAATTCCCAAACTCATTCTCCTCATACAATATTTGTGCTTTTGGGTCTTCAGACTTGAGTATTGTTATCTTGGCATTTGAATCAAGTTTGAGAACTACCTTCTCTTTACCGATAGGTATAGTGGAAAATGACCAATCTAACTATATTTCTCCCCCCAAGTCTTTACAAAATCTTATGCTAAAAATCATACCATAGCTGGTAGGTATATCTGCGACCAATATGGTGAGCTTGAGTTGCTTGTTAGGGTAGGCAGCAAGTGCAACTTGAGCATCTTTAATCTACCCAAGCAATGGAACCTGCTTGGAATCCATCGAATAACATTTTCCAAATGTCTTGGTCATTTCTAATCCTAAATCCTTAGTGATTTGTGTAGGTATAACATTATCAGAAGCACCTGAGTCGATGATGCAATTATTAACCCTAAATCCATTAACGAATAATGAGATGTAGAATGGGTATGGTTTCACATCAGAGGCTGATGAAGAGGATTCTTTACTGTAAGATACAACATTAGCAGCCGAGTCTTGAGACTTAAATATTGCCTCATCTAGGCCTACGTGCAATTTTGAATGCCCTAGCCTAACATATTCAATCAACCTATCAAGTTCTTTAGGATTCATTTTCAGATATTCAACATGTGGCAATTGAATTTTGGTAGATATATAGAATTCTATAATATCAAAAGCCCTAGTTTGACCCTCAGAGGATGATATAATATGATTTCTTGAGGAGCTATTAACTACATTTGGTGAAGCATTTTCACCCTTTGAAATTGCACTAGCCTTTGTAAGTAAAACTTTAGGAGAATTAGGAGTACCTTTTTGGTTGGAATGTTGTTGGCTTCGAGTGATAGCGACACAAGTAGCATCATCCAAAGTGATGTATATGTCTCCCCCTCTATCATAGCCAGGTTCGTATTCTAAGTATCCATTTGCAGAGTTGCCATATTGATTAGATGATGTGCCTTCCTCTGTGACCTCTTCTATGACTTCTTTAGTAGTGGTCAACTACATAAACCAATTCATCTCAAGGCAGTCTGCACTATCATGGTTAGCTATGAGGTGAAAGACATGTTCTTTTTGTTATCTGGAGGAGGAGATTCAATTTCCAACCTTTGTTGAGTTGGGGGCAAGGGCAGCACTTTATTCCCTGGTTGAAAATTATCCTTCCTAGGGATATCTTGATATAGTTGATTAGTCTTTGGCATCTGCCTCTTGAGAGAAATTATTTCATTAGCCAACCTCTGAATCATAGGATCAAAAGAAGTAGTATGGAGTGCCTTACTCATATGCAGTTCTTTTTTCCATTTCCCAACTGAAATGAAATCATCCTCCAATTCTATAGCCAGTGCATGTGTGGCTTCGAGAGTATTCAATGGTTGCCTCTTTAAGAGAAGACATATATCAGGGTGATGTGCATTAATGAAGAAACATTTTTGTGTTTCTACAAAGAGTCTTTTAGCAACCAAAATCCGGTTTATTATCTTGTTGAATTTAGCTACAAAGTCCCTTATGGGTTCATTCACTTCCTTTTTCATATGAGTAACTTGTGTTATCAGTGTTAATTCATCATCTACACTTTTGAACCTGGCCTCAAAATTGCTATGCATAGTGGCCCAATTGGTGATACATCCATGTGATAATTGATAAAACCATTGCATTGTTGCATCAACTAAAGATTCCACGAACAACCTAACGGCAACATCCTCTTCTTGTACTGCAAGAACACCACATGCTACAAAAAAGGCATCAATGTGTTCTTCTAGTGAAATTTTTCCATCTCCCCTAAATTTAGGTAGATTTTTATGGGACCCTTTGGGTAAATCATGCAAATTGTTTCCTAGCTGCAAAGGACCAATAGCAGCACCCCAAGGGATAGGTTGTGGATTAGCCATGTTGAAGGGAAAATTGATCACAATCGGTAAAACAATCCCGTGTAAAACAAGTTCTTGAGAAATAGAGTCATTAGAAAGTGTTCTAGTAGGTGAAGCGGGTCTGCTCCTAGCTCTAACCCTTCACCTAGAGGGAATAATATAAGATAAATTATTCCTTTGCAAAGTTTCAAAAATAGGGTCAGAATTTCACCTACTTCTCTCCCCTCTAGTAAATCTATGGGAATCCAGAATAAATTAGTTAACCTGTGAAATATGCCCAAACAAGACAACCAAAACTTAACAATTCAATTTTCCCCAGCGGAGTCACCAAAAATCTATTGGTTAACAAATTGGGCACCTTGAGAATCTACAATTGGATGCCCAAAAGGTGCGGAAAAATTAAATCAATAGCTCTGAATATTAATCTTTGGACAAGATAAATATTCTTTGAATTTTTCGAGGTATAACTCCCTCACATGATTTGCAATGAATTGAAAGAATAGGAAAAACAAAACATCATGTATGCCTTTAACCAAAAAGCAGAAAAGGTATACCCAATATAAAAAAAAATTCAAATATCAAGTGCATGATACAATGAATAAGAAGTATTAGCAAAAAGACTAATTAATCATCAAAAACATAACATCTACTCAATACCATATGAGAAATGAAATCGATTATAAGAACTGCATTGCTCATACCAAGATAAGACATGCATAAGATATTCTTAAACACAAAGATTTAAGAAATCAGTTCAACTCCACCAAATTGTACACAGAAAAAATAATAATGTCATTCATAATAGTATTGAGAAAACACATGAAAAATGTCTAGAGAGAGCATACGAAGATAGATACATTCTTAAATAGGTGGATGATCCCCGCCTCTTCATGTCCATAACCAATTAAACAAAAGACACATAAAAGAAAGAAACAAGAGCCATGTTGTCACAATGGTGTCGCTTCATTTCCAACTTTCTGGATCACCAAAAGTTTCTTCCGCCATGCCTGGAAAGCCTTAAGGATATGCATTAGGTCCTTATGCCGGGGACTGGTTACATTTATCATCCTTACCTTCCATGTCAAATGAAGATATTTAGCCGTTTCCATGCACTGCTCGCAAACCTTCATAAGATCCATTGCCTGGGATGATACTAGGTGTAATTCACTTAGTTTTTGTAAGTGTTCAACATTGAGTGAGGGTGAGTCAAGAGTTTCTTTGACCGTTTTCTTGAAATTAGTTGCCAAACTTCTAGCATCCACATCATCCCTTATTTCATCTTTATTTTGAAGTAGACCAAGAGCCACTAAGCTACTCGGTGCTTCATCTGAAATGGCATTGCATTCATTGATGATCTCTTCAAGCTTCTGTAAACTTTGTTTAGCAACCTGTAACTTCCACTCAACTCCTTTAGTCCATGATAGGTAGTGAGTATCTGAACCATTAGGTATGACTTGATTTGTAGCTAGTCTTTCCATATATGAGCTCATCAATAAGTTCAACTTAGTTTGATAATTAACCCACAATTTCTCTTCTTTTTCAATAGAAATGGCTTCATCCCCTAAGGTGGCTTTCAGAGCATTTTCCTCTTGGAAGTGTTTAAAAGATTCAATAATGAAAAGGCTTCCCCTCTTGATGAGGGATTCATTCCAATCATCTATAGCCCGGCTTAAACTTTAACAACTTTTAATTTTAGTTAGGGATTCTTTTCCAACTACAATAAGAGATTGAACAGAAGAATCGACCTGGGAGAGAGGTTATGGGATGAGCTCAAAAATAAACTTTAGAAAATTGGTCAAGTCCCAGACCTGGGCTTTCAATTCATCTTTTCTTTCCTTATCTTTCTTTGATCTCTCAACCATCCTAGCTGCTGACACTTGAAAAAATTTAACATCACCATCCCTGGTAGGAGGACCGAGGTCAACCCTATTCACTTAGAAATCACTTGCTATTGTTTGAGAAACATCTCTCTGCACTGAAGGGTGTGCAATTTCCAACTAGAGTGTCCCTGATTCTACATCATCTATAAACCTAGTAGTGATCTTTAACTTTTTAGGTTTAGGAGTTGAAGTCCTTTGCAACAACTGACCTACCATGTCTTGTTTGGGAAATTTGGGTTGTATAGCTTTCCTTTTTCATGACAACGAATCTTCCAACCAAGCTGGGGTTACCGCGACCTTAGTTGTATTAAAACTTGGTGACTCAAACAACGTTCGAGTGATTGGAGGGGTATCTCTTGTAGGTATGGGTTTTTATGGCCCCTCAAAGGCACTTACCTCTCTGACAGGTGATTCATCTTGAGAGGAGGGGAATCAACATTCAGGTTTTCTAATCATTCCTCTTCCTCCTCTCCTTCATTATCCTTCCCTAGAGTAGGTAGGTTGAAAATGTCATCCCCACAGGTTTGTGAATACACGTTATTTTCTGGTGAGTCTCCATCACCACCTCCTTGGGATCCTAATGATAAGGATTGAGGAACATTACCAGTTGATTTCCTACTAGCAGAGGCTTGGGAGGTACCTTCAGTAGGTCGTGAGTCTTTGGATCTAGTACAAGGGCGGGATTACTCAATTTTCTTTTCAGTCACCCATTCTCGGGTTTTGGTTAGAACATCAGTAGTTTTAGCTTCAATGGTTTTTTTTTCTTTAAAATTCTAGTCCATGGCAGGAATGGGCCAACTTTCTATTAATTCAGTATATATTGGGTCGAGCATGTCAGCCCCATCTTCAACAATGCCTTGAAAATACCATTTCAAATCATAAATGATGATTTTTTCTACTGTTAATCTCATCCAACTTCTTCTCCTTACCTCATATTCATCGAAGCAATCGGCCCAATAATCTTCAAGGTTGGACTAGTGTTCGAAGGTAGGGTTCAATTTCAAATTGTTCTTAATGTAATCTTTCAAATCAAAAGAAGCATGTTCCTCATATGAGGGCATGCTATACCTGTACAATTCTTTCTCAATATTCAAAGCATCAAACATTGATTGGCAATTATATGCACCAAAACCAAATAGAAAACTGACTATCAATCTTTTTCTACCTTGGCACAGTCTATTAACATCAGCCAATTTCCTACTCACCTCAATAACCACCCATTTGTCTTCAGGATACTTGGGTAATTTTATAGGGAAATCAACATATCCTCCTACTCTTATGTATGAAAACATTTGGAATTGAATAAAATGGCTACCATAAAAATCCACAAATTGCATTGCCTCCAGAGATAACCTCATTGGAGAATTCCCTTGCAATTCCCTGACCATCCCCATGGTAAAAGTGTCAGCAATTCTTCTGAAATGCAAGAAGCTCTTGTGAAGTTGGAGTTTTTCAAAATATTTGTAAATTGGTACTTTTTTCTAGAGGAAAATCACTCGGCCTTAATCTAGGCCAGGGTTGAGTGCTAGTAAGGGAATATATTAAATACGATGACATAAAGAAAAATATGTTTAGGGTGAAGAGAGACATCAAATCATGCTAACAGTCGTTAATAATCTTTGCCCAGTATAGGAATTGCTCCCCGCTCAATATGATCTAGATGAAGAAATACATCCATTCTTCGAAGTTGTGAGCATTTTCATTTCCCCTTACCTTGTGCAACATCACTACAATATCAGCCACTTTGTTTACAAAATGGTTCCTGTGTAGGTTGTGGGGCAATTAAGACTTACCCTTCTTCGGTTTGACTAGCCAGTTCTTTACTATTACATTTATGTAAACCCCTTTCTTGGCAGTGAACTCAATTTGAGAGCTTGTCATTTCCATTGGTGAGTATTCATCCCTTTCTAAAGTTCTCAAACATGACACAAAGGTAGACCTTTGCATTTTCAAACAAGTCTATTATCCTTTGTCCTAACTTCCCGTGTCTGATACATTCCAACACTAGTTTGGGACATTGCATAGTTATTGGAAATGTGGTGGCTTCAATCAACCCACTACCCACTACCCTTTCAATGATAGGTGGAGGGTTAGGTTTGTTAAATTTATTCTGCAATTCATCCAGATTAATGACCCCTAGCCAAGTATCACCAATTTCAGGTCCTTCGTATTTTAACCCGAACACATATTCATAGCCCGTGTATTTAACCCTTGTCATGTGCACCAGTGGATTTTGACAATATATGTTTTCTTCAATGCAAGCGTAAATAATTTAGAAAACAGGTTACAATGAATGGAAACTGAAAATACCTTTAATGGTGAACCTTACAATTTGAACCTTGCATCTCCTCCAGCTCATCCTCAGAAATTGCCACAATAAGAATGTTTTCCCATTCTTTTATTTCATCAAACTCGGCTTCACGTAAAAACATGGAAGTATATGGATATCAACGTCTTAATTTTGCATTATGACACGTGGTAGTGGTCACATTCACTATTCCCCACATAACTGTCTTTCAAAAATTTAGAAACTAACGTCTATGGGTGGTAACAAAAGAGGTTCAAAGAACCTTATAAATATGCACCCAAATTCAAATGTCACGGTGAAATAACCCCCAAGCTAATAATCATCACGCCAACAACAAGGTTCAACAAGACATACAAAACACCACTTGGTTTGAACATAGGAAGGAGATAAAAGGGCTCAAGCGGTAAAGTGGAAGGTTCAATGAGCTTATGAACACTACCCAGGTTCATACCATGACATGAAATACCAACCACGTTAAAATGAGATGTTTTCAAATTAGTGGATGAATCAATGAGGTGGGTGATGAAATAATAGTAACACTCTTAAGATCCATAAGTGCCAAAAAGTGGCACTTTGATGAGATGTTTCTCGAAAACCATGGCACATAGAAATTTTCCATATGAAGGTACATGGTCACATAGTGTCCCTCCATAATAACCTCTCTCATATTTTACTATATCCAATCCATTTGGTTGTGGAGATAAGTTTTTGCACATTTAAATAAGTGTTAAGTGCATTGAAGAGAAAGTTGTGAGGTAGTATAATTTTTGTTTTGTTCATCATTGGGCCAAAAATTCAATACCAACACATTCAGGTGGGTGGTTTTTGTTGAAAATGAAGGTAATATTGTAGCTTTAAAACTTGTAAAACTATGAGACTATAGATTTAATTAAGTGTTCTTTGTCACAATTAATTGTGTATGATTAATTTGTTTAGATCAATTTTACCAATTATAGAAAGAGACAGAAGATTGTAGAAGAATGAGACAAGAAGATATAAGTGACACAACATATACGTGGAGAAACCCTTTCGGGAAAAAACTCCACCACCAGAATCAATAGTGCTTATATTATTTAACCTTAGAACAAGATTACAATAATATTGTATGAATCCTTGATTGATATGCTTCCTTTCCTTCAAATATCCTTCTTGAAAACCTGCAATAAACTCTCATACACTTTCTAGAACACAAGCTATCCATGCATTCCATATCACCGAGCATGAATCCACACATGATCCCATGCCATGCTTCAAACCCTTACACATGCACAAGCTCAACCTACTAACCTATTGTCAACTCTAATGCACTTGTTGCAATTAATAGACAATAATTGTGGATATTAACTCATAAGAGTTGTACAATATAAGAAAATGAAGCTCCTCACAAATATCTATGCCTGGATTGTGCAAGTAGAGTTCCACATTGTAACATGAAGTCAAAACCAAAGTTTCCTCAATTTAGGCGCCTCAAGCTGAACAGTTAACTGAACTCTGGTCAAGAAAATATCTTGCAAGCATCACCTTAAAGTTGGCACCCAAGAATGGGCCGACTTAATTGAGCCTTGTAAATATCTTCTCATGCAAAAGGTGTTAACTCAAAGATGCCAACTTGGGCGCCCAAGGTGGGTCCAAGTCAATCTTAGTTAACTAAAACATATCTCTCCATCAATTCATGCAAACATTATGCATGATTGATCATCCCCACTTAACTGAATGTATCCACCTGTTATCTGTCATGCAACTGAAGTCATTAGTCATGCAACTCAAGTCAACTCAAGTAAACTAGCATTCAACTCAAACTAACTACATGCAAATGAAGATAACTAAACTGAACTGAACTCCACTCATGTAAATATCAATCCTGAACTTGTAGGATCTTTACATGCATTACTGAAGTGTTATCAATCCTCTAAACAGTTAACTTAAGCAAGGTGGGTTCCACCTTCCATGTGGGCACCCCATGTGCTCCTATTTTGTAGGAGCTCTTCTTGGATGCACCCACATGTTCCTATCATTTAGGAATAATCACAAATGTCAATTTGCATGTTCATTTCATTTAAATTTAATCTCTTTCTAATCCTAGTGTTGGGGAACACTTTCCAAGGACTTAGGAGATACATGAAATATGTTTAGGATTGCAATTAAATGGCATCCTATTCCCAACATTCTCCCACTTGACATTATACATTACAATTATTCTAAACAAGGAATCATTATTATAAATCAAGTATAGGACTCAAGGCCAATGGCCTTCCTGCACCAAGAGAACTTATTTGCAACATTGATCAAAGTGTCGAATTTCTCAATCAATACCTTTCCCAAGTCTCTGTAACCAAACTATCATAGGTAGAACTTCATGCTATCAACATAACAACCCCAATCTACAAATAAGTCCCTGTATATCCACCATCCTACAAAATAAGACTTCAAGGTAATAACACACATAAACATGTGATAAAAAACCTCTGAAGTAACTCACTGTAGTAAAGTGTAACCAGTCCAAGAGAGGTGCCCCTCTCATACAGAACCCATATACATTTTGGAACTCCCACTGCACAAGTGATGTCAAACCTTCCGAGTAGACCAAGAGTGGGATACAAGATTGTCTTGTGCATACAACACCAAGCAATATAGGATTTCAATAAAGACAACCTCCTCATCAGGTCTATGATGGACTCACATCCATTTCCATGTGTAGGATCCTTGGTCTTTACTGTTGAATTTTTTTTATAGCAAGTAATCATTCCAACACATGTCTCTTAACTTAAGAAATATCCATCCTAACCCAAGTCTCTCTAGTATCCATGAGCACCCACCAATCAAACCATGCCAACTTCAAATGCAACTTGCATAATCATGAAGCTCCAAGCAAATGATTAATACTCAAAACCAAAAAGAACTACATCCTCTCCAAAGGAAGAAAAATAATACCTTTACCAAAGACTCTAAGGGTCCTCCATGAAACAAGATGTTAAAACCTCTTCAAATCACATGAAGATAACCATATCCTACCAAATATCCCATTGAATTGTGATACCGAGCTATACATGGCAACAAGATAAACATCAAACCATCACTATCAAAAACTCCCACTGAAACATGTAACCAAGCTATCCATGACATTGTGATAACCATCTCCTAAATGAAGATCATCCATGGCCTCAACATAATCAAAGAATCTGTTGTAAATGACACAGCTCCCAAAAGGTCAAGAAAACCATAATCTCTAAACCAAGAAGATAAAACACACTTCTTTTACAAATCTATAATAACAGAATAGTACAAGCTCCCACTACAGCCAAAAAACCTTGAAAATTTTAAGAGAAAGGTGTCCCAAACTCTACCCAACCATTAGCTCTGATACCAAATGTTGAAAACAAAGGTGAACTTGTAGCTCAAAACTTGTAACACTATTATACTATATTGATCCTTGATTGATATGCTTCCTTGCCTTCAACAATCCTTCTTCACAACCTGCAATAAACTCTCATACACTATTTTTAGCACAAGATATTCATGCATTACATGCGACCAAGCATGAATCCACACATCTCATGGCATGTTTCAAACCCTCACACATGCACAAGCTCAACCTGCTAACCCGCTATCAACTCTGATGCACTTGCTGCAATTAATTGACAATAATTGTGCATATTAACTCATAAGATTTGTACAATATAAGAGCATGAAGCTCCTCACAAATATCTACGTCTAGATTGTGCAAGTATAGTTCCACATTGTAACATGAAGTCAAAACCAAAGTCTCCTCAATTTAGCTGCCCCAAACTGAACAGTTAATTGAACTTTGGTCAAGAAAACATCTTGCAAGCATCACCTTAAAGTTGGCACCCAAGAATGGGCCCACTAAACAGGGCCTTGTAAATATCTTCTCATGCAAAAGGTGGTAACTCAAAGATGCCAACTTGGGTGCCCAAGGTGGGTCCAACTCAATCTTAGTTAACTAAAACATATCTCTCCATCAATTCATGCAAATATTATGCATGATTGATCATCCCCACTTAACTGAATGTATCCACCTATTATCTGTCATGCAACTAAATTCATTAGTCATTCAACTCAAATCAACTAGCATTCAACTCAAACTAACTACATGCAACTGAAGATAACTGAACCATAACAAAACAAAACAAAACAAAACTAAACTAAATTGAACTAAACTGAACCGATACTGAATTGAACTGAACTGATATTGAATTGAACTCCACTCACATAAATATCAATCCCTAACTTGTAGGATCTTTACATGCATTACTAGAGTGTTATCAATCCTCCAAACAATTAACTTAAGCAAGGTGGGTTCCACCTTCCATGTGGGTATCCCATGTGCTCCTATTTTGTAGGAGCTCTTCTTGGATGCCCCCACATGTTCCTATCATTTAGGAATAATCACAAATGTCAATTTACATGTTCATTTCATTCAAATTTAATCTCTTTCTAATCCTAGTGTTGGGGAACACTTTCCAAGGACTTAGGAGATACATGGAATATGTTTAGGATTGCAATTAAATGGAATCCTATTCCCAATAGTTTTATGCTAGGAAAAATCCTATTTCAAAGCCCAACATGCCCGATCATTTCAGACTACATTGTGTCAACATTTTCTCTTAAGAGCCCTACGTGCCAAAAATTGGTGAACTTTGATGAGTTGTTTCTTGGAAACTATGGAACTTAGATAATTTTCATCTAAAGGTAAAGGGTCTTTTAGGGTCCCTCCACAATAACCTCTCATTTTTTCATATATCCAAGTTGTTTGGTCGTGGCGACAAGTTTTTGCACGTTGAAAAAAGTGTCAAATGCATTGAAGAGAAAATTGCAAGATAGCATAATTTTTGTTCATTCATCATGGGGCCAAAAAATAGTTTCAACATGTTTGATTTGGTGGTTATATGCTAGGAAAGGTCCTATTTTTTACCCCACCGTGCACAATCATTTCAAACTAACATTGTGTTGCCATTTACTCTTAAGAGCCCTAAGTTCCAAAAAGTGGAAAATTTTGATGAGTTATTTTTTTAAAACCAAGGAACCTAGAAATGTTATGTATAAAGTTACAGGGTCATGTGGGGTCCCTCCACAATAACCTCTCTCAGTTTTTCATATCTCCAATCCGTTTGGCCATGTTGACAACTTTTCACACATTGAAAAAAGTGACAAATACATTGAAGAGAAAGTTACAAGGTAGCATAACTTTTATTTTGTTCATAGTGGAGCCAAACCAATAGGGCCAACATGTTTGGGTGGCTAGTTTTATGCTAGGAAAGGTTCTATTTTGCACCCTAGTATGCCCAATCGTTTCAAGATACATTGTGCTCGTGTTTTCTCTTAAGAGTCCTAAATGCAAAAAAGTGGAAAACTTTGACGATTTGTTTCTCAAAAAATATGGCACATAGAAATGTTTTGTCTAAAGGTATAGGGTCATGTAGGGTCCCTCCACAATAAACTCTCATTTTTTCTTATCTCGAAGTCGTTTCACCATGGTGATAATGTTTTATATGTTGCAAAAAGTGTCAGTTGTGCTCAGTAAAAAGTTGAGAGACATTTTTTATGTTCTTCATCTCATGGGGGTAAATCAAAAATTCCAAAATGAAGTGGCTAGAGAGTTTGATTTAAAAAAGAATAGGTCCACTTTAGGTTTTTTGGTCACCATAGGTCTCTTTGCATTAGATTTTGCAATCCTTCATGGAAGCTAGGGTTATCTTCACATTTTGATGGGAGGTATTGTTAACCTTTGTTTTTCAAATTTTATCATGATTTGTAAGGTATTTCTCAAAAAAGGCATTATTTTGTTGTCTTTCTCAAAAAAGTGCATTAGAGGGGTCATTATTGTCTTCAACAATGTTGAGGAGTGGCCTAGAATTGGTCAAAAGTTAATAAAGTCACTTAAATACCCTTTTACCATGTATCATTTTGGAAAGAGATAGAGGAATGCATGAACACAAAAGATAGTCTCTTTAAATGATAGAGATAATAGTCAAATGTGACAACATATTCTTCAAGGTGTGATAATGTATTCTTCATTAATCAAGATATAAATGATAGTTATGCTCAATCATAATCCTTAGGCTTGAGTGCTCAGTATGTGGACTTTGAAACCCTATCCCAAGAGACCCTATAGTAAAGAGAACAAGAGGATAGTTAACAGAGGAAGATTCTATCTATTAAGGGAAGTCTCAAGAAGATGTCACAGTGACAAGGACCTCTTAAGAGTCACAATGACATAGACATCGTGCCTTAAGAGATTTTTGTGGCAAGATACCCAAAACCAAATGACACTCCCGAAGAGGATAGTGAGATGAGAAAAGTGTGACTTCATGAAGGGGCTAGGGCAATCCACATATGGACAGTCATAAGGACAGTTGGGTAGAAAGAGTATAAAAGGAGAAAATCATAGTGGTCTTTCATCAAGAAAACCTAGGATAACAAGAGAAAGATGAGGAATGATTGATGAGAGACAATCCAGACAAAGAGACAATACTCTAATAATCGATGATGAAAGTGCTAAATAGAAACATGATATCAATGGTTGTAGGTATGTTGATGACAAAATAAGGAGTGGTTTCATTATCAAGACAATATCCAACAGATGGTAAGTGATATGATAGTGAGTAAGGTGATCTAAATACATTACAAGCATCTTGATGGAGAATTTATTTACTACATACCATTGATAGGGAACCTTTCCATCAAGTAAAATGGCAGGATGGCTAAGAAATTTTAATGATGCGTGAGAGATATTTGACAGTGCCATGGAATAAGTCATGACAGTTTTTAAAAGCAACAAGGGACAAACACATTGACAAATAAAAATACCTAGTGAGGGTAGATCTGTATGGCAAATTTCAAGTGAAAAAGGGTCAAAACACAATGTAAAAGATGATAGCCAATATGAGAAGAAGATATGATAGTTAAAAGAAGCTTTGATAGTATCCAACTAAGTTAAGTATCGCATATCCAAGCATCAAGTTGCAAGGAAATTGGAGTAAGATAAATAAAGATAAAGTGATGACAAACAATGATGGAGTTGACTTGTCAAGTGTCTACTCTTCAAACCCTAATTAAACCCTTGTCATAGTTTAAGATATGCAATAAATGTTTGGCAATGACATTAACCTTTTGTGGATGACAATGATTAAATTGAGGTCTCCTTTTACCATGAAAAGCATGAATATTTTTTCTTTGGCTTGTCATTATTATTTTTAAGTTTCCTCACCTAAGTTGAATATAATAGTCTTGTTATGTCAAACATGATAGAATAAATAATCATTAAAGGGATAATATGATGGTGATCAATGACAAGGAAGTGGCACGTTTGATAGTGGAAAAAGTAAAGGAATGCACAATGAGCATCATGGGACAACCTATGATAAATATTAAGGGACACAATCTTAGGGCAGTTAAATGTTGATTTTTGTTTGAATGAAAATTTGAAAGAATGTGAAGTAGAAAAATTGGTAAGGTGCAACAATAACAAGTTAAATGTTGAACTACATCAAGATGATGAAGATGATGAGATAAATTTGGAAGATGAATCATGGAGGAATTTGAGTTATAGAGAGATTAATTTCATGAGAGGAAGAAAAAGAGGAAATATGAAGGAAGAGATAGGAAAATTCAGAGCATGGTGAAGAAGAAGAAGAAACAGGTTGATAAGGAAGAAAGATGGTTGAAGGACAAACATAAGATCTTCAAATGTTCATGAGTTCCAACTCATGAAACATTTCTTCTTACCTCAGATGTTTGATGAAGGAGCATCCAGGGGTGCAAGCAATACTGCATCCAAACAAATATTTTATTTTAATTTTGCTTTTTCTATGTGGTTTCTTGTTGCAGGCAACCTTTCAACACCTGATTTGGGGACACTCTGGACATAAAAAAATAATTATTTATTAATTTGGTTGGGTAGTTTAATGTTTAAATATTATTTTTGGGCAAGAATTGGAGCCAAATTTTTGTAACCAATATTTTATTTATTGGCTCAATATCTGTAGTTTGGTGGTGTTGTTAATTGCACATTTAATGTGCTTAGAAATTAAAAAAAATGAAAATTGGAAAAACCCAACTCCCCAAAGTTGGAATTTAAAATATTTAATGATGTAAATTATATTGGGATCAAAATAATCCTTCAACTAATTTAGTTAATATTGCATTTCGAAAGAAAATTTAATAAATTGAATTAAATGAATTTTGTTAACATTTGCATGACTATCAAAGCTAAATGTGTCACTCAAGAGAGCTTTTGTCATCACCATCTGATCCATTGTAGATGTATCTTGGGCACATGGATCTTGACTATCCTCAAGATCATAAACAAAAAGTGACCCACAAGACTGAGATAATTGAGGTGGAACTGGATGCCTGGAAGACTTGCTCGCCTCACCCTTTACTAGAGGCCTAGTATGTTGTATAAGGCTTTGAGTGAGTGAGCTAAATGATTGTAAGGTCTCCACCTCAACAACCTCCTTCACAACGAAAGGGATAGTCACATGCTTATAGTCTAGTCTAGTGAGTGGTCTTGTTGCCTGATGTGGGTCAACATGTGCCCCTACTCTATCTTGTACGAAGCCCCCACCTCTACCCTGAAACTCCCGCATTTCAAAATAATTTGGGATTTCATTTAGGAAAAATAATAGAGTTCCCTCGAAAATTATTGTGGTACCTCATTGTTATTGCATGGAGGATGGTTAAAAACCATCCAACACCTATCCCAAAAATTTTATTTATCCCTTAGTGGTGGCACCAATGGATAGGGAACCTCTTGCATGTATCATGTAAGGTTCCATTCATTCAAGGGTCAGTGAAGACTGCACACAAGTTATATTTCAATTTTTTTGTCTTTAACTTGTTTATATGATAATTTGTTTTTGTTTGTATAAAATAATCATTATTATTGCCTCTTGTCAAACCAACTATTTGCTTTCTTGCTAAATGATTCTACGTGAGATATTATGGATTGTAATGATTGAGCAAGGGTGGTTCTATGGGATTTTGTTCCTACAAGATCTCTTAACCTTGCAATTAACTCCTCAAGTTCTTTTTTATTATTATTTTTAATTTCCCTAATATTTTTTCTTGTGTTCTTAGAGGATTATGAGGGATTGTAGGAGGTGTTTGTTGAGGTTGTTCTTCAGGAAGGATTTCATAATGAGGTGAACTGGGATTTTCAAGATTTGGGGGTGAATTGCCAATTCTTGAAAATTAAATAGATTTTACCTAAAAAACAAATTCAATCTACCTATTTAATACAAATTTGATGCTAAAAACAAAAAAGCTTACTCCTTTGACCTCCCCAACATCTTGGTGGAATTTTGGTGAATATTTGGTAGAGTTTTTGTGCAAAATATCCTTTGCAGGAATGTGAACATGCTTTGGAGGGTTTGCAAGTTGCAAGCTGACTGTGAAATGCAAAGTGAGGAATGGTTTTTTATTTTTATTTCTTAAACAAGCAATAACATGAGTGTTATAACGTGCTCGTATTATGGCTTTGATGGGGCCAAAAAGTGGGTTAGCCACTTTTTGGTCCCCCATCTTTTTGCAGCTACCCATAGTTATTCCCTCGATAAAATGTAAAAATTTTAAAAAATATTTGGGACTTTGATAAAACTATGAGTGGACTATGTGGACTAGATATTTGAATTTTGAAACTATAGAAAACTTGTTCATAATTTTAAATGCTAAATTCATTCTATGAGTCATACAAAGAATGGAAATCACGTATGGTGAACAAGATGAACTTATAACTTTACACAGAGATTGTTTCTATGACCTTGCATTATTAAATCTCTATCCACCCCTACACACACCAACTTTTGACAGGTGTATTGTCATCCATACCTGAAATTTTATTCAAATATTTATTAATTTTAATTCACATGGATTTGTGATGCTACATTCCTCTTCATTTTATGAATTGAGAGTAGATGAGGTTGTTAGATATGATTTTGTATAGTATACACATGGATACATACTCAAGAAGTATTATCCACTATTGTAATGTCATCTAAAGACAATACAATAAAAGTTGACTATTTTGTTTTTTTCCTATATTCATATTTTTCTACCTCATCAAGATAACTTTCTCATTTACATGTGTTATTTATTAACCAATGTGTGTTAGGAAAGTTAGGAATGCTTATAAAATTCAATAAAGTACTATATTTTAGGTAGTTTGTCATAAGATGCCTTCTAGCCAAAACACAAAAAACTACATTCAACTTAACATTTTTTAGGATTTGTGATTCTCTCATGATCATCTTTCCATATTAAGCTTCAATTGCACCTCCACATGAAACAACCTTCATATTTTTTTTTAAATAATCATCAAATTTCATGGTATGCTTAACATGAAGGCATTCTTCCTTTGCTTTCCATATTATCATTGATTCCTTTGCTTTCCATATTATCATTGATTTTTTTCTTTTTATCTATGATTTTTTCATAAACTTTACCAACATGGTTTTTCTAAGGTGTGAACTTTTAGTCGCAACTGATGCAAAAGCATCACTCAAACATGTGTTTATAATGTTTTGTTTTGGTGATAAGAGTTTATATTGAGTTGGTTCAGGTTTAGGAGGTCCATTGGAATCATAATCCAATGGTTTAGATAGGTTGAATAGGCTAGAAATTCAAATTTGTGGTTTCTCACCAAAAAGGCAAATTTGAATTCCTAGGGAGTTTTGGCTTGTTGCAAGGTTGATATTTATTTCTCAAGTCTCTTTTTTGGTTTTATAAGCATAATAAGGTCTTAAAAGGACCATGGACATCATTTAAGGTCTTCTTTACTTGTTTTTTTTCTTAGGTCTTGGTTAAAAGTTGCAAAAAGGGTATACTTTTACAAGTTGATGCATAGCTTATTATGGTGTTTTTAGGTTTTGATGAAAAACTCAAATGTAACTTGATAGCTTGTAATAGATCATTCACACCAAAAATATGAAAGGGTACACTCCAAGAAACAATTAGAGGAGCTATTTGATGAAATGTGCAGTTTCCTTCACCATTTCATAATAGTTTTTAAGCAATTACAGTCTGGAACACTTTGTGTATGGCCTTGTACAATCAAGTTGCAGGTTTGTGTTTATGTGGGATGATAATGGCATGCATTAAGGTTCAAATTCATTTTTTTGAGGTGATTTCATTGATTGTTTCTCCATTTATGATCAAAATAGTGCTCATTACTCCGTTTTGAAACTAGGGCTTCCAACAGTAAAGATTTTCCCATAAATTTTGTTCTAACTATGAGAAAAATCTAAAACTTGGTAGAAACCTTCATTTAATTGATGCCCAGGGGTCTACCAAAGGAAAGGTCTTGAAAGTGTTGTAGGTGAATGTTATGCAGGTCTGAGTGCAAGAGGGACTAGTAAACCATATAAACCCTTAAGGGTTTAGTGATTTTTTTTCTTTTTTAAGTTGCCACAGTAAAGCTAGGGTTTGATAAGACCCTATGGAGATTGTTGAATACTGGTAAAGCTTGATAAGGTGGAAAGGAAGAGTTGCATCATCCCAAATAGCAATAGGTCAGTTTGAGGGTTTGAGAATAGTTGAAACCATCCTTTCCCATTGCTCTTGTTTGTCCACAAAGTACAAAAGGTTGTTTGCCTTTGCATCAACAGCTTCTTGTCCCTACCATATTTCTAACTACAAATATTTCACCTACATTCTATGGGAGGTTCATCTTTTTTCATTCTTCACAAATTCAATGAATAAGTATTTGAAACCTAATCAATATGAAAATTCCTTAACAAATCCCACTCACACCCAATTTTTATTTTTATTTGTATTCTCTTTATGTGTAGGATCTACATTTTTTCCATCACTTGTTGAGGTAGGTTTATTAGTATTATCCTTCTCACTATATTGTGATTCCTATGGAACATCATCTCTAGCATTGTCATGCAACTCATTACAATATTATTATGAGGTATTCACTTTTTCATTAATAGATGATACAAATTATGATGTTGAAGGTTGATTTGATGTATCACATACATTACCAAATTATGATATTATGTTTCTACCTTTTGATTGACATAGTTTATCACTTTGAAGAAATTGTCTCATGCTTGACATCTCTCATGAATTAGAAATAGAAAAAAGTATATCTTTATGCTTAATTTGAAATATGCCTACCAATTTTTTTCTTTGAATTCTCACAACACAAACCAACACTACGCCAATGGTTAGCGTTAGCTTCCAAAAGATAATCAAATTGAAAGTAACCTCTACCAAGAATGTTCACCAAGGTCCTTTGAAAGGTGAGGTGATAGCATATGGTGAAGGGTTCGTTAGCAACACTAAATTGAATAACAAGCTAGAAATGAAAAGTAGGCGGTGATCCGACCATGAGGAATCCATGCTACCACTTGTTCAGTGGGGGGAAAGATAACTAAAATGAATTACAATTCATCTGCTAATAGCAAGCATCCACTCAACAGTGGGAATTCTCCACTGTAACAGTGGGTGAAATATGAGAATTACAATGGTTTATTTCTCCACACTGGCGGTAAACCATCCAGGGGTTATAGTGTTTGAATTAAAACACAAAGCAATTGCAGAATTATAAATGACTAAACAGTACTACTGTTTTAGCCTTATAATGCAAAATATCTGCAAGTAACAAGTGTCAATTACAATGATTTCCAAATAAAATCTGCTCCAAACCTTTGCTAAGGTTATGCTATATTTTTTATTACAAATGTGAGTTGAAAGGCCAAGAAATAAAGCATGAAAAGAGAAATAACCAAGTCTGATATAAAGACCAGCAAACTGAAAATATTTAGACCAACAACTATACACACCATCAATTGCACATTTCTCCCTCATTACATCTCCAAAACACTCAAAACTGAAGGCATATAATCACTAGAGGTTGGGCGACCAACCTGTAAGAGAAATCTAAACAAAACTCCACTTTCAATGAAGGCACGAATCCCAATACCCTGCAAAAGAGAGAGGTGCGGCCCTAGGAGAGGGCGACATTCCTAGAAAAATCAACACTTTGTAATAAAATATGAAAATATGCAAGATAGGGCACCTAAACCAAAGGAATTGATTGAGCTTATACCCATGAGTGAAATAAAATCATACAAAGACCTGCATATGAAAAACTCCTTCAGCCATTGAATAACCAACAAGTAATAAAATGGAAAATATCACCAAAATTCACCATGATTGAGCTCTATATGCACTTCTGAATGAAGCACACTCCCAATTGACCATCTAGGGTGCCATAGTTTCAGGCCCGAAGAATGGTGTGAAATACTAAGCTCCCCCTTAGCCAGGTTCTAAAATCAATTCAGCAACATAACTTTACAATATTTTCCAAATATGATGAATGAGTGAACAAAGGCCTACTTTTATAGAACTTAAAATGACTCTTCAGCTTCCATCTTTTCACCTCCCAAAATGGACGCCCAATTTACTTTTGAAATATTTTAACTTTTAAAACATTAAATTTACCTTTCAAGGTGTCCAAGACTTGAGGAGAAATATTTAAATAATCTCTTAATGAGGTGTCCACCCTCAAAGGCCCCCTTTTAAAACAACATTAAGTCATTAATCTAGGCCATGGGCCTAAAATGAATTTTAAAACATTAATGACTTAAAATAAATCATTTCACCAAAATGAGCCTCAAAATGTTGAAAGCCAAATATGCTCCAAACTGCACTGCCCGAAATGGAAACTGAGCTAACTGTTGATGCTACTGCCCAAGATGGCACTGTCAGAAATAGAACTTACTAAAAATAGTAAATTCTAAAAAGTTTCCCAATGCCTTTGCAAAACATACCACTGTGAAGCTCTATGAAAACCCAGAAAACTCCACCAAACATGCATCTTAAATTCATACATGCAAACCTTCAAAAGTGCTTCAAAACCCCAATGAGATAGGAAACCCTAATTTTACCTCTGACGAGCCTATGAGCTTCCGAAAATAGGCTATCAGTCACTGAAGGGCATATAACTAAAATGGGGACATTACATAATATCATTTGTAACAATGATCTGAACCATTTTGTATAAATAAAAGGAATCATATATTATAAATTTATAATAAAATAATTACCAAGATTTCTTTTTTACTGACTTAGTAAATTCCTATAGTTGTCTATGACTCACTACAAATAGAATTCAGGGTAACAAGCAAGCATTGGGCATTAAAAAACAAAAGAAAGGATCCCAAAACAAAATTCTTCAAAGGATGTAAAGATTCAATAATTAAGTCAATTTTAATTGAGAGCATACCAAAATGTGTAAAGATTATTTATTTTTTTGTTGTATTTTTATGAATTCACATTTGGTGAAATCCCCATGATTGAAAAAATGGAGTAAAAAATTGTTGAATCCCACATTATTGTAAAATGATTAATATAAATCTTGGGCAATTCAAGTTCTATGATTCAAAATATATGTTGTGATTTTCAATATTATTATAGTTGTATGGTTAGGATAGCATTATAATGGTATTGAAAAAATTGGTGATTATAAACGATGAAATTTTATGCTATTAGTGACTGGTAAATTTAAACATGCCTTTGAAATTCAAAGCGAATCCCCTTTATAAACACATAGTTTATGGTGGCAAAAATATTACTTATAAATGTCTCATAAGTAAATGGGTGGAAACTTAACATGTGTTTAAATATTTCGACCCTCAATAGTTGCCATTATATTCACCAAAATTGAATTGATCGATATGAACTATTTACCAATTGATGAAGATTCATCGCTAAAAGAATCACCTATATATGTCTATATGTATGTAGGTATGTATATATGTGTGTATTGGTATATGTATATGTATATATGTATGTCTATATATATGTTTAAAAACATATATATACATAAATGTTTCATAACATTACATTTATTTGGCGCATTTATATTTAATGCATATGTTTATATTTGTGTGTATTTGTTTATATGAATATATTTACAAGCATATATAGAGTATATACATGTACATATGTAAATACGTAGATGCTTAGGTTTGGTTTTACTTGCTCCTTAGTACCATTAATTATGTGGTCTCTTATGCATTCTTTCTTTCATATATAGTGCCTCTAACAGGCAGATTGAAACTAAACTTTTATGTGGCCTCATGAAGCAACCCTCCATATAAGATGCATCATAAGGAACAAGATAAGATGAGGAGACAGAAATGGAAGCTTTGTATGAAGATTTCAAACTATGTATATAGAAAATATAGACCTCCATATAAACATTGGAGGTGACTATGATATGTATAAAAGCCATCAAACGTAGGAGCATGGTTAATTGGAAATTTTAAAAATATTGGATTGTTTAATCATTCCTCTTCTAGATGAATTTTAAGACTACTCTAAGGAACAAATGTATTGAGGGGCCAATACAGCCACAGACCTCTTAGCCAACCATACCATCAATTAGTCTAATGAGGTAGTTATGGCTGATAGGTGTGACATTTGGCCTGATCTAAAAGGGGGTGTAGAATCAGAAGGGATGATCCTTCCTATCTGGGTGGAGTAAACCCTGTGACACCACGATTGTTGCTATCCTTCTGTAATCTCAAGATGTAAAAAATGGTTGAATAAAACATGTAGGTAATGATCTCTCATCATGAAATGCAAAGAACTTTAACATTTATTGTTTCATTGATTGTGAACACCATTATTGATGTCAATGGTGTGAAGTTCTTTTAGTGTAGGCATGTCCATGATAAAACTATCCTCAAGGAGTTTTTAAAGACAATCATTGATATCATGGGAAGAAAAATGTGGAGGAATTTGGTATCAAATAAACACATTCACTACTCATGGCACAACGATGTTTTTACAAAAATCTCGAAATATGATCACAGACTGAGGGAGATGTGGGATGTATATTTAATAGAGATTAATTGAAGGAGAATCTTGTGATGCAAGAGTGTCTTCGGCTCTTAAGAACTGGATTAATGAAGTGCAATCATGAGGAATTTAAAGATTTTTTGGCTTGGCATCTTACAATGATTTCAAATGGTGAGAATTGAGGAGATGAAAAAGGCTCCTTTTAATTAAAAGGATTGGGTAACAATGTAATATTTCAAAAAAAATCAAATTGAAGATCTGTTTTTCTACTTTATTTAATGGAAAAGAACTATTCTCAAAATAGCAACTTGTGTATAAATATATGTAGTTAGATATATACAATTAAATATATATTAAAAAATATATAAATTGGAAAACTTAATATACAAACATGTATATATACAATCAGATATATATTCAAAAATATATATTCTAATATCTATTTATATCTTTCATGCACACATGTATATGTATATATGTAATTTTCTATTTATTTATATCTTTATTTATTTAATTGTATGTTGTGTATTTTTTATTCTATCTATTTGTGCTTTTGATTCTATGTCCTTACATCCTTTTTATACTTATATGTATATGCATACTTTCATATGCTTCTACATATCTATTTGCTTGTATTTAAATATTGTGTGTGTATATATATAATGTATATGTATGTATATATATATATATTATGTGTATGTATGTATGATTCTATTTATCTATATGCATGTATTTAAGTTTATGTTTGTACACATGTATAATGTGTGTATGTATAAATTGAATTGTTCTATTTGGTGGTATGTCTTTGTATCCTTTATGTACATGCATCTTTCTTATGCTAGTTTGATTATGTGTGTATTTTTAGGTAGTTTCTTTTTTATTGTATATATAAACACTTATATAATTATATGTATTGTCACATATTTAGGTATATATAATTATATTTATTCTCATAATTTCACGTATATATTTTGGGTTTTTAATTTATATATATAATTTATTTTTGTCTTGATTTTATGTTTTTTCATCTTTGCATATTTTCTTATATTTATTTGATTCTCCTTTCTTTATCTTGATCTTTTTTTTAACTCTTTTTTTGTCCCTTGGTCTTTATGTCACCTCACTCCCCTCCTCTATTTAGTTAATCTTGGTCTGTAATTTACCATTTTCTCTTCTAGCTCTCTACATTTTGATGATGGGTTACAAAGTGTGATCCAAATTGTTGATTCCAATAAATTCTCGCATAGTCAAATCTAGAAACATTAATGAATGATATGGTCTAATGTTTCTCTACCTACGAGAATAAACATGTCATTGCGAAAGAGGTAAAATAATGAATATTAGGGAAGGAGACTATTATTCACTTTGATTATAAGTCTTTTCAATTCTTACATACACAAAGAAAGTTAGATAATGTGTCATATAAAGTGGATATCATAATTACAATAGTTCAATCTAGTGAGTAAGAATAACAAGGGAAAAGGCAATGTTCAAAATATGCAAGTTACATTAGGAAACATCTTACCCAAGTGCTCATCACATTACTTAACACTTGCTAACACAACTTATTTGACTAGGTTTCGCTCTAATTGGTAGATGAATACTTCTCTCACCCAAGTTGAACATGTTCTTGACTTCAATTTGTTTGACTATACAAGATAGGGTAGCTTTGTATTTCTTGGTGCTTCTCGCAAGTGATTCATCAAGGAAGCACATTTTTCCAAGTAGTGAGGAATTTAAATAAAGTGGATAATACCTTGTATGTACTCCAAACAAAAATTATTTTGGCATTAAACTTGCTAAGGCACAAATTAGTATATCAAGTTATATACATTCCTTGTCATGTCACCAATTCAACAAATAAGAAGGTTGGGCTCTATGGAATGTTATCGGATCTATCTAGACCTTAAGATTACATCAACTTGGATTTCTTATTTACTACTTCTGACAAAGCATCAACATGATTTGGTATTTGTCATAGTGGATAGGTTGTCAAAAATAGTCATCATGACTGTGTGCAAGAAAAATGTTAGCATGCTAGACACAATGCTTCTCTCCTTCAAACATGCTCCTATTGACTTTAGAAAAATGTCATGCATGAATCACACTTTAAAATCAAGTTTGGTAGTTATTTTTTGCATTCCTTATGGGAGATGTTAGACAGTCAATAGGATAAGTATACAACATATCATTTGTAGAGATAATTAAAAAATTAAAGTGATTAACTACACACTTAATCCATTTGTTACATATATGTACAATGGTGCACATCCACACATATGAGATAATAGCATGTTCTTCATTCAATATTCCTACAATAAAGCTGAGTATTTTTATGTGCATCATAGCCCATCTCAAATATGTCTTGGATTCTAGCTAGACTCACCCTTGGACACCCCTTCCAAGTACAAATAATAATGTTGGCATGATAATAGGAGAAGTGTACAAGGTAGAGAGATCCCTATAACATATCAAATAGGTCCTCTAGTAGACTCAATTGATCCAAGTTTGAACCATCATTGGATTTTAAAATAGCACGTCATGAGTTCAAGGTCAATGATTAGCTTGAGTTGCATCTCTAAAGAAATAGTTTAAGGACAAACACTGGAAGATTAAGACATGCTATTATTCTTAAAACATACTAGTGGAGCTAGAGAGAATATATTTGTCTATGATCTATGATCATATTTTGATCATTATCTAGTGTTATATAAGGAGCTCCTCAAGCCATACTTTCCACCATTTCTTGAGCCAACTACTCAACATTATTCAATAATACATGCTAAAATATTAGTTTATTAGTGCTACAAGAATGTGTATCATTATGGCATAGGTTAATTACTTAAAGTAGTTGAGGTTGAACAACATGTTGACTAAGTTGAGTAGTACAACCTTCAACAAGTTTGGGTTTAGTTTCTATAGCTAACTAAAGGCACAATGGGGCTCATTGCCTCAAAAGAACCCTAGGGTCAAAGCATTATGTTATGTCTCACTTTAGGGCAAAAATATGTTTTAGAGAAAAATAAAAAATTATCTATAAAACAAATTCAAGAACTTTCAATTTTTTTTGAATTTTTTTTAATGCCCCATTTTCAAATATTTGTATATCCATAATTTCATTTTCAAATATTTCCATCTAAAATATTTTAGTTTCTTGAACTCCAAAATGTAAAAAATGAAAAAATAAACAAGAAACATGCTAAGATTTTATCCAATGGTAAATGATTTTGACCAACTGCCCTAGCCTTTCTCTAGTTTTAGGTGACTTTTATATAAGAAATGGTCACTATAAATTAGAATGCATTCTACAAAATAATCACCAAACATGTTTTACATGTTTTGATAACAAGCCCCTTTTTATTTATATTTTTTAATATATAAATATAAATTTAATGTTACTAATGAATGCATAATGACAAAACTATTAAATGGATAAGTAGGGGATTTAGAATTGAGGTGTTCAATAAATTTAGATGTAGGTGATTTAGAATTGAGGTGTTCAATAAATTTATATGCAAGGGATTTAGAATTGAGATGTTCAATAAATTTCTATATTTCATAATAAAAAAAAATTATTTATAATTTTTCAATATATAAACATAAATTTAAATAGAAAATCAGCAATGAATTCAAAGCTAAGATATTTAATAAATTTTACAATATTTGTTTAAAATTGACAATTAATCATAAGGTTGTAATTAAATTGATTGAGTACAATTGGTGAGGGTGCTGGTATATTCCTTGATTACACGACCCGCCAAAATTCAAACTCCTAAAGATATGATATAAAAGATGAGACCCACATCACTGCATCACTTTGACAAAATAGATATCCCTCAATAATTAAAAAGATATTAAATAGGAAATCAAACTCACAGATAATATGATATCCTCCCTTAAAAGAAAAAATGACAATTAAATTACCTTAAGATTAGTGAACACCGCACCCAAAGCCCAGGCACACGTACCCTCCGCCACCCTTTCTCCCCAGCTCCCCACCTCCCTCTTCTTCGACCAGCTCCCCTCGCCCCTCTGTAACAAACACATATGCCCCAAAATCCAACGTACAACCCAGATCATTTAATCAAATCTGACAACCACAAAGACGCATTTTTTCTTATTTAAAAAAAAAAACTCAATAGAATAATTATCATACAGCAAATCTACCCAATCGAGGTAGCTCCATCGCCAGTCTGAATCTTTATCGTACTCTTTGAATAATACCTAGCAATTTGGAAGCCAGTGTTCAAAACTTGTAACCTTATACATGTACAATAGACCATACATAAGTGTGGGTAACAATAGTGGCATAGATTTCACTCATTCCTCAAACAAATGAGTATTTAGCTGCCATTTTCACTTGGGTTGAGACTTGAATTCTGTACTACAATGTTACAATCACAGTCTAAAACCCACCAAAAGTTGACACAATGCACATTGCTTTCAAGGATATAAGGCTTCTGAATCAATTTTTTCAGGTCACAGCCTAGCCAGCACACCTCTCGTGGATAATAGACTCCATGAGGGAGCAAGTGAATTTTTACCCTTTACCTTGTATTGCTCAACTTCAAATTTTACATCTCTGGGCTTTCAGACTCATGATCAAGCTCAGAAATAAATCTAGCCTTCACAATCCATCTGCACCGAAGGCACTATGTCAACTTAATATTGTTTCCAGTCCCACTGGGTAGGAAACCCTATACACCAAAGCTGCTATGTTAATATTGTTTCCAGTCACTATTGTATCTTTTACATTCAATTATTTTCTTTCCCTGTAAAGTGGTTATCCCAGCAGATTCAGAAGGCTGAATAATAGAGTATCAAGTATCATCACATCTTAGAGCAGCTTTTATTTTCTTAGTAGTACATGAAATAAGATCATTCACAGTCTTCACAGATTCCATGGTCAGCTTGGCTGTGGGGAGATTGTTTACCAAAATTTGAAATGCAACAGTCAAGAGAGATCCTCCCACAGGAGGATTGCTGTGAGGCCTGCTTTCAGGTCCATCTGGAAGAATAGCAAAACCTGAAGGAAGGAGAGCAACATTGTTGGATTCTTGACCATTCATAACTTGATGAATGGCAGGGATGTCGACTGGAGTATAAACCACTATCGATCCATAACTGTCTCTGCAGCTCTCTTGGAGGATTAATGTGTTGCTTTCGTTGTCATTTGTTGCCTGAAAGAAACGAAAGAGAGAAATTATGTTTAGTGTCCACAAAGGACTAAAGTAGATAATGGAACTGTAAGATAACCTCAATCGGACAAACTTGAATCTTACACTAAGAAGAGAGACACTATTGCCTCGATCTTTTCCCTTGGTTATGTTGGTAATTTCTTGTATTGGGCTTCCACTAGAGAGTATATCCCACTGCATTAAGAAGATAACATTGCCATTAATGGATGCATTTGTTTTATTTTCTTCCCTGAGCTATTGACTATGTTCATCGTGTACTTAAGAATAAAATATATGCTGTCATATGAATGAACTATAGTATTATCCTTGAAAACTCTCTAAAATGTATGGGACAAAGCAAAATGATTACATTTACAAATTAAAAAGAAAATGTTTAAATTATGGACGTCAAATTTCCACCGTCCATAATGAATAGTGCATGTTATTTCTGGAATCAACTGTGTAAGAATTGTATTGCACCAATGTTTTAGATCACACTCCGTGATCCATTATCAGGATGATAGTGAATGTTATCTCTTCTCCAACAGCTCAATATCATCCTAATGATGGATCATGGAGTGTGATCCGAAACATTGATGCAATTCCAGAAATAGCATGCACTATTGCTCTCTTGCATCTAAGCTTGATCCACAAAGTTGATTCCTCTCAACAATAATAAGGAGCTCAAAAGGACATGATCTGAATGACATTTTAAAAGGCTGTTATATCCATACTTATAAAGCATCATGAGGAATGCAGTTTTTAGGACACCTGCTAAGCTCGCCTGCTATATATGGAAGCAATTTCATTATATATGTACTAGAAAGAAAAGCTTAAACCTCCTCTATATTCCCAAAACAATATTGCAAAGATAGTGAAAATAGAGCTGATAACACTGGACAATCTATATACTACATTTCTTTTTTAAGCTGCAAGAGAAAGTTCTATGAAATTCTAGTATTATCCTCAGAAGGCCCTTTAGGATATATTAGAAGATGCAGAACAATCAGACTCAAAACTCTATAAAATCTCGGGTGGCTTGTAAGAAACACAGTCAGTGGGTCTCCTATCTCCGACAAGATGTAGATTTGACCCTGCCATTTGCTTGGAAACATTCTTCATGTCTACTAAATGGACCTGGACACTAACCATGGATATTTATTATTTACCGGTATCAAAAGAAAATCCTGTATAAATTGTTTCTTTGGAGTCCAACTATAATCCACAAAATTGTTTCCAGTGCTCACAAAGTATTGAGTACTTATGTACTTTACAGAACCTGACAAGCTTGCCTGTTGAACAAGAGTTTCATTAAGGATACATTAGATCAACCAAGACACAGCACTGATAAGAGAGTATAATTTTGGTTTTTCATATGAGCTAGTGGCTCGAGACTTAGAAGCTTACCCAGATTTATATCAGGAAAAATCACCCCTATTATCCTTAGTGTCACTTCCATGTGTGCCCGGAGAGAGGATTTGTCCTATTCGGTTGAGGCTTCCGCTCATAACTAGCAGTCTAATAATGCTTTCTAGCAGTCTGTTTGTTTCTATTTGTTAAGATGCAAGAGATAGTTTGGTACACATCTACATCTATTGTAAGATGCTCGACATTGGGCTGTACCATTTTAGCTATCTATTTTGTCTTGTACTCCCATGCTTTGGGTGAATGTTACTCTAATCTTTTAACCTTTAATTTTATGAGTTTATTACTCATTGGAGATGAGTCTACAGATCCTCATCTATTCTAAGTTAGCTGTACTAAACTATTTTGCTCTTTTATGGGTATTTATGTAAATCGTTTTCTCAAGACCAGGAAGAGAACTTCAATTCCATCGTTTTTTTAACATTTTCTTCTAAGGTTTGGAAACCCATTGAGATTTCCTGTCTAAGCTAGCTGTACATTTTTTAGTCCTAGTGAACTGTTTGGTCATTTTTGGATATTAATATGACTTCTTTTCTCAAGACCAAAGAGAGAACTTCAATTTGATGACTTTGGAATTTGAAAGATAAATTTTTAGTCCGGCCTTACCTCATTTCTAAGTCTCTCATCTCTTAAGAACTCAAACAATCGATCTGGAGAAACAGGAAGCCATATAGATGTTGCTGCACTGAGAATTACACCTGTAGGCTCTCCAGGACTATCAACATTCTTCCTTGTCATTACATGGATATCATCCTCACCATTACCATTACCATTACCATGAGAAAGTTTAGTCCAAGAGTGCCTGCTAGATGCACTCACTCCACCACAGAATTTATTTGTCATCCTTTCAGCAAGCTTCATCATGCTCCTGCGGCCGCTGGGCGTTGTAACAGCTATCATTAGCAAGCGAAGAGGGGAAAAAAGCACATGTAAGGCCTCCATCACAGAAAATCCCCAACTTGAAAAAAAAAAAAAAATTAAAATCAGTGGTACAACTTTTGAACTTTCTTTCCTCACTTTTTCTGATACTTATAAGAACTCACCAGTGATATCTCTGGCAGGAATAGGAGTATTTGTTGCTGCAAGGAATGCAATCCTTTCACACTGGCGCTGCAGAGTTGCAAGCCAACGCTGTGCTCCAAAGGCCATCCCACTATTTACCACTGAACGAAATATCCTGTGCACGCCAATATTATCATATTCTGCATGCTCCACCCATATTACCTGATTACACATAAAAACAAATTGATTTGAGTCCATCATAGCAGATATTAAGTTTTATACTAGAGCAGCTTTATTTGGGTGCCCTAGAGACCTTTGTAAAATCTATGGGACAGGGATAGATCTTACAGAAGATTTTCTACAGCTTATAACGTTCACATCATTGTTATAAGTCTCTAGCAGCTATTTGCATCAAATCTAAATCCGTATGATTATATGAACTATCCATACTGTTAGTTAAGCTACATTACTCAATAATAATGACACTTTATAATCATTGTTAGAATAGCATTGCAGCTATTTGCATCAAATCTGCATGACATTCAAATCATCAATAGTCATATCTGAATAATTATCATTAAGTTTACATCACTCTTCTGCGCATCATAGCAGCTATTTGTATATGACATATCTAGACTCATATCTCAACACTCATTTCTCAATACACATCTAATGTTAACATCATTTTTTAAAGTGTGATAGTGGCTATTTCCATCAAATATAAATCTAAATGACATATCTAAACTGTCATTACTAAATTATTCATATCCAAATTGTCATTACCACTGCGTAGTCTTACTTTATCATAGTTGTAACTTGTAATCATCATATAGCAGCTATTTGCAGAAGTACATGTCTAGACTCTAACTGGTAATACTCATGTCTAATGTTTATAACATTGTTGTAACTTGTAAGTATTATAGCAGTAAATCTGCATCAAATCTAAATTTAAATGACATAATATCTAAACTGTCATTACTAAATTCTCAGATCTGAAGTGCAATTACTCAGTACGAATGCTACAATTTATGTCATTTAAGCATCATCCAGCAGCTATTTGCATAAAAATATAACATATCTAAACTGTCATTATTCAGTAACCGTATATAAAGTTTACATTATTCTGGTAACTATAGAGTTATTTGCATCAAATCTACTTGACATATCTAAACTATTACTGCTCATATCTAAACTGGCATCACTCAATATTCCTATACAGTGTTTACATCATTGTTGTGAGCATCAAAGCACATATTTCCATCAAATATAAATCTAAACTGACTTATCTAAAGATATTAATACTCTTATCTAAACAGTCATCACTCAACATCCTCTAAAGATATTAATACTCTTATCTAAATAGTCATCACTCAACATCCATATGTACTTTTTATACGACTGATGTGCAAGCATCACTGTCGCTGTTTGAATGAAATCTATAAATCTAAAAGACCAGTTCTCAATAACTAAAATGTTGTTTACAGATCATTGTTAAAAGTATTATAGCAGAAATTTACACCGAATCTACATGACATTTCCAAACTATCAGTGCCTATATCTAAAGTCTCATTACCCAACACTCATATTCTTTTCACATAATTGGTATATCATAGCAGCAAAATTGGTATATCAAAGCAACAATATGCATAACATCTATATCTATATGTCATATCTAAACTTTAATTACTTAATACTCATGATGATATATTAAGGATCCAGAAATTAGCTATGATATACTCAATAATAGTGGAGGAATCAGATCAAACCTTTGAACGGCCATTTGGCATATCTCTTAGCAGGCAACCTGATGGGCGTTTCCTGCATTTGATTATAGATGCATCTGGATTCTCTAAAAGACAGTCAACTGAAACATCTACTACACCCCACAAGCCATCATCATGTTGTTTGCAAAATCGAGCAAAATAAATCTCTCGAGTTGGAACAAGAGGTGACAGAACTTGCAGTTCGGCATACATCTGCAATTAGTGAAGACGAGTTCATGAGGGAATGTTCTCCAAAAATATAAGTATCCTTAGGATAACAACCAACCAAGGGGACATACCAGTTGCAATGCACCATTCCTAGTGCCACCCACACCACTGGTAATCACATCAACTGTATTTGCTCTAGATATTATGCATGGGAACATCTCCATCCAACGGTTCTGAAACAAGAAAAAAACACAGATAATTTCCAAAATTTATCAATGCAAACTTCTAAAGTAATTCCGATCATATTTATTTTTTTAAATATCTGAATTAAAAGTTATGATCCCCATGTATATGTTAAAGTTACATGAAGAATATCTACATTAGATCATTTTTCTAATACAACACAAGAATGACTATATCATTTTATGCATAACCACTGTATCAATTTCTAGTTGTGCCTTTTGATTGGACACTTCCACTAAGCTACCTCACTCGTTATCAAGGACAGGGAATTTGGTAGGTCACTCAAAATATCCGGAAAAATATTCTTTCATGAAGAAAAATCCAGAACAGATCTAATAAAAAAGTTTGTGATTGGTCAAAATAAGCAGACAAACGTACCATGCAAAAATTGCAACTTCAAGATAAGGACTGTAGGTACTAACTGTATGGTCCCATGGGGGGCTTGGGCTTCTATTTTCATGGATCAAGCGGTCCCATGGAGCAAAAAAAATTATGCTACAGGATTAACTGGAATCTCCTCGTGAAAAATAGCAGCCCCTACCTTTTAGGACTGCAAATTTCAGCGGGTGAAATTGAGGTGGGGCTAGAAATTGCCCCTACAGCTTAGGAATTTTTTCTGCCACTTGTCTATCACTTTGAATTTTAAATTCCTAAAAAAAACTAAAAAATGAGAGAATCTTTTTTGTTTATTAATTTTTATTAAATTACTCCACTTCATCCCTTGAATTTTGGAGCTCAAACTTTTAAGCTGAATTGCAAAATTGAATTCATGGGACCACCATCTTTAAAATATTCCTAAAAAATCTCCGCAGCACCGCTGAAATTTTTTAGGAAGCCCCCTCCATGGAACCGTACCATAAGACACGATGAGTTAGATTAAAAATAGAGATTTGAATGATGGCTTTTCCAGACAAATCACTAGCAGTTGAAATTTTGGTATAAAAAGGCAATCGAGCAGCACTTACAGTGGGAATATGGAACTCTATCAATATAATACCAACCTAACAACAGAAAAACAGTACAATTCATATACCATGTTAACTCTATCATCTTGCAGTTGAAAAAGAAAAGGATTATAGTTGCTATTTCTTAACTATATAGATACACTTTGATAGATCCTACCCACCAATTTGGCCTAAGGGATGTTAAAAATCTTTCCTCATCATCAGCATTATATACTATGTTAAGCTCTATCATTTTGGTTGAGATATCCAAGTGTGACTATGGTTACCATACACGGAAACATTGAGTGAGGCACATGAAATGTTACACAATTTATGTGTGAACATAAGGACAAAAGTATATAAAAAAGAGAGAAGATTTATATAGATAACATAGCCTGTTGACCCGTTAAATCCTGCCCTCTAAATAAGTGTCTGAACATGTCACAATTGTGAAACATAAAAGAAGAATTTTTAATAACTTGCTTTGTATAAGTAGATTTGATGTAATTGGAAGTTAAGTTGCTGCAATGGTATAATCCTATAATGTATTATTTATGTATACACTAGGTTTACTGTTTTCTATTATTCTCATATGTTGGAAATAACTGCGTTTCTAACATCCAGAGGTGCTAGTGTGTTAGTCAATATGTATTAGTTTTTAGTTCTGACAGTTTGTTAGAGTAGAACTTTAATAGGTGTCAAATAAGTCTCAGTTTGCTGGACTGTTTAGATCCATAGGAATTTGTTATACTCCTTTGAAGCTATATATTGTAAATATCTTTTGTTGAATATATACAGTAAATTACCTCTGAATAATATTTTTTCTATTGTTTAACTTTACATTATATCATAATATTGCTATCAAGATTCAAACGTGTAGTTTTTCGAGTCAAACTCATTGACCCATGTTTCATGAGTAGTGGTTTACAAGAACCCATCTCTCATGATAAATTGATAATGAATGGTCCACTTAGCACTCAATGCATCTAGGTGATGCTCACAGAGATGAAGCATTGGGCCTTCCCAGGAGGTCACCCATCCCAGTCCTACTCTAACTCAAGCGTGCTTAACCATGAAGTTTTCCCCAAGGTTAAGCCCACTTAGCTTGCAACCCTATTTGCAAAACCTTCAACAAGTGTTGTGTCTTATGAACCATTCATTATAGAGTCCCTTTAGCTCATCAATTGACAAGTAGGAGGTATTTTCCACGTGTCAAATTATGATATTGCTATCAGGATTCAATCATGTAGTTTTTTGAGTCAAACTCATTGACCCATGTTCCATGAGTAATGGTTCACAAGAACCCATCTCTCATGACAATGAATGGTCCACTTAGCACTCATTGCATCTAGGTGATGCTCACAGAGGTGAAGCATTGGACCTTCCCAGGAGGTCACCATTAGTTTTCTTTGTTTTATCATGGTATCAAAGCTAGATTGGACATGACTCCATCATGGGAGTGCCCAGAAAAATGTAAGCATCTTAAAAGCTGATCCTCCAAGATATGAGTAGTGTAGGATAGATAAAGTTTGTTGTAGAGAGTAGCGTAGGTGTGGCTGACTAGTTGAAGAGCTCAAGTATGGTGAAGCTATCAGGAGTAGAGAAATCTGCCAAGCAAAAGTCTATCTGCTGTCATTTAATGAAAAGGCATCAAAAAATTCTTTTGCAACGTAAACACCCCTATTTAAAGGCTGTCAATTAAGGTGTACTGGTTGCAAGAGAGGGACTCTCTGCCTTAAAAAGCCTTTTCGAAAATGCTGTTGCTGTGACAGGAGTCAAAGAGAGTGTTGTTCTTTTTGTAAAATAAATAGAGGGAGACACCCTTTCTAATGATGAGAGCAGCCATATGAAATAAGGAGAGCTGTGATTAATTTAAAGGAGGGTAAAGATTTATTTTGGAGTCCACATTTGTTGAGACCGAAGTTTTAACAACCATGCATTCTATTTGTGATAGAGTAAAGAAGGAATTGTTACTGTTAATGCTGATTGGCTGGACTCGAATGGACTCGAATGGTATAAAGAAGAAGAAGAAACCACCCGAGTATTTGAATGACAATCAGATGTGTGAGGACCATCAAAGCACATTTAAAGAGGTTCGTCAGAGGAAATATAGGTTCCTTGACATGTCTCCATTTGGGTGTTGGTGGAGGAGAGGTGCTTGAGGTTTCAAAAGGGGCAGTAGTGTGCTCATTTGATAGTTTAGCAGATGTTTAGCTGTAGGGACGGTTTTGGAGATAACTGCACATCTAACATCCACGTATGCTAGTGTGTTGTCATTAATTTGAAGAGTGAAACATATGTTAGTTTTTAGTTCTGGCAGTTTGTTAGAGTAGGACCCTAATAGTTGTCAAATAAGTCTCAGTTTGCTGGACTGTTTAGATCCATAACATATGAATTTGTTATACTTCTTTGAAGATATCTATTGTAATCATCCTTTGTTGAATAAACACAGTAATTTACTCTTGAAAAATAATTCTCCTATATTTCTTCTGTTGTTTATATTCTGCTGTTAATTTTCATAGTTTTATCATAACAGACACCAATATTCTCATTAAGTGAATAACAAGAGAAATTAGATAGAGTACTATAAAGTTTACTTACAACACTGATGAGAGTGTCAACTATGGTGGAGCTCTTCATGACCACTATGCTGGTTTCTCTGGTGGCTTCTGTTTTGTGACCAATAGGTTTTGGCCCAATAAGCCTTGGGAATTCTCTTGAGTATTCTTCATGGTCCAAAGTTTCCACTCCCGCTTCTGGGCTTCTTACCCACAGAGGTTCTGCCATTTGACCTATTTTCATTAGCTCATCCATGGCTGCTAATGCCAGCTCTGCAACTTTAGATCTTTCAATGCTCAACAGTACCATTGACCGATCTCTTATTAATTCATTGATAGAAGGAAATGAAGCCGAATGCAGTCCACCCAAATCACTTGAAACCCCGGCAAGGTCTAGAGAGGAATTGGGCATGGACGTCAGGGGAGGACTGGATCTACCATACATCTTCCCCACAAAAGCACAAAGCCTAGCCAGCTGCCAAGGAAACGGATGACAATATATTAGTGTTTTTCAAAGCTTCCACGGTCCATTGCAAATAAAAAGAATTGTTCTGGAAAACCTGTGATAGAAACTTTTCCATTGGCATTTTGGATGACACTATGTGATCCATCATCAGAACAACAATCTATATTTCATTCTAACATAACTTAGTTCATACTTAATTTCATGCAAGTAACTCTGATTTCGACCATTATTTCAACTCCATTCAAGGGAAGAAAGAGTGATAAGCATTTCATCAATCAATTTCAGACCTATTTTATGAGATTCCAAAATCAGATATACATATGACAAACACCTCATCTTTTAAGCGAACATTCTCTGTGCGCAACTGTTGTTCATCAATTGCCGTGTTCTCCCCATTAACTGCAGGCCCTCCACAACTTGAGCAAGTTGGGTTTCTGATTGATTCTCTGAGTGACATATTCTCAGCCCGAAGCTGTTCAATTTCGTGCCGCAAGAGGGAGTTTTCATGCCGCTCTTGTGTAGCCTGAAAGAAAGAAATTACATTTAAGTTCATAAATGACTAAAATAAGGCAATGGTACAGTAAAAGTACGACTAGCTTAGAATGGACAAGAATGCTGCATTAACACAATATTTCAGTATTAATGCATGCCATTGAAATCGCTGGATATATTTTAATCAACAACTGGCAAATCTCCATGGTAAAATCAAGAGACATTTGCATTCTAAATGTATGGGTACTCTAGAGGAGGTGCCATCTTGGGAACCCACAGGGGTGACTCAAACCTGTACAGTTCCCTGGGATTTGCCGCTCGACTAAAGCTTTAGGACACAAAAATTCATAAAAAATTTAACAGTATATAAAAGAAGCGTGAACGGTCACTTTCAAGCTTAGCATTGAGAACCAGAAGGAAAGATAAGGGCACAAATATTTCCTACCTTTCCATGCAATTATTGCAGTTAACTTCCAAAGGAAAGAAATGAACTGAAATGTAATAGAAAAACTCCAAGCACCTGATCTGTTGTTCATTTACCTTTCAATCAAATGCTATGTAATTACTAGATTATGACAAAGGACAAAACAGTATAGCTAAATCAAATGCAATGAAGTCAGGTTTTTTTTCTTGGGTATGTCATGTTTAGAAGTGTAGAAGTTTAGGCCATGTTTTTTTCAGTTTATTCCCTATTTTCTTTTGTCTTTCAATTCCGTTATAATCCTTTCAAGACGTTTTCTGAAATGTTAGAATTTCAGTATAATGTTTACTTTTAACTCTCTAAATTTCAGTCACATCCTGTTCAACCTAATCAAACAAAGATCTTCATGACTTACTTTCAACTGTGTTCGACGATTCTGGAACCAGAATTTAACTTGTCGAGGAGCAAGACCCAATTTTCTGCTAAGTTGTTTCCTTTGCTTCTCATCAGGATGTGGAAATTCCTTGAAAAGTCTGTAACAAAACAAATAATTCCAATGAGTAAAAAAGAGTTAAAAGACATCTAGATCAGAATTCATTTTTTCTCTCATGATTGTCTTACGCTTCCATTTCTTGAATTTGCTGGGGAGTGTGCCTATGATATCTTTTCTTTCGAGGGTGACTGAGCTCTGCAACATCATCTTCAGAATCATCCATGTTGTCACTGCTATCATAAGATTGAGAATGATGACTAATACTCTCTTTGTTCTTATCTTGGCCACTAGCCTGCCCATTTGCACATGTACTCAGTTGTCAATGTAGAAAAATTAAAGTCTTAAAACAGCAGTAACTTGTGCGTAATATAATCAGGCCATAAGTTCAAGAAATCAGCAATTCAGATTTTTGTCTAACTAACAATTTTTTCAATGAAATGGGTTTGCCTACCAGGCAGTTAGGATGTTACATTTAAAGATTTTTTCTTTTATATTTCAGCAGGGGTGCAATTTCTGAATATTACTTCTGGAATCATACTGTGATGATTGTTTATAATCCAACGTTTCAGGGTAATTACTTCACTAGTCATCACGGAAACAAGTTGTTCGGTGATGAGTGAGGTAGCTAGCTCAAGAAACACAGCTATCCAGAGATATTAGAAAAAACCAAACTGCTGTTCTGGTTAGGAACTTAATTTTGATTGATTTATAATAGCCTCTCTCATACAGAGGTTCAAACATGCCTTTACCTAAGACAGACTAACAAAGAAAATGAATGCAATTTCATCTTCAAACAATATGTCTCATTTTGTAGACTGCTAATTTTATGTTTCCATGGATTGTACCATCAATGTTAACAAAGTTTTCAATTGGTGGTTTTAAGCTTGCCAGGCCTAGAACAGGCCACTTGAGAAATTGAATAAAATCTCCTGTTTAAATATTGTAACTCAATTGTCTATGGAATTTGGCAGACCCATAGATCTTACCTCGTTCTCTTATGAATGGTACTAGAACTTTCAAGTGGGAGTTTAAAGTTTTCCTGGAGTAGAAGATACTGCTTAGGACAATGAATGCAATTTAACACAACAAACATCATGAATCAAATTGCATATGTAATTTTGCAGTCCCACACCCACTTAGACCAAACACCCAAAAAATTCTCAGCCAAACCTGCAAATACATAGAAAAACACATGGAACATAGGCACAGAAAACTTACCAAAGTCAGAGACAGTCCAGATGGGGAAAATGGATTGGGGTATCTAGAATTGACCCCAGCAGCACCAGTAATATGAGTTTGTGCCATTGGAGCACAAGGCATGATGATTTTAGAGTTTCATCAAATGCATTAAATCCTCCCTTTATAATCCTCCATTCAAAACCTCCTCTGTGCCATTTCATAAACGACCCACCATTCAAAACTTCTTATAGCAACTTTAAACCGTGTTCTGAATCTCCTATATTGTCATTTCATGAACTTCGCGCCAAAGCAATAGACGCATTATACCCGTGAAGAAATCTGCAACTAAATGCACTGTTCAGTCTTTAAATGCCTCAAAGCTTGTATATAGTTCACTGTTTATAACTAGCAGGAAAGAATGTTGGTTATCTTGGTAAACGAAAACAGGACAGCTTTCTCAAATCGGGATAAGCTACTTATTAGCTTAATTTGACGCACCAAATTTTCTGCGCAATGAATGTTATCATGAATCATAGTACCCTGTGGCATTTAAGGGAAAAATGAAGGTCGAATCAATGCGCATAAATTGACAAGGTTTACCTACTTTAACTCTTCTTGTGTTTAAATTTCAGTACCTACAAACCATGTAAAGAACGACAAGGAAAAATGAAGTTTGGACTCTTTTCTCAGCTGGGGGGCCCTCCCCCATGTAAAGCAAAGACACCCACCCAAAGCAGAATGACAGGTAGAAGATTTTGAGGTGTTTGACTTTAGGATTTGAAGGGCAGTTTTGATGTTTATATGCATTAAATGTGGGTCTATCAGGACTGGTAGTTGTATGAAGAAGAGCAGTTACGACGTATCTATCTATTAGTTTGATGAAGTGTGTCCTGTTTGTTGATGGTTTGATCAATACAGTCGGATGTTATTTTTTTAATCACCTTTGTGGTGGGGATAAGATGGGCAACTGCCATAAGAAACACAAGACTGTAAGAAACAGTTCATCTCCCTTCATTTTAGAATTTTTAATAGCTCCCCAAAAAATGTTGCAGCTAATATGGTACTTTCCATTGACAGAAGTTTTAGGTAGGTGATGAATAATCATCTTCCTGACATAAACATTCAACTACCAACGAACTTGATTACCTTGATTTAATTTGGATAAACTGCTTTGAAGTTGCATTTATTTTGCTTGTTGTACACAAACATTATTTCAATACTATTTGTGAAACCAAAGTCCAGCACGTGGAAATGAATTTCAGTTTTGACTTCACTTAAATATCTTCTTGTGCTAGGGAGCAAGTAGCTTAAGAAAGGAGTTTCTATCCGTTGAGGAAAGAACTTATCTTGCAAGATTGTATTATATTGACTTGAATTTATTAAAAATTTCAGTCATCAATTGAAAGTAAGTTTTGAGTAACTTTTAAGAGAACGAATTTATTAAAAATGATTTTTTTTCTAAATTTAAGTGTTTTAAGTTATGTCAAGAAAAGTCAATAACTTATGTTGGTAGTTTTGAAATTGCAATGTAAATGTAATCAAATCTAGATAAGTTTGCACATTGTATAAAAGGTAATATACATTTGGAATTTTGGAAAGTATATGTTTTGCGTTATTTTATTTATTTTGATTTGTATGTTTTATATGTAATGATTAGTCTATAAGTAGTATGTTTTATGTAAAAGTTTGATGATTAATTGGAGCCTTGGTTGAATCTAACTCCACATATTCTAAGGATCCAAATTCAATGTGTAGACTCTCCATTCCCTTTTTTGGTTCAACCCTTCAAGTGTGGATTTGAATCTATACTATAAAAAAGTGTACACGCATACACTTTTACATTATGCTTTTGGCTCTCTAATTTATTGGACTTAATTAAGCTTATAATTTGTCAAATTATGCATTTCAAAGCCTTATTTTTTTTGTTTTCTGAAAGGTGAACTAATATTAAACAAATGCATTCAAACATTAGATTGTCTTGGATTAAGTGTGTCCTAGAAGTTTGGGCTAGGACCAAGGGCAAATGGCCCCCCCTTCTTAGCCAAGACCCAAATTCAAATATGTCTTTGGTGGCATTTTAATATATCCAAAATTCAAATACGAAGTGTCAGCTTTTGGAATCTAATTTTTGAAAAATTGGATAAACACCTATACATACCTAGTCATTTTATCATTTGAAATATAACTTGAAATATATTGGCAAATGTATGATCAAGAGCACTATTGAGCAAGTCAAGAGCAGCATTTCGAAACATTATTACAGCAATTCAAGATCCAACATCATGTCAAAGTTTATGTTTGTTCATGTTCATGTTATGTGAAGGCTAACATTGGTGTAGGTCTCCAAGCATTCAAGCATTCATGTAAATCAAGCAAGCAAGATCCAAGACCCTTGAAGAGATGTGTATGTCTTCAGTCTTTTAAGGAAGCTATTGAAAGGTGGTGAGTTGCAGCATTGTGTTCATTCATCATTTCCTTCCTATGCATTCAAGGTTTTATCATCAACATTGCCATTGTGGAAGTGGAAACATTAACACAGTGTTTGACTAAGGCAAGCCCCTATATGGCACAACATTTCCCCCCTTTGTGCAAGTTGCAGGCTTGAAGTGGATTGATGAGAGCTTGAAGACCAATTTTGCATTGTTGCATTTATTGTCACCATTATTGTCAAGACACAAAAACTCACTTGTAGGATTTATTTACTACATCTCGACTGTGGGATAGACATAAAAAAAAAGCTCTGATCTGACATTAGAGGACCCTAAAAGTTGAGCAGGATACCCTTACAAGGACTCAGTGGCCACATGGAAACCCTATCCTTATAGGCCTAATAGAACCAATTTTTTTAGGTAGGTTCATATTAGTCTGCACTTTCCAAATCTGTCAGAACTTGACTGTTTATGTTCATCAATTGTTGAATAATTGCATTTATTAAATTAGGTCATATAGTTTAATTAGGGTAATCAATCACAATCATTTCAAATCATTCCCATCCCCTAAAGGATACAGATCCAGGTCTGATTGGCTCACCATTGAGATTGATAGTCAACCTATACACCTTGTTGATCTATATCCTAATGAAACATATAAAAATAACAAAATACACCCTAGATTTGGTACATTCAATGTAGGGTGCATCAATTGTTTATGTTTGATTTTGGTGAACCTAATATTTGACATCATAAAATTTTGATTTGGTAGTCTTTCAAACTATAGATCTAGGATTTGCATCATTCTATTGTTTTGCATTTCTCATTTAGGGTTTCATATTTACATCATAAAAATAAATAAATAAATCAAAAATATTGCACTCATATTGCATCATAGTTTGCATTGTAGTGTGTTTTCAATCATTAAGATCAAATTTTCATTTCAAAATTGCATCGAAAAAAGTGTCATTTTGTTCCAACATTGTCATACATTTGCAATTGCATTTCATTGAAAATTTTGGAAAATGATCACAATACAACATGTTTGTAGATAGGAATATTCATCTTAAATATCAGTCTAAACACTTAGTTTTTTAATTTTTTAGAACCTGTTGCAAAGACCCATTCGCCCAAGGGCGACCTAGTCCTTGTATAGGTGTCTTAGCCAACATTTTCACACTATTTTGTCTCTATCTGTTCAGTTGCACTATACTTGTATATCTTTGTTTTGGAATCAATAATTGCATGTTTTTAGGAATCTTTGCATGTAGTTCAGTTGGTGAAAGAAAGTACATTATTTAGAATCAATTTTTGCATCTAAAAGTTCATTTTCAAGTTCCCACATCTTACATTAGTCACATATTTCATTTCAGATCTAAAATTTGCATTCAATCTTGTTCAATCATTTTCAACATTACTATATATCTACATTGTGTTTTAAATTGGAATACATTAAGCAAATTCTAGAAATTCAATTACTATTTCAATTGTCCACAAGTAGAATTAGAATCCTTAAGCAGTTTTGTTCACAGTCAAACTTTGATTTTTCAAAACCCTTAACCAGGACCCGGTCACCATTGGGTTACCTAGTCCTGTTATCTAGACATCAATCAGCTTTCAATGATAGAATACCCTCAAGTAGCTCTATCCGGAGGTGCTATCTAACTTCCTCTTATTTGTTGTTTACCAATCTAAATCTTGTTGCAAAAAATTCATCATAGATATGTACTTTGGTAAAATGTCCTTGAAATCTTTAGTTGATGTGTCTAGTTGTGTGTTTGGAAATGATCCAATAATGGCATTCATGTCCCTACAATTCCCAATGAATGTCCTCATGAGATAGACATCTTGGGTCAAGATGAAGAAAGCATGCAAGAGTTCATATGAAACTCCTTGAATGTCCTTGAAAATAATGCAATCTTTTATCCCTCAATACAATGGCCTAATAACTCAAGTCAATGGCCAACATCTCCTATCATCCCACCACTTGACATGTTCAATCTTTTACATCCCAAAATTGAGCCATAAGGCATATCTAAACCAAAGAGCATGGAAGCACACATTGATACCAATGACAAGGAAAATATGTCATTTGAGACTCTTTTATTTTATACACACAAAGTTACAGATAGACCCATTGACTTGGAACAAACTTATGGCCAAGGCTTTAGGATTTTGAAAAATAAAGGATGTGACATTCACAATGAGCATGAAGTCCATTCTCTTGGAATAAATACCATCTGAAGATAGTAAGGGATTAGGTTACCAAGATCCTTCGCCTCCACATCAAATAGTTTCCCAATCAAGTTAGAAACCCAAACCTTATAAACTCAAGAAGCTACTATTTTTGCATACTATAATTAAAACTGGAAAGGCCTTACAAACACTCCTCAACCTAAGATTTGTCATGTTACCACCTATCCATGAATGAGAAGATAAGAAAGGAAAAAGTACAAACATGTCTTATACTTATGCATAGCATAGAACACTTGAACATCTCATCAATGAATGACATGCTTTAAAGAAGGTACTCAAACAATTTGATCCTTATGCAGATCAGTATGAGTGTATGATAACTTAGCATTTTTTTGTGTTGCTCCTTGCCATGTGATAGTTGTAGTATCCACCTATGCTCACTACCACATGCATTAGATTTTATGAAAATCATTTTTTTTTGCAAGGATTTAGGTAGCATATCATCAATTATGGGCTCATCTTTGTCCCTACACTTAGGGGGTAAGGGGTTAAGTAGCCTTGTCCTAGAGGTGTATTCCTTCTAAGGGATCCTTATTTATCTCCTTAAAATGTTAAAGTGTAGCAAGTACACTAACATTTTAAGGGGGGGATATAGTCCCCCATTCATTATTTGCATAAGAAACAGTCTCTTCTTCTAGTGATGATAACATACATCTCCTAGGAAGTGTGACCTTGTTGATCAAGGTGTAGTATTTTTAATCCATGTGATGTGTCTCCTTTGTGGTGATATTAGATTTGATGTCCTATATAAGAGTGTGATATTTTGTTGGCATATGACATTCCTCTTGGTGGTAATGCTATTTTTAGTATTCCTAAGGCATGAATCTTTTATTCCTTGATTAATCCTCTTTTGGTGGTGATATCAAATGTGATATTCCCTAAGGTGTGATCTTTCATGAATTAAGCAAGGTTCCTTTGTTTATGTTTTATTATAACCTTTTGTGGTGATGTTATTACAACATTCTTTGAGATTTTGTGGCACTGTCCTTTTATTCCATCTGTTGAGACGTTAAGCATTTTACTTTTATTCCATCTATTGATACATTAAGACTTTTACTTTTATTTCGTTTGTTGAGACATTAATCCTTTTACTTTTATTCTGTTTGTTGAGACATTAAGCTTTTTACTTTTATTTTGTTTGTTGAGATGTTAAGCCTTTTATTTGTTTCGTCTATTGAGATGTTAAGCTTTTTTACTTCTATTCCATCTATTGAGACGTTAAGCCTTTTTATTTTCATGGATTCTGGCATAATACAGCTTGCCAACCATGTTTGACATTTTCTTAGCTTCACTTTGTTCACAAGTTGAACCTAGTGTAAGCACTGGCATAACATGGTCACCCAACATAATGCACCTTGTTTGGGGCCATGTGTTTCATGAGTTTTTAGCATAACACAACTTGCTAGACTTGTGAAACCTAATGTATTTCATGGACACATAGCATAATACACTTGCTAGTCTATCTTTTTCTTTTTGCATTAATTTTGACATTGTATGTTTGTGTACCTTGTCTTACTATATATCATATGATACATGTGTGTTCCTTTGTGCTTATGTTGGTTTCCCATGGGATCTTAGATCTTGGGGGCTTGATCATCCTCCTTGATCCTTAAACATCCCATTTCCCCAGCATGTGTTCAATTGAACCTCTCCTGACATATATTTATCTACTTTAGTGTGATTTTGAGCATAAGTTCATACTCTCCCTAAAGTGGGGGCTAAATGTATTGTAAAAAAGTGTATACACTTACACTTTTACATTATTCTTTTTTCCCCCTAATTCATTGGACTTAATTAAGCTTCTAATTTTCCAAATTATGCATTCAAAAGCCTTATTTTTATCATTTTCTGAAAGGTGAACTAATATTAAACAAATGCATTCAATCATTAAATTGCCTTGGATCAAGTGTGTCCTTGAAGTTTGGGCCTGGACCAATTCACCCAAGGGTGAATGGGTCCCCCTTCTTAGGCAAGACCCAAATTCAAATAGGTTTTTGGTGGCATTTTAATATAAAAAATTCAAATATGAAGTGTTGTCTTTTGGAATCTAATTTTCAAGAAATTGGATAAACACCTATTAATACCTAGTCATTTTATCATTTGAAATCTTACATGAAATATATTTTCCAAATTATGATTAAGAGCACTATTGAGAAATTCAAGAGTAGCATTTCAGAGCATTATTACAACAATTCAAGATCCAATATTATCTCAAAGTTTATGTGTGTTCATGTTCACACTATGTGAAGGCTAATATTGTTCTAGGTCTCCAAGCATTCAAGCATTCAAGTAAATCAAGCAAGCAAGATCCAAGACCCTTGAAGAGATGTGTATGCATTCAATCCTTCAAGGAAGCCATTAAAGGGTGGTGAGTTGCAGCATTGTGTTCATTCATCATTTCCTTCCTTTCCATTCAAGGTTTTATCATCAACATTGTCATTGCAGAAGTGGAAACACTAACACGAGGTTTGACTAAGGAAAGCCCCTATATGGCACAAAATTTTCCCCCTTTGTGAATGTGCATGTTGTAGGCTTGAAGTGGATTGATGAGAGCTTGAAGACCCATTTTGCATTGTTGTATTTATTTTCACCATTCTAGTCAAGACACAAAAACTTACTTACAGGATTTATTTATGACATATTGACTGTGGGACGAGCATAAAACAAAAGCTCAAATCCAACATCAAAAGACCCCAAAAGTTGAGCAAGATACCCTTACAAGGACTCAACAGCCACATGGTGATCCTGTCCTTGTAGGCCTAATAGAACCAAATTATTTGGGTAGGTACATATCAGTCTACACCTTCTAGATCTATCAGAACTTGATTATTTATGTTCATCAAGTGTCAGTTAATTACATTTATTGCATTAGGTCATATAGTTTAATTATGGTAATCAATCATAATCATTTCAAATCATTCCCATCCCCTAAAGGATACGGATCCAGGCCTGATTGGCTCACCATTGAGGTTGATAGTCAATCTATACACCTTGTTGATCTATATCCTAATGAAATATATAAAAATAATAAAATATGCCCTAGATTTGGTACATTCAATGTAGGGTGCATTAAATTTTTATGTTTCAGAACCTAGTTCTAATTTGTAGCTACATATTTTAGCCTCAAATTTTTAAATTCAAATTTTAGTTATAGCTTAAGTCAACCCCCTTCCAAGTAGTTGTTACTTATTGACTTGAGTGTGAAATATTCAATTTGCATGCTAGATTGTTGCATAAAAGGACACACCCTTATTCATTTTATTGATCCTTCAAATTTGACTTTTAATGATTTATCTATGCATACATTGCACACCATTAGAGCATTAGAACATAAGCTATCATCAACACTCACATCTTAGCAATAGATTAGGCATCTTGCACGACTACTTGAAGTATCTTCAAACTTGGTCAAAGTATCAAATTGATTCTAGGAGTTTGACTAAGGTAAAAGTCCTAGTAGGAGTTTGACTAAGGTAAAAGTCCTAGCACAATAAAATTTTAAGGTGTCTCTAGATCCCGCAAGTCATAGGTGTACAAATTGAATCCATAATAGAAGTTCAAATCCATAAGAAGGGATTGAATCCAAATGTGCAAAGATTGGTTATGTAATTGCAAAAGTGAACCAAAGTAAAAAGTGAATTGTTTAATAGTCTATCAAAGTGTCATAGTTCCAAATCTTATCATTGAGCATAGTTTATATCAAAGAGTCATGTTCTCACACACAAAGATAAACTCTTAGGATAATAAACTCTTAACATGTCTCTAAATACCACCAAGTCTAGATGGTAGAGGCAAAGAAGTTCTAATAGGTCACAAGCATTTAAGTTGAGTACACAAGAAAGTATCAAATTCACAAGAAGGGATTGAATCCACACATACAAATATTAGTAATGTAGTTGTGCAAGTGAACTAGAGGAAAAAATAAATCATTTAACAGTTTAATAGAGCATCGTAGTCCTAAATTTAATCATTGGGTATATAGTCCACACTAAATAATCATCTTCTAACATATGAAGCTAAGTACTTGAACCTACCATATCGATTTTAAAAAGCATGTTCATATAGAGTTACTATTGTAACTCATTAAGTTAGGGTAATTTGATTGCATTTTCTAATCACTTTTATTTTTTCTAGCTTAATTTATAAAAGAAATATTTTATTTCTTTTCAACATTATAACAAATATTTTAGTTACAAATCTCAAAATTTTAACACTTTCAAAAATATCATTTTTCAATTGTAATATTGTGTATTTATAAATTGAAGGAAGTGAGTCTCTCTCCCTTTAAATTAACTTTCAAAAAGAATATTGTGTCAATTCAAAAACTTACCAAAGCTAAGCTTCTTACACAAAAAGAAAAACTTAAGAGAAATGTATGTTTGAAATGGATAAAATTTCTCCAAAGATAAAACCACCTAAACCGTTTAACCCCTTAAAGATAACCAAGAAACTTAGAAAATAAAATGGATGAATGCAAAATATTACAAGAAAACCCTACCATACCATCTTAATTTGGGAGTGAAGAGTCATCTTGCATCAATTCGTGACTTTTTTAAAGGAGCATTTATTTTTGTGAAGTTTATTGTCTATAATTCTGAACTACCCTCCAAAGAATCTTCAATTAGATTAGAATAATGTGCAAACATCAACTTACCTATAGGAAAAGACTCATCCTCCTTAGAGGTAGAAGGAATTTGATCACATCTAAGAGAGGATCTAAAAGAAGCAACCTATACAATCACTATGGAAATTTTTTATATATATAGTAGGGATCAAAAGAGAATCTTTAGAAATAGTTCCAATTGAATACCTAGGAGTAGCCACCTCAACCTTTACTAGAGAATTATTCAAACTAGAGAAGAAGGGATTATGAAGAAACTTCAATCTTCAAGGGAACAAAATGTGAGAATTATCGAGGGATGGTTAGGAGAGATATACTAATGTGAAGTCAAACCATTCTGCCATGTTGTTTTCCTAGTAGTATTGATTATTTTTGCACTACTAATTTTTTTAAATTTTTGTACAAGCTTCAACCAAAGTTTCCAAGATGATAGTATGATCAACACCTAAAAGTAATTCCTTCATAGTTTAACTAGTGTTTCCAAGTTTTATTCCAGTAGTGGGCATTTTCATTCATGTTTCTCCATTACAATGAAATTTATTTTAAAATTGGAGCATATGGTGTATAGGAAGGACATTCATGAGTGGATCATTTTTGTTGTGTTTCCTAATTCAATAGAATCTAGGTTTACTATGAAAGGGGGGAGCTAGTTGATTGAGACAACATCTATTCCTCATGCACATTATATCCATGATGAAATTCAATCCTTGAGATAAAAAAAACAAATGGTTTATTGGAAAAATGAAGAGTTGGTTAAGCTTTATTGTGACTTATAGTTAGTGATGAAAATGTTGGGGGTTGCATAGAGATGTGGAAAATTGACTATTGCAAGTCATTTTTTCCTTTTTTTTTTGTCTCTCTCTCAAGTAGAATTTATGCGAATCTTTGAGAAAGTTGAGTTCATCCCAAGGATGGTGTTTCATTGTAATAACAACAATGTTGTTTTGAATTATTTTGCTTGTGGGGTGACAAAGCTAAGGGTATGGGGTATGTGAAGAATGGAAACGGTAGTGCATATGGGAGTGGTGATGTTGTGTGTAGTTTTAGGGTTTCTCTTATTTTAGTTGGCTAAGCCAAAGTTTCTTTGGATTAATATTTTGTAGGTGGGTTTTCTCTCTTACTAACCATTTTTTGTGGACTTTGGGTGCTTTTTGTGCTTTTATTATATATGTTTTGGGCTTGCAACGATTTAACCTCTTTATTGCAGCCTTGGTGGTACCTTTTATGTTTGTAATTTATTTTTTAGTAGCTTTGATGAGGTAATGGATCTAATATAACCCTCACTAATCTATAAAGAATAAATTTTGATTTCACATTAAATGTATGTGTAGAGGATAAAAAGTGCATACCCTACACTTTTAACCCTTAATTTACTACTTGGATGTCATAAATACATAGCCTTATAATTCAATGTCTTTTTTGGAATACTAGATAACCCCTATCCTAATCATACCCTCTAATATAGTAAACCCATCATATAACATAACCAATCTATTTATATCTAGTGTTAAGCTATTTGGACTAGGACCCTCTCATAGGGTGTGTGCAAGAAGTTGAGTCCACTTTTTGGCCAAAAAGTGAGTGTTTTCCCTGATTTTCAGAATTTGTCTCATTTGACCTAAAAAATTGAAGTACTTAAAGATTGAATCTTAAAATAAGTCAATAATATGAAATGTACTACTCTGAGTCTAGTATCCAAATATGTAATTTATTTTAATACCCATATGATACAAATTGATTTAAATTGATTTTTTATAGGAATGTTTGAAAACCACTGTTTAAAAGACTTTTTTTTACCATACCATGCACATGTACATCATCCATATTTTGACCTAAATAATTGTATTTTTTGAATCCTTTTGGGAAAGATCTATAACAAACTAAAGAATGTGCACGATCATTTTTTGTAATTTTTTAAAATATTTTTTAGAAAAATTATTGGCTATAATTGTTGTTTTAAAAATTCCTCACGTACATCACACATAATATGACCTAAACTTATCATTTTTTATTTTTTTTCAAATTGAAAAGAATGTGCACGTATAATTTGTTTTTCAAAAAAACTATTTTAATAAAAAGTTTAAACATATTAAAAAACCTTGATATTTCAAGTTTATGGACCAATTTCATCAAAAATTATTTGAAAAATAGAAAAATAATCCAATTGTAAAAAATATATATATTTGGAATCTACATAATCTCATCTATAATGGGTTTTGATTTTTTCAAACATTTTTTTTGCAAAAAACGTCTTCAGACATATGTCCAAAGTCACTCTTTTCTACTAACACTAACATGACCTTGAAGTTGTAGGTCAAAGCAAGTCCAAAGCTAAGGGACGTCTCCCCAAGCCTTTTTTCTGACCCAAAATACATAATAAAAATTGGTCCGAAAATTAATTTTTTTAGAAATTGGATCTCGTTTCTAAGCGAGATCCCATTTGGTTTTTTTAATTTTAAGCCTTTATGAAATGAGATCTCATTTTTGGCTCGAGGTCTCGAAGTGAAACAGGATCCCATTAAATAACAGGATCTTGTTTCATTTTTCCCAAATTTGAGTTTTTTTATAAGTCTGAAACTTCCACTAGAAGTAGACTCATCTTCTTACATTTACCCCATAGTCCTTTCCCTTCAATAGGGTCATGCCTGCAATCTAGTGCTCCTTGTTTAACTTCAAAAGCTCTTAATTCCCAAATTGACTTTTGGAATATGAAAATTACTTGTCAACTTATCCATCAAAGGTCTCGAGTTGTGTATCTAGGACTTAAGATTAAGAAGGAAGATGTAGGAAACAAAATCAAGGTGGCTAGACCCTCCCAAAGGCAGACAAGGCAAAGGGAAGTAGCAAAGGAGATAGCTATTGGAAAGCAAAGGACACAAGAGACGACCTCAAAGAAGACTACCAAATGAAGTTTCTCTCCTAGAATATCAAATGGCTCAATAGCCCTCACAAACAACTGGCTCTAAAAACTATATTTTAGATAATAAGATAGACATCCTTTATTGCAATAAGTTAAGATGAATAACACTAATTTTGAAACTATTGTTAAGAATATTTGTCCTTTTACCCAATTTTTGATCAGTAAGGTCATTGTTCTTCAAGTGGCCTTGTTACAATGTGGAACTTGAACAGGATAAGTGGCTCCCTATTTTTCCATTCTAAGCATTGCCTAGGTATTAATTTCTCTATTGCTAGTCTTTCTTGGAATTTTCTAAATATCTATACCCCCAACATGAGAAATACTAGAAAAGCTCTATGGATCAATCTAAGAATGATGATTATGGGCAATAATGTGGCACATTGGATGCTTGTAGGGGACTTTGAATCCCTTCTCTACCCCTCAAAGAAACTTGGAGGTTTGATTGACTACATCGAAAATATGAAAGATTTGGCATAATTGTTGAATGTTACTGGCCTTATAGACATAGACCTTCACAACCAAATTTTCACATGGAAAAACAAGAGATTTGGTGAAAACATTATCCAAGTTAAATTGGACATATTTCTTATCTCCCCTAATTGGGTTTCTCTTAATAATCTGAACCGCCTAGCTCTACCAAGGATGGTTTCTGACCATAACCCCCTCCTGTTGAGCTGGGATGACACTACCAACCCTTGGCCTTTCCCCTTCAAATGTGAGATTATGTGGGCCACTCAACCTAGTTTCAAAGATAGTATATCCAATTGGTGGAACATTAGGGATCTACAATGTTTTGTGTGAGCCAGAAACTAAAAAATATTAAAAATAAGGTGAAAGGATGGAACAAGTGGGTTTTTGGGGATGTTTTCCATCTTAAGTGTGATATCGTTGCTAAACTCAAGGATATTCAAGTCAAAATTGTTGAAGGAGATGTGAATGAAGTATCCTTCCAACTTGAGAAGGAGATTTGCCTTGACTAGACCAAAGTGCTAAAGAAATGAGAAATATTCTAGAAACAAAAATCCAGAATCCAATGGCTAAAAGAAGGTGATCGTAACTTTGCTTTCTTCCACCTCTCTGCTCTAAAACATAGGAAAAGGACTTTGATCACCAAGCCCATAGATGACAATGGGCTAGAAGGTACTACAAAGGAATAAATTGGGAGGATAGCTTCAGATTATTTTCAAAACTCATTGATGGAATCTATTATCAACCCCACTATAGAGTTGGAAGAAAAATTGTTGGACAACACCCTAGTTCCTATAACTAAAAATGATAATGCTCTCATCCTAAGGCTTATCAATGAAGAAGTTAGGATTGAAACTTTCAATATGGTGGAATTTAAAGCTCCTTGCCTAGATGGTTTCCCCCCAACCTTCTTCCAAGAGTTCTAGGACATTATTGGGGATGATGTCTCCCTAGCTGCTAAATATTTCTTCAAATTTGGAAAGTTGCTAAAGCAGTTAAATAACACCGTCATTGCTCTCATTCCTAAAACATCTAATCATGTAACCATGGTTGACTTCAGATGTATAAGCTTATGTAATACCATTTATAAGATCTCCAAACTGTTGGTCAATAGGTTGAAACCCCTTTTAGAAAAAAAATGATTAGCCCTTGTCAAAAAGGCTTTGTAACAAGATGTCAAATCTTGGATGTTGTTGTCTCCACACATGAAATATTACATTCAATGGATAGAAGTAACACCTTTGGTATGGTCTTTAAGCTTGAATTATCCAAAGCCTATGACAAAGTGTCATGAAAGTTTCTCCTTAAAATTCAAACAAAGTTTGGCTTCAACATGATAATTATAAATCTCATCAAAGAATGTATATCCATGGTCAAATATTTTATCCTTGTTAATGGTGTGCCTCACAAGATTCTTTAGTTTTGGTAAGGGGATTTGACAAGGTGACCCCCTATCCCCATATCTTTTCATAATGGTTGTAGACGTTTTGAGTGGATGTATTTAAACTTCTTCAAGAAGGTGCTATCAAGGGGGTCAAGCCAGCTACCTCTTAGACCCCTTCACAATCCAACAATTTGTGGATGATAAATTTAGTTCAAGAAATATTTGATTATTGAAGCTAGGAAATGGAAGATATGCCTCAATAACTATGCCACCATTTCTGGCCAATGCATTAATTACAAGAAAGGGGTATGCTAGCCATAAGTTAACTACACATATCCCCACTATAGATTAACAACATAAAAATGTTTTTCCTAGTGGTATTATACTATTGGTGTGCATTGGTTTCTCATTATAATGGTGTGAGGGAATCCTCAAGAGACCCTTATTCCATAGCCAATTATAGATCATAATTTGAAAAGGGTTTTCCACTATGAAAATGAAGTTAATCTAAAATTAGTGAAGGCAATTTTAGGGGCATAGGGTCTAGAGGATAATGGTTGATTGTATTTTAAGGCTATGATTTTATTAATGTTTAAGAAAAAATTGAAGCTAGCTATGGTTAATGATGAACTAAGGGATAATATAATGAACTTGCATGCACATGAGAACTTAAAAGAAATGGAGGTGGAAGATGAGAACCATAATGGTACACCATTGTATAGTTAGGAAAGATGGAGAAGAATGCTTCAAGTGGTACAACAAAGATAGTGTTAAAAAATTGTAAGAGGATATCCACAAATTGTAGGTAGATAATCAAATATTAGATGTATTTTACCAAAACTTGTAAATGACTACTAGGTACATTGTGATTTTCTTCTACAATGGCATGTCAGAGCTTACCAGTGGCTAACAATGCCACTATTGGAGGAAGGGATAATTGATGAGCATTACAAAGAACATAGGTGATTGAAGGAATTAATCATCATGAATTTGTATTAGTAGTTTAGTCATTTGTACCATTGGTGGCGACCACTCTAATTTTTAAGAATGAAACTATAATTGAGATTTTGAGAGAAGGAGAACTACACAAGTATAGGTTTTCTATAATGTCCAATAGGTTTTGTTCTCATATCTTGTGCTTAGATTTTTCTTATAATTTATTTAGTCCTTCCCCCATTTTTAGTTTTGGGTCTCCTTCAGTTTTGATGTTTTGGTTGTTATATTCTTTTGAAAGTATTGTGGAGTGCACAAGATTGGTAGTGCAGTGTATGACTAGATAATATAATCTTGTGTTTTCCTATGACTAGTGGTATTAACTTTTTATTATTCTATTTATACATATTTGAGTGATTTAAAATATTATAATTTAAATTGATGAATATTTTAAGTCATTAACATATATTATTATTTCTTCATATTATTAAATTAGAACCATGTTTATAAAACCAATACCTATAATACAAAACTATACTAAATAGATAAAATTATAATACATAATTAATAATAATCTATTGTTAAGTAATTTTATTCTTTATAAAAAAGTAGTAATAGAAAGAAATTAAATACTTAATCCATGAGATGAATTCCTTCTCTTTCACATCTTTCCCTCATGGCTATCTTCATCTCTTTATCTCTTTATTCCAGAGTCTATTACAATGATGAATATAATATATTAAATAAATAAGCACTTGTGATTTAAAAAGACACACCTCTTCCTAGTTAGTTTTATGTTTCTATCCATCATGGTGTAGAATTGACACAACTCTTCCAATCTTATGTCAGTACTCTATTGACATTTTTTTATATCTTTGCATTGACATTAATTTTATGTTAAAAAGTTCGACAATAAAATCTTATAGTGAAAAAAATTAACTAAACAAGTTTTAAAGAAATATATTAAATTTGAGAGTAATGTTCTTTTAACAATTTATGTTTTATAATAAATTTAAAAATTATCTTTTCTTAAAGTAAAATATAAATTAATTATAGAAATGATAATATTTTATTTTTTTAATTATTGTATCTTATTATTGACATATATATATTATTATACTAAAATCAAAATAAAAATAGACATTTAATAGTTTTTGTTTCGTAAGAATATTTCTTTTATTACTTTAATCAATGAGCATATGAAATTAAAAAAGTTAATCAACAATTTTATATTCTACATTTAATTTTCTTTATTTTTTTCTTTATATTTTTGTAAATTATGTATCTAATGTATTTAATTCATTGAATCCAATTTTAACTCTATTAATGACTTGGATGACATGAGTACTATTATATACATAATAATAATATTTTTTCTATTATAAGGTGGTAGGATAAATTAATATGAAAATAAATTTTGGCCTTAACAAAATTACATTGTTGACTTTAAAATTATTGTCTCCTTCAATGACATTTCTAACATCACTCAATTTATGAGACGTGCAATAAAATTCACCACAACATCAAAGGAACCTAGTACAATACGTTTCTTGTCTAAAAAATGTAGAGTTATTAATCTTTAATTATTTTATTTATATACATACATATAAACACAAAAAAAAATATTTTATTTTATCTATATATTTATTTGAAGAATTTTTTTTTAAGTAATTTTAATTTCTAAAATACCATCATTAATTATTTGGATAATTCTTTTATTTTTTATTTCATTTGTAATAACTGTTCTTTCTCTTTCTTTCATAATCACAATAATAAATACTTCTCATCTTACTATTATTATAAATTATCTAAAATATAAAATTTATACAAAACAATATAAATATCTTAATTTTTTTTAAAAACATAAATTAAAACATACAATTTATTTCCAAACAATATTTAATGAGCCCACAACTTTGTGGACATAATATTCATTTTCATTCATTAAATTTCATAGTTGGAAGTTAGCAATGGGCTTTGATTGTTAGATAAATTTCAACTTAATGGATTTATTGGTATGAATGTTAGTTGAGTGTGGTAGAAACACCACACACTTACTCATCTCCTTACAAATTTTTAATTCTTTTGGGATTTGTTTGTATAAATGTTAACTTTTATTTTTCATAAATAATTATATACATTAATTTTATGTATTTCTAAAATTAGGTTAGGTAATTAAATGAAAATAAATAAAAGTGTAATTAAATTAAATTAATGATAATAAGGAATGATGAATATGTAGTATATATTATTTTTAAAAATTAAATGAAGAGGTTTAGATATTTAATTATTGAAACTATAAAAAATAATAATTTATTATCACACAAATTTGGTTTTTTAGTGTATAAAATAAATATTCTTAGTCTTTTCGATATTTTGAGAATTGTAATAATTATAAATAAATAAATTTTGTGTAGGTTAGATCTACATCATGCATGATTAATCTTGTATTTTGATTTACAAATCTATCTTCATATCCATAAGATTGATCTAAAAATTTATGTACTTGTGTGATCTTATTCAACTCCATTATCTATTGTTTACTAATATATAATGATTGGTAATACTTAAAAATAACTAGGGGAGATCATTAGTTCATATTGGTCATGCTCTCCTATGTCAACCCCCTTGATTATATTGTCTTTATATGGTTGTGAATGAATGTCATAGACAATATTCCCTCACATGTAGATGTCTTTGATGATTTTGATATATATTTTGATATATATATATATTAATTCCTTTAATTCTCCTACTATGAACACACCTTATAATGAGGACATTCCTTGTTATTTCCAAATGATCTTTAAATGTACAAATGAATAGCTTTGAATATAAAGATAAAGTAAGCTTTCAATAAATAGTGGAAAAGGGCAAGAGTCAACAATTTGAATATTAAAATTTTTCATTTAGGGTTAGTTCTATGGCATATCCCAAATCAAACCAATCTATCACAAGATACCCATAATAGAAGATGAAAAATCTCAAGGTAAGGATCATTTACATGGAATTTGGGTTGATGATAAGGCGAATGGCTAAGAATAGGTGCAAATAAAGTTATGATAAAGTCAAATATACGAAAGTGTAAGTGAAAGTAAATGAGGGTTTGTATGAACCAACACAAGAGTAAATTTTAACAAAAAAAATATACCACATATTGCTATACACTTGTATTAAAATATTTCATGAGCTAAAAACTAAATAAAAATTGGCATGGGTACGTGAATTTCACCATTACAATTATATAAACACTTTTATAATTAACTAGGCTCACCAATAAATATAATAGGAATAAGTGTTATTTTAGAAAATTAAATGTGAGAGGCATACTTAGCTCTTGAACTAGAGATGTAATATGCATGCTAATAAATTGTAGGAATAATTTTCCACAATACAAAAAAATGATGTCCTTAAAGTGCTAACTATCTTGTACTCAATGTAGACCTAAAAATCCTTGTGGGTCAATACAACAACTAGGATCAATCCCCCACCATGCATATTTGATCTTTCAAATGTGATTTTGATTTGAATTAATGCGAGATGATATGGTTCATTATGATCCCTACTCTCTATTCATGTGTAAGGACAAGTGGTATTTAAATATACCTTGGGAAATTACTAAGTTAAGAGGGTTCATGCTCTCCTTATTCAAACCCCCTTTAATGACTAAGTTTATAGTATTATGCAAGTGTTGGAAAAAGAAAGCATGCAAATGACTAATACAAATATCGATGCATGTATTGTTCTCTTTAGTGCTCAAAGTCCATATGTTCTTAAGAATCCTCCTTGATACTTAGGATATGCAAATGATTAATAAAAGATCTAGGATGATACTTAAATGACCATATGAATGTCTTAAATTACAATGAAATAAGGAATCATCACGTGAATGAGTACCAAGTCAAATTCCACCAAACAATGGAAAATGTAGGGAGTCAACAATTTAAATTTTAAAATTTGGATTAAATCCACTTCATGTGGGACCACTCTCTTGTGTCACAAGATTGACCTCAAATGGGCAACACGATATCTCAAGATCAAGAATAGATATGTGGAAGTATGGGCTAATAAATGAGGCAAATATGTGAGAAAGGTGCATATAGGGTTGAGATAAGGTGAAACATATGGAAGCATATGTGGGTGAGAGTAAATAAGAATATATAGAGATAAGGGAAGGAGCTAAAATTAGCACAAAAATGTAGCACATGTCACTATGTAATCACATTAAGACACTCTCCCAAAATGGGTCCAACACTAAATGAAAATAAGCATGGGTACACAATTTTCACCATTACAACTTTGTATTTGCAAGGGAAGAAAATACACCTTATATTACTTTAGAAAGTCTAAAAAAAATCCACTAAGGCTAATAAATAGAAATGATAAAATAAAGTGAGGAATTAGGGCTTATGCACAAAATGGATCAATAGGAACTTTGATTAGTGAGACATGGTGATAAATGATTTGAGGTTGGAGATAAATGACTTAGGGGATCACACCTACAAATTGGTCTAGGTGGTGTGATTTTTCCTAGGGTAGCACAATTTTGTTTGACATAGAGTCTATCCTTTGATACCTATAGAGAATGTTTGCCTATGTATGTGTTTGAGAATATGTAGTATTAAGAAGCACTACTAGGAGCCCAGTATGTATAGAGGAAATTATGTAACTTCCCTGACAATTGTCCTACTAGGTTGATTCAACAAGATTGAAATAGAGAAATAAAGAATGGTGGATGCTTATGTAACTAAGTTGGTTGTAACTGATACAAATTGAGACTAATGACAATTAATTTTCTAGCATGTATGATTAATAAATGATTCTCTCTAAGATATTAATCCATACCATCTAATAACAATAATGAACTATGATAATATCCTTATATATAATCTTAGAGACACACTTTGGAATCTTTTATAACCTATGATCAATTGAGATAATTATTTGTAAAAAAATTGCTTAAAAATATAAACAACTATACATAAATTGCATTAACATGCATACAAAATAACTTGCACTATAAAAATTAAAAATAAAATTATATTTTTTCATCTAAAAATTATTAATTTTTCAATGAATGAATGTCCAAATTATCATTAAAAAATAATAATATTACACATTAAAAAAAACTAAAACATTATCATTAATAAAATATGTTTTTTAACTTAGAAACTCCCTCTTACATAAAGTATATTAAGGAGTGATAAAAGTAAATCCTTAGCCTCTTCAAAATATTGCCCTATTTTTTGAAAAAAATAATTAATCAAATTTCAACGATGTTACTTTTCTAAATTTTTATAAATAAATGTCTATTATTATATTTTAGGAAAAAATATGTAAACTAATTTACATAAAAATTAACATAGTCCGACACGAAGATAGTCAAAAGTGACGTCATGTTTTAAAACAGAATAGTCGGTGGGCATCTATATTTTTGAATAAAAAAACACGCCTTAACTAACTGTGGCTATCAATATATCATACAAGTCGCTTTGGATTGTCGGCGAGACCTTCCACCGAGCTAAAAAACTCTTGCCGAGATCCTTGAGACATATGGTCACGCACATAATTTGACCCCTACAAAACGAGGTCTCCATTAGTCTTCCAAACCACAAGAATGTCATCCTCGAAATTACCCAGAACACTTATTATTTTATCACCATTCGCAAGGAAAAACTTGCTTCTGGCGAAGGCAGAACCAAATCCGAAACCGGGAAGCAAAAATAAACAAGTCCCAGTGGAATCGGGACTGAAACAAAATACACGACCCAAAAACGACATCCCCCCATCTTCAAAACTGGCGGGTGCAAGGTCAAACGAAAACCGGAATCAGGACCGGAGTCGGGGAGGGAACGAGCCAGGGAAACAACCAACATTTCCAAGTTCACACCCCAAACTGACCCTGCTTCCGCGAAGAAACGGAAAATGCAAAGGACGTTAACCAAAACACCGGTGAAGCCGGAGCAAAACGATGAACGAAACCGAGGTCAGAACCAAATACGAACCAGAAACTGTGAGGAAGTCTCCAAGTTTCGGGTTCGGATTCCGTTCCAAACCCGCCTCTGACGTCACCCGAAAAGAGGAAAAGAAAGGAACAGAAAGAAAGAGAAAGGGGAAGGAAAACCCCACGACCAAAACAGAGGAAACCAGAAGCGAAAGAACCAACAATGTGGAACCGGGATCGACACTAAATCTGAACCAAGAAATTTTGAGAAAGTTCCTAGGTTCGGATCCAGTTCCGGTTTTTGGGTCCGCCAGAACGAAAAAGAAAATGCCCAAGGCCGAAAAGAAAACACCTAAGGAAAAGGACACAAACTGAAAAAAACCAACAAAGAGAAAAGAAAAGGTGGGGTCAGACCCGGGACAGGACCAAAATGAGGAACTTGAGAAAGTTCAACATTTCAAACTTGGTCCCGAAACCGACTCTGACAAAGAACAAAAGAAACAAAAACCAAGGTCTGTCATAACCAGAACCGGGGTTGGAACAAGACCCGAACTTAGAAGGAATTTCCAAATCCGGTATTGGTCCCGGTTCCGCCTCCGACAGAACTTTGAAAGGAAAATGCCTAAGGCAGAAAACCAAAGGCCAAAGGGAAAAGAAAAAGGGGGACCCATTTTGATCTAGATCAAAGTGGGGTGGTTATGCAAGGCATAACCGTTTTGTTCTCATATCTTGTTCTTAAATTTTTCTTATTTTTTTTGTAGTCTTTCCCCCATTTTTAGTTTTGGATCTCCTTCTGTTTTGATGTTTTGGTTGTTATATCATTTTGGGAGTAATGTGGAGTGTACAAGATTGGTGGTGCAATGTATGATTAGATAGTATAATCTTGAATTTTCCTAGTGACTGATGGTTTTAATTTTTTATTATTCTATTTATACTTATTTTGATGATTTAAGATATAATTTAAATTGATATAACTTCTATTTATGTTAGAAAATTGATGAATATTTTTAATTATTAACATATATTATTTTTTCTTCTTCTTATTAAATTAGAACCATTTTTACAAAACCAATACCTATAATTAAAGAATACAAACTATACTAAATACATAAAATTATCATACATAATTAACAATAATCTATTTACAAAATTAGAATTCAATAACAAAAGTACAGTCTATAATATACTATCTCAACTTAAAACCAATTTAAAACTATTTGTTATTAATATTATTCTTTATCAAAGAATAGTGAAAAAAATGAAATACTAAATCCTTGATGAATTCCTACTCGTTCACATCTTTCTCTCTTAGCTATCTTCTTCTCTTTGTCAATGGGCACTTGGTCTACTGGTGAAGTTGAAAGGTTCTAAACGAGCCCACTAGGGATCAAGTCTTGCTAAGTGCAAAGACTCCAATGCCTAAAAAGGGATGAGGTGGGGATTGTGTCCTTGATGAATTTTGGCGGAATGGATACCCCTCAGACCTTAGCTCTAAGCTAAAGGGGGCCCCCTTGGGGGTATCTCCAACAAAAAAAAAAGGTTGATGAATATAATATATTAATACATAAACACTTATGATTTAAAAAGACATGCCTCTTCCTAGTTAGTTGTATGTTTCTATCCATCATGATGTAGATTGACACAACTCTTCAAATCTTATGTCTGTACTTTGTGGACATTTTTTTATATCTCTACATTGACATTAATTTTATCTTAAAACAAAACTTCAACAATAAAATCTTATAGTGAAAAAAATGATAAAACAATTTTTAAAGAATTACATTAAATTTGAGAGTAAGATTCTTCTAATAATTTATGTTTTATAATAAATTTAAAATTATTTTTTAAAGTAAAATATTAATTAATTATAAAATGTTAATATTTATTATTAATTATTGCATCTTATTATTTACATATACAAATTATTCTACTCAAATAAAATAATCAATAATTAATATAGATATTTTAATCTACATTTAATAGTTTTTGTCTCATAAGAATACTAATGCATCTCATGCATTCAATTTCTTTTATTACTTCAATCAATGAGCATATGAAATAAATAAAAAATATTATAATCAACATTTAATTTTTTATTTTAAATAATTGTAAAAATGTTAAATTTTTTTCTTTCTATTGGTTTGTATTATGAATAGTCAATACAAAAAAAAAATATTTGTTGTAATTTATATGTCCAATATATTTAATTCAATGAATTCAATTTCAACTCTATTAATAGATTATATGACATGAGCATTATTCTATACATCATAATAGTTTTGAATGACATGAGCACTATTCTATACATCATAATAGTTTTGAATGACATGAGCACTATTATATACATCATAATAGTCATTTTTATATTATGAGGTGGTAAGGCAAATTAATATGAAAATAAATTTTGACCTTAATAAAATTACATTGTTGACTTTAAAATTATTGTCTCCTTCAATGACATTTCTAATGTCACTCAATTTATAAGACACAATAAAATTCACCACAACATCAAAGAAACCTAGTACAATACGTTTTTATCTATAAAATGTTTAGAGTTTTTTTTTTAGACTGCAGGAATCGGGTAGCACGACCCCCTATAAACTGCAGTGCGCCTGGTAAACTTTTTTAACGTGACCGGCGGCGCTGGCGCGACATGCCCTCCGGTACCATGGGACGGGGGAGACTAGAACTCGTGACCAGTAGAGCCGCAATGGAATTACTTAGCCAACCGAGCTAGGGCCCCCGCTATAAAATGTTTAGAGTTATTAGTCTTTAATTATTTTATTTATATACATACATATGAACACAAAAAAATTATTTTTATTTTATCTATATATTTATTTGAGGAATTATTTTTAAGTAATTTTAATTTTCAAAATTCCATCATTTATTATTTGGATAATTCTTTTATTTTTTATTTCATTTGTAATAATTGTTCTTTCCCTTTCTTTCATAATCATAATATCAAATACTTCTCATCTTACTATTATTATAAATTATCTAAAATTTAAAATTTATAAAAAAAATATAAATATTTTAAATAATTTATTAAAAAACATAAATTAAAACATACAATTTATTTCCAAACAATATTTAATGAGCCCACAACTTTGTCGACATAATATTCATTTTCATTCATTAAATTTCATAGTTGGAAGTTAGCAATGGGCTTTGATTGTTAGATAAATTTCAACTTAATGGATTTATTGGTATGAATGTTAGTTGAGTGTGGTAGAAACACCACACACTTACTCATCTCCTTACAAATTTTTAATTCTTTTGGGATTTGTTTGTATAAATGTTAACTTTTATTTTTCATAAATAATTGTATACATTAATTTTATGTATTTCTATTTTGTAAGATTAAGAGTATAATTAATTTAAAATATTTTTATTATATAAAATTAGGTTAGGTAATTAAATGAAGGTAAACTAAAGTGTAATTAAATTAAATTAATGATAATAAGGAATGATGAATGTGTAGTATATATTATTTTTAAAAATTAAATGAAGAGGTTTAGATATTTAATTATTGAAATTATAAAAAATAATAATTTAATATCACACAAATTTGGTTTTTAGTGTATAAAATAAATATTCTTAGTCTTTTTGATATTTTGAGAATTGTAATAATCATAAATAAATAAATTTTGTGTAGGTTAGATCTACATCATGCATGATTAATCTTGTATTTTGACTTACAAATTTATCTTCATATTCATAAGATTGATCTACAAATTTATGTACTTTTGTGATCTAATTCAACTCCATTATCTATCGTTAACTAATATATAATGATTGGTAATACTTAAAAATAACTAGGGGAGATCATTAGTTCATATTGGTCATGCTCTCCTATGTCAACCCCCTTGATTATATTGTCTTTATGGTTGTGAATGAATGTCATAGACAATATTCTCTCACATGTAGATGTCTTTGATGATTTTGATATATATGTTAATTCCTTTAATTCTCCAAATTAAAAAATTACTATGAACACACATTATAATTAGGACATTCCTTGTTATTTCTAAATGATCTTTAAATGTACAAATGAATAGCTTTGAATATAAAGATAAAGTAAGCTTTTAATAAATAGTGGAAAAGGGCAAGAGTCAACAATTTGAATATTAATTTTTTTAATTTAGGGTTAGTTCTATGGCATATCCCAAATCAAACCAATCTATCACAAGATACCCATAATAGAAGATGAAAAATCTCAAGGTAAGGATCATTTACATGGAATTTGGGTTGATGATAAGGTGAATGGCTAAGAATAGGTGCAAATAAAGTTAAGATAAAGTCAAATATACGAAAGTGTAAGTGAAAGTAAATGAGAGTTTGTATGAACCAACGCAAGAGTAAATTTTAACAAAAAAAATATACCACATATTGCTATACACTTGTATTAAAATATTCCATGAGCTAAAAACTAAATAAAAATTGGCATGGGTACGTGAATTTCACCATTACAATTATATAAACACTTTTATAATTAACTAGGCTCACCAATAAATATAATAGGAATAAGTGTTATTTTAGAAAATTAAATGTGAGAGGCATACTTAGCTCTTGAACTAGAGATGTAATATGCATGCTAATAAATTGTAGGAATAATTTGCCACAATACAAAAAAATGATGTCCTTAAAGTGCTAACTATCTTGTACTCAATGTAGACCTAAAAATCCTTGTGGGTCAATACAACAACTAGGATCAATCCCCCACCATGCATATTTGATCTTTCAAATGTGATTTTGATTTGAATTAATGCGAGATGATATGGTTCATTATGATCCCTACTCTCTATTCATGTGTAAGGACAAGTGGTATTTAAATATACCTTGGGAAATTACTAAGTTAAGAGGGTTCATGCTCTCCTTATTCAAACCCCCTTTAATGACTAAGTTTATAGTATTATGCAAGTGTTGGAAAAAGAAAGCATGCAAATGACTAATACAAATATCGATGCATGTATTGTTCTCTTTAGTGCTCAAAGTCCATATGTTCTTAAGAATGCTCCTTGATACTTAGGATATGCAAATGATTACTAAAAGATCTAGGATGATACTTAAATGACCATATGAATGTCTTAAATTACAATGAAATAAGGAATCATCACGTGAATGAGTACCAAGTCAAATTCCACCAAACAGTGGAAAATGTAAGGAGTCAACAATTTAAATTTTAAAATTTGGATTAAATCCACTTCATGTGGGACCACTCTCATGTGTCACAAGATTGACCTCAAATGGGCAACACGATATCTCAAGATCAAGAATAGATATGTGGAAGTATGGGCTAATAAATGAGGCAAATATGTGAGAAAGGTGCATATAGGGTTGAGATAAGGTGAAACATATGGAAGCATGTGTGGGTGAGAGTAAATAAGAATATATAGAGATAAGGGAAGGAGCTAAAATTAGCACAAAAATGTAGCACATGTCACTATGTAATCACATTAAGACACTCTCCCAAAATGGATCCAACACTAAATGAAAATAAGCATGGGTACACAATTTTCACCATTACAACTTTGTATTTGCAAGGGAAGAAAATACACCTTATATAACTTTAGAAAGTCTAAAAAAAATCCACTAAGGCTAATAAATAGAAATGATAAAATAAAGTGAGGAATTAGGGCTTATGCACAAAATGGATCAATAAGAACTTTGATTAGTGAGACATGGTGATAAATGATTTGAGGTTGGAGATAAATGACTTAGGGGATCACACCTACAAATTGGTCTAGGTGGTGTGATTTTTCGTAGGGTAGCACAATTTTGTTTGACATAGAGTCTATCCTTTGATACCTATAGAGAATGTTTGCCTATGTATGTGTTTGAGAATATGTAGTATTAAGAAGCACTACTAGGAGCCCAGTATGTATAGAGGAAAATATGTAACTTCCCTGACAATTGTGCTGCTAGGTTGATTCAACAAGATTGAAATAGAGAAATAAAGAATGGTGGATGCTTATGTAACTAAGTTGGTTGTAACTGATACAAATTGAGACTAATGACAATTAATTTTCTTGCATGTATGATTAATAAATGATTCTCTCTAAGATATTAATCCATACCATCTAATAACGATAATGAAGTATGATAATATCCTTATATATAATTTTAGAGACACACTTTGGAATCTTATATAACCTATGATCAATTGAGATAATTATTTGTAAAAAGATTACTTAAAAATATAAACAACTATACATAAATTGCATTAACATGCATATAAAATAACTTGCACTATAAAAATTAAATTATAATTTTTCATCTAAAAATTATTAATTTTTCAATGAATGAACGTCCAAATTATCATTAAAAAATAATAATATTACACATTAAAAAAAACTAAAACATTATCATTAATAAAATATGTATTTTTAACTTAGAAACTCCCTCTTACATAAAGTATATTACTTTATGGAGTGATAAAAGTAAATCCTTAGCCTCTTCAAAATATTGCCCTATTTTTTTTAAAAAAATAATAATTAATCGAATTTCAACAATGTTACTTTTCTAAATTTTTATAAATAAATGTCTATTATTATATTTTAGGAAAAAATATGTAAACGAATTTACATAAAAATTAACATAGTCCGACACGAAGATGATCAAAAGTGACGTCATGCTTTAAAACAGAATAATCGGTGGGCATTTATATTTTGAATAAAAAGACACGCCTTCACTAACTGTGGCTATCAATATATCATACAAGTCGCTTTAGAAATTGATTTTCAAGTTTAGATGTTCCACAAATACAAGTCAAATAATCTTGAATGCAATTCAATTAATTCACCTATCTTTAATGAAGAGATGTTGAGAGGTGGATGCCATTTCTATTTATGTTTTATTAATGTTATAAATCATTAGTAATTGGACTTTAAAAGTTAATGAATATATGGATAGGTTTAAAAAAAATTTAAAGAAATTGTAAGGGATAATTTAGCGATTGAAAACGATTTTATTATGATTTTTAGCATAGGTAAGGTCGAAAAGGTTAGTGAATATTGTTTACATTTGGGTTATTTTTCTAATATTGATATGATCATTAGACGTGTAGGATTGAAAATATCTGTCTTGAGTATTAAAGACAACTTGACAAAATGAAAAGAATCTTTAGTAGTGAAAAGCAAAGTTTGTTAAAATATAGTGAAAATTGTAAGTAGAAAAATAAATTTTGTGTTTTGATGTAACTAGCTTTTCAAAACTTGCTATCAATAATAAATGCTAAATGGTCAAGAAATGTAGCTATCCAAATTCAAAGAGAAAAGACACCTACACCAAATAATGTCAAAATCAACATCCGACGATCAAGATCACTTTATAAAATATATGCACGAGATTGATTCAATAGTACTCTTTTCAATCTTGTTTATTCAAATATAATTGCAAGTGTACTTCTCTAAATGCTTCTACTAAACAAATTCTTATTGAACATACAAATTATATTAAATGAATAAACAATTTTTAAAATATACAAATAAATTATATACATATTTTTTATATTCTTGTTCAAATTTTTATATTAAGTTGATTAAAGGAAATTCAATTTATATTATTAGTTATTTTATATTTGATATTAAAATATAATCATTCAAATATATTAAAAAGTTATTTTTAAAAAATGTAAATTTATTTTTCAAATCAATTTCTTTACTTAAGTTTAGTTTGGGCTAATCAAATGAAATACTTACAACTGAGTGCAACTCAACATAGAGTAATAAGTATTCACACATAAAAGAATATTATGGGGGTCCATACAAATAGATGGATCTTGTTGAATGTGCAGGCTAATCTTTTGGCATGCATTCTCCATGGGAAGCTACAAAACAAAGAAAGTATATGCAATAAATAAATTTTGGTTCAAAAATAAAAATTAAGATGTTGTTTAACTATCTAGGAAAAATAATAAATAGAAAATGATTACAATTAGGGAATTTTGTTTGTTTGAAAAGTTGGTGCACAAGACACGATGATTTCAAAGTTTCCTTAAAGCACAAGGCATTGCATCTAGGACATTGAATTCAATTTAATACAACAAATTTAAATTGTAACTATTGTTTTGTAGCTCCATAATTATTTATTACTAACACCTAGAAAATATTATGACGTACTTGAAAGAATCCAAAAAAACTCATAAATAATAGGAATTGAAAAAATGATCAAAATCAGTAACAGTCCAAAAAGAGAAAACGATTTGGAGTTTGTAGGATTGACTAGAGAATAACAATGCATTTTTGCCATTCAAGCACAGGGCATGGCGATTTCAAAGTTTCATTAAATACATCAATTTCTCCCCCTTATTAGTTTGTCACTCAAAAATCTTCTATATTGCAATTTTGTGGACTTCACACCATTCAAAACCTTCTATATTGTCAGTTCATAGAATTCACATCATTCAAAACCTCTTATACAAAATTTTTAAAAAATAATTTCAATTAAAACAATAATATTATATTTACATTCTAATATTATCTTAAACATAATGATTTAAATTTTTTTTTTAGACTGCAAGAATCAGTCCGGTATGTCCCCTATAATAAACTTTTTCACGTGACCGGTGGCACTGGCGCGACACGCCCTCTGGTACCACGGGTTTGGACTAGACCTTGTGACCTCTCTTTAGCCAATCAAACTAGACCCCGCGCCCCAACAATTTAAAAAAAAATCTCATACCCATGAATAAATCTTTAGTTAGATGCACTCTTTAATCCTTGAATGCCCCAAAGCTTTTATAATACTCGACCGTTTTTAACTAGCAGGATTTGAGTGATAGATAGCAAAGGTGAAGCGTAAAGCAATTTTTTTTAATGAAAATGACAGTTGAAGATTTTGGGTTGTTTTGACTTTTAGATTTGAAGGGCAGTTTTGAAGTTAATATTTTAATGCAATGCAGAACTGGTAGTTATATGAAGAAGAGCAGTTATCAAGTATCAATCTATGAAGATGAAGTGTGTTTTGTGAGTTAATGCTTTTGACGTGTTCTTTGCCCTTCAACATCATTCAATACAAAAAGATAGAGATGAATAACTGTTACGAAAAAACCAATTTTCTTTTGGTTTTATATGGAAGTTTAGACTGAAATAGCAGTTTCCATTGACACAACATTTATTTATGAATCATCATAATAAATATTCACTTGCCAACCAACTTAATTAAGTTGATTTAATTTGAATAAATTCTTTTTTGGGTTGCATTTATTTTGGTTGTTATTATACAATGATGTCTTCAATGACTTCATTTAAAAAAATAAAATAAATTAAAGTTCATAGTAGGAAAATGAATTTGAGTTGATTTGTTTGAATTATAATTTGAAAAAGTTTATATCAAGAGAATGAATTAACATTTTAAAAAACAAAGTTTTATCAGTTCATACATAATGGATAAATAGAATAATATTTATATTGGAAAAATTAAAGTTAAAAAGTATAGGTATGATTATGTTTTATATTAACGTAAAAATGTAAATTTCATTCAAATATATTTTTTAATAATCTTGTTAATCAATTCATTAGTTTATCAATATATCTTTGTCTATTATCATATTTTATTATATCTTGATTTTATCTTATTATAATGATGAATATTATTACAAAATAGTTATATCGGCAACAAAGGGTATAGTTATTTATAAGAGGGTTAATGATATTCATCTGGATGTTATTTAAGATAGTTAGACACATCGAGATTATATCTCTGGACATCTTTTTAGATAGATGTATTTAAGAGACCTATACCAATTAAAGAGACACTTATGACTTAAAATTCATGTACTTTCTTAATCAATTTTATGTTAGCTTTATATCTCTTTCTTTCATGAATACATAGCTAACAACACTCTTTCTATGTTAGGTGGCAATCTATTAAGACTTTTTTATAACCTTCCAACGTCAATAACATCAAGTGTCTTTATTAGACACCAATTTCTTAAACAACCTTTAACAACAAAAAAACATGTTACAAAAATATTTTTAAACATCTAAATATCAAAGAAAGCATATCCTCAACTTTATCAAATTTCATATTTACCCATTACCAATTTTTTCTTTTCTTATAATTATAGATTCCATAAAAACTAGTCAAGATAACCTTGCCTTTCGCAATAGATTTTAAGTAAATTTTCTTTACATTTAAATTTATTTGTTCTTAAATTTTATATTATCAATTAATTTAAATATCTAATATTTTAAATGACCATTATATTAATTTAAAAGTTATTAAAATTAAACAACTAAGATTTTTATATTAATAAAATAATATGATAGAAGTGATCTTATTAATAGTTAATTAATTATATATAAGTATCTTTGCTTGTTTAGCTTTTTTTTTTTAACTTAAAAAATCTAACAAATTCCCTTATAAACCTTTTAAAAAATATCTCCTTTTATATTAAATAGACCCAATAAGTTACATATTAAAATTACATCTACAACTGCAAAATCCTTTATGTGAATATATATAGTATAAACTAACTTAACTTTTATGGTTAAAGGGTACATGATATTGATGTACAATTGGAGGAAGAGGAACGTGAATATATTTATTTGAATTTGGAATTTAGCAATGTACTCTGTCCTTTGATTGCAACATAAATTTCTTCTTTAAATGGATTTATTGGTATGAATGTTAGTTGGGTTGGAAATCCAAAGAAATTTATTCATAATTTTTTATTATTTTTTAAAATAATTTTATATATAATTATTTGGAAGATGTGTATATGAAGATAATGTGAGAGTAGATAATTTAAGTCAATCATTTATATTTTATGAGGGTACACACCAAACACATATATAATGATGTTTCTATTGTAATGATTCTCATTTATTTCAAAGTAAATGATATTTTAACTTTTTTGATCACATATGATATAGATGTATGTATGATGGTCCCCACACACATATTAATAAACATAAATACGTTTTGTATGAAACTTAATTTTTTATCATATTAACAAACTTTACCTTCATTTTATCTAATTAAATGCTAAACCCATTTTTCCTAAATATTATAGAGTGACCTCCAAAATGTTACATTAATGTTTTCAACTGAATAAAAATAAAACAAGTACCCCATAGTGATCTTTATAGCATTGCAATTATAGTTTTGTAGGTTTGAAAAAAAAAAAAAGAATAAAAAAAAATGTAAGTTTTGTTAATTATAGTATTTTAGTTTTGTTAATTAGTTCTTTACATGAATCTAACCCTAACCCTAACTCACAACCTAACCCTAACTCTATCCCTAGATCTTACCATAATCCTAACCCTAGCAATAAATCCTAAACCATTATCCTAACCCTAGAAACCCATCTCTAACCCTAACCATAGTCCTAACACTAACCATAACTATAAATCTAACTTTAAACCCTAAAGAGTTAACCATAGTTGTAACCCTAACCTTGCCCTAACCCTAACCATACACTATAATTCTAACCTTAACCACATCCCTAATTATAACAAAAAAATCCAACCCTAATTGCATCTCTAATATGAACCATAATTGTAACTCTAAACCTAACCCTAAACCCTAATCTAACCCTAATCCTAACCCTGTTTCTCATAACACTTTAACCCTAACTCAAACCATAATATAAAATAAAAATATTTAAATATCTAATCTAGAAATATTAAAATCTTCTAAAAATTGTTTCTATTAATTTAAATAAAATATTAAAATAAATTAATGTTATGCATTTTGATCAAAATAAAAATTTAGTTGAAATATAGATCAAAATGTGGGATGGTGTTTGGGAGTCTTGTTGTGCCATAGGCTAGGGCTTTCAAGTCGTAGCTGTGGCTTGGGCCTCCCTCCTTGGCACTCGTTTCCTATGTTCTAGATGCCTTTTGATGGAACAGGTATAGATCAGGTGTGGTGTGGGGTTTGTTTGTAGGGTCAAGTTTTTTTGTTTTGTTTGCTGCTCCATTTTTGCTTGCTAGGGCATGGTGTGTTGGGTGTGGAATATTGTGGAGTATGGGTAGTGTAATTGGTGGGAGGAGTGTAATCTTGTTTCCTTTGTCTAGCTTGGTAGTTGCTAATGGCACCAGGTGAAGATCCGGGGGTGTATGATAAAATGACATTTTCTAAGATTGTAATTGGGGTAGATCCCTCCCCATCGGGTCATGCTAATGATTTGATTTTTAAGAAAAACTTTAAATGATGGGGGATCTTCTTAGATTAGAGGGCCTTGTGTATCGAAGGTTAGTGGTTTTCTAGAGAGGAGTCTTTCTCGTCCAGTTTTAGTTATCCAACCAGACTTGGTAGAGCTCTAAGGATGTTAGTTATCTAAACAACCATGCTTTGATTTGCAAGTTTATGGGTATTCGTGTCTCTCTCCCTTTTTGGAATCATGGGCTCATAGAACCTTGAATTTTGAGGGGGATATGGAGGTTATGCAAGCATCCAATAACTATTTCATGGTGGTGTTCTCTTGCATGGTGAATCATAACAAGGCTTTTGAAGGAGGCCCCTATTTCTACAATTAGGTGGGTCTATTCATCAAACCTTAGCTTATAAGGTTTAATTTGACTGAGGAACCTCCCTCAAGGGTCCTGATTTTGGGTGAGACTCCCATGGATACCTCTAGAGTTCTAAAGGAATGACATCATGCACACAATTGCCTTACTTCTGGGTAAATCAATGGCTCTATCTCAACAGATGATGGATAAAAAGGTAATCCCGTGTGCTCGCATTTGTGTTGAAATTGATCTAAATAACCCATTACTAGATTTGTTAGAGATTTAGATTGGGTCCACTTCTTGGATCCAACAATTGGATTATGAAGCCCTTCCTTTATATTGTTGGATATGTCATGAATATAAGATCCTTTAGAGGAAATACCCCAATCTTAGCTCTTCAAGGGGGCATGCGAGAGTAGCTTCCACCAAGTTGCCTTCTCACCCACCTCCTCCAAAGGATAAAGGGAAAGCACCTATGTCTGGGGGGATACTGATAAGGAGGGATTTATCCTAGTCAAACCCCGTAACAAGGGTAGAGGATTGAAGAGAAATTTGAAGGATAGGCAAGCAGATGCATCTTTCAACTGCTTTGAGGCTTTGGAGGATATGGATCAACATGATGGAATCCTCGATAGACTACATTTTAGATTAGATAATATGGGAATGGGCTAGATGGATCCTAAAGAGAAGCAATAGTTTGGGGGAGGATTAGTTAGACTCTCATATGGATACAAACTAGACTCGGTTGTGCCCTAGTGAGTTGAACTTACCTTTGGGAAAGGATTTGGGCGATCATTTGGTATTGGCTTTGCATGGACTAGTTCTAAAGATAATGACTAAAGAACTTGGTAAGAGTATCAAAGTTATGCCTTCTTTGGGATTGTAGCAAAAAAACCTTAAAAAGGGAAACTTTGAGAAATCTTCCAAGGTGGGTAGAAAGAAAGACCAGAATAAATTTAAAGTAATGGGGGATAATTTTGTGGAGTTAGGGTCAGTTAAGACCAATGAATCCCACTTATCTAACCTATAAAAATGATTGTCTTATCATGGAATGCAAGGGGCTTGAATAGCACCCCTAGAAAAATGGTTGTTTGAGATTTGATAAAGTTGCATTCTCTTGATGTTGTGTTCATTCAAGAGACTAAGTTTTCAGTGGATGGAATGTTTGGAGGGGTCAATGTTAGTGTATTGGGGCGCAGGGTAGATCTCGAGGGATTGTTTTTCTTTGGGACCCACATAAAATTTCTCCTCTTTGGTGGATTGTTGATAGAAATTCTTTATCCATGGTTGCCTTAAGCTTTGACTCTATTGAAGTCATCTTGCTAACTAATTTCTATGCTCCAATGGAGTTTCTTGGTAAGTGTCAAATTTTGGGCTCATATTAGGTTTGTACGATCCTTAGCTCCTTTACTTTCATGGGTTCACTAGTGATTTTAATGATATTAATTTGGAGGAAAAAGGGGAGGGGTGGATAGGCTTGATCCCTCATCTATCCCTCATGTATAATTTTTCAAAGAGAATATTGATGTTATGAACTTGGTAGATATAAAGCCTAGTAATGGTATGTTCATGTGGACTAATAGGAGATGTGGGAAGGGCTTTATCTCTGGGAGACTGGATATGTTTCTAGTCTCTAGCTTCTAGATTGGTAGCAATTGGATTGCTAGTTTAGATATCTTGGATTGGAAAGGATTAGACCATTGGCCTATAAAATTTTATGCGAATGGGAGGAACTCTTGTAAGATCCCTTCTTTTAAATTCTAGCTTATGTGATAATGTGAGCCTTCTCTGCAGGATCTCATGAGGGAGGGGTGGAGGAATGCCATGATTTCTTATGGTACGACTATGTTTTCCTTTGTCAAAAGACTTCAATTTGTGAATTATTAGCTTAGGAAGTGGAATAGACAAAGTTTAGGAAATATTATTTTTGTCAAAATTGATTTCCCAACAACATTTGGATTCCATCACTAGAAAAAATATGGATCAGTTATGGATTACTAAGGAATCTCTTAGAGAAGAAGAAGAAGCCAGGAAGGAATTTGTAGAATGGGAATTGAGGGAAGATATTTTTTGGAAATAAAAGTCTAGGATTGACTGGTTGTAGGAGGGGGATAGGAATACAACTTTCTTCAACTTTGTTAGAGTCTAAAGACATGGTAATTTGATTTCTTCACTAGTGTCCTCCCATGGCCAACAACTATCTTTGTTTAAGGATATCTCACAAGAAGCTATTCGGTTTTATTCTTCTTTGTTCAAGGAGGAATCTCCTATTGCAAAAGTGGAAGAAAATATAATTTTGCAATGTATTCCCTCAATTTTTCATCTTGAGGTAAATGAGATGCTTCTTAGGCCTATCGTGCTAGAGCATCTAGAAGAGATAGTTTTGAAGATTAAAAAAGGAAAGGCTGGGCTAGACTTGACAGCTCCCGGTATAATTTTTTCAAGAATTCTGGGAGATTATCAAATTTGATCTATTGGATGTTGTGCAAGAATCACATAATAGTAAACAGATGTTGAGGGAAATGAATTCTACCTTCCTTGCTCTTATCCCTAAGAGGGAGGGAGCTAATTATCTTGATTAGTTTAGGCCAATCATCTTATGTAATGTGGTTTACAAGATTATATCTAAAAAAATGGCAAAGAGATTTAAGATGTGGCTTAGCAATATTATTTTAGAAGAACATGGAGGTTTGATTTCGTGTAGGTAAATCCTGGATGGGGTGGTTATTGCAGTCAAAGCTATTCACTCTATGGAGGTATCCAAGAAGAAGGCCATGTTTATCAAGTTGGATATGGCCAAAGATTATGACTGAGTTAAATGGGATTTTATTCGTAAGGTGCTCATTGCTTTTTGTTTTGGTGAAGGATGTTGGATTGAATGGGTGATGAGTTGTGTTACATCTACTTCTTATTTAGTGTTGATTAATGAGGAACCTTCTTCTCTATTTGGAGCTTCTTAGGGTCTCCAACATGGTAACACTTTGTCTCCTTATCTATTTATTATTATGGATGAAGGCCTAGGGAGAATATTGAAAACCGATGTGAAACATGAACTAATTCAAGGTTGGAATTGGGGTGATGGGTTGCCTCCCCAATCCCACTTATTGATTGTGGATGATACAACTTTGTTATGGGATGCCAAAATTAGAGAAGCAACTAACATTAAGAATGCTCTAGATATCTATCTTGTTGCTTCAGGTCAAAAAATCAATGATGATAAGTCCTCTATTTTATTCTTTAGTACCCTACTTCTTAATTAGTCAAGAATAGCTCGTATTATGATATTTCAGATTGGTGCTCTCCCTTTTGTGTATTTGGGTATCCCTATCTCAGTTTGCCACTTGCCAAGAGGGACTTGGAAGAATGTGCTAGATAAATTATGGGAGTGGGTTAATCATTGGAACTATAGATGGTTGTCCTTTGTGGGGAGAGTTTTGTTATTAAAATTTGTGGTTCAATCTCTCCCTCTTTATAGGTGCATGGTACAAATTTCTCTAGCTAGTTTCATTAAGGAACTGGATGCTTTATCTAGAAAATTTTCATGGGTTGGTAATCTTGCCTCCTCAAAGTGTATTTTGGTTAAATGGGAGAATATTTGTAGACCAAAAAAATTTGGTGGTCTGGGTTTACTACAAGCAATCCTTATTGGTCAGGCTTTGGCAGCTAAGCTTTACTAGAGATCTAGTGTAATAATCAAGATCAAGCTTGGGCCAAGATTCTTTCCTCAAAATATCTGAGGGGGTTAGATAGGAAAGATGTTCCTAGAATGTCTTTGGAAGGTAAAGGATATATGATCTGGAACACTCTTAAAAGGGGAGCTAGCTTAATCAGGCAGGCCTTGTTTTGGATTTATAATAGAGGATCTAAAGCTCTCTTCCAGTTTGAATCTTGGGATGGTCATCCCCTAATCATGACTTTTGGCCTCCTACAATGATTTAATAACTAAGCCATTACAACCATGACTTAGAGATTGGACATCTAACCTGAATAGCTATTTCAATCATCATGAAGGTGCATTTAACTTGTGAACCAAAGGAAATGAACTTGAAATGGGTCAACACAATATGTGCACTAGGAACTCAAAGTAGCCATTTCATTCTACATCTAAGGAACTCACAATACTGAAAGTAAATTTCTTAGAAGGGAATATCATAAATGCCAAACATCAATCAACAACTACATCAAACTAAAATGCAGAACAATAATGAAAATATGAGCAACAAACAGGGTACTACTCTGTCTACTTTGGTTGCAAGAACAATCACAGAATGAAATTCTAGTGGCTGCAGGAACAGTCTGTGCCAAATTTCTAACTAATTACTAAACAGTAAGTAATACTAAACTAAGAAGACGGATTACTCACCAAGTGGGCCCCCTTGGATAAATATCCTCTAAAACTAATGAGAACTCAGATGCTCAAACTCTTTATTTTATTCACTATAAATCATGAGTACAAAAGAGTAATGTATCTATATTACTAAAAAATTGAGAGTGCAAGTACAATATCAAATCGTGCAACCTCCTGAGGAAGGAGCATCAGATCTTTATTTATACTATCAGCTAAACAAGGCAGTCAACTCCATTACTAGGAGGACACTATTTAGGGAAAACAAAGAAAGTGGAGTGGTGGCGGTTACATGTGCATGGAATATGGTTAAACATGCAAGTTCAAACATAGATTTAGCATGACAATAACACCCGTGTCTTTTCAATCATTAAATTCCACTACAAGGCAGTTACATTCGGTTGCATGAGGAATCTATTGCTGTTGACCTCCTTTGACCTTGAGTGATTCCATTGTTGGACATTATGGTGCATGCCCAGCTGGCAGTGTCTTCCTCAACTTAGCATCCTCGAATTAAATTTGCATGGAAATGTCAGTATGCACAATAAATGCACATCTATAACCACCTTAAGGAACATTCATTAACCACATGCAAAATAAATATAGATAATCCACATAATATTCCAATGTCATTAAAACTTGCAGATATAGGATTAAGCCCAATGTATATGGTTTGAGGGAAACATTATGAAAATATCAACATTTAACATCAAAGTCCATGACAACTACCAAAAAATAAACTATAGATTCTACCCAAAATTGGACAAAAAACTA
>VDFB02075321.1:78762948-78882514 GCA_007258455.2 Sequoia sempervirens | reverse complement strand
TAGAAGGAATTTCCAAATCCGGTATTGGTCCCGGTTCCGCCTCCGACAGAACTTTGAAAGGAAAATGCCTAAGGCAGAAAACCAAAGGCCAAAGGGAAAAGACAAACGGGGACCCATTTTGATCTAGATCAAAGGGGGGTGGTTATGCAAGGCATAACCGTTTTGTTCTCATATCTTGTTCTTAAATTTTTCTCTTTTTTTTTGTAGTCTTTCCCCCATTTTTAGTTTTGGATCTCCTTCAGTTTTGATGTTTTGGTTGTTATATCATTTTGGGAGTATTGTGGAGTGTACAAGATTGGTGGTGTAGTGTATGATTAGATAGTATAATCTTGAATTTTCCTAGTGACTGATGGTTTTAATTTTTTAATATTCTATTTATACTTATTTTGATGATTTAAGATATAATTTAAATTGATATAACTTCTATTTATGTTAGAAAATTGATGAATATTTTTAATTATTAACATATATTATTTTTTCTTCTTCTTATTAAATTAGAACCATTTTTACAAAACCAATACCTATAATTAAAGAATACAAACTATACTAAATACATAAAATTATCATACATAATTAACAATAATCTATTTACAAAATTAGAATTCAATAACAAAAGTACAGTCTATAATATACTATCTCAACTTAAAACCAATTTAAAACTATTTGTTATTAATATTATTCTTTATCAAAGAATAGTGAAAAAAATGAAATACTAAATCCTTGATGAATTCCTACTCGTTCACATCTTTCTCTCTTAGCTATCTTCTTCTCTTTGTCAATGGGCACTTGGTCTACTGGTGAAGTTGAAAGGTTCTAAACGAGCCCACTAGGGATCAAGTCTTGCTAAGTGCAAAGACTCCAATGCCTAAAAAGGGATGAGGTGGGGATTGTGTCCTTGATGAATTTTGGCGGAATGGATACCCCTCAGACCTTAGCTCTAAGCTAAAGGGGGCCCCCTTGGGGGTATCTCCAACAAAAAAAAAAGGTTGATGAATATAATATATTAATACATAAACACTTATGATTTAAAAAGACATGCCTCTTCCTAGTTAGTTGTATGTTTCTATCCATCATGATGTAGATTGACACAACTCTTCAAATCTTATGTCTGTACTTTGTGGACATTTTTTTATATCTCTACATTGACATTAATTTTATCTTAAAACAAAACTTCAACAATAAAATCTTATAGTGAAAAAAATGATAAAACAATTTTTAAAGAATTACATTAAATTTGAGAGTAAGATTCTTCTAATAATTTATGTTTTATAATAAATTTAAAATTATTTTTTAAAGTAAAATATTAATTAATTATAAAATGTTAATATTTATTATTAATTATTGCATCTTATTATTTACATATACAAATTATTCTACTCAAATAAAATAATCAATAATTAATATAGATATTTTAATCTACATTTAATAGTTTTTGTCTCATAAGAATACTAATGCATCTCATGCATTCAATTTCTTTTATTACTTCAATCAATGAGCATATGAAATAAATAAAAAATATTATAATCAACATTTAATTTTTTATTTTAAATAATTGTAAAAATGTTAAATTTTTTTCTTTCTATTGGTTTGTGTTATGAATAGTCAATACAAAAAAAAAAAAATTGTTGTAATTTATATGTCCAATATATTTAATTCAATGAATTCAATTTCAACTCTATTAATAGATTATATGACATGAGCATTATTCTATACATCATAATAGTTTTGAATGACATGAGCACTATTCTATACATCATAATAGTTTTGAATGACATGAGCACTATTATATACATCATAATAGTCATTTTTATATTATGAGGTGGTAAGGCAAATTAATATGAAAATAAATTTTGACCTTAATAAAATTACATTGTTGACTTTAAAATTATTGTCTCCTTCAATGACATTTCTAATGTCACTCAATTTATAAGACACAATAAAATTCACCACAACATCAAAGAAACCTAGTACAATACGTTTTTATCTATAAAATGTTTAGAGTTTTTTTTTTAGACTGCAGGAATCGGGTAGCACGACCCCCTATAAACTGCAGTGCGCCTGGTAAACTTTTTTAACGTGACCGGCGGCGCTGGCGCGACATGCCCTCCGGTACCATGGGACGGGGGAGACTAGAACTCGTGACCAGTAGAGCCGCAATGGAATTACTTAGCCAACCGAGCTAGGGCCCCCGCTATAAAATGTTTAGAGTTATTAGTCTTTAATTATTTTATTTATATACATACATATGAACACAAAAAAATTATTTTTATTTTATCTATATATTTATTTGAGGAATTATTTTTAAGTAATTTTAATTTTCAAAATTCCATCATTTATTATTTGGATAATTCTTTTATTTTTTATTTCATTTGTAATAATTGTTCTTTCCCTTTCTTTCATAATCATAATATCAAATACTTCTCATCTTACTATTATTATAAATTATCTAAAATTTAAAATTTATAAAAAAAATATTAGTAACATTTTCTAAAGAATTTCCATTAAAACATAAAATCAGGGGTGTTATTGCAAATTATTCTAAACAAATACCTGAATAGATTCAACAACCTCTGTCAGGGATTAACAACATTCAATTTCATCCATCAAATCTTTGCCAGCTAGTTTCTTCAGTAATGGGCTTGACTTGGAGCAGATGAAACTCCAACTCTTTAACGGATCTTACTGGCATGAATGCCAGCTGGAGTGCGGCAGGAAACACCCATGCCAATTCACTTTCATCCCTACAAAACTCTTTTTAATCCTTTTCAGATTCTGCCTGGTATGAACGTTAACTCCTCTACCTCGTATGCAAACAACTGTATAGTTTACTAATCTTATGCATTTCTATTTGTAAGATTGTTAAGAGCATAATTAATTTCCAAAACATTTTTTTTATTTATGAAATTAGGTTGAGGGTGAAATTCTCTAAATGGAAGGCAAACTAAAAATGCAATTTCAAAACTGGGGGTACTGAATGATAAATAGTTGAATGAGATGAATTCTGGAAAAGGGCGCATATTTTGAAAATAAAACAAAGAGGTTTTAGATATTTAATTATTGAAATTATAAAAAATAATAATTTAATATCACACAAATTTGGTTTTTAGTGTATAAAATAAATATTCTTAGTCTTTTTGATATTTTGAGAATTGTAATAATCATAAATAAATAAATTTTGTGTAGGTTAGATCTACATCATGCATGATTAATCTTGTATTTTGACTTACAAATTTATCTTCATATTCATAAGATTGATCTACAAATTTATGTACTTTTGTGATCTAATTCAACTCCATTATCTATCGTTAACTAATATATAATGATTGGTAATACTTAAAAATAACTAGGGGAGATCATTAGTTCATATTGGTCATGCTCTCCTATGTCAACCCCCTTGATTATATTGTCTTTATGGTTGTGAATGAATGTCATAGACAATATTCTCTCACATGTAGATGTCTTTGATGATTTTGATATATATGTTAATTCCTTTAATTCTCCAAATTAAAAAATTACTATGAACACACATTATAATTAGGACATTCCTTGTTATTTCTAAATGATCTTTAAATGTACAAATGAATAGCTTTGAATATAAAGATAAAGTAAGCTTTTAATAAATAGTGGAAAAGGGCAAGAGTCAACAATTTGAATATTAATTTTTTTAATTTAGGGTTAGTTCTATGGCATATCCCAAATCAAACCAATCTATCACAAGATACCCATAATAGAAGATGAAAAATCTCAAGGTAAGGATCATTTACATGGAATTTGGGTTGATGATAAGGTGAATGGCTAAGAATAGGTGCAAATAAAGTTAAGATAAAGTCAAATATACGAAAGTGTAAGTGAAAGTAAATGAGAGTTTGTATGAACCAACGCAAGAGTAAATTTTAACAAAAAAAATATACCACATATTGCTATACACTTGTATTAAAATATTCCATGAGCTAAAAACTAAATAAAAATTGGCATGGGTACGTGAATTTCACCATTACAATTATATAAACACTTTTATAATTAACTAGGCTCACCAATAAATATAATAGGAATAAGTGTTATTTTAGAAAATTAAATGTGAGAGGCATACTTAGCTCTTGAACTAGAGATGTAATATGCATGCTAATAAATTGTAGGAATAATTTGCCACAATACAAAAAAATGATGTCCTTAAAGTGCTAACTATCTTGTACTCAATGTAGACCTAAAAATCCTTGTGGGTCAATACAACAACTAGGATCAATCCCCCACCATGCATATTTGATCTTTCAAATGTGATTTTGATTTGAATTAATGCGAGATGATATGGTTCATTATGATCCCTACTCTCTATTCATGTGTAAGGACAAGTGGTATTTAAATATACCTTGGGAAATTACTAAGTTAAGAGGGTTCATGCTCTCCTTATTCAAACCCCCTTTAATGACTAAGTTTATAGTATTATGCAAGTGTTGGAAAAAGAAAGCATGCAAATGACTAATACAAATATTGATGCATGTATTGTTCTCTTTAGTGCTCGAAGTCCATATGTTCTTAAGAATGCTCCTTGATACTTAGGATATGCAAATGATTACTAAAAGATCTAGGATGATACTTAAATGACCATATGAATATCTTAAATTACAATGAAATAAGGAATCATCACGTGAATGAGTACCAAGTCAAATTCCACCAAACAGTGGAAAATGTAGGGAGTCAACAATTTAAATTTTAAAATTTGGATTAAATCCACTTCATGTGGGACCACTCTCATGTGTCACAAGATTGACCTCAAATGGGCAACACGATATCTCAAGATCAAGAATAGATATGTGGAAGTATGGGCTAATAAATGAGGCAAATATGTGAGAAAGGTGCATATAGGGTTGAGATAAGGTGAAACATATGGAAGCATGTGTGGGTGAGAGTAAATAAGAATATATAGAGATAAGGGAAGGAGCTAAAATTAGCACAAAAATGTAGCACATGTCACTATGTAATCACATTAAGACACTCTCCCAAAATGGGTCCAACACTAAATGAAAATAAGCATGGGTACACAATTTTCACCATTACAACTTTGTATTTGCAAGGGAAGAAAATACACCTTATGTTACTTTAGAAAGTCTAAAAAAAATCCACTAAGGCTAATAAATAGAAATGATAAAATAAAGTGAGGAATTAGGGCTTATGCACAAAATGGATCAATAGGAACTTTGATTAGTGAGACATGGTGATAAATGATTTGAGGTTGGAGATAAATGACTTAGGGGATCACACCTACAAATTGGTCTAGGTGGTGTGATTTTTCCTAGGGTAGCACAATTTTGTTTGACATAGAGTCTATCCTTTGATACCTATAGAGAATGTTTGCCTATGTATGTGTTTGAGAATATGTAGTATTAAGAAGCACTACTAGGAGCCCAGTATGTATAGAGGAAATTATGTAACTTCCCTGACAATTGTCCTACTAGGTTGATTCAACAAGATTGAAATAGAGAAATAAAGAATGGTGGATGCTTATGTAACTAAGTTGGTTGTAACTGATACAAATTGAGACTAATGACAATTAATTTTCTAGCATGTATGATTAATAAATGATTCTCTCTAAGATATTAATCCATACCATCTAATAACAATAATGAACTATGATAATATCCTTATATATAATCTTAGAGACACACTTTGGAATCTTTTATAACCTATGATCAATTGAGATAATTATTTGTAAAAAAATTGCTTAAAAATATAAACAACTATACATAAATTGCATTAACATGCATACAAAATAACTTGCACTATAAAAATTAAAAATAAAATTATATTTTTTCATCTAAAAATTATTAATTTTTCAATGAATGAATGTCCAAATTATCATTAAAAAATAATAATATTACACATTAAAAAAAACTAAAACATTATCATTAATAAAATATGTTTTTTAACTTAGAAACTCCCTCTTACATAAAGTATATTAAGGAGTGATAAAAGTAAATCCTTAGCCTCTTCAAAATATTGCCCTATTTTTTGAAAAAAATAATTAATCGAATTTCAGCGATGCTACTTTTCTAAATTTTTATAAATAAATGTCTATTATTATATTTTAGGAAAAAATATGTAAACGAATTTACATAAAAATTAACATAGTCCGACACGAAGATAATCAAAAGTGACGTCATGTTTTAAAACAGAATAGTCGGTGGGCATTTATATTTTGAATAAAAAGACACGCCTTAACTAACTGTGGCTATCAATATATCATACAAGTCGCTTTAGAAATTGATTTTCAAGTTTGTATGTTCCACAAATACAAGTCAAATAATCTTGAATGCAATTCAATTAATTCACCTATCTTTAATGAAGAGATGTTGAGAGGTGGATGCCATTTCTATTTATGTTTTACTAATGTTATAAATCATTAGTAATTGGACTTTAAAAGTTAATGAATATATGGATAGGTTTAAATTTTTTTTAAAGAAATTGTAAGGGATAATGTAGGGATTGAAAACGATTTTATTATGATTTTTAGCATAGGTAAGGTCGAAAAGGTTAGTGAATATTGTTTAAATTTGGGTTATTTTTCTAACATTGATATGATCATCAGACGTGTAGGATTGAAAATATCTGTCTTGAGTATTAAAGACAACTTGACAAAATGAAAAGAATCTTCATTAGTGAAAAGTAAAGTTTGTTAAAATATAGTGAAAATTGTAAGTAGAAAAATAAATTTTGTGTTTTGATGTAACTAGCTTTTCAAAACTTGCTATCAATAATAAATGCTAAATGGTCAAGAAATGTAGCTATCCAAATTCAAAGAGAAAAGACACCTACACCAAATAATGTCAAAATCAACATCCGACAATCAAGATCACTTTATAAAATATATGCACGAGATTGATTCAATAGTGCTCTTTTCAATCTTGTATATTCAAATATAATTGCAAATGTTCATCTCTAAATGCTTCCACTAAACAAATGCTTATTGAACATACAAATTATATTAAATGAATAAACAATATTTAAAATATATAAATAAATTATATACGTATATTTTATATTCTTGTTCAAACTTTAGGAAATTCAATTTATATTATTAGTTATTTGATATTTGATATTATAATATAATCATTCAAATTATACAAAAGTTATTTTTTTAAAATGTAAATTTATTTTTCAAATCAATTTATTTACTTAAGTTTAGTTTAGGCTAATCAAATGAAATACTTTTTTTTTTATACTATAGGGGTGATCCCCACGACCCAGCCCAGTAGTCCAACAACACTTACCTTGAGTACCTGAGGCGAGCTAGGGCGAATCAAATGAAATACTTACAACTTAGTACAACTCAACATAGACTAATAAGTATTCACGCATAAAATAATATCATGGGAGTCCATACAAATAGATGGATCTTGTTGAATGTGCAAGTTAATCTTTTGGTATGCATTCTCCATGGGAAGCTACAAAACAAAGAAAGTATATGCAATAAATAAATTTCCGTTCACAAATAAAAATTAGGATGTTGTTTAACTATCTAGGAAAAATAATAAATAGAAAATGATTACAATTAGGGAATTTTGTTTGTTTGAAAAGTTGGTGCACAAGACATGATGATTTCAAAGTTTCCTTAAAGCACAAGGCATTGCACCTAGGACATTGAATTCAATTTAATATAATAAATTTAAATTGTAAATATTATTCTGTAGCTCCATAATTATTTATTACTAACACCTAGAAAATATTAAGACGTACTTGAAAGAATCCAAAAAAACTCATAAATCATAGGAGTTGAAAAAATGATCAAAGTCAGTAACAGTCCAAAAAGAGAACGATTTGGAGTTTGTAGGATTGACTAGAGAATAACAATGCATTTTTGCCATTCAAGCACAGGGCATGGCGATTTCAAAGTTTCATTAAATACATCAATTTCTCCCCCTTATTAGTTTGTCACTCAAAAATCTTCTATAATGCAATTTGTGGACTTCACACCATTCAAAACCTTCTATATTGCAATTTGTGGACTTCACACCATTCAAAACCTTCTATATTGTCAATTCATAGAATTCACATCATTCAAAACCTCTTATACAAAATTTTAAAAACGTTTACACAATATAATAAATAATTCCAATTAAAACATTAATATTATATTTACATTCTAATATTATCTTAAACATAATTGTTTAATTTTTTTTTTTAGACTGCAAGAATCAGTCTGGTAGGTATGTCCCCTATAATAAACTTTTTCACGTGACCGCTGCCGCTGGCGCGACACGCCCTCTGGTACCACGGGTTTGGACTAGACCTCATGACCTCTCTTTAGCCAATCAAACTAGACCCCGCGCCCCAACAATTTAAAAAATTTCTCATACCCATGAATAAATCTTTAGTTAGATTCACTCTCTAATCATTGAATGCCCCAAAGCTTTTATAATACTCGACCGTTTATAACTGGCAGGATTTGAGTGATAGATAGCAAAGGTGAAGCGTAAAGCAATTTTTTTTTAATGAAAATGACAGTTGAAGATTTTGGGTTGTTTTGACTTTTAGATTTGAAGGGCAGTTTTGAAGTTAATATTTTAATGCAATGCAGAACTGGTAGTTATATGAAGAAGAGCAGTTATCAAGTATCAATCTATGAAGATGAAGTGTGTTTTGTGAGTTAATGCTTTTGACGTGTTCTTTGCCCTTCAACATCATTCAATACAAAAAGATAGAGATGAATAACTGTTACGAAAAAACCAATTTTCTTTTGGTTTTATATGGAAGTTTAGACTGAAATAGCAGTTTCCATTGACAACATTTATTTGTGAATCATCATAATAAATATTCACTTGCCAACCAACTTAATTAAGTTGATTTAATTTGAATAAATTCTTTTTTGGGTTGCATTTATTTTGGTTGTTATTATACAATGATGTCTTCAATGACTTCATTTAAAAAAATAAAATAAATTAAAGTTCATAGTAGGAAAATGAATTTGAGTTGATTTGTTTGAATTATAATTTGAAAAAGTTTATATCAAGAGAATGAATTAACATTTTAAAAAACAAAGTTTTATCAGTTCATACATAATGGATAAATAGAATAATATTTATATTGGAAAAATTAAAGTTAAAAAGTATAGGTATGATTATGTTTTATATTAACGTAAAAATGTAAATTTCATTCAAATATATTTTTTAATAATCTTGTTAATCAATTCATTAGTTTATCAATATATCTTTGTCTATTATCATATTTTATTATATCTTGATTTTATCTTATTATAATGATGAATATTATTACAAAATAGTTATATCGGCAACAAAGGGTATAGTTATTTATAAGAGGGTTAATGATATTCATCTGGATGTTATTTAAGATAGTTAGACACATCGAGATTATATCTCTGGACATCTTTTTAGATAGATGTATTTAAGAGACCTATACCAATTAAAGAGACACTTATGACTTAAAATTCATGTACTTTCTTAATCAATTTTATGTTAGCTTTATATCTCTTTCTTTCATGAATACATAGCTAACAACACTCTTTCTATGTTAGGTGGCAATCTATTAAGACTTTTTTATAACCTTCCAACGTCAATAACATCAAGTGTCTTTATTAGACACCAATTTCTTAAACAACCTTTAACAACAAAAAAACATGTTACAAAAATATTTTTAAACATCTAAATATCAAAGAAAGCATATCCTCAACTTTATCAAATTTCATATTTACCCATTACCAATTTTTTCTTTTCTTATAATTATAGATTCCATAAAAACTAGTCAAGATAACCTTGCCTTTCGCAATAGATTTTAAGTAAATTTTCTTTACATTTAAATTTATTTGTTCTTAAATTTTATATTATCAATTAATTTAAATATCTAATATTTTAAATGACCATTATATTAATTTAAAAGTTATTAAAATTAAACAACTAAGATTTTTATATTAATAAAATAATATGATAGAAGTGATCTTATTAATAGTTAATTAATTATATATAAGTATCTTTGCTTGTTTAGCTTTTTTTTTTTAACTTAAAAAATCTAACAAATTCCCTTATAAACCTTTTAAAAAATATCTCCTTTTATATTAAATAGACCCAATAAGTTACATATTAAAATTACATCTACAACTGCAAAATCCTTTATGTGAATATATATAGTATAAACTAACTTAACTTTTATGGTTAAAGGGTACATGATATTGATGTACAATTGGAGGAAGAGGAACGTGAATATATTTATTTGAATTTGGAATTTAGCAATGTACTCTGTCCTTTGATTGCAACATAAATTTCTTCTTTAAATGGATTTATTGGTATGAATGTTAGTTGGGTTGGAAATCCAAAGAAATTTATTCATAATTTTTTATTATTTTTTAAAATAATTTTATATATAATTATTTGGAAGATGTGTATATGAAGATAATGTGAGAGTAGATAATTTAAGTCAATCATTTATATTTTATGAGGGTACACACCAAACACATATATAATGATGTTTCTATTGTAATGATTCTCATTTATTTCAAAGTAAATGATATTTTAACTTTTTTGATCACATATGATATAGATGTATGTATGATGGTCCCCACACACATATTAATAAACATAAATACGTTTTGTATGAAACTTAATTTTTTATCATATTAACAAACTTTACCTTCATTTTATCTAATTAAATGCTAAACCCATTTTTCCTAAATATTATAGAGTGACCTCCAAAATGTTACATTAATGTTTTCAACTGAATAAAAATAAAACAAGTACCCCATAGTGATCTTTATAGCATTGCAATTATAGTTTTGTAGGTTTGAAAAAAAAAAAAAGAATAAAAAAAAATGTAAGTTTTGTTAATTATAGTATTTTAGTTTTGTTAATTAGTTCTTTACATGAATCTAACCCTAACCCTAACTCACAACCTAACCCTAACTCTATCCCTAGATCTTACCATAATCCTAACCCTAGCAATAAATCCTAAACCATTATCCTAACCCTAGAAACCCATCTCTAACCCTAACCATAGTCCTAACACTAACCATAACTATAAATCTAACTTTAAACCCTAAAGAGTTAACCATAGTTGTAACCCTAACCTTGCCCTAACCCTAACCATACACTATAATTCTAACCTTAACCACATCCCTAATTATAACAAAAAAATCCAACCCTAATTGCATCTCTAATATGAACCATAATTGTAACTCTAAACCTAACCCTAAACCCTAATCTAACCCTAATCCTAACCCTGTTTCTCATAACACTTTAACCCTAACTCAAACCATAATATAAAATAAAAATATTTAAATATCTAATCTAGAAATATTAAAATCTTCTAAAAATTGTTTCTATTAATTTAAATAAAATATTAAAATAAATTAATGTTATGCATTTTGATCAAAATAAAAATTTAGTTGAAATATAGATCAAAATGTGGGATGGTGTTTGGGAGTCTTGTTGTGCCATAGGCTAGGGCTTTCAAGTCGTAGCTGTGGCTTGGGCCTCCCTCCTTGGCACTCGTTTCCTATGTTCTAGATGCCTTTTGATGGAACAGGTATAGATCAGGTGTGGTGTGGGGTTTGTTTGTAGGGTCAAGTTTTTTTGTTTTGTTTGCTGCTCCATTTTTGCTTGCTAGGGCATGGTGTGTTGGGTGTGGAATATTGTGGAGTATGGGTAGTGTAATTGGTGGGAGGAGTGTAATCTTGTTTCCTTTGTCTAGCTTGGTAGTTGCTAATGGCACCAGGTGAAGATCCGGGGGTGTATGATAAAATGACATTTTCTAAGATTGTAATTGGGGTAGATCCCTCCCCATCGGGTCATGCTAATGATTTGATTTTTAAGAAAAACTTTAAATGATGGGGGATCTTCTTAGATTAGAGGGCCTTGTGTATCGAAGGTTAGTGGTTTTCTAGAGAGGAGTCTTTCTCGTCCAGTTTTAGTTATCCAACCAGACTTGGTAGAGCTCTAAGGATGTTAGTTATCTAAACAACCATGCTTTGATTTGCAAGTTTATGGGTATTCGTGTCTCTCTCCCTTTTTGGAATCATGGGCTCATAGAACCTTGAATTTTGAGGGGGATATGGAGGTTATGCAAGCATCCAATAACTATTTCATGGTGGTGTTCTCTTGCATGGTGAATCATAACAAGGCTTTTGAAGGAGGCCCCTATTTCTACAATTAGGTGGGTCTATTCATCAAACCTTAGCTTATAAGGTTTAATTTGACTGAGGAACCTCCCTCAAGGGTCCTGATTTTGGGTGAGACTCCCATGGATACCTCTAGAGTTCTAAAGGAATGACATCATGCACACAATTGCCTTACTTCTGGGTAAATCAATGGCTCTATCTCAACAGATGATGGATAAAAAGGTAATCCCGTGTGCTCGCATTTGTGTTGAAATTGATCTAAATAACCCATTACTAGATTTGTTAGAGATTTAGATTGGGTCCACTTCTTGGATCCAACAATTGGATTATGAAGCCCTTCCTTTATATTGTTGGATATGTCATGAATATAAGATCCTTTAGAGGAAATACCCCAATCTTAGCTCTTCAAGGGGGCATGCGAGAGTAGCTTCCACCAAGTTGCCTTCTCACCCACCTCCTCCAAAGGATAAAGGGAAAGCACCTATGTCTGGGGGGATACTGATAAGGAGGGATTTATCCTAGTCAAACCCCGTAACAAGGGTAGAGGATTGAAGAGAAATTTGAAGGATAGGCAAGCAGATGCATCTTTCAACTGCTTTGAGGCTTTGGAGGATATGGATCAACATGATGGAATCCTCGATAGACTACATTTTAGATTAGATAATATGGGAATGGGCTAGATGGATCCTAAAGAGAAGCAATAGTTTGGGGGAGGATTAGTTAGACTCTCATATGGATACAAACTAGACTCGGTTGTGCCCTAGTGAGTTGAACTTACCTTTGGGAAAGGATTTGGGCGATCATTTGGTATTGGCTTTGCATGGACTAGTTCTAAAGATAATGACTAAAGAACTTGGTAAGAGTATCAAAGTTATGCCTTCTTTGGGATTGTAGCAAAAAAACCTTAAAAAGGGAAACTTTGAGAAATCTTCCAAGGTGGGTAGAAAGAAAGACCAGAATAAATTTAAAGTAATGGGGGATAATTTTGTGGAGTTAGGGTCAGTTAAGACCAATGAATCCCACTTATCTAACCTATAAAAATGATTGTCTTATCATGGAATGCAAGGGGCTTGAATAGCACCCCTAGAAAAATGGTTGTTTGAGATTTGATAAAGTTGCATTCTCTTGATGTTGTGTTCATTCAAGAGACTAAGTTTTCAGTGGATGGAATGTTTAATGTGACCTCCGAGGTGTGGTGGAGGGGTCAATGTTAGTGTATTGGGGCGCAGGGTAGATCTCGAGGGATTGTTTTTCTTTGGGACCCACATAAAATTTCTCCTCTTTGGTGGATTGTTGATAGAAATTCTTTATCCATGGTTGCCTTAAGCTTTGACTCTATTGAAGTCATCTTGCTAACTAATTTCTATGCTCCAATGGAGTTTCTTGGTAAGTGTCAAATTTTGGGCTCATATTAGGTTTGTACGATCCTTAGCTCCTTTACTTTCATGGGTTCACTAGTGATTTTAATGATATTAATTTGGAGGAAAAAGGGGAGGGGTGGATAGGCTTGATCCCTCATCTATCCCTCATGTATAATTTTTCAAAGAGAATATTGATGTTATGAACTTGGTAGATATAAAGCCTAGTAATGGTATGTTCATGTGGACTAATAGGAGATGTGGGAAGGGCTTTATCTCTGGGAGACTGGATATGTTTCTAGTCTCTAGCTTCTAGATTGGTAGCAATTGGATTGCTAGTTTAGATATCTTGGATTGGAAAGGATTAGACCATTGGCCTATAAAATTTTATGCGAATGGGAGGAACTCTTGTAAGATCCCTTCTTTTAAATTCTAGCTTATGTGATAATGTGAGCCTTCTCTGCAGGATCTCATGAGGGAGGGGTGGAGGAATGCCATGATTTCTTATGGTACGACTATGTTTTCCTTTGTCAAAAGACTTCAATTTGTGAATTATTAGCTTAGGAAGTGGAATAGACAAAGTTTAGGAAATATTATTTTTGTCAAAATTGATTTCCCAACAACATTTGGATTCCATCACTAGAAAAAATATGGATCAGTTATGGATTACTAAGGAATCTCTTAGAGAAGAAGAAGAAGCCAGGAAGGAATTTGTAGAATGGGAATTGAGGGAAGATATTTTTTGGAAATAAAAGTCTAGGATTGACTGGTTGTAGGAGGGGGATAGGAATACAACTTTCTTCAACTTTGTTAGAGTCTAAAGACATGGTAATTTGATTTCTTCACTAGTGTCCTCCCATGGCCAACAACTATCTTTGTTTAAGGATATCTCACAAGAAGCTATTCGGTTTTATTCTTCTTTGTTCAAGGAGGAATCTCCTATTGCAAAAGTGGAAGAAAATATAATTTTGCAATGTATTCCCTCAATTTTTCATCTTGAGGTAAATGAGATGCTTCTTAGGCCTATCGTGCTAGAGCATCTAGAAGAGATAGTTTTGAAGATTAAAAAAGGAAAGGCTGGGCTAGACTTGACAGCTCCCGGTATAATTTTTTCAAGAATTCTGGGAGATTATCAAATTTGATCTATTGGATGTTGTGCAAGAATCACATAATAGTAAACAGATGTTGAGGGAAATGAATTCTACCTTCCTTGCTCTTATCCCTAAGAGGGAGGGAGCTAATTATCTTGATTAGTTTAGGCCAATCATCTTATGTAATGTGGTTTACAAGATTATATCTAAAAAAATGGCAAAGAGATTTAAGATGTGGCTTAGCAATATTATTTTAGAAGAACATGGAGGTTTGATTTCGTGTAGGTAAATCCTGGATGGGGTGGTTATTGCAGTCAAAGCTATTCACTCTATGGAGGTATCCAAGAAGAAGGCCATGTTTATCAAGTTGGATATGGCCAAAGATTATGACTGAGTTAAATGGGATTTTATTCGTAAGGTGCTCATTGCTTTTTGTTTTGGTGAAGGATGTTGGATTGAATGGGTGATGAGTTGTGTTACATCTACTTCTTATTTAGTGTTGATTAATGAGGAACCTTCTTCTCTATTTGGAGCTTCTTAGGGTCTCCAACATGGTAACACTTTGTCTCCTTATCTATTTATTATTATGGATGAAGGCCTAGGGAGAATATTGAAAACCGATGTGAAACATGAACTAATTCAAGGTTGGAATTGGGGTGATGGGTTGCCTCCCCAATCCCACTTATTGATTGTGGATGATACAACTTTGTTATGGGATGCCAAAATTAGAGAAGCAACTAACATTAAGAATGCTCTAGATATCTATCTTGTTGCTTCAGGTCAAAAAATCAATGATGATAAGTCCTCTATTTTATTCTTTAGTACCCTACTTCTTAATTAGTCAAGAATAGCTCGTATTATGATATTTCAGATTGGTGCTCTCCCTTTTGTGTATTTGGGTATCCCTATCTCAGTTTGCCACTTGCCAAGAGGGACTTGGAAGAATGTGCTAGATAAATTATGGGAGTGGGTTAATCATTGGAACTATAGATGGTTGTCCTTTGTGGGGAGAGTTTTGTTATTAAAATTTGTGGTTCAATCTCTCCCTCTTTATAGGTGCATGGTACAAATTTCTCTAGCTAGTTTCATTAAGGAACTGGATGCTTTATCTAGAAAATTTTCATGGGTTGGTAATCTTGCCTCCTCAAAGTGTATTTTGGTTAAATGGGAGAATATTTGTAGACCAAAAAAATTTGGTGGTCTGGGTTTACTACAAGCAATCCTTATTGGTCAGGCTTTGGCAGCTAAGCTTTACTAGAGATCTAGTGTAATAATCAAGATCAAGCTTGGGCCAAGATTCTTTCCTCAAAATATCTGAGGGGGTTAGATAGGAAAGATGTTCCTAGAATGTCTTTGGAAGGTAAAGGATATATGATCTGGAACACTCTTAAAAGGGGAGCTAGCTTAATCAGGCAGGCCTTGTTTTGGATTTATAATAGAGGATCTAAAGCTCTCTTCCAGTTTGAATCTTGGGATGGTCATCCCCTAATCATGACTTTTGGCCTCCTACAATGATTTAATAACTAAGCCATTACAACCATGACTTAGAGATTGGACATCTAACCTGAATAGCTATTTCAATCATCATGAAGGTGCATTTAACTTGTGAACCAAAGGAAATGAACTTGAAATGGGTCAACACAATATGTGCACTAGGAACTCAAAGTAGCCATTTCATTCTACATCTAAGGAACTCACAATACTGAAAGTAAATTTCTTAGAAGGGAATATCATAAATGCCAAACATCAATCAACAACTACATCAAACTAAAATGCAGAACAATAATGAAAATATGAGCAACAAACAGGGTACTACTCTGTCTACTTTGGTTGCAAGAACAATCACAGAATGAAATTCTAGTGGCTGCAGGAACAGTCTGTGCCAAATTTCTAACTAATTACTAAACAGTAAGTAATACTAAACTAAGAAGACGGATTACTCACCAAGTGGGCCCCCTTGGATAAATATCCTCTAAAACTAATGAGAACTCAGATGCTCAAACTCTTTATTTTATTCACTATAAATCATGAGTACAAAAGAGTAATGTATCTATATTACTAAAAAATTGAGAGTGCAAGTACAATATCAAATCGTGCAACCTCCTGAGGAAGGAGCATCAGATCTTTATTTATACTATCAGCTAAACAAGGCAGTCAACTCCATTACTAGGAGGACACTATTTAGGGAAAACAAAGAAAGTGGAGTGGTGGCGGTTACATGTGCATGGAATATGGTTAAACATGCAAGTTCAAACATAGATTTAGCATGACAATAACACCCGTGTCTTTTCAATCATTAAATTCCACTACAAGGCAGTTACATTCGGTTGCATGAGGAATCTATTGCTGTTGACCTCCTTTGACCTTGAGTGATTCCATTGTTGGACATTATGGTGCATGCCCAGCTGGCAGTGTCTTCCTCAACTTAGCATCCTCGAATTAAATTTGCATGGAAATGTCAGTATGCACAATAAATGCACATCTATAACCACCTTAAGGAACATTCATTAACCACATGCAAAATAAATATAGATAATCCACATAATATTCCAATGTCATTAAAACTTGCAGATATAGGATTAAGCCCAATGTATATGGTTTGAGGGAAACATTATGAAAATATCAACATTTAACATCAAAGTCCATGACAACTACCAAAAAATAAACTATAGATTCTACCCAAAATTGGACAAAAAACTAGGCTCATCACTCCCCCCAACCTAAGGTTTTGTTGGGCCTCTAGCAAGGGAAGGGTTATTCTTCTGCTTGGTCAAAGCTCTAAAATTTGCAACTGATAGTTGTCCAACATCAGTGGCTATTGTGCATGAATTAGGATCCCAATAGAATCCTCTTAATCTGTCAAATCTGTTCCATCTTTGTTTTTCTACAGCAATGTCATACTGGTAGAATCTAAAGTTTGGCACGGGCCACATGAGAATGGGTGGTTGGAAAGTTAGGGGAAGCCAAAATTTCCCCTTCATTCTCCCAATCTAAATATACCTATCAATCCTTTTTAGTGCTGCAATATAATTGTGGATGGAATGGGGTTCGACCTGTTTCAGCTCATCAGCTAGGCTATTCCATCTTTGTGATAGGAATCTTCTCATAGTTTCCTCCTTTGTTGCTGCCTTTACCTCATACTCACTATAAACTGCCTCAATCCAAGGCATAATCCTATTGCCATAACTAGGTCTGAGAAGCATTTTGTGCCATTCTCTGTAAATATCTCTTGGGTTGATTCAACCCTAATGGGCAGAGGGATGTTAGAATCCAATTGCTTATAAGCCCCATGTTGTTGTCCCCAACTAATCTCATTTTGCACCCAAGACATAAATGCCCTAGCTGGAAATCCCCAACATACAACAATGGATTCCAATCATGTTCTTGAGTTACAACATAATTATGCAAATAAAATTCACACATCAAATTCTTCATTTCAGGTGAGGCAATCCTATAAGCATTGAAAAATTCAATAGGGGTGTCAATAGAAGGATTCAAACCAGAGGCAATCCTTGACAGCTTAAAAGAGAGATATTTCTCTTTCAGGTGCAAAGCATAGACCCTTGGAGGGGTCCTACATTCCAAAATTTGTGGTACCAAGGTTTCCATATCATCCACCCTCTGCTTCAGGGTGGAAATTTTTGCATCCTTATCTTCAATCTCCTCATCCCTCTTTTGAATTTCCTTCTTCAATTTTTATTTTTCCTTTTTCCATTCTTCCTCCCTCCTTTGTATTTATTTCCATAAATTCAAAAAATTTGTATGTATTGTAAAATCAGGAGGATTATGAATTCCTCCCAGTCTTTTTGTCAATGGTGGCTCCTCATATAGCACTATCTGCATGGACTTAGGTTGTCCAGTTGTTTCTGGCTGCGGGGGTACTATTTCTTCTCCCACTTCTTGTTGCAGGGGCTCTCGTTCTTATTTTTGTTGTGGCTACAGGAACTCCTGCTTTGGTTCTAGTTGTTGTTGCAAGACTTCTTGCTCATGCTGCAGGAAATCCGGATTTTCCTCAAACTCTTCTACAATGTTAGCAAGATTGGCCAATGTTATATTTGTTACTCTCTCAGATATGTCTTCTTCTTCGACATTCTCCTGCCCCATTGGAGTTTTAGGGTCCTCATGTCATGTCTAACCAGGCTTAGGGATTTCCTGTGGAGGTGTACCAATTATTGGCCTATATGGTCTTGACTTCCTGAGAGGTCTATCACATTTTTCTTTGGCTATAAGATGAATAGTGTCAACCTTCCTCTTCTTAGAACATGGCACCTTTCTTTATGCCTGCTGCCTTTTGGCATTTCCTTTTCTCGTTTCTACTTCTTTCTTTTGTGCCCTAGTTTTCATTAGGGCACCAAGTGGAATGTCATCATCAGAATCTGATGAAGAGCTTTCTTTTTCTGAGTGCTATGTTCTAGAAGAACTACTTTCTATGGTTTCTTTTGCTGCAGGAGGATTCAAACTAGATCCAACACCATAGGTTGAAGCACCAAGAGTGGCTTTAGTTGTGCTCCATCTCTTGCTAGACCTACGGGGTTGAGGTAAAACCCTAGGTTGCAAGTGCTTAGGTCTAATTTGATCAACATTTATAAATTCTTTCCAGGTCATTCTAGATACATCATGCAGAGACTTCTCAACTAGCAATTTAATCAGACAATGGTGGGAAACAAAATTATCCCTACCTTTTTGGGTCTCGACCACCATGATTGAGAGAAGATTGTATAGCACGTTAGGCACATTCATCCTTCTTTCATACCTCATGTGATTCAAAAGCTTGAAGTGCACAGAATGCAAATTTGATTGGAAACCCTCACAAGTGATGTATTTGATAATATAAACAACTATTTGCTTCCATGGCTCAGGCAGAGACATTCTCTTTGCACCCTGTTTATCTATGCTCAATGGGGGGTCGTTCGACTCTATAATTTTTCCCTAGATGATCTAACGTCTCTGGAAGCAGGTAATTTTCACCATCAACAAGTAACCCTATGACCTCTGCAATTCTTTCCTTAGTTGCCACAACTTCCAACCCTTTTACTGTGGATTTTCCTTCATAAAATGTCTGGGCGAATTCAAGGGCAATGCTTTCATCAAAGCCATCTAGCTTCAAGAAGTAATCTAACCATCCACAGTTTCTAAATCCGTCCAAGCATTGTGCATTCTGTAATAAAACATCATGCACTGTGGGTTCATTTCAAATTAACCCACCTCCCATTGTCTGCAATCAAACAAATATGTTGCGATTTATTTCTTGCAATTCTGTCTAAAAATCAAGTTCACCTTCCTACAATATCTGCTAAATTTTCAGTGCCAATATCGACTGAATTTTTTCTTTCTTTTGTTTTACCTTTTTGCTTGCAACTCAAGCGCATGAAAAAGTGAATAATGGCAAGAAAAGGAGTGATAAAGGAGAATTATGATGGGAATAAATGGTAGCTGCAGTTAATGTCACTTCACACATGCAAGCTATCCTCTCACTCAAATTTCAAATTGGCTCATTTTAATTTTTTTGACGTAGCTTATCATAAATTGACACATGAGCAATATATTTGCATCTTTTTCTTTCCCCCCAACCTAAATTTGGACATGTGTCCACACATGCGATATGGGAGTGGTGATTTGACAAGGAGTAATGACATGTTATGTGAACGTCTATACTAACGTACATTGATTAAATGAATGCAATTAAAAGATGATTAAAAGATAGCAATTAATTATGCACACATACCTGAATGTGTGGAGGATTCGTTGCAAAGATTATGGAGAAAGTACCGTTCACCTCTTAGGGAATAAATTGAACAGTTAATGAAGATGAAGTGGAATGAGGTGAGGTGGAATGAAGTGATGGACGAGAGAGAAAGGTGGTGATGGATGGGCGAATGGGCGAAGAAATTGACTTCCACAAGAGTGGAAGTCTTTATTATGACAAGTACGTACCTTAATTAGCCAAAAGGAGGGACACTAGGTCCACTTCCTTCGGCTGTAGGAAGCTCGGGTGCTAAGTGCTGGGTGAATTGTTGTAGGAACTCTTCTTTGGAAGTTGGCTTGTGATATAATCTGAGGCGATGACCATTAACAAGTAATTTGAATCTGACAAGGTCAATGGTGGTAAGTTTAACAACTCCATTAGGAAAGACCTTAGCGACCTCATATGGTCCTAGCCACCTTGTCTGCAATTTTATTGCATTATCATGATATATTAAGTCATAGAGCAGGGCCCAATCTCCTGGTTGGAATTTCTTGTCCTTGATAAATTTGATGCCACTCGATTCTCTAATTCTGCACTACCTTTGTATGATGCAGGGCTTCTATTCTTATCTCATCCAAAGCATTTAGCTACATGATTCTTTCTCTTTGTGCCTTAGAAATATCCATCCCGAAGTCTACTCAGTTTGAAGAGTCTTATATTCAAATTCAGTGGGCATCATGGCTGTCTTTCCATACAACAACTCAAATGGAGTGAAGCCTATAGTTGTTTTCCAAGTTGTCTTATAGGCCCAAACAACTTCTGGTAATCTATTTTCCCAATCCTTTCTATGAATAGCTACCATTTTGGTCAGAATAGCTTCAATTTCTCTGTTGGTCACCTCAACTTGGCCATTAGCCTGGGGGTGATAAGGATTAGACTTCCTATTCCCTATGTTGTACTCATTAACTAGTGTTGCAACAAGGGTTGATGTGAATTGAGCCCCTTGATCAGTCACTATTTCTCTTGGGAATCCATATCTTGTGAAAATATCTTCATAAAGAAATTTTACAACCTCGTTATCTCTTGCATGCTTCATGGCCTTAACTTCTACCCACTTTGTCACATAATTAGTGCATATAAGACTTACCATTTGATGGAGGGTCAATGGGTCCCACAAAACCCAATCCCCACTTGTCAAAGGGAATGATTACTACCTAAGGGAAAAGTGGCATCTCATCAGATCTGGTTGGTCTTCCCATTCTTTGACATCTATCACATTTTCTGGTATACCTTCCTGCATCCTTGTGGAGTGTTGGCTAGTAATATCATGTGTTCAAAATCTTCATTTTTGTCCTCTTGGCTGCAAATTGTCCTCCACATGGTTCACTGTGACATGCATGCAAAATTTCATATGTCTCATCTTCTTTCACACATCTCCTCATGACATAGTCTAGTCCAGTATAAAACAAACATCCAACAATCCAAGAGAAAGGAAAAGATTTTTCAATGAGTGCCCTTTTCTCCTTTGGAGAGAAGTGAGAAGGAACTCTTCCTATGACCAAATAATTGGCTATGTCAGCATAATAGGGTGTTTATATACTGAGGGAGAATAGATTCTCATCAGGGAAAGAGTCATCTATGGGCTAATTGTCTTCTGATGTAGTTAGCATTGAAAGAAAATTTGCAACAACATTGGCCTTCCCTAGCTTATCCACAATGGTTATATCAAACTCCTGCATCAACAATAACCATCTTGCCAACCTATCTATGATCAAAGGTTTATTCATGAGATATCTAATGGCTACATGATTAGTGCACACAAAGATTTGGTAGCCTATTATGTAATGTCTGAATTTGTTCAGTGCATAGATTACTGCCAGCATTTCTTTCTATGTCACTGTATAATTGAATTTAGCCCCTTGTAATTTTTTGTTGACAAAGTAAATGGCATTTTCAATAGCTCCTTCTTTTTGTACTAAGACTGCTCTTATGGCATAATCTAAAGCATTAGTATAGATGTGGAAAGGGAGTTCCCAATTAGGTCCTTTGAGTACAAGAGCATGAGTCAAAGCTGCCTTCAAGTCAAAAAATGCCTTGTCATAGGCTTCAATCCAGTAAAATTCAACATCTTTTGTGAGAAGAGTATACAATGGTGTTGCTACCTCATTAAAATCCTTGATGAAACACCTATAATATCCCGCATGACCCAAAAAAATCCTAACACCCTTCTGTTTTGTAGGTGTGGGAAGATTTGTGATTACCTCAATCTTTGCAGGATCTACTTGAATTCCCTTGTGGGAGATGTAGTGGCCAAGAACTACACCTTCCTGCATCATCATGAAGCACTTTTCACTATTTAAGGAAAATTTTTGGTCTTCACATCTCTGTAGGACTCTCTTGATATTTTCCAACGCTTGATTAAAATCACCACCATAAGTGGTAAAGTCATCCATATAAATTTTCATGCAATCATGAGAAATGTCTGAGAATATGCTAATGACTGCCCTCTGAAAAGTTGCCGGTGTATTTCATAATCCAAATGGAAGTACTGAATAGGCATAGGTCCCCCATGGATATGTAAATGTGGTCTTCTCTTGGTCCTCTGGTGCAATTTGGATCTGGTTGTACCCGCTGAATCCATCTAGAAAAGAAAAGTATTGCTTTCCTGCAAGTGTGTCCAAAACTTGATCAATGAAGGGTAAGGGAAAGTGGTCCTTCTTAGTGGCAGCATTAAGTTCCTTATAATCAACACAAACTCACCATTTCCCTCCCTTCTTGGGAATAATCACTAATGGAGACATCCACTAACTATCTAAAATGGGGTAGATAAATCTTGCATCTGGTAATTTCCGCAGTTTCCCTTTTACAATTTCTCTTAGTGCAGGGTTAATTCTTCTTTGTGGCTATCTTACTGGGGTGAAATAATCTCTTATGTAAATTATGTGTGTGCAAATTTTAGGGTCCAATCCCTTCATATAATGATAATCCCACACAAATGTGTGCTAATGGGTCCTTAATAAGTTTTCCAATAACAGTTGTTGTTCCCCACTTAATTTACTATTAACATTCAGATATTTTCCTTCTGACACCTATACTTGTGTAGTTAGCTCTATCATGGCTTCTTCATTAACACATGGTACCTTTAGCTCATATGGAAGCAATGTATGAGACATACCTATTGCTTCAGAAAGTCTATCTGTAGGAACAATGGCTTTAGGAAGAACGTCTACAGGAACAGTGGCTACAGGAAGAGCAGGCAGAAGTATCTTGACTAGAGTACCAGAATGAGAAGATGATGCTTCCTCCACTTTAGAATGGTTCTGAATGATGTTAGCCAATACTTCATCCTCATCTTGGAGCTGCATGAAAGAGATTCTTCCTAGCATCATAAGCTGCACCACAAAATTAACTTCCTCGGTCTCTTTACCAACATGTGGCCATACGAGATTATCTTCATCATGAGATGGCTGAGCAGGAGGATAAAGAACAAAAATTTTCATGCTCTTCCCATCTAAAATAGTCATGTCACTTGACCGACATCCAATGTATGCATCTGTAGTTGCTAACCAAGGCCTTCCAAGAATAATGGGATACATGCCTAGTATATCTTTAGGAGAAAGAATCACAAAGTTTGTTGGGTACTCCCAGGAGTCTAAAACTACCACAAGATCCTCCACTACACCATCAGGCTTAACAATAGAGCTATCAAAAAGTTGTAGGATAGTAGGAGTAGATCTCATGCTTGCAACGTTTAGTTGCTGCAGGATGTCTTTGGTCATTACATTGATTTTTTCCCCTAAATCAATCAGAGCATTCTTTACTTGGACCCTGTTTATAACAACTGCTACCACAGGACTACCTGGGTAATTGTACTTGGGGATAGTTACTTTTCCTAGCATGATGTCAGCTAGTTGTCCCACCACATGAACTATATTTGGGTTTTTTTTCCTACCTAGCTTCTTGAGGCATGCTTCCTTGATTGCCTTGTCATAGATTGGAACATCCTTTATGGCCTGAAATAGAGGTATCTGGAAACATATATGCTTCAACTAATCCAAGATATAAAAATTTGTATCCTTCTTTTCTTCCTTCTTCTTGGCAACTTCCAATCTCTGGGGAAATGGTGGTTCTTGTTCAGTCTACTTGACTTGGACTGGTTCAAGATTTTTAGGTACACTTGGCTGAATGGGATCATTCAAAGGTTCCTCTTCCTCTTCCACAGGAAGCTCAGTGATAATGGACTTGAAAGGGGCTAGTAGAGTAGTTCATGAATGCAAGTGGATGTCACTTACACTCACAACATATGCGGGGAATTGATTTGAATCAATAGAATATGCAAGCTGTTGTTGTGATTTGTTATTTGGATTGGGTGTGGGCTGGGCTAGTAGCTAAGTAAGTTTAGGTGCATTTGAGCTTGGATTAGCAGGTGGAGGCATTATAATAGGTTGTTGGGGTTGAGAAGGTGGTTGCATGTAACTGGTTGTCTGGGTAGGCCATTGTTGTCCTCCTCTCCATTGTTTTGTTTGCTGCCAATTTACTGGAGGTAGCTGCCAATTCTCTTGAAATTGATGCCAATTCCCTTGAGGTTGCTGCCATTGGGGTGGAGAACTTTGATGATTGGTCCAAGCATTTGGAGGGTTACTCCAAGGCTGTGGTGGATATCCTCCATAACTATATGGATATGGGGGTTTCCATTGGTTACCAGATGAATAGGAATTAAAATATGGCCCAACATAGGATAGTGGATCTGGTGGCATACCTTGTTTTGGAGCCCAAGGCTTCCTTTGTGCAACATAGTAGACTTGGTCTTCTTCAATCTGGATTGGTTTGAACTCAGGTGCAATCTTCTTGCTTTCAAGGTTAGCTATCATCTTGCATTTGCAGTCCCTCTTCTTTTGTCTACAGTGGGGGCAATACTTTGTCAACATTGCCTCTGCCTCCTCTTGCTTCTTCTTAGTCTGAAGTGTATCTAGCTGAGTAGCTAGATTATTTATAATGTCTTGCTTAAAGTCTGCCAACAAATGAGTAATCTCCATTCTTCAAACTCCACCGATAGTTGACTTACCCATGGAAGATTGGTAAGCTCTCCCCTTCCTTGAAGCTGCCCTAGAGTAGTTCTAGCATATTTTCTTGATATCTTCCCAAGGAACTTGGGAGATATCTCCTCCTCCCATGAGGTCCAAGGCATCAGTGTAGCTATCATTGATTCCTCTAAGGAAAAACAAATTTTGTGAGTCTTCATTGAGTGTATGGTGTGGAGATTTTTGTAGGAAAAATAGAAACCTTGCAATGTAATCTTCCAAGCTCTCATCTTCCTTTTGCTACATTCTAAAAATGTCACCTCCTCTCATGTCATTGACCCTGCAATATTCCTTGTATTTCTTAAGGAATTTTGTCTTCATGTCTTCCCAAGTTTCCACAGTATCTCTTCCTAGGCTCATGAACTATCTTAATGCAACTTATTTTAGAGTGGTAGGGAATAGCTTAAGCCTATGGGAATCAGTAGTATAATCATAACTCCTACAAAGTATGTCAAACTCAAATAAAAAGGTGTCAGGATCTTCTTTGACAAGTCCATAAAAATTGGGGAGTGCTGAAGCAGGGATGTTCTTGATGTTGTCAACCTCATTCTGATGGGGAATGGGGAAAGGAAAAGCTAGTTGGTTAGGTATGTTCCCATTTGCATCACCCATGCTTGTTTGATGTAGTTCCAAAGTAGAGGGGTTCTCCAGCTGATTTTGGTCTTCATAGGATACTTCAGAGCTAGTCAGATTAGGAAATGCATTAGCAAAGGGGTGTGGATTTTCTTCTTCTTCTTCTCTTGGTGGGTTCTGATATTCAACTAGCTGGAATGGACTAGGATTGTTAGGAAGGAATATCCCATAGGCATCCCTTCTCCTTCTTTTATGCATGCTGTATCACTCACTATCAGTCAACTCACACAAATAATTGGTAAAGAATAAGGGGGGTCATTACTTCCTAAATGAGGATATACTAAGAACAACTTCCATAAACATTACAACAAGAAAAATTACCAATGACTCCAAAAGACTCCCTAGTTTGACACCATCCTCGACAATGGCGCCAAAAATGTTGGCCTCCTATAATGGTTTAATAACTAATCCCTTAAAGCCATGATTTAGAGATTGGACATCTAATCTAAATAGCTATTTCAATCATTATGAAGGTGCATTTAACTTGTCAACCCAGGGACGTGAACTTGAAATGGGTCAACACAATATGTGTATTAGGAACTCAAAGTAGCCATTTCATTCTACAACTAAGGAACTCACAATACTGAAAGTAAATTGCTTAGAAGGGAATACCATAAATTTCAATCATCAATCAACAACTACATCAAACTAAAATGCATAACAGTAATGAAAATATGAGCAACAAATAGGGTACTACTCTGTCTGTTTTGGTTGTAGGAATAGTCACATAATGAAATTCTAGTGGCTGCAAGAATAGTCGGTGCCAGATTTCTAACTAATTACTAAATAGTAAGTAATACTAAACTAAGAAGATAGATTACTCACCAAGTGGGCCCCCTTGGATAAGTATCCTCTAAAACTAATGAGAACTCAAATGCTCAAACTCGTTATTTTATTCACTGTAAATCATGAGTACAAAAGAGTAATGTATCTATATTACTGAAAAATTGAGAGTGCAAGTACAATATCAAATTGTGCAACCTCCTGAGGAAGGAGTGTCGGATTTTTATTTATATTATCATCTAAACAAGATAGTCAACTCCATGATTTGGAGGACAACATTTAGGGAAAACAGAGAAAGTGGAGTGGTGGCGGTTATGCGTACATGGAATCTGGTCAGACATGTAGGTGCAAATGCAGATTTAGTATAGCAGTAATGCCTACGTCTGCTCAATCATTAAATTCCACTACAAGGTGGTTACATTCGGTTGCATGAGAAATCTTCTATCATTGACCTCCTTTGACCTTGAGCAATTCCTTTGCTGGATATTATGTTGTATGTCTAGCTGACGGTGTCTTCCTCAACTTAGCATCCTCAAATTAAATCTGCATGGCAATGTCAGTACGCACAATAATTGCACATCTATAACCACCTTAAGGAACATTCATTAACCAGATGCAAAATCAATATAGATAATCCACATAATATGCCAATGTCATTAAAACTTGTAGAGATAGGATTAAGCCCAATGTCTATGGTTTGAGGGAAACATTATGAAAATATCAACATTTAACATCAAAGTCCATGACAATTGCCAACAAATAAACTATAGATTCTACCCAAAATTGGACCAAAAAATAGGCTCATCAATGGCCACACATCTGCATTTGCATAATCTTTGTCTTACCTTTCTAGAGGCTGGTTCCAGTCTTGGTGGAAGACTTTAAAATTGCAATAAGTCTAGATAGGTTGAGGTGTTCAAGTGGAAGGATGTCCAAGATTGGCCTCCAGGAGGCTCTAAGGAGGATCGTGATGAATTATCTCATATTTTAGTTGGTAGAAATTGTAGTTCCTTGCAAAGGAATGATATTTTGGCTTGGGGTTTGGGTCCTAGGGGAGTTTACTTAGTGGTTGCTAGGTATCAAGAACTAGATAGGAAGAAATATGGAGGGAAGTATGTTCCTTGGTGAAAGTATGTGTGGAATAAGATTGCATGGCCTAAATACAACTTATTCCTTTGGTTAGTGGCTCATAATAGGTGTCTTACTTGGGATGATCTTCAGAAGAGGGGCTTCCAGGGTCCTTCCATTTATGTTCTATGTGGGAGTAGTGAGGATTCTTCTTCACATTTGTTACTTCAGTGTGGCTATTCTAGGATTATTTTGCACCATTGATGGGAGGTTTGGAGGTAGACTTGTGTGCATGCTTCATCTTTGGTTGAGTTTTGGGGGACTTTCAGGAGGCCTCCTACCAAGACATTTTTTGTTCAGGTGGCATGGGTTATAGGTCCTTCTTGCATTCTTTTTGGTTGGAGAGGAATCACAAGGTCTTTAAGGGAGAGGGTCTAGATTCTCATCAGGTTTGGTAGCGAACTCTTGGCATGGTTCAAGAAACTATCTAGGCTAGGTGTGAGGTGGATATCCCTTTGGAGTTTGGTGAGTTGGCAGGGATTGGGTTTAGTTGGTGGACGTTCAAGGAAGACTTGTTCTAGTGGTTGTATGCTTTCCAGTAAGAAGATTAAGCATGAGGGTAGATGGTATAACTTGAATCTTTCCTCACAAGTTACAAAGTTTAGAAATGTTTTTAGGAGGTGGCATGCTTATTATAACATCAATTTCCTTTTTTTCCACCTCAATACCTCAATGTGACAGCATAAAGCCTAATCATTGTCCACTATCCACACTAGAGACACACTTATAAAAATCCATAAGAGCTAGAGTAGAATTATTTTGTTGGGGAATTCTTGGAGGTACCATGTTGAATATGCAAAGATAATCAAAGTCATATCTTTCACTGTAAGGGATAAATTAATAACAAAAATTTGTGTCGTTAATGTCGAAATTGTGTCACTAGTTTACAAAAAGTTTAAATTTTCAAAATTTATGAGGGCTGGAGAAATTTAATCATTTTGCAGAGTACTTGGGGACATCATCTTGAGTCTACACAATGAATTTTGTGTGAATCAGAAAACTTTGTTTTTTTGCTTACCGACACCTGATTATGTCAAATTGACATATTTAGTTTTCTCCAAATTGTTGAAGCAAGATTGTTGAGGAAATAAAAGTTAATTCCATGTTAAGTTCACTAGTACAAAAACAACAATATATGACTAAAAAAACTACTAAAAACCTGCTTATAAATGACTAAACTTGGTCACATGACCATTAGTAGTTTATTGCCAATCATTTGTAATGTGACCAAATTTATGACTAAACCAATTTTAGTCATTTATTTGGTCGTTTTGATTGATCAATTTGGTAATATATTTAGTCATTGATTTAGTCATATATTCAGTCATATTATTCACCGAGCTTGGTCACATGACCATTAGTAGTTTATTGCCAGTCATTTATTTGGTTGTTTTGATTGATCAATTTGGCAGTATACTTTTAGTCATTGATTTAGTCATTTATTCACTGATTTTTGTCATTTGGTAGTATATTTATTCACTGATTTCTATCAGCTGGTAGTATATTTAGTCATATTTATTCATTGGTTTCTATCAATTGGTAGTATATTTAGTCAACTGGTAGTTTATTTAATTATTTTTGTTCACAGTTGATTTTTTCCTAAAAGTGTTGGAAATGAGACAATGCTTTTGAGGTTTAAACATAAAGCACATAGAAAAAAATCAATCATTAATTTACACATAATGAAATAGTTATTAAGAAGGCAAAATACTGAATTTTTATTGAGAAAAGGTGTTCTTACAACAGATACAAGACTTAAATATGTCTTTGATTTGAAAAATGTGTTATAAAGTGTGTTTCTCAGTGATGTGACTGAGAAAATTGAGTTACAATGCTCTACTTTTTGCTTATACAACTCCAAAAGATGAAAGAACTACTTGAAAAATGAAGCCTAAGAGTCCTATGAAAGACTCCTCTGTAGACTTCACACCATGAATACTTAGTATAGAATGAGAACTATGTTCTGCATATACCTTGACTAATAAGCTTTACTGAACATGATAGTGGAAAAATCCAAATCGATCACAAACATTTATCAATGGACGAGAATATGGAAGTATTGTTTCTATAAGAAAGTTCTTTGTCTTTTTAGCATCATAGAAGTTTGACTCTCTGGTTACACATTCCACCTCCTTGATTTTCTAGTTTTGGCTGCTGCTTCAATGTATTTGAAGTGAATGTTAGGATCCTCACTGCCAATGACATTGAAAATACAATTTACCATATAAGTGCAAGGTTCCCAAGGTACTACAAAATTACCTCAAATAGATGAATGATTGTCAATGAAAAAATGATACAAGTGACAATCCAAAGTTAAATCACTTGGAGCTCAAATATGCACCCAAGAAGAAATTTATCCCTTCATAAGACTTGAATTGTTCAAACAACTTAATGCATGAATCTACACCCAATATAGGCACTACAAGAAATAATCATATAAAAAAACAAATTACATTGAGAGCAATAGTTTAATGGTCACCTCAACTTCAGAGTTCCATATAAAAAACCATAAGCTATTTATCAATAGGAAGAAGATATATGAATTTACAACAACTAGAAAGCAATTACCTAAAGAAAGAGATATGTGATGAAATTGTAATCAACTGGACAACCACCATCCATTTGAGACATCATCAGTGCAAAGTTTATAGTGCCCTACAAAATTTACTCAACAAATAAGACCTCTCTTCAAAACATCTTCAGATTCAACATTAGAAATATATTTCTATCAATTGATAGTACTTGGGATCAGAGCACAAATTTTTTTGGAGGAGGAACAAGTAATCAAGAGTGTACTGAGGATATGGTCCATGTGAGATGTTGTCAATAGCCACCCAACCAAAAGGGAAAATAGTTGCTCAAATCAGTATTATACACAAAAACCATAAAAAAAATGTATGAGAACAATAAATAAAATTTGAAATAAAATGCACATTTTGTTTGTTTGACAATCTTAGGTAGGATCTTTCATGAGACAATGTCTTTTCAAGTCTATTAAAAAATGTAAGAAAAAACATTAAATTCCCTACAATAAGGCCTAATTAATAGAATGTGGGAACTTTAAGATTGTAGAGATGTGTAAAGATGCATTCCAAGTTATGGAATGTTATTTTGTTGAAATCAGTAATAGGCCTAATTAATCATTTAAAAAATAATATCAGTAAAATTCAAAAGTCAAAATAAATAGTCAATCCAATGAATACAGATATAACATGCCTGGAGAGTCACATTCGTCAAAATCATACCCTAAATATTCTAGGAAAACACTTTAAGTGGAAATAGGCTTGTTATCTTACTCATAAAATAAAAGGCATCTTATTAAAAACATAAATTAAAAAAATAAAATATAAAGACTACTTAGCTTTACTGAAGGAATCAAATACAAGCTACAAGCAAACAACACAAGTAGGCATACAAGTGACATAGTTCTTGGCACTCATTTCCATGCCTATAATTATTGGAATAGATAATATCTATGACATTGGAGTTAATCAATCAATTGGAGGCACACCAATTAGAAGACACTAGTGTATATAGGGAAGTTCCCATTAGCAATCAATTTAATCAACATATACCATTAGCATGTTTGACAGGAATATAGTAACTTGCTTACTACTTCCACACTTTACAAAGAAAGCATGGTATTCAATTACAAATGCACTTGAAAATCTCCTCTAGAAGTCTAGGCAAGAACACATTGATGTGTCCAACAAATTTCATTTAGAAGTTGTGGCACAAAAATTTCTTGTATCCAATATGAATTTGAGAAAAAATGGAGCTAAGCAAGACTGCACTTTTGAGTCAATGCATGCATTCTGAACCAAACACATTTAGGAATTCAACTTATTAGTTTTCAATACATACCTCACAGAGAAAGCATTCACATGTTTCTTATTCTAGAAGCTCCTCAAATGCCCATGTACATGCACATATGAGCCATTCCTACATCAAATTACAAAACTTAAGTAGTCTCGTAGAAATATCCAAATATACTTTTGTAAAAGGTTTTTTCAACTTTCATTCTAACTTCACATTACCCAGTCAATTATGAGTCTAATAGGATAAACATCTGAATAATCATTATAAGTCATCAAAGCCAACAAAAAGGAGACCAATATGAAATAAATGATTAAAACAAAAGAATACAACCAAAATACTAAAAGCAATAAGTAAAATCTTACTACACAACAACCATCTCTGTAGATTCCATTACATCATTAACCCTGCATGAGTTAAAGAATGATTTTATATTAATATAGACCAAACTAAACAATAAATAGAAGATACAATAACTTCCAAGTAGCTGATTTGAAAACAAATTTATAATACATGATTTTCACCACTCAAAATGTTCATTCCTTGACTGTTAAAAATGTGTATCTTGCTCTTTACAACTTTTTTAGTGTTTCTAAATTTGGTAAATTCCATAAATTTTCCAAAACAAATACACATATATCAAACTCAAGTCACTTAGGTAAATAGGGCATGTGATACTTCCCACTAAATCAATTCAAAATTAGTAAGGTGTAAATATATGGCTCTTTTAGCACCGCAATTAAGGTGTAAATCACAAATATATAAGCAAGTTGTGGCATAGCCGCCAACAATTGCAATCTATAAATCAAGCACTACTGTAAAGAAAACAAAAAAGAGAGATTACAGTGGAAATCCTGGCCCAAAGATAAGACTATTATTTAAAAATCAACAAAAGGAAAAGCTTAAACTTGCATAACACTATAGAACACCTAACCACCCAGTATACAAAACAACCTTTTTATATAGATCTTGATCATGGGACATCCATCAAAGCATAACATTAGGGATTTTTGTCATATATTCTAGTCACAAGTTCCCTGCTAGACATACATGAAAATGTGGAAGCATAGACAAGACAAGCGAACTATTTCAAAAAATGCCTCAAAGAAATGTGATATCATGGATACCCGCTCTCCCACAAGCACTTCAAGTCATGCCTATGGTGATGCAGGGATTTCCCGCATCACTGTAGACATGACTTGAAGTGCTTGTGAGAGAGCGGGTTAAAAGTAAGATGCAGAGGATTTCACAACTGTTCACCAAAAGAATGAATTGCAGAGGAAATTGTCCGTTTTATGTAAACTTCTCCAATCAAGCTTTGTACAAATTGCCCCCGAATTTTTACATACACGGTCCCATATATTTTAATTTTTATTATGTTTTAGGTCAAAAATTTCCATGAAGATGAAGCAAAATAGTTTTTCAAATGAAAAATGCTCTTCTCATCCTATAGAAAAGGATAATGTTTTGATGGGTAATTGAATAGGCATTGCAAGTTTGGATTGCTCTTCTCTTTACCTACCTAGTTGCAACCAATCTATTTTGTCACCCCTTGTAAAATGTTTAGAGGGCATTTCTGGTACTAAGTGCAATGCACTATTCCCTATACCATCCATTCTTGGGGACATTAATATATGGTTGGTTTGTCACCCTTATCTTCCTCTTCTGTAACATAAAATAAGTATACCCATCATTCAACCACCACATCCTTTTCAATTTTGGTATTTAATTTTAAAACTTATGGATAGATAAGTTATATGTATAGAAAAAGGATGAAAAATCCTCACCTTGTGTGGATCTTATCAAGAACAATGTCCCAAAGAGGAATGAAACTTGTCCATATCTTATTTTAGAAAAATTGGAATTTGATATTCAAATCTTAATATTTCCTGCCATGATAAAACTTCTATTGCATCTCCGCTTTATTTTCCTTGGGATTCCTATGGTAGGATGGGTAGGTGGGGAAAAGAAGTGACTATAGATGTTGATCCAGAAATTAGATTACAGAAGCTTGACCATTGGGGTCATTGTGTCCCCAATTTAATCAAGAGTTATTATAGTGCCTAGTATCATGAAATTTTCAAAGTTTTATATGTTTCATCATAACATTTACCTACTTTATGCAACATTTTTTTCACTTGATAGTTAATTCACACATTCAAAACTCTTAGAATTGTTGCAACATTTTTTGTCATATATTGTAGTTACAAGTGCCCTACTAGACATACATGAAAATGTGGAAGCATAGACAAGGCAAGAAAACTATTTCAAAAAATGCCTCAAATAAATGTGCTATCATGGATACCAGCTCTCCCGCAAGCACTTCAAGTCATATTTTCCGTGATGCAGAAGCCCTGCATCATCACATGCAATACTTGAAGTCCTCGTGGGAGAGCGGGTATCCACGATATCACATTTCTTTGAGGCATTTTTTGAAACAATTCGCTTGCCTTATCTATGCTTCCACATTTTCATGTATGTCTAACAGGGCACTTATAACTAAAACATATGATATATGTAAGTGGTAGATGAGATTCAATGGTCTTTAGGGAATTCATTTATGATATATGTTCTTGTTTCAATCATCTTATTAGGTTATATTCTTGAAGGAGTCTTTGTTGTTTTGTTGTTATTGTTTTGTCTCCTCCTACATTGATTTTCCTGAATCCTACCCAAGAAGCCCTAGATGATGGTGTAGATGCATGTTAAAGGTAGATATCATAGTCATATAAGTAGGGAATAATGAAAATAATAATGGAAAAGCAGGCAAAAAGAGTATGGGATGCTTAGAAAAGAACCTAGAGGACAAAGGATAAAAGACACACAAAGATGTTTATATACAATATAATGAAAAATAATGTGTAGGATATCATGAGATTGAATAGTTTCAATCCAACATATATACCTAAAATTAATGTCTACAAGTCATGAAAATTCCTCACAAGCATGATAGTCCATGGAGAATGCAAAGGAAACGTTACTAAAGGAGTTTCTTATGACAACTCTTCAACCTATGCAGGAGGGAAGAGACGTTTTTAGAAGGTTGAAGGCTAAGATGAAGGTATAGATGAATGTCAAGCATGAATAATAGAGACAAAGTCTTCAAAAAAAAAAGAGATAGTGATGATAGTGTCAGTAGCCTCTATCTAATAGAAATAACAATCATTATGACCATGGTGTTAAGAGCTAAAGAGTGAAAGTGGGAAATAATGAAGAAATATTTACAAAGGACAGTTAATACACATGATTTAATATGAATGTGTGATCAAGTGATCAAAATCATAATGTGAAAATCCAATGTAAAAGATGACATGTTCATTATAATAAAAGGATAGAGTTAATGCATTTGTGGGATCATTGCATAAAGTTTCAATTTAGAGGATTTGAAGGCATTGGCAACTTTGATTCAAGATGATGATGAAGTTCCTTCTTTGAAGGAACATCCAAGAGAATCAAAACCCATAGGAAAACATATTTGGGGTCAATGGGAGTAGTATCAAACTTTGACTATTTATTGACCATTCATTCTCACAAAATGGAGTCTACTGCCTAGATTGGAAGGATTCTATGGCACATCAACATACAAGACTTCAAGCTATGTAGTGGGAAAAGAGAAAAAGGAGACCCCGATCCCTAGGATAGGAGCAATGAGAAGAGAGCAAAGATTTAAGGAAATGGGCTTCAAAGTAAGGCACAAAACTCTCCTATAGATTCCCAAAAGGAGATCACAGTCATGACTATTCAAATAATTAATGATTGTCCATGGCATAAGCATGAAGGGGGCATTTAAATTAATAATAACAGTGATAGTGTAGTATGATAGACTTTAAAAGATACATAAAGACAAGTAACTGAGTAGTCAAGATGGATTTTAAAAGATCATAAATCTTGTCAAGGGTTCATTGTCTTCAAAGCAGTATGGTAAACTAATAAATATTTACATCTCGCAAAGTTTCAAAAGAGGACAACCTACAAGGTATTAAGGAGTGCATGGAAAATATCTCAAGGAGCTATCACAGTCAATTTCAAGGTGTTGATCATGGGAAAGAGAGGTTTACATGAAGTGGGACAATCCTTAAGAATACAGTCAAATGGTAAAGAGGATAGTCCATAAGATAATATTCAACCAAATACACAGTATGGACCTGGAGGATAGTCCTTATGGTGCATTTATATAATCACACCTATAGGTCTTATCAAAGATCATAACTCCATTAGGATATGAAAATGAGCACTAAACAAAATGCCTCACTATGAGCTACGTGCGAATGAATTTAAAGACACACAATATAGTGAGTTGTTAGTAGACAATTCATGATCAACAAGGATAGAGTTCAATAGGATGGAATGCAATAATCACAAGTGATAGTATCCATTCATATGACAATGACAAGGGGTTTAATCATAGTCCACAAGATAGTCATAAAACAATAAATTCAAATCTCAATAGATGACAGTTCCAAGACATTGTTAGAGTCTTCATGAAGAACAATGTTGATGGAAGTGCTTATGACCCAGGGTAAGAATAATTCATGACAATAGGGAAGTTTTAAAGAGTAGAAAGCATGACCAAACCATAATGACAATGCACTATTAGAAATTTCATGATATAGAGGATAGTAGTCTTCAAGCGACAGTAGCACCAAAGGAGAGATCACAATGATAAGAAAGGCACACTAGAAGGTGAAAATTTTCTTCAAAGTATACAGTTTCATTATTGATTGAGAGGGAAATTTCATCCTAAAGAAGATAGTGTTGAGGATAGTCACAAAGGTTGTCATAGTATTGTCACAAAATACATCCTTGCAGAAGGGTAGTACTAGCTAAAAGGGACATTCAAGATAAATGTTGAACAAATAATAATGGTAGGAGCATGCATATTCCAATGACAACATGGAAGAAGCATCGAGAAGGCAGTGAACTATTTGAAAAAATGCCTCAAAGAAATGTGGTCTCATGGTGATGGAATGCTATGACAAACATCAAGACCAAATTTCTTTGAGGCATTTTTTCAAATAGTTCATTGCATTTTCTATGCTATTGCTTATTATTACAATTTGATATATTTTTTCCAAGCATCCATAGCTTGTTGAAAAGCACCTGTTTTAGGCTTTTAGCCATAGTAGCAAGGCAATAAACTATTTGATAAAATGCTTTGGTAGACATGTATGAAAATGTGGTAGCATAGACAAGGCAGTGAATTGTTTGAAAAAATTCCTCAAAGAAACATGGTCTCATGGTGATGGAATTCCATCACAATCCATAACAATTTTCTTTTCATGGAATTCCATCACCATGAGACCACATTTCTTTGAGGAATTTTTTTTAAATGGTCCATTGCCTTGTCTATGCTATAACTAACTATTATGCTTTGGTAGATTTTTTCCAAGCATCCATAGCTTGTTCAAAAGCACTTGTTTTAGGCTTTTAGCCATAGCAACAAGGTAGTGAACTATTTGATAAAATGCTTTGGTAGATATGTATGAAAAATGTGGTAACATAGACAAGGTAGTGAACTATTTGAAAAAATGATTCAAAGAAATGTGGTCTCATGGAAAGCCATGAAAAGCGAATACAATTGGCAGTTGCTCCTAGTTATTAGTTATGCAATGTGAAGAAATTGCATATCTGCTTAGGTTGACTGTAAAAATTATATTGTAATTGAAATTTTGTCATTTATCAACATCTAGTTATTAGTTATGCAATGTAAAGTAATTCTTTGAGTTTGAAAGATGTGCAATACAATGTAATCAATGATATGAATATAAACTACAAAATATAGTTTTTACAATTCATTAGTTAAACTCTTTGTTTTATTTTCTCTCTATATCTCTATGCTATGTAAATTCCTTTCAATTTCAAGAATTTTTTTTGTATCTCTTGTTCTACAAATTTTCACATTTTTTTAAATCCGATTTTTTCCCAATTTTTCCCAAAATTTTCACAATTTTTTCAAAAAATCTTATACTTTTTGTTTTCCAATTTTTTCCCCAAAATATTTTTGTTGCTATGGTATTAATCATTTATGAGGTAGCCTATAGACCACAGTCAAAGAGATGAAGGCAATTCATTCTTCACCATGATTAAATGCAACATATTAGAGTGACAGTGACCTTGATATGACTATGATCAGTCTTCATGACTGAGAATAAGACCTTATGATAGTCCCTTTGAATGTAAAAGAGACTTTTTTAAGGAAAAATGGATGATAAGGATTGTGGCTTATAAGGTATAGCAATGATTTATGACAGTCCTTCATGGCAAGAACACAATATGTAGCTCAGTGACATTTGCAAATGCAATCTATGGTAAGAATAATGAGTCACTTGAGGTGTGACAGTCAAAAATAGGCTAAGAAATGACAAGATAATAAAGCTCAAACCTTGCATAGTAAAGTGGAGATTTTAACAGCGAGTTTGCTTACCCCCTTGCTGACCTTAAGGGTTTTTCAATTGCTATTGACAGTGTTAGACAAGGAAAATTGTAACAACCCCAATGTTTTCACCTCAAGTGAATAAACCATGATGCCATGACATAGCAATAATTTTTTTTATTCCAATAATATAAATTACATGCATAATTGAAATAACACAAATTCCAATTTGTCATTGCAATACAAAGTAATTATACAAATCTTCCAAAACACAGATATCATATTGAACAAAGATGTTATGCAATACTCACTAGAGATGGATTTTTTGAGGGTTTGTTTCCTCGACACTTTCTCCATCACAAGAAAAGGTATGCAAAGGAATTTCAAGGAATGATTTTGTCTAATATGCATGATTAATCCTTTTTTAAGCAAGCACTTAATAAATATCACTTTGATTTCAACTGGGAGGAAGAGGATCAATTTAAAAGGAAATACCATGCCATTTATTTCCTTAAATCTCATGATTGCATTCAAGGTCTGCAAGTGTCTGGTGGCCCACTAATTCACAAGGGTAACATAATAGCTCCTCAAGTTCTCAATATCAATATTATAGTTCACTCACAGGTAATTGTAGCAAGTCAAATGAGGGTGCTTTCTCAAGGAGTACAAGGTGAAAACTCAGTCTACTGCCCTCGTAGGGGTGGTTTTAAATCTGGTTCATTCTAGTGTTAGAAATTCAGGGAGGGTCTATAAATAGGGTTCAGTTAGTGTCATATATTAATACATGCAGTGCTTCAACTAGTTTTTTGTATATGATGAATATGTTCAAGGCTTTATATGGAGAATTAGCAGTGAATATGGGTTATGATTAGCATTTTAATGCTTTTGGTAGAGGCATCCATTTTTGGTATTGGGTTGTTGTATTGGGTATATGGGTGGTAGAAAAATACTCATAACATATGTATATTTTTGAAGACTCTCCTCTCTACCATTTCTGGAAATTTTGTAACAAGCTTTTTATATTAATATGTTATATAGGCACATAGCCTTTCACCTAAAAAAAATATAATAATTCCACAAATCACAATATTGCAAGAATGTACATTAATACAACCACAACTCCACTGAGCTTTGGAGCATAAGATATAGATGGTTGAGGAATCTTCCTTTCAAAACCTTGGTCTTTTGTCACCTATTGAGGAGGAAAAGCATCACTCAAGCACTTTTCCACCAATCACAGACTCATTTGCTGTCCCCCGCACATATATCAATGATAGATGGCCTTATCCTTTGACGAAGGTATTGGTTGGGTTACTCCATATGACATACCACTTTGAGCTTAGTGTTGTATCAAACATGACTAGGATTTATAACCTACACTAGGTAGCCCTCATGCATTTAAGTAGATACAGTGAACTGGCACTGGAGTCTTGGCTTCACACTAACTAAAATGGTGACTTTCAAAATTCCCACTACTTTGGCCAAAGTGTTCTCACCCAATATAATTGAGTGATGTTCTACCATTCACCTACACTATGGCAAGCTCATTTTGATTTAAGGCCATTATATATTTGCTTAGGAAATCCCTCTCCAAGGGCAAGCTACTCCCCAGGATAACCTATCTCTTTAACACAACCTAAGGAACATAACTCATAAAGAAAAGTAATAGTTCCCTCCCTTCACTAGACAAAAATCCTAGGAGCAACCTACTAGTTCCCTCCCTTCACTGGTTAACAATCCTAGGAGTAACCTACTAGCCATCTAGCATAAACAATTTATCTAGCTATGAGTGATCCCTAAGCTATTCTAAGTTTGATCATATAATAGAAATGTTGGGAAATCTTGGTCATCTCAGAAAGAAACATCCAAGAACAACAGTGCCTTCGATAACCTCATTTCACTAGATTTCCTCAAAGACACGTACTACTATGTCACAAAGTGGAAACAAACATAGTTCATTTCCCACATTAATCCTTTTGAGAGAAACTCATGCTTAACCAGATTCAACAAAACCATTAATAGATTCAAAAAACATAATCAACAACCATGAAAGGTGAAATAGAAGACATGAACACACATATATACGTGGGGAAAACTCTTTCCGGTAAAAAACCCACACTCCAAAATCCTAGATTGCCATTGTATTATTCAACAATAAAATATAGTTACAATACAATATCAGGCTCATGACCTTTATAGAGTTTACATCTTGTTTCATTCTAGAGAATATCTGATAGCTTAACCCACCACGACTACCTCTCTCAATGAGATACATCTCACTCAACTACACAGCCACACGGCTTGACCACCGACCTCTCTGTCGCATAGACACTTGGGCTTCACCTTTTGTGAGATCCATCTCTCTCTCGACTTCTCTGCCTCACAGACAGTTTGGCAACACTCGGCCTACACTCAACCTCTCGACATGCACCCAGGATATTGGCCAGTCCACGCCCATCCTTGTGGCTTCTCTGTTTGCATCCGGCCTCTCGGCCTACATCCAACATCTCGGCCTGTTCGGCGCCCAACACCACATGTCTTCTCTTCTTGCATCCGACCTCTCGTCCTACATCCAACATCACGGCTTTCATGGCTTCCCATCCTCTTGACCTGCACCAACCTCTCGCCCTGCATGGCGAGATTCTAGGCCAGTTCGTACTAACCATTGCTATCACTCTACTCTGAGTGATTGACTTTCTCTCTATCCCTTTGACCCTTCAACTACTGTTCCCCTTTATGGTTTCATCTTGAGTGGCACACCATCATCCAACATTCAAACCTATCCATTGGATAAGTAGTTGAACAAATCTCCAATGTCGAACTTAGGGTTATCCACCTAACACCTTGCCGCCCAATCAAAGAGACATTCATTATTGTCTCACCAATGTTCACCAAGCACATGGGACCACATGCCATCTTTCATCCACATCATCGCCACCTATCAGCCTTCGTCATGATCTAACATCCTTATTAGGTCCTAAGTGGTCCCCACAACCATCGACATCCAAGTCGCTATATCGTTGGAAGACCGAACTTCAAAACCTCTTGACAAAGATTGTGAAGTTCCCAGAACCCACGACTCACCGATAAAGGGATCACCTTGTTGCTCAAAACCTAAACTTCAGAACCTCATGTTAGAGGTTGTGAAGTTCCCAAGACCCGTGACACACCGACAAAGGGATCACTCCATCGCTGAAAACTTGAACTTCCAAACCTCATGTCATAGGTTGCGAAGTTCCTGAAACCTGCGACGATCCGACAACAAAGGAAGTATCCTTCCCTCCATAGTCACTAAGTCTGGAGGTTATGAAACTTTAGAACCCCGCAACATCAGTTAGATAAACTTGAAAACCAACAACTTAACTTAGGTTGATGAAGAAGGAGAACAAAACTACTCGAGGAAGTTGATCTAGACAGTAAATTTGAGTCACATTTCTCAACATTCTCCCACTTGATGAAGAACTTACTGGCTCCTTCCAAAGCAAACACAAGAATCTTAAACAATGCTTCTGAACTCCAACAAAGACACCTGCAATGACATCCAAGATGTCCACCAACTCAGGAAATAGTTCCAACCATCCACCATAGGAAAAGGAACAAGCCAAGGTGTATATGCACTAGTCTCAAGAACACAAGCATCAGATCCTATAGATGGAAAGGGAACCAACACTGCCACCACTCCACTATGCTCACAAGCTATACAAAAGAAACACAACATCAACTTCAAATCCCTCAACACGAACACAACCATGAATCCATCCTCCAAAAAACAAGATAGAACATTAGCTAGAACAACAACCAAAAAACTGACTGCTCCCATCCAACTAATCAATCCACGCGACTAAAAATAACACACACAACAAGTGCTAATCCATCCAATCACACATACCTCCAAGGTATCGACATTAGAAAACTCATGCCACTTACATAGCCAACCCATCAATAGAAAATAAAAGCTCCAAGTGCCAACCAGTCGAAGAAGACCAAACACATCCAAGAACTCCCACTACATGGGTAATGCTAAATCTAAAAAGATCAAGGCATCGAGTCTACCAATAGCATAACATAGAGGGTGTAAACATTTAGTTTCAAGGAACCATCCACAATGATATGCATAACCTGTACCTGTAGAAAAATCCTCCTATATACACCTCTAAATGCCAACTGTGTCACCTTATTCTCCATGTATCCATGAGTGCTTACAATCGATCATCTCATGCTAAACTCCAAATGCAACACTACACCATCATGAAGTTCTCAAGCATATGACCAATGCACCCAATACATATGACCATGCTCCAGGTGAACATACCATGGTCTCAAGAGCAATGCATCATGCCAAAAACTCTAATGCGAATCAAGAGTATACCATGACATAAAACACAACAAAATCTAAACCAACATCACCTATCAAGCACCGCCAACACCTCAACCAAAGACTTCAAGAATCCTCCATGGCTACAAAGATGTTGCACATCTTCAAATAGTGTCCATGCAAATGCAAAAGAACCTTTCTATAACAACAAGATCTAAGAGTCCCTCCTAGTAACATCTGCAACACTAAAGAAGATAATTCACCACCACGTGATGAATCCACAGTCACTGCTAAAGCTCCCACTGAACTGTGACACCTAGCTCTCCAAGCATCATGACCAAACATCTGCTAAATTGAAAATCCTCCAGGTCCACAACAACAACATGTCCATTTGACAACAATGCCAAGCAACACCATGATCTCCAAACCAAGTAGAAAAAACCATCACTGTCAAAAGCTTAGACAAGGTAGCGTATCCAAGCTATCCATGACATCATGATACACATTCTATAGGTCCCCTTAGCTGACTATTCAGGTACTCAACACCATCCATCCTCTCATCTCAAAGTAGCTACACCAATGAACAAGTGACCACAGACAAGGCCAACTAACAAGTCTGCACCAACACAGAACCAGATCTCGTAGATATAGATAGTCCACTTATGAGTTGTCCCACAACATTGCACAACCTATAGATCTATTCAACAGAAACATGCAAACCCATCATCACACTGGAAACACAAAAATGAGATCTCAAAGAGAATAGCCACGTAGACAACATGACTCAAACACCAAATCAAGCTCAAATCTAATTCACAAATCACGTCCACAACGAGCACCATAGTCAGGGAACCCACAAGCACCACCACAAGAATGATGAGTGAAAAATAACGTACCAACACTCCCATGCAGAGAAGACATCACACCTCCTCAAACCATGCTGAACTGCAACTATCTCATCTAGTCACACCCCAAAAGCCAGGGTCTAGAAAATAGATTAACAACTCCACATAACCACAAGTTTTGCTTGACTGTGCAAAACCTGCAAACCTACATATCCATGCAAGTACAAACCATCCTTAAAAAGAAACAGCAATTCAGGAACTCCAGGCCCTTTTCAAGCTAACTCCAAAACCACCAACATGCAAATGCATTCGAGAGAGATAGGCTATTACAGAGGCTTCTAGATCATCCAAAGATCAACTCCATAGCCTTCATGCAATCAGGGTATTGTTGCCAACTTACAAGCTTTAGGTCACATCATTTCAATATGACCAACTCAAGTTTCTCCATCTTCACCATCTTCCATGCTACGTGTTGTCTCAAAAACTCAAACAAATTCAAGCAAGAATTTCTACTCATCAAAGGATCAATACATCAGCTAATTCCTCTAGATTTTTTCAAGCCTGACAGACTAAGAAATTTTCACAGAAGGAATACCTAGAACCAATAACACACTAGGAAGAAACACATCCTAGAAGAAGGCTCTGATACCACTTGTTGGGAATCTTTGGTCATATCAGAAAGAAACATCCAAGAACAACAGTGCCTTCGATAACCTCATTCCACTAGATTTCCTCAAAGACACATACTACTATGCCACAAAGTGGAAACAAACATAGTTAATTTCCCACATTAATCCTTTTGAGAGAAACTCATGCTTAACTAGTTTCAACAACACCATTAACAAATTCAACAAATGGAATTAAAAGCCATGAAAGATGAAATAGAAGACATGAACACATAGATATACATGGGGAAAACCCTTTCAGGTAAAAAACCCCACACTCCAAAAGCCCAGATTGCCATTGTATTATTCAACAAAAAAATACAGTTATAATACAATATCAGACTCACGACCTTTACAAAGTTCACATCTTGTTTCATTATGGAGAATATTCAACAGCATAACCCATCGCAACTATCTCTCTTAGTGAGAGACATCTCACTCAGCTACACAACCACACCACTTAGCCACCGGCCTCTCTAACTCTCTGTCGCACAACCGCTCGGGTTTCACCTTCTATGAGATCCATCTCTCTCTCTTGGCTTCTCTGCCTCGTGACCAGTTCAACAACACTCGGCATGCACTCAGCCTCTCGACCTAATGCAAACAGAGAGGCTACGAGGCTGGGCATGAACTAGCCAAGATCCTAGGTGCATGTCGAGAGGCTGAGTGCAGTCCAGGTGTTTCCGAACTAGCCGTGAGGTAGAGAATCCAAGAGAGAGATGTATCCGACCTCTCGACCTGCATCCAACATCTCAGCCTGTTCAGTGCCTAGCACCACGTGACTTCTCTACTTGCATTCAACCTCTCAACCTGCATCTAGCATCATGTCCTGCATGGCTTCCCAGCTTCTCCACCAGTTCGGTGCCCAGCCTCTTGGCCTGCATGGTGAGATTCTTGGCCAGTTTGTGCCCACCATTGTCGTCACTCTGCCCTGAGTGATTGTTTTTCTCTCTATTGCTTTAACCCTTCAACTACCGTGCCCCTTTAAGGTTTCACCTTGAGCCACACACCATCATCCAACATTCAAACCTGGTCCTTAGATAATCAGTTGAACAAATTCTCTAGCATCGAACTTAGGTTTATCCACCTAACACCATGCCACCCAGTCAAAGAGACATTCATTATTGTCTCACCAATGTTCACTAAGCACATGGGCCCACATGCCATTTTTCCTCCACATCATCACCACCTGTCGGCCTTCGTCATGATCCACCATCCTTATTGGGTCCTAGGTGGTCCCCACAACTATCAGCATCCAAGTCGCTATACCGCTGGAAGACCGAACTTCAAAACCTCTTGACGGAGATTGTGAAGTTCCTAGAACCCGTGACTCACCGATAAAGGGATCACCCTGTCACTCAAAACCTAAACTTCGTAACCTCATGTCAGAGGTTGTGAAGTTCCCAAGACTCATGACATGCCAACAAAGGGATCACTTCGTCGCTCAAAACCTGAACTTCCAAACCTCATGTCAGAGGTTGCGAAGTTCCCGAAACCCATGACAAGCTAACAAAAAAGGAAGTAGCCTTCCCTCCACAGTCGCTAAGTCAGGAGGTTATGAAACTTTATAACCCCACGACATTAGTTAGATAAACTTGAAAACCAACAACTTAACTCAGGCCGATGAAGGAGAACAAAACTACTCCAGGAAGTCGATCAAGCCAGTAAATTTGAGTCACATTTCTCAACAAGCAATACCCATGACAAACAATCTCTCTTACAATTATATCTAGTATAATATTAATACCTATGACAAACATCCCTCCTATCATGGAGTAAAATACAAACATAATGCATAGCCTCAATCGAAGAGTTATCATAATAGTAGAGGACTCCATTCGAGAGTATCACCTCTTTGACCAAGAGGGTTTAAGCTATAAGTCTACTCTTATCAATATGATAAATTTGTATTAAAGTGTACTTTGACACTAATCAAGTAGTAGCTCTAACTCACTGGGTTTCACTAAACCTCTCAACCCAAGAGTATCCCACTAGCTATCTATTATAATAAAAAAACTAGCTACGAGTAACCCATGTTCAAACATATCTAGTATATAGTTAAATACCTATTTCAAGCAATCTCTCCTATCATACAGTAAATACAAAAAGTGCATGCAAACAAAGTAAATAGTTTTCTACTTCTCTTTCAAAGTAAACAACACTTTTCTCTACGTGCAAGTATTAACAAGACTTTAAGAATAGTTTAATCAATCAAGACTTAGCTCATTCAAAAATAGAATAAACAAAAGTAGAATATCCTCATGCTTGTGTTTTAGCTTCCCAATTCGACTGGCTGCAACCATAGTACCTTTAGAAAAAAAACTATGTCGATATTGATTCTCCAAAAAAGTCTTAGAAAACTAAACTCACAAGTTGGGAAAATGCTTCTTCTCAAAAGATAATATAACTCTCTTAATACTCAAGGTTCTCTCTCACTGATTTGACAAAATAAAGTAGATAGAAATGCACACTAAAATGCAGATTCTTTTGCACCAAAAATAGCGCATAGAAGAGAAATAAAAAAGGCATAAAAGATTGACAATGAGGCATCCCAAACAATGAACTCCTTGCTGCTATTTATACAACAAGCAAGCAACTATACTACCTACAGTTTAGGTACGATAATGAGAGCAGAAAACATGCAAAGCAACACCTCAAAAACAACTTAGAAAGGTGGCAAATAAGTAAGTAAAGACTCAACTTAATTACTAACAGATTGACCCACATATTGACAACAATTGGAGAATAAATCAACTCTCCATGTGATAAAATTCAACAAAAGACTTCTATGATAAGTAGAACACAAAGGTGGCACAATTTTACTATCAAGTGAAATAGTCAATAACCAAAAATTGCCACCCATATTTGCATCGACTTATTCCATGCCTAGTAGAGACTCATAAACTCAATTGATTTAGATAAATTCATTAGTTTTTTGGAGTATTCAACAATTGTTTGATTAACCTTGGACTTGGTAGTTTGTCAAAAGTAGTAATAAATTGAAGAGATCAATGAAACTTTTTTGATACAAAGCTTAATTATGAAGCACTATTGTTATTGACAAATGTCCAAGAGCAATGTTGTGCTCAACACAAATAAGTGGTCAACAACATTAATTTTGGCTAAAGCAAATGGATAAGTAATAGATGGGTGAACATGACTTCTAGGCATGGAATAATTCGATGCAAATATGGGTGGAAATTTTTGGTTATTGACTATTTCACTTGATAGTAAAATTGTGCCACCTTTGTGTTCTACTTATCCGATTTGGTTTTCCTCTTTTTCCTAATCAGCTACAATAATATATTGTGTGTTCATTCACTAGAATGTTCATAGTATGATTATGGTCCACACAACCATATCATCAATTTGCTCATTCACAACTGAGACTACCTTCTTAGGAATTCTAAGTGACTAGCTCACACAATATATTATTTAGGACTAAAATCCTATAAATCAAGTTTCCAACCACGTTGGTTACTTTGGTGAGTTTTTCCACCACATCATTATGTCAATTTTTTTGACATAGCCAGGTTAAACTGTCTTGCATTCTACCACTTCCCCTCTAGAATATCAAGAGAGTACACATTTCCTACTAATGACAACATCCTATCTTCATTTCCAAGCATACTATACATTATCTTCCTACATGTTATGCCTTGCATAACCACTCATGTTTTAAGTTTGATTAAAATGGGACCCTCTTTTGCTTTCACTCTTTGTGTTTTGCCCCCTTCGATTTTGAGGTTTTGTTTTGTCTTGGCACGTGCTTAATATGATTTTCTTGCTTCCCCAAGTGTTTTTCCCAAGTTGAATGTTGAGAATCTTATGTTTTGGGCAAAGTTCGGGTTTTTACCCTGGTTAGGGATTTTCCGGTCCATCCGGATTTTCCTGATTTTCTTTGAAACTCTGATTTTTGCTATTGTTCGAGTTTTTGAGCCAATTCGAGATTTTCCACCTTGGTCGTATTTTCCTTGATTGTGCTCGGAGTCTGGCTCGGCCTGTTTTGCGCTGAGTTCAGAGGTTTCTGGCCTTCGTGGAATTCCACCTAGGTCAGATTTTTCCAGATTTCCTTTTGACTGTTGAGTGTCCGAGTTTGGTCAATTTTTGGAGCTTTATGCCGTTTTGCTTTATCATTTGTGTTCCCCTGAGTTGATATGTTCAATCTTGTTGTGCTTTAAAGCATTATGGTCTTGCTTGGAGTTTGATTTCTGCTGTGTTTGGGCATTTGATGGCTTGCCCTGTGCGTTCATGGTTAAAATCTAGGGTTTCATGCCTAGGGCATTGCCATTTCATCTTGATTTGCTTTTGATTGAGCCTAAGATTCAAAGAAGATCTGTAGGAGGCTCACGTTAAGCAATTTTCGTGCCTAGGGTCCTCAAATTTGTGACCTTCGGTCAATTTGAGCGAAGTCATGGCCGATGTTCAAGTTTTCAGTCAGGTTAGGATTGTCCTGTCAGGCCGAATTTTCCTGGATCCCTTCAGTTTCCCAAAAATGTGCTGGTGTCTGGGGTTTTGCGCTCTTCACAGAATTTCGATCCAGTTAGATTTTCCCGATTTCTCCTTCTCCCCTTCGTTTTCCCTGAATTCATGCTGTGTTGTCATTTTCGCAAAATTTCGGTCCGTTCGAATTTTTTTGGATTTTTTGGGAGGCGTTGTGGAATGAGGAATTAGATAAAATTGATGAATCTAATGATGAATGCTTAAACATATCTTGCTTTTTCTTGATGAATTTCATTGTTGTATGCTACTTATGTTCATTTGGGTGATCTAGTGTTGATGCTTAATGGCTAATTTAATGGTTTTATCATGATTTTGAGCTAACACTTTGATGAAATGTTGTCAACAATTGGATTCTCACACTAGTGTTTGGTGAATGCAGACTGAGTCTAGCAAGGCAATGATTGGAAAGGATTAGAAGGGCACAAAGGGATCATCCATCTTTGAAGCAGAAAAGAAGGAATGAAGCTGGACGAAAGGAGTAGGATTCCTGAGGGTAAGATGACGTCAGTCTAGTTCGAGGTTTCAGATCCAAATATTGAACACCCTGCAACGAGAAAGACTGGAACAATACGATGGGACAGATCTAAAGAATAATATCAATGCTATTAAATGGAAAACTAGGGTTTCACCTATGCCACTTGCAGATAGCTTGCAGAGGATGTTCTTGATGATGAGGGCTCGAATGGAGCATTAAGGTATGGGTGACGTGGGGGAAGTAGTTAACGTAAAGTTGCATCGAAGGTCGTGCTTCCTCATCGTTTCGCTTTTCCTCTTCATGTGTTTTGGTCCAAGTTATGTGGTAGATCATGGGTTGTCTGGTCGGTGCCCTTGAATTTAATGCATGTTTGACTTTGTTTCAAACTCTTCTAGGGCCGACGTGTTCTGTAACCGACTTATTTTTGTAAACCCTAAACTGCACCAACGCATCTGGCACGTTTTGATATATATGGAATTTTGCCTCTTTTGTAAGGGTTAGAAAGTAAGTTTTAGAGAAGAGTGAGACAATTTAGAAGATTGTTAGAGAGGGTTAGAGATAAAATAGAGAAAATTTAGCAGTAGCGAAGAAGTAGAGTTAGGGTTTTTGAAGTAAGTTAGACATTTTTTTGCAGTTCAGCAGGATGAAGAGGTGATGTATCTTCCAGATTTTCTTAGCATAGATGGAGATAATTTTAAGACATGGTTTTCTGTACACTGGTGATCTTGCCAGATTTGTAAATGTTGCTTATCTATTTCATTAACAGTAGGAGCAGCCAGATTTAAACCTTCTTTATATTATGCTCTAGAATGGTATTCATTTTGGGTTAATCATTTGATTTGAAAAGCTTTCAAGGAATGAAATTTTATCTTATGTTTTGTTTGAATGATAATTTGCAATCTACTGTCAAAGTTTTCACTGTGAATGAATGAGATTTTTTATCAATTACAAGTTAATTTTATTTTGCAGTTCTAGTTTAGGAATTCCTTGGAAGGCAACAAGTCTAGTTAGTTGAATGAATCAACATTCTTTTCAGTTCAAAAAATTTGATCTATCTTTTTCTATTTCTGTAAAACCCCTGGTTAAAGTAGGTTTAAATAGATGTTTGATCTTGCAACAATCCAAAAGCTCAAAACCAGCAGGCCCCTTGAACATTACAGCCATATTGACCACTTCGTGAAACAACAACATTGTGAACCAACATCAAAGACCTTGGGAGGTGATTAGTTTGATTACTGATTGTCTCTTTCAAGAGAGGTGAGATGCTTTTACTTTTAACTTACTTGCATGTTGTGGGTCAATTTGGCACATCAACACTACATTTCGTGTAGCCTCTTACTCCATCTTTTCTAGATTATAGTGGTTTCTCATCCAAAAAATAACTCTATCACCTCAATGTCCTACCTCTGACATCAACTTTCTCATTCCATCCCTTAATTCTCCACAATTTTGGGTACATAGGCTCTTTTACATCCCATACTAGTCTATTCTTTGACTAAGAGAACCTATTTTGCAGTCTCATTCCACATTCAACTCCCAACTAATAATGGTTAGGGGTTTTGTGGAGATAAATACAATTTATCTTAGGACATCCATTCCGTGGATTTCTTCTATCCTCATATTATTTCCAAAGATGTAATCCATCTTTCAACTCAATCTAATTTTACCAATAAAAATTGGTACTAATTTTGAGTATTTAATCCTCGTTCAATTATGTTGGTTCCTAAAAGATATCAAATTTAATTGCATACCTAATTACCAAGCATGAAATTCACTTAATCCCATAGGTGAGTCTCAATATTAGCATTCCCTAATCTTTATATTAAGTCATCAACCAATGACTAGATTGATTATATAGGCTACTCACCCTATATATTCTAATCAAGACCAAATGTACGACCAAACCAAATAAGTTATTCCTAACCTATAGGTGTTAATGAGTAGTCTCATACATATTCCAACCCAATAGGTAAAACTTAACCTAAGGTTTCTCTCTTTATTCGAATGAACTTCTTGTTCGAATTAGGTTATTCCAAACCTAGGGTTTCATTTGAGTATACAATATAGTCGAATAATCATTCTAGTAATATATTTGGTGAGGTTCTCATAACATCACATCATATCTTACATACCTTCTCTATGGATTAATATCTAAACCTTATCTTCACCAAGATTTTCTATCATAGATAGATAATAGTGCCAAGTCACTTCACGACATTGACATATCTCACACTATATACATAGTCTAACTATCTAAGATTAGATCTACAATAACTATTCCTCATAAGGCAATAGGAATAGTAAGACATTTTCTTAAAAATCATAAGTTATCTAGATCTCCCCTTGTCTATCCCATAGACAATGATCTTTCTTTTCATGTCTAAGTTATCTACTTATCCTTTCCTTAAGGAATTTGTGATAACCGCAATCGATTTAACAATCAATATATATGCAAGGTATGGTGTGATAATAGGTCACAACTCTTGATCTTACCACCATTTTTCTTTAAAAAAATTCAATACCTTATCCTTGTGGTCATGAATTAATTGTCATCACGACTTACTAAGATGTCTAAGTTCTTCCAAACTAAAAATGTATCCACATTTTTCATTGGGTGGGGTACTTAATCTGAGTCAATCTATTTTCTTCTTCCTCCCTTAGTGTTTCCAGGACATTCGTTCGACTCAAAGTTGAACTCCTAGCAAATATTTTCTTTCATGAATGATTTGTCATTCCTTGTTGTTGGATTTCTATTACCTTTTTCTTGCCTCAATGGCATACCTTGAATATAATTTTTCCCAAAGTTAGATTCATTATTGACTTATATCTCATAGATTCAACATTTTGGTTCATCCAATAGGAGATCTAATGAATAATCAACAACCTTACAAGTTAATAGGTGCTCTAATATTCCAATTCTCTTTCCAATATCCCTTTTTAGTGGAGGAATATCCATACTCACAAATCCTCCTTTTTGTTGATGTACTTTTCAACTTAGAGTGTTGTTTCCCTACAACTTCTATTGATTTGACACATGGCGTCATTTTGCATTCCATTTCCTTTTGGAACCTCTAACGTATGTTGGTTTTTTTGTTGACATGTTGGTGAGCTCTACCTATACTCCAACCTATCTATGTACTATCTAAACCTCTGTCAGATCAATATGATTTACCTTTTTCAGACTTTTTTCTCACAATCACCTTTTCAAGCGTTTTTGTTCCTACTCTTGGTGAATTATTCTCTCACAACCCTTAAAGATACCAAGGTTGTTTGATTCCCTTCTCCACATCTTAGTCAAAACTCCAAATTGTTGTCATCAATTTTGGTTGGTGGAAACATATCCACTTTGTTGATTACTTCTTTTGTGACCATTTTGGTCTTTTCCCTTATCCCTAAGGTACTATCTTCTTTCTTAAAACTCCCTAGCCTAGCTTAGAAACTAAATTCAAGTCAAGAGTTATCCAACCTCTTGGATACCTCCTTTTTTGACTTTCTATTTTGATCCATATTATTCTTAAAGCATACTCACAGATTCATTATATTCTTCCTAAATCCAAGAATCCTTAACTCTTTGTCTATAGGTTGCTATCAATAAGGGAGATTCCCTCAATCTTCTTTATCCCTCTGAGTTTTATATCTATTAAGTAGGGAGAAGGTATATATTGGTTATACTTCCTAACCTTCCTACATACCCTGATTGCATAATCTTTTGCAATCCAAGGGGATATAATAATAAGTTTTTGGTTTAGGAGTTTTCACTCTAGGAAGGTCTCTAAACTAGTCCCCAAACTTAAACAAGTTTCTAAGAATCTCATATTCATTTTAATTTTCTCCATGTTCTTTTCTCTTGCCATCTTGGTGTAAGAAAATTTCAACCATTATCTCCTATAAGACTTACGTAATATTTATGTAAGGATCTCATAGGTTCTAGTGTTGAACCTGACTGCTTTGATACCACAAGTAACAACATCGGTGTTCTTCATAGTAAAATTTCCAATGTTTTCACCTCAAGTGAATAAAACATGATTCCATGACATAGCAATACAAAAATTTCTTCCAATAATATAAATTACTCGCATAATTACAATAACATAAATTTCAATTTGTCCTTACAATCCAAAGTAATTGTACAAATCTTCCAAAACATAGATATCATATTGAACAAAGATGTTATACATTATTCACTAGAGATTCCATTCCAATATAATAATTCCATAAATTACAATATTCTAAGAATGTACATTAATACAACCACAGCTCCACCGAGCTTCAGAGCATAAGATATAGATGGTACAAGAATTTTCCTTTCAAAACCTTGGTCTTTCGTCACCTGCTGAGGAGGAGAAGCATCACACAAGCACTTTTCCGCCAACCACAGACTCATATGTGGTCTCCCACACATCTATTAATGATAGATGGCCCTACCCTTCAACGAATGTATTGGTTGGGTCACCCCATATGAAATACTACCCTGAGATTAGTGTTGTATCAAACATGACTAGAATTTATAACCTACACTATGTAGCCTTCATGCATTTAAGTAGACATAGTAAATTGACAATGGAGTCTCGACTTAACACTAACTAAAGTGGAGACTTCAGACATTCCCACTACTTTGGCCAAAGTGTTCTCACTTAGTATAATTGAGCGATGGTCTACCATTCACCTACACTGTGGTAATTTTTTTTTAATTAAGTACATTATATCTTTGTATAGGCAATCCCTCTCCACGGGTAAGCTTCTCCTCAGGATAATTTATCTCTTTAACACAACCTATGGAAACATAACTCATAAAGTGAAGTACTAGTTCCCTCCCTTCACTGGACAACAATCATAGGAGCAACATACTAGTTCCCTCCCTTCACTGGTTAACAATCCCAGGAGTAACCTACTAGCCATCTAGCATACAAAATTTATCTAGCTATGAGTGATCCTTAAGCTTGTCTACATTTGATCATATAATAGCAATACCCATGAAAAACAATCTCTCTTACCCATGTCTAAAATTATCTAGTATAATATTAATACCTATGACAAACATCCCTCCTATCATGGAGTAAAATACAAACATAATGCATGGCCTCAATCAAAGAGTTGTCATAATAACAAATGACTCCATTCAAGAGTATCACCTCTTTGACCAAGACATTTTAAGCTATGAGTCTACTCTTATCAATACAATAACTTTGTATTAAAGTGTGCTTTGACACTAATCAAGTAGTAGCTCTAACTCACTGGGTTTCACTAAACCTCTCAACCCAGGAGTATCTCACTAGCTATCTATTATAATCAAATAACTAGCTACAAGCAACCCATGTTCAAAAATATTTAGTATAGTTAAATACCTATGTCAAACAGTCTCTCCTATAATAGAGTAAATACAAACAATGCACAAAAAAAGTAAATATTTTTCTACTTCTCTTTCAAAGTAAACAATACTTTTCTCTACATGGAAGTATCAACAAGACTTTAAGACTAGTTTAATTGATCAAGACTTAGCTCATTCAAAAATATAATAAACAAAAGTAGAATATCCTAATGCCTGTGTTTTAGCTTCCTGATTTGACTGGCTGCATTCATAGTACCTTTAGAATAGCAAATATCTCGATATTGATTCTCCAACAAAGTCTCACAAAACTAAACTCACAAGCTGTGCATATGCTTCTTCTCAAAAGATAATATAACTCTCTTAATACTCAAGGTTCTCTCTCATTGGTTTGACAGAATAAAGAAGATAGAAAAGAACACTAAAATGTAGATTCTTTTGCACCACAAATAGCGCATAGAAGAGAAATAAAGAGGTGTAAAAGATTGAGAATGAGGTGTCCCAAACAATGAAATCCTTGCTGCTATTTATACAAAAAGAAAGCAACTATATTGCCTACAGTTTAGGCATGATAATGACAACAACAAACATGTAAAGCAATACCTCAAACACAACTTAGAAAGGTGGTGAATAAGTAAGTAAAGACTCATCTTGATTACTAACAGATCAACCCACTTATTAACAACAATTGGAGAAGAAATCAACTCTCCATGTGATAGAATTCGACTGTAGACTTCTATGATAAGCAGAACAAAAAGGTAGCATAATTTTACTATAAAGTGAAATCGTCAATAGCCAAAGTTTTCCACCCATATTTACATCGACTTATTATTTCGTGAGTATAGACTCATAAAATCAATTGATTTAGACAAAGTCATTAGTTGTTTGGAGTATTCAACAGCTATTTGATTAATCACAACAATTTGTGGTAATGTTGTTTGACCAAGTCCAAGATGAATAAAGGTGTCGACCTATCCCATATCGACTAAAATGTTAAAGTACTTTGCAAATTTAAGAATGAAAACAAATACATAAAAATCAACCCATGAATACAGTCGTATTCACTTCAAAGTTTTAGCTATTTAAGTCACCCATGATTATCGACTTCTAAGCCAATATATTTAGCATTAAAATTGGTTACTATTTATTGTTTGAAATAGTTGATTTCAAAGTAAATGATGTTTAAATGTAAATACCACGTATACATATATATACTTGTGTATATATATATATATATATTATCAAATACAATCACACATATATATATGTATATACGTATACGTATATATATGTTAATATATATTTACATTATCATAAGAAAATAAAGACTGTATATATAATCGATATACAAGAGTATATCAACATAGCAAACACACTATAATAATATATATTATATATCTATATATATGCATACACACTCCTCTATTAAGTTCTCACGCTTATGTGTGTATTTATATATATAAAAACATATATATACATATATACATATAATTATCTATCAACATGACAGTCAAATGATCCATTCAATATCTAAATGATCATGACCTATGTGGCTATGGCATCATACCACTTGTTTTTTAAACATATTTGCATGTCTATACATATGTTGTCGTACTTGTATGGACATCACATTATATCCATCGTATGCGTACATTGGCATATGCATATATATGCATGTTTGCATATATCCCAATACACAATCAACCACACAAACAAGCACAGTAGGATAAGGAAGTAATCACAAGCTTAAACAGAAAAACATCACCCAAGAATACATTTAGTAGTAATTAAGATCCTTTTCTAATGTAGACACATTACACTAAGGATGACTTAAATACTTCTCACATGATAACCCAACTCAATCAATCTATTGTGAGTGTGTGAATAAGCTTAGATAGGCTACGTTATTGGTTACCCAACCAAGACCTTCTCTTGAGTGATACTTCCCCTCTACTTGGAGGAATGAACATATACCTGCATCACATTCTCAAAACATGTCCAAGGTAGTCAGCTATTCAATAAAATATGTATTACACATAATACATCTCCATAGTTAGAACATTAGATCAATAACCATCTAATCACATAATGCATTCCTTCATATAATATAAAATGAGATGACATTCATTGATAAAGCAGTGATAACAAAGTCCACACACAATTTATTCATCCACTAAATTCACATTACATTCACTTTACCCTACATAGTAATAGTAAATAGTAATTACACAATTTGGGGTGTAACATACTTCCCCCTTGTGAATCATCATCCTCGACGACCTATAACACTTTAACATACAAGTAAAGTCTAATAAAGGTTTACTTACTATTCTCAAAATATGTAATATTTATAAAATATTCATCCTATTTAGCATTACTCAAAATATGTAATATTTATAAAATATTCATCCTATTTAGCATTACTCCTTGCTACCTTGTACTTCCTAGATCTTGCATTGAGTTTCCTTGCTACCACATAGGGAAAAATTGTATACATATCACACATAATTACTCTCTCAAAGAGCTTATGTGTTGTATTTAAAATATCTCTTATGTACATCTCATGTACATTACTATCTGAACACATGACACCTATTCTAATGTGACTGGAAGGTATGTTCTCAATGTCTAATTAATTCATCCTTAGTGTAATCCATATAGATAAGGAATGTCAGTGTATTGTACACTACACCATGGGTCCCTTCCTTTTCTTTGGTATTTACACCTTGGAGAACTTAGAAGCCGAGTTCACCCATCTCTTACTTATCTATTTACTTTAGCCAAAATTAATGCTCTTGACCACTTGTCTTTCTTGAGTACAACATTTCTCTTGGACATTTTTCAATTCCGATACTACTTCGTACTTAAGCTTTGTATCGAAAATTTTTCATTGATCTCTTCAATTTATTACTCCTTTGACAAACTACCAAGTTTAAGGTTAACCTTACTCCTTAGCCTATTTCAGCCTAATAGAGTTTCCAACCTTCCTTTCCATATAATGGATCAAACCTCAATGTTAGAAGTGTAAAATTACTCAACAAATCATTCAAGATTTTGTTTTCCTCTTTTTCCTAATCGGATACAATAATATATTGTGCGCTCATTCACTAGAATGTTTGTAGTATGGTCATGGTCCACAGAACCATATCATCATTTTGCTTGTTCACAATTGAGACTACCTTCTCAGGAATTCTAAGTGACCACCTCACACAATATATTATTTAGGACTAAAATCCTATAAATCAAGTTTCCAACCACGTTGGTTACTTTGGTGAGTTTTTCCACCACATCATTATGTCAATTTCGCCGACATAGACAAGTTAAAATATATTGCATTCTACCACTTCCCCTCTGGAATCTCAAGAGAGTACACATGTCTTGCTAGTGACAACATCATGTCTTCATTTTTGGGAATACTAGACATTATCTTGCTACATTTCGTGTAGCCTTTTACTCCATCTTTTCCAAATTATAGTGGTTTCTCATTCGAAAAATAACTCTATCACCCCAATGTCCTACCTCTGACATCAATTTTCTCATTTCATCCCTTAATTCTCCAAAATTTTGGGTACATAGTCTCTTTTACATCCCATACTAATCTATTCTTTAACTAAGCGAAAACCTATTTTGTGGTCTCATTCCACATTTAACTCCCAACTAATAATGTTTAGGGGTTTTACAAAGATAAATCCAATTTATCTTAGGACATCCATTCCATGGATTTCTTCTATCCTCAAATTATTTCCAAAGATGTAATCCATCTTTCAACTCAATCTAATTTTCCCAATAAAAATTGGTACTAATTTTGAGTATTTAATCCTCATTCAATTATGTTGGTTCCTAAAAGATATCAAATTTAATTGCATACCTAATTACCAAGCATGAACTTCTCTCATTAGCTTAAGTGATTCACTTAATCCCATAAGTGAGTCTCAATCTTAGTATTCCCTAATCTTTAGATTAAGTCATCAACCAATGGCCAGTCTGATTATATAGGTTACTCTAACCCTATATATTCCAATCAAGACCAAATGTATGACCCAACCAAATAATTTATTCCTAACCTATTGGTGTTAATGAGTTTTCCCATACATATTCCAACCCAATAGGTAAAAATTAACCTAAGGTTTCTCTCTTTATTCAAATGAACTTCTTGTTCCAATTAGGTTATTCCAAACCTAGGGTTTCATTTGAGTATAAAATATGATCAAATAATCATTCCTGTAAGATATTTGGTGTGGTTCACATAACATCACATTGTATCTTACATATCTTCTCTATGGATTAATAGATAAACCTTATCTTCCCCAAGATTTTCTATCATAGATAGATAATAGTGCCAAGTCATTTCACGACATTGACATATCTCACACTATATACATAGTCTATCTAAGATTAGATCTATAATAACTATTCCTCGTAAGGCAATAGGAATAGTAATACAATTTCTTACAAATCATAAGTTATCTAGATCTTCCCTTGTCTATCCCATAGACAATGATCTTTCTTTTCATGTCCAAGTTATCTGCCTATCCTTTCCTTGAGGAATCTATGATAACTGCAATTGATTTAAAAATCAATATATATGCAAGGTATGGTGTGATAATAGGTCACAACTCTTGAACTTAGCACTATTTTTCTTCAAAAATTTCCAATACCTTATCCTTGTCGTCATGACATAATTTTCATCATGAATTACTAAGAAGTCAAAGTTCTTCCAACCTAAAAATGTATCCACATTTAAATTCATTGGTTGGGGTACTTAATCTGAGTCAATCCATTCTCTTCTTCCCCCCTTAGTGTTTCCACGACATTCGTTCAACTCAAAATTGAATTCCTAGCAAATATTTGCTTTAATGAATGATTTTTCATTCCTTGTTGTTGGCTTTCTATTTCCTTTTTCTTGCCTCAATGGCATACCTTGAATATACCTTTTCCTAAAGTTAGATTAATTGTTGACTTATATCTCATAGATTCAACATTTTGGTTCATCCAATAGGAGATCTAATGAATAATAAACAACCTTACAAGTTAATAGGTGCTCTAATATTCCAATTCTCTTTCCAATATCCCTTTTTAGTGGAGGAATATCCATACTCACAAATCCTCATTTTTTGTTGATGTACTTTTCAACCTAGAGAGATGTCCCCTTACAACTTCTATTGATTTGACACATAGCGTCATTCTGCATTCCATTTGCTTTTGGAACCTTTAACATATGATTTTTTTTTTTGTTGACACTTTGGTGAGTTTTACTTATACTCCAATCTATCTATGTACTATCCAAACCTTTTTCAGATCAATATGATTTACCTTTTCAGACTTTTTTCTCACAATCACCTTTTCAAGTGTTTTTTTTCCTACTCTTGGTGACTTATTCTCTCATAACCCTTAGAGATACCAAGGTTGTTTGATTCCCTTCTCCACATCTTAGTCAAAACTCCAAATTGTTTTCTTCAATTTTGGTTGGTGGAAACATTTCCACTTTGTTGATTACTTCTTTTCATTCATTCTGGTCTTTTCCCTTATCCCTAAGGTACTATCTTATTTCTTACAAGTCCCTAGCCTTGCTTGGAAATTAGATTCAAGTCAAGAGTTCTCCAACCTTTTGGATACCTTCTTCACTGACTTTCTACTTTGATCCATATTATGCTAATAAAGCATACTCATGGATTCGTTATATTCTTCCTAAATCCAAGAATCCTTAACTCTTTGTCTATAGGTTGCTATCAATAAGGGAGATTCTCTCAATCTTCTTTATCCATCTGAGTTTTATATCTATCAAGCAGGGTGAAGGTATATATTGGTTATACTTCCTAACCTTCCTACATACCTTGATTGCATAATCTTTTGCAATCCAAGGGGATATAATAATAAGTTGTTGGTTTAGGAGTTTTCACTCGAGGGACAACTCTTAACTAGTCCCAAAACTTAAACAAGTTTCTAGGAATCACATCTTCCTTTTAATTTTCATGTTATTTTCTCTTGCCATCTTGGCGTAAGAACATTTCAACCATTATCTTTGATAAGGCTTACATAATATTTACGTAATGAGCTCATAGGTTCTAGTGCTAAACCTGGTTGCTCTTATACCACAAGTAACAACCCCGATGTTCTTCACAATAAATTTTTTAATGTTTTCACCTCAAGTGAATAAAACATGATTCCATGACATAACAATAATTCTTTTTCTTCCAATAATATAAATTACATGCATAATTGAAATAATGAAATAACACAAATTCCAATTTGTCATTGCAATCCAAAGTAATTGTACAAATCTTCCAAAACATAGATATCATATTGAACAAATATGTTATACGATATTCACTAGAGATTCCATTCCAATATAATAATTACATAAATTACAATATTCCAAGAATGTACATTAATACAACCAACAACTCCACTGAGCTTTGGAGCATAAGATATAGATGGTCTAGGAATCCGCCTTTCAAAACCTTTGTCTTATGTCGCCGACTGAGGAGGAGATGCATCACTCAAGCACTTTTCCGCCAACCACAGACTCATATGCGGTCCCCCACACATCTATCAATGATAGATGACCCTACCCTTTGATGAAGGTATTGGTTGGGTAACCCCATATGACATACCACTCTGAGCTTAGTGTTGTATCAAATATGACTAGGATTTATAACCTACACTAGGTCGCCCTCATGCATTTAAGTAGACACAGTGAATTGACAATGGAGCCTCAGCTTCACACTAACTAAAGTGGAGACTTTGGACATTCCCACTACTTTAGAAAAAAAATTCTCACTTAGTATAATCGAGTGATGGTCTACCATTCACCTACACTATGAAAAACTCATTTTGACTTAAGGCTATTATATCTTTTCTTAGGAAATCCCTCTCCATGGGCAAGCTACTCCCCAGGATAACCTATCTCCTTAACACAACAAATAATGCAAAGTACTAGTTCCCTCCCTTCACTGTACAATAATTCCAAGAGCAACCTAATAGTTCCCTCCCTTCACTGGTTAACAATCCTAGGAGTAACCTACTAACCATCTAGCATAAACAACTTATCTAGCTATGATTGATCCTTAAGCTTGTCTACGTTTGATCATATAATAGCAATACCCATGACAAAAAAACTTTCTTAGCCATGTCTAATCATATCTAGTATAATATTAATACCTATGACAAACATCCCTCCTATCATGGAGTAAAATACAAACATAATGCATGGCCTCAATCGAAGAGTTATCATAATAATAGAGGACTCCATTTGAGATTATCACCTATTTGACCAAGAGGGTTTAAGCTATGAGTCTACTCTTATCAATACAATAACTTTGTATTAAAGTGTGCTTTGACACTAATCAAGTAGTAGCTCTAACTCACTGGGTTTCACTAAACCTCTCAACCTAGGAGCACCTCGCTAGCTATCTATAATAATCAAATAACTAGCTACAAGCAACCCATATTCAAACATATCTAGTGTAGCTAAATACCTATGTAAAACAATCTCTCCTATCATGGAGTAAATACAAACAATGCACAAACAAAGTAAATATTTTTATACTTCTCTTTTAAAGTAAACAATACTTTTCTCTATGAGCAAGTATCAACAAGACTTTAAGACTAGTTTAATCAATCAAGACTTAGCTCATTCAAAAATAGAATAAACAAAAGTAGAATATCCTCATGCCTGTGTTTTAGATTCCTGATTCTATTGGTTGTAGTCATAGTATCTTTACAACAACAACTATCTCAATATTGATTCTCCAACAAAGTCTCACAAAACTAAACTCAAAAGTTGGGAAAATGCTTCTTCTCAAAAGATAATATAACTATCTTAATACTCAAGGTTCTCTCTCATTGGTTTGATAGAATAAAGTAGATAGAAAAGCACACTAAAATGTAGATTCTTTTGCACCAGAAATAACACATAGAAGAGAAATAAAGAGGCGTAAAAGATTTAGAATGAGGTGTCCCAAACAATGAACTCCTTTCTGCTATTTATACAACAATCAAGCAACTATACTGCCTACAGTTTAGGCATGATAATGACAACAACAAACATGCAAAGCAACACCTCAAACATAACTTAGAAAGGTGTTGAATAAGTAAGTAAAGACTCAACTTGATTACTAATAGATGGACCCACTTATTAACAACAATTGGAGAATAAATCAACTCTCCATGTGATAAAATTCAACTACAGACTTCTATGATAAGTAGAAAACAAAGGTGACATGATTTTACTATAAGTGAAACAGTCAATAAAAAAATATTGCCACCCATATTTGCATCGACTTATTCCATGCTGAGTATCAACTCATAAACTCAATTTATTTAGATAAAGTCATTGGTTGTTTGGAGTATTCAACAGTTGTTTGATTAATCACAAAAATTCGTTGTAATGTTGTTTGACCAAGTCCAAGATGAATAAAGGCATCAACCTCTCCCATATCGACTTAAATGTTAAATTAGTTTGCATATTTAAGAATGACAACAAAGACATAAAAATCGACCCATGAATACAGTCATATTCACTTCAAAGTTTCAACCATTCAAGTCGCCCATGATTATCAATTTCTTAGCCAATATGTTTAACATTAAAATCGGTTGCTATTTATTATTTGAAATAGTCAATTTCAAATTAAATGATGCTTAAATGTAAATACCACACATACATATATATACTTATATATATGTTAATATATATATTTACATTATCATAAGATAATAAAGCATGTATATGTAATTGATATACAAAAAAGTATATCAAAAGAGCAATCACACTATAATAATATATATTATATATCTATATATATATGCATACACATTCCTCTATTAAGCTTTCCTACTTATGTGTGTATTTATATATATATATATATATACATATATATTATCTATCAACATGACAGTCAAATGATCCATTCAATATCTAAATGATCATGACCTACGTGGATATGGCATCATATCACTTGTTTATAAACATATATGCATGTCTATACATATGTCATTGTACTCATATGGACATCCCATTATATCCATTGTACGCATACACTGGAATATGCATATATATGCATGTTTGCATATATCCCAATACACAATCAACCACACAAACAAGTACAGTAAGATAAGGAAGGAATCACAAGCTTAAATAGAAAAACATCACCCAAGCGTGCATTCAGTAGTAATCAAGACCCTTTCTAATGCAAACACATTACACTAAGGATGACTTACCTACTTCCCACATGATAACCCAATTCGATCAATCTACTGTGAGTGTGTGAATAATCTTAGATAGGTTACGTTACTGGTTACCTGACCAAGACCTTCTCTTGAGTGATACTTCACCTCCGTCTAGAGGAATGAACATATACCTGCATCACATTCTTAAAACATGTCTAAGGTATTCAACTATTCAATAAAATATGCATTACACGTAATACATCTCCATAGTTAGAACATTAGTTCATTAACCATCTAATCACATAAATGAATTCCTTCATATAATATAAAATGAGATGACATTCATTCATAAAGCAGTGATAACAAAGTGCACATACAATTTATTCATCCACTGAATTCATATTACTTTCACATTTACCCTACATAGTAATAGTAAATAGTAATTACACATTTTGGGGTTTAACATAATTCCCCCTTGTGAATCATCGTCATCGATGATCTATAACACTTTAACATACAAGTAAAGTCTAATAAATTTTTACTTACTATTCTCAAAATACGTAAGATTTATAAAACATTCATCCTATTTAGCATTACTCCTTGCAACCTTGTCCTTCCTAGACCTTGAATCGAGTGTCCTTGCTACCACATAGGGAAAACTTGTATGTATCACACATACTTACTCTCTCAAAGAACTTACGTGTTGTATTCATAATATCTCTTATGTAAATATCATGTACATTACTATATAAACACATGACACCTATTCTAAAGTGACTGGAAGGCACAATCTCATTGGCTAATGAATTCATCCTTAGTGTAATCCATATAGATAAGGAATGCCAGTGTATTGTACACTACACTGTGGGTCCCTTCATTTTCTTTGGTATTTACACCTTGGAAACCTTAGAAGCCGAGTTCACCCATCTCTTACTTATCTATTTACTTTAGCCAAAAGTAATGCTCTTGACCACTTGTTTGTATTGAGCACAACATTGCTCTTGGACATTTGTCAATTTCGATACTACTTCATACTTAGGTTTTGTATCAACAAAGTTTCATTGATCTCTTTGGTTTATTACTCCTTTTGAAAAATTACCAAGTCTAAGGTTAACCCTATTCCTTAGCCTATTTTAGCCTAATAGAGTTTCCAACCTTCCTTTCCATATAATGGATCAAACCCTACACATCAAACAATTCACAATGTTATCTTGCATAATGCATTGAGTTTGAAGACAAAAATCTCATTGTATCTTAATGAAATTAGTGACCTTAATGGTCAATCACTAGAAACCATGATTTTAAAACATGTTATTGTGCTTATGGAGGCAAAAGTTTGAGCAAGGAAGTGAGTGGTGGTTTGGAACAATGGCAAGTATGAAGGACTTGCTTTATATGCATACTATGCAGTCTAGCTTAAGACAATGTTCTTAGAAGAGATTGAAGGTGGATTATGGAACTCAAGGGTTACAATGATAAACATTAAAGAAAAGAAAAATCTATTTAAAAGCCACTATCATGAAGATATTAAAGATGTCACATGCAAAACCCTAGTAGCTGGAGTAATGAATACAGTGCCAAAGAGGATAGTGAGCTGGGGTAGATTTAGGAGATCTCCACATTATCTAATCATAGGCAAATACATCATTTATTTATTTTTAAATTAAAAGAAATCATTCTAAACCCTATATAGGATACATTGATACTTCAAAAGGAAGTGATATATCAATTAAATACCTAGATTAAACCTATATAGGATACATTGATACTCAAAATCGGTCATGTTAAAAAGTTTACTAGGCGCACTACAGTTTATAGGGGGTCGTGCTACCCGATTCCTACAGTCTAAAAAAAAAAAAAAAAATACCTGGATTACAAACAATAGCGCAAACAATGTAACCCTTGTTGAGCATAGTAAGAATGGGATAAGTAGAAATGAATCCTATGCCTCCTGTCACACACATCTCCTTACCTTTCTCTATCATTCTTTACTGAAACACTTCTCCATTTTTACGGGCTACACGTAAAAATAAGGTTTCGACGAAGGTTTTAGAGTATGTTTATTAAAATGAAAACTCCATTTTGGTGGGCTATGCCTGAAAATAAGATTTAAACAAAAGCTTTAGAGTATTTTGGCAGGCTATTAATTCTTGATTCCTTAAATGATTTATTCAAATGGATTGCAACTAAATAAATGACTAACTATTTAGTCATTTTTATTTGTGTGACTAAATAATTTTTTAGTCAACGCCAAAATTTGTCATTTATTTACTCATTTATAGCTAAGTTGAAAAAAAAAGTAGAATTTATTCATCTTTTAGTTGTTCTTACTAAAAATTTTAGTCACGTAGTCATTTATTTACCAAATTCTACTAGTGTTTTGATGTTTATATTGATGACAATGTGTGAGCACATGCAAGGCATCATTGGTTGCAATAAGAAATTTAAAATATTACATGAGAAATATCATGCAACCATAATAGTGTAGTCTAGGAAAATGTATCCTTCTACATTTTCACACTTTTTTGGGCCCTCGCTGCTAAAATACGCCTTCTTTATACCTTATTTGGTCCTATTTTGCATCCACAAGCCTTAATTAATTCATCTTTCCAAGGAAAATCCCAACACATATGTAATAACCAATCAAAATTTAATGATCTTGGATTGTATGGCCCAATTTTAGTGATTTGGGACTCATATGCCACCTTGGGCATATGGATCCCACCTAGGTTTCAGGGCCCCAAACCTAAAGTCAACATAAAATACATTTCTTGAAAAATGTGTCCCAAGCTTAGCCTACTTGGACTCATATACTACAACTGTCGCATGAGTCCCGCTTATCTTAGACCTAATTTTGAATTCAATTCTTGGTGGGATTTTATTCTCCTAGATCTGATATCGGCTTGTAGTGTTGTAATTTTGGGAAATTTGGCATAAACATGTATAAATACAAGGTTATTTCACATATTTTCTCCTAGCAAGTTTATAAGTCATCTAAGCTTTCAAGTATTCAAGCACTATAGAAAATTTATGATTACAAGAGCATTCAAGAGTGTTTAACAAGCATTTTGGAGATATATTCAAGAATCAAGCATCATGTCAAAGTCATCATGCATCATGTTTGTTTTTGAGCTAACATTTATGATGTAGGTTCTTATGATTCAAGCAAGCATTCAAGTCAAGATCCACATTCATGTTAGCCATTACATACAAGTTTGTAGCCTTTTGTTCAAGGGTTTGGTGAGACTTTGCAACATTACATATTGTTCATTCATCATTCCTTCTTTCTATTTCATTTCATTTCAAGGTTTGATTATCAAAATGGGGTTTGACCAAGGAAAACCCCTATCCACTAACAAAAAAACAATTTTCCCTCTCTTTGATGTGTGATTGAAAATCTAGGTGGTTTAGGTTGAAAATCTATTGAAGAGAAATATTGGAGAAAAGTTTTCAAGTTGTCAAAGTTGCCACCTACATTGCAAGATCACGAAAAAGTCATCTACAAGGCATAATTCAGTGTTTCAAAACCATAGATTTGGCAAAAGAGAAGCTACAGGAGAACACTAGAGGACATCAAAGTTTTGCAGTAACCTTGATACTAGGATTAAATCACCACTTGTGGTGTATGAGTCCTAGTATACCTATTTTCAAACTTTTTTTGTAGATCCTAATTCAACAGTTCTAGATTTTGATTTTGGCCCGAAACCCTAAACTGGGACTAAACCACCCCTACTGGCGTATGAGTCCCATTTTGCTTCAAAGATCAATATTTCTAGAATTTTAGACCTCAACAAAAGCCTCTTCAGTTTCTAGGTGCACGTTTGTACTTTCTTAGTTTATTGTTTTGATTTGAGTTCATTTCTAGGTCATTTACTTAAATCTTGCATATCATTTACATTTTCTTGTCTTTCCAATCCCTTGCTTGGTGGTCAACCCCTCTTTTGTATTTGATCATACCCTAGGACACATTATTGCGGATCTCTTTCTCTCATTACATCCTTCGATTGGATCTCCAAGGTTTCCTTGTGTGAAACTTAAAGGAAAATAGGTGGAAAGGTCCTAAACCCTAACGTAACCCATTTTTCTAGGTTTCATTTTGGTGAACCTAGCCTTTAGAACACCCTCATTTCTGATTTGGAGTGCATCATAGTCCTAGATCTAGCTTGCATTAACTTTTCATTAGGTCTTGCATTAGTTAATTTGCATCTAGGGTTTCTTAATCTTGCATTAGTGAAAGTGCATATCGGTTGCATTTTTTCCTCTTACATCATTGAAATTCATCTAAAATTTGTAATTGCACTTAGTCTAGACACGATTCAAACTAGAAAGCATAAAATTCACTTATAATTTGTTGAAATTCATGTCAAAACCCTAATCAAGGGCTCATATGCCCCTTTGGGTGATTTAGTTCCAGTACAGGTTGTTTTGCCTGATTTTTGGGTATTTTTGTTCTGTTTATCAGCATTTGACTCCCTAAAAACCATAACTAGGACTCATACGCCCCTCTGGGTGATTTAGTCCCATTTCAAATTTTAAACTACACTTTACAACATTGAAAATCCTATTTTTTTGCTTTAGTTTTCTGTTATTACATTTATGTTTCAGTTTACTGAGTTTCTATTTCATTCATTTCATTGCATCTTAGCTTAATTTCATTTGAGTTGGAATTATAGAATAGCATTTATCTTGCATTTACTTGATTGTCTCTTACATGAGATTTACAACTTGGTGTCCCATTTCTAATACTATAGTGAGACGTAGTTCAAGACTCGTGTCATCCTGTGATAGCATAATCGTCTAGCTCTTTCAATATTAGTGTTTACAGTAGTTCACTAAGTATGGACCATACCCGTAAAAACTCTTTTCCTTCAAGTAGTGTGAAATTTTTTGAAATAATGGTTGCTAGTATTCCACAAGAAAACATAATCCAAATCCATGAAGACTTAGGAAACCTACAAAATCAATTGAGTATTGAAAACATTGCAACCACTGCTATCCCTACCATAGATAAAATACATCACATGATTGAAAGTGAAGAAGGAATAGAACTTATGCATAACATAGTTCAGATTTTTTGAAAACATCTTACCTCAACAATTAGTTGTGCTTTACCTTCGAACAATGTCCAAAGTCAAGGGGGGACTCAAATTCCTCCTCCTACAATAATTGCCTCTATTCCTACCTATACCAACCCTCAAGTTACAACAACAATGCAACCTACTAGTAATATCCTTCCTACCTTGGGTATTTCCACTAGCAATCCTAGTACCTTTGTGGCATTGCACATCATATCTCCTACCACTTTACTACCCATAAGAATTCCATTCACTCCCCCCTCGAACACGAACACACCTCCACCATATTCCCCTCCATCTCAAAACACAACCAATGATGCCATCATAAATCAAATTTTACAAAATGTTTCATCCCTTCAAAAACAAATTTCCACCGTAAATCAAAATCAAAATGGCCAACCTACATACTATGTCAAAAGCAATCCCTTATTTTTAGAGATATTGAGAATATTGATACCACAAGGTCTAGAGATTCTTTGGTTTGAGAAATATGGGGGGAAAGGGGATCCTTCTAACCATGTTTTCTCTTACACTACATTATGTAGCTATTTTGTCCTTGAGGATAAGCTCTTAGCTAAGCTTTTCCATAGGTCCTTGAAGGATACTGCCTTAGAATGGTTTTCCTCGTTACCAAATAACTCAATTCATTCATTCAATGAACTTTTTGATGCCTTTATTAACCATTTCCAAGTGCACATGACTCCTAAGATGACTTTAGCCTATTCAATGAGATGCAAGAAAAAAGAGGATGAAAAAGTTATTGACTTTATTTTATGCTATCAATTAGTTATTCCCAAATCAACGTAAAGATTCTCGATCCTCACCTTCAAAAGACGTTCATTGAGAAATTGCAAACTAAGATATAAGATAAGATTAGCATGATGAAGTTTCCTTCTTTGGTACACTTGTGTATTGACCTTCGTGATTATCAAAATTTGGCTAGTAGTCATGAAAAAATCCTACCTCTAGCCAACATGAAAAGCCTAAATCTGCAACCCAAAACAATTATCAACCTTTTAGAAAATATAATAAAGGCTTCCTTCAACTTAATCCCCTCAAAAAACAACTCAACATGTTGATAGCCAAGTTGTGGCTATAAGGAAGACAACTCCTTTCACATTTGGGGATCTGGCTAGACAATTTACTCTCTTACCCGATACCCTCCATAGCACAATGTCACAATTGTTAGAACATAAAATGATCACTTTACCTCTAATTAAAACTCTTGGTCCTAATAAGCCTTAACCTTCAAAATTTAGATCAAATCCCTATTACCATTATCACCAAAAAAATGGACATGACATGGAGCATTGTAAGCGTCTTAAACATCTTGTGCAAGACCTCATTGATTTTGATCGACTTCACATTGGAGGTGTTAATGATCAAGGAAATAATTTTGTTGCCCCTCCTAACCAAAATTTACAAATCTTTACCAAACCTATACCAAATCATAGCATTTCATTTGTCAAAGCTAGTGAAACTACGAAGAGTGATGTGATGAATATTGACATAGACGATGACAACATGGATACTGATAAACAAGATCCTATAGATACTAATGAACAAAATCCTATCGATGGTTTGGTTGCATTGATTGAAACTCAGCCTCGTAAGGTCTGAACTAAAAATCCTCTTGACATTGCTTTCTCATCTAAAGATATTATTAGAAATGCACCTAATGGACCTCTTTACATAGCCAGCTGAAGCACTAACAAGCCCACTAATGGGATATTAATTGATCTCGTCTATGGAGAGAATGTGATCACTGAAGAATTCTTACTTGTGTGTGAACTCTATCAAGAAACATATGACAAACCGAAAGCATGGATAAAAACACATAATGGTTTTTCTTTCCCTACAATTGGATCAATCACCCTTCCTCTACAAGTCGGACCAAAATAATTAGACATCTCATTCTCCATCATCTTGACATTGGATGAATTCCATGTGAAGGTTGGTTATCCATGGCTACGCTCCATGGAAGCCATCCCGTCAGTCATGCATAAATGCTTAAAGTTTCCCTTTGACAATGAGATTTCATAGTGCACCATAGTGGCTTTAATTCTTTGTCTTCCCAAGGGAACTTTTCATTAGATTTCTTTTGGCTAGAGCCTATGGAACCTATTAAACCTTGTGAGGAATTATTTTTCAAATCCTATCAAAAGTTTAAGCGAAATGTATAGAAAAAATGTCCCTTCAAAACATGCATCAACCTATGTCTGAGCCTCCTATCCTTGACGAAACCATGATTGAACGAAAAGTCATTCCAAATAACCAAGAGCAACCTAAGATATATCCTTTGCCTATCTCCTACAAAATACCAAGAGATAACAAAAACAATCCCATCATGCCTCCTAAGATAAAACAAGTTTACAAAGCTAAAGAGAAAGTGGTTGAACAACCTCCCATGGTTCCTTTCGTTCCTCCCCTTAGGGAAGAAAAAAAACCTATGGTTGATAAATCCGCTCCTACACAAACACAACTTGAAAATTGAACTAAAAGAAAAAAAAATACTAGAGAGCATAATTGTAGATGTCATGCTCTTGCTCGAAGGTTAAAGAAGAAAACAACAAAGAAAATAAAAATCCAAACTTGACTGAAGCAATACACGATGAGTCTCCCTCTTTTTTGCAACAAAAAGATCCTATACCACAACCACAACAACTAAATCCTTCTTTGGAAATTATCATTCGACCTCCTATTGTGATTAACTTAGATGACGATGATGAGGTTGCTAAAATTGACAAAGAAGTGCATAATGGGTTGAATACATTGTTTTCCTCTTTTATGAGCTTAAATGATAATTCTCCTAAGAAGAGTGTTGAACTTGGAGATGACCATAGTACTGTACTCGTCGTTATCCCTTTGGGTAGTTTTTTTCCTTTTGTATGTGATGAACAAGATTGGGATGCAAACGACCTGCTAATAGGTTGACTCACATGTGCCTTACTAGTATTTTGTATTTTTTTCATGTTATTTGTGGGATTGCATGTGTGTAATGTGATCCCCCATACTATTTTATTTGATGTATCTTTCTCTTTTTGTGCATTCCTCTATGTGTACCTACATTCTTCTCTATGTCGTAAAATTTTACCTTTTTCCTTTGTCTTGTGTTTTCCTTTTGGAGATGATGCAAGGCGTTGAGACATTTAGGTCTCTTCCATGTTGACCCAAAATATTTTCCTTTATCTTTTATTTTTCTTGTGTTTTCCTTTTGGGGATGATGCAAGGCATCGATACATTTAGGTCTCTTCCATGTTGACCTAAAATTTTTTTCTTTATTTTTGCTCTCTTTGTGTCATTCTTCATGTTCCATGAGTATTTGGGGAATGATGATAGTTTTGAGCTCTATAAAAGCATTGTAGCAAAGACATACTGGCCCCGAATCCATGGATCCCTTATGTGACTTTTGGTATTTCATTTTGGGGGCAACCCCTTTTCATGACGTAGCTTCATTTGGAAAAACATGACTTTGCATAGGGCTTTCTGAATAAGCTCTCATGTCCTCTTTATTGTTATCATTTATCATGTGCTACTTTAAAGTAATTGCTCACAACATGGTGTTTAGCAATTTCTTTAAAGTGGGGGAATACATTGGCATTATTATTTTGCATTTCAATTCATGTTTCATTTTGTAGTCTTCTTACTTCATGTGATGCATCTTCCACTTTGTGGTGACATTGGTTGTGATGTCATTCAAGAGCGTGATATCTCTTAACATTTTATATTCCTCTTAGTGGCTTGATGCAACACATTGCATCCCCTAAGTTGTGAATTTTCTATTCTTCGATTGGTCCTCTCTTGGAAACATTAGGAACAATGTTCCCTAAGTTAAGGCCTTACATGAACTAAGCAAAACTCCTTTGAACATACCTTACACTATTTTTCATTTATAATATCTATTATATGGCCACCTTGCATAATACACTTTGCTTGCCTATGGTGTCATCTTGTTTGTTCATTGGTGTCAAGCATATGAAGCTTTGTGTGCCTCATGGAGCTTGAAGTTCATTTTTGTGTGGTGCCTTATCAAAGTTATCAGGAGGTATAGCTTTGGTATGGTTGTACGTATGGGAGCCAAAATGAGGCGTGACTTTCCCATAGCCACTTGCTTGTCTGTGTGAGTGCATACCAACCATGTGCGTATGTGTCTCGCTAGGAACTCACCTAGTGGACGACTTGAGGTTCCACTAGCCCTTGTGAGTGTGTGTTTGGTTTTCATAGTGGGCATCATGTTCTAATTGTAAAATTTCTTGGAAAAATAGCTTATCTATTTGATCCACAATGTGCAGGACAAACAGTTGAAGCTTGATCCATCCCTTTTTGTTTTTTATTTTTTCTCTTTCTTCTTTATCTTTGGCAGTGTATGCTGTGTCTTGTTGTTACTCCTTACATCATTTTCATGTGAATTCTTTTGTGCCTATGTCAGTTTACCATAGTATCTTGATCCTAGGGGATTGCACAACCCTCTTGATCATTGTCGTCCTATCTCACTAACATTGGTACACTTGAACCCCTCTTGATGCGATTTTGTCTACTTTAGTGTGAGTTTGAAGAAAGTTCCTCCTCTTAATAAAGTGGGGGATAAATTTAGTGTAGAAAAATGTATCCCTCTACATCTTCACACTTGTTTGGGCCCTCCTTGCTAAAATGGGGCTTCTTTATGCCTTATTTGCTCCTATTTTACATCCACAAGCCTTCATTAATGCATCTTTCCAAGGATAATCCTGACACATATGTAATAAACAATCAAAATTTAATGATCTTGGATTGTATGCCCCAAATTTAGTGATTTGGGACTCATACGCCACCTTGGGCGTATGGGTCCCACCTAAGTTTCGGGGCCCCAAACCTGAATTTAGCATAAAATACAACATTTCTTGAAAAATGTGTCCCAAGCTTAGCCTACCCGAACTCATATGCCACAACTGGCGTATGATTCCCACTTACCTTAGACCTAATTTTGAATTCAATTCTTGGTGGGATTTTATTTTCCGAGATCTGATGTTGGCTTGTAGTGTTGTAATTTCAGGAAATTTGGCATAAACAAGTATAAATACAAAGTCATTCACATATTTTCTCCTAGAAAGTTTATAAGTCATCTAGGCTTTCAAGTATTCAAGCACTATAGAAAATTTATGATTACAAGAAATTCAAGAGTGTTTAACGAGCATTTTGGAGCTATATTCAAGAATCAAACATCATGTCAAAGTCATCATGCATCATGTTTATTTTTGAGATAACATTTGTGATGTAGTTTCTTATGATTCAAGCAAGCATTCAAGTTAAGATCCATATCATTCAAGCAAGAGTCAAGATCCACATTCATGTTAGCCATTATATACAATTTTACAGCCTTTTGTTTGAAGGTTTGGTGAGTTACAACATCACATATTGTTCATTCATCAGTCCTTCTTTCTATTTCATTTCATTTCAAGGTTTGATTACCAAAAAGGGGTTTGACCAAGGCAAACCCCTATCCACTAACAATTTTTTTTTTTCCCTCTCTTTGATGTGTGATTGCAGATCTAGGTTGTTTAGGTTGAATATCTATTGAAGAACAAGATAGGAGAAAATTTGTCAATTTGTCAAAGTTGTCACCTACATTGCAAGATCACTAAAAGTCATCTATAGGGAAAAATTTAGTGTTTCAGAACTAGAGATTTGGCAGGAGAGAAGCTACAAGAGAATGCTAGAGGACATCAGAGTTTTGGAGAAACCCTGATACTGGGACTAAATAACCACTTGTGGCATATGAGTCCCAGCTACCTATTTTTAGACTTTTTCTAGAGATCATAATTCAACAGTTCCAGATTCTGGCTTCGGTATGAAACCCTAAACTAGGACTAAATCGCCCCTACTGTCATATGAGTCCTAGTGTGCTTCAAAGATCAAAATTTCTAGCATTTCAAACCTCAACACAAGCCTCTTCAATTTCCAGGTGTACCTCTGTACTTTCTTAGTTTATTGTTATGATTTGAGTTCATTTCTAGGTCATTTACTTAAATCTTGCATATCATTTACATTTTCTTATCTTTCCAAGCCCTTGCTTGGTGGTGAACCCCTCTTTCGTCTTTGATCATACCCTAGGACACCTTATTGCAGATCTCTTTCTCTCATTACATCCTTGGATTGAGATCTCTAAGGTTTCCTTGAGTGAAACTTAAAGGAAAATAGGTGGAAAGGTCCTAAACCCTTACGTAACCCATTTTTCTAGGTTTTAGATAGCAAAGAGGATTGCGTAAGTTAGTGGAAAAAGAGGGAGTATCCAATCTGAAAATGAGAAGAGGAACCACAACCTATAAAGAATGACAATATTTAATAAAAAATAAGTGGTAAGTAGAATAAAAGAAAATCAATTCAAAAAGACATAAGAGGAAGGCTACGATGGGAAGGAGAAGAGACATTTAACATGTGAAAAAAAACAACAAAACAAAGAGGAGAATATACAACTAAGGAAAAATAATTGAACACAATATTCAATATAAGGCAGCCATCAAGTGCATAAAGGGGGCTGCGTGGTTGACAAAACAATTAAAAAAATTAAAAGACAAAGAAGATGAGGAGATGCAACAACTAAGAGGCAAGTATGTAGAGCACTAGAGTCCTCTAATGGAAATGAATTAATACATATTGGAGAGAATATGAGGAGGGGGAAGGCTGCACATATGAGGGGAAGAAGTTTTCCAGTGTTCTCATGGGATGAGGAGCAAGTTTAAATAAAAGGAGAGAAAGGAACATAGAGGGTGTGGTATTGATAAAAAGAAGAAAAGATATACAAATTGTTTGCTACCATAGACAAAAATAAAAAGAAAATAGGGAATAGAAAATACTCAACATTAAAGAAGTTGAAGGATATATTGAGTGGGAATAGCTGTCCAGGAAGAAATAAAGTCACAGTGATTAGGAAATTGATGTGTGGTGGCTACATAACAAGAAGGAAGGGATCAGTCCAAGGAGTAGAAGCTACAAATAGAGAGAGAGTTTAGATTGGTTGTGGATGAGCAAAGATATGAGGGTCATTATGTAAATTATTTGCAGCCTTTTACGTAAACTTTGAATTGAAATACAATAAGGAAATTTTGTGTTGCAATCTTGTATTACTTTTAGAAAAAGCATTGTCTGTGTGTATGATTTTGTGTATTGTGGAAATTTGTTTGAGAGAGGGGAGAACCTCTGTGTCACTACCCTATTACACATGTATGAAAAATGTGAAAGAATAAATAAGATATTTTACCTATATGATAAAATAGCTCATAACAATGTGGTCTCATGATGAGCTAATAAAATGTAAATATGGGATAATCATTCTCCAAGATAATAAAAAAAATTAAGATCTTGTTTACAAGATCTCTATGAAGAATTTATTATGTTATAACATAATTATGTGATTAGTTCAAATTTTAATGAATTTATAGTATATATATATATAAGCCAAAATTGGATCACAAATTTGAAGAGAACATCTCTTTTCAAGATGCACTTATGCTAGAATATAATTTCATGGTTAATTTAAATTTTGAACAATTCTATTAAAACTCTATGCATATAAATAGATCTTATCACAATTTTATTAAGAACATCTCTTATTTTAACATAGTATGTAACACATAAACCAAATTAGATCACAATTTTGAAGAAAGTATGTAATTTAACCTCTTTATGCCTAGACATACTACCCAACATGCTTAGAGCTAGGTCATTCTATATTATTTCATCAAATTAACTTATCAACTCACTCGAGGAATCAAGGCTACCATAAAATATAGAAAGGAAAAAAAAACATGTATGTGGATCTTTGTCTTTCCAATATTATTTTTGTGATATTCAAAATTCTAAATGAAAGAAAAATGGATCACATTTAAACAACAATGATTTCTTAAATATATGGTTTCAAATCACTTGAAGGAATCAAGGCTACCATAAAATATAGAAAAGTTTTAAATTTTTGCATCTCACACAAAAATTTACTAACAAAAAAAAAAATCTATGTGGACCTTTGTCTTCCCTTTTTTTTGATATTATAAAATCTAAATGAAGAAAAAAAGGATCACATTTAAGCAACAGTGATTTCTTAAGTATATGGATTGAACAAAAGAGTTTTTTCTTGAGAAAAAATGTAACAATTACCTGCACAAATATTTTTTAGTGGATAAATCTAATGAAACATTATAATTTTTTTTTAATCTTTTATCTAATAATGTAATATATGTCATTATGTACTCCTATGCACTGCAATTTCTATAAAGACTGGTTATGGATGTCTTATCCTCTTTTTTTCTTTCCTTTCAAAAAGTCCTACTTGCAACTACTTCCAAACTTGCTCTTAAGACCTCAATTGAATTCCAAGTGGAATAACAAGTTCAATGAAAAAATTTGGTCTAAATTATTTGTTCAAATTTAGAAATCAAAGGCTCATACATATGCTCAATTAATTACTTGGAATATTTTACATTGCAAACTGCCCATTGTAGACAGGTTGAAATGCATGTTGGTCCAACCAATTAATTGTCCCTTTTGTCAAAGGAAAGAAAACATAAGACATATTTTTTGGGGATGCCAATCCATTAAACAACAGTGAAATGTTGTCTTTAATACTCTACCAGCTATATTTGAACATAAATTAAATTGGAAAGAAGCCTTCCTTGGAGTTGAATTACATCATAATGTCATTGTTGATGTAGTTAGGCATGTCATTCTGCTTCATATACAAAGGAACAGGTGTAAAGCAACCTTTAATAACCTAAATGATCACTAGGGAGTTGCATTTCTTGGGCTTCACTCTGACATTTTTTTATTATCTGACCTCACTTTTTCTCATCTACATGCTAAGGTTGAGTAGAGCTTAAAGATTGATTTTCAAGATTGATTTTGCTCTTTTGGCTACTTTTTCATGTTTGTAACAGTTGTTGGTATTGCTTATTGTAATTTTTTGTACATGCTTCTTGCTTCTCTATAGATGTATTGTCATAGTTTTTTGTATATTTTTGTAGCCATCCCTTGCTGAACTATCATGTTATTGCTGGTTTTCTTGTAGCCACTTGCTGCAATCTATTTTTAATAACTTTGTAATCTATTTTTTTATCAATACAATTTTTTTTTTGGCTTGTGCGATCTCTCATTTTCTTCACTTGTTCATATTTTATGGAAATGAGTGTAAAAATTTATATAGTTTGCTATTGTTATCAATAAGATTTTGTATGACATATGCATTTTCCACAACATACAATGCCAAACTTGTCATTGCTTGTAATAAGTACATGTTGACTTTAAGAAAATTATAGCATCTCATTTTATTTTGGTTATGTCTAGTATTGATTGGATTGGATTCTAATCTTGACTTCTACGTCAATAAATTATATTTGATTTGATTTTGGGAATGAACATTTATTTCACTTGAAGTTTGGTTATGTCTATATTGATTGAAATATTTAATGTCTATATCAATTCACATAAAGTCTACAATAAAAGAGTAAACTTTAATAGTCAATTAGATATTTTTCCAATATTAAAAACTATAATGATAATAATATAAAACAAACAAAAAAAAAATTGATCAAAAACATTAAAACAATTTATATATCAAACATTAAAATATTTACCATGACACATAATAATATTAAAAATACATTTCTTTCTAAAATATTATATCATTACTAAAATATCTCCTTCAATTTAGAAAAACCTATAATCACACCCTTAGCTTCTTCAAAATACTTAGAAAATATTTAAGAAAATTATAATTATATATATATATATATAGATATATATATATATATATATAATTAAAATTTCCTTCATACTTTTAATAAATAAATTAATAGTTTAAAAATCTTGGTCCAATAGGGAGATGATCAAATGTGACGTCATGTTCTAAAACAGAAAAATCGGTGCTCATTTATATTTTGAATAAAAAGATATTTTAACTACTAAGTGTAGGTAGCTATCATATTTATTTATATCATACAAGTCACTTTAGAAATTGACTTTCAAGTTTATATACAAGTCAATTAATTTAACTATCTTAAATGAATAGATGTTGAGAGGTGGTGGGATGACATTTCTATTTAAGTTTTATTAATGTTATAAATTAGTAATTGGACATTAAACTCGAAAAATTAGAAATTGTAAGAGATAAAAAGATAAAATTATAAAGGCTTTATTAGGATTTTTAGCATAGGTAAGGTAGAAAAAGTAAGCGAATATTGTTTAAATTTGGGTTACTTTCTTAATATTGATATATGACTATTGGAAATGTAGGAATCGAAATATCATAGGGGTGTCTTTATTAAAGACAACCTAACAAAATAAAAAGAAATTTCAATTGCCAAAAGTAAAGTTTGTTTAAATATAGTGAAAAATATAAGTAGAAAAGTAAATTTTGTGTTTTGATGTAACTAGCTTTTCAAAACTTGCTATCCATAATAAATGCTAAATAGTCAATAGATGTAGCTATCTAAATTCAAGGAGAAAATATACCTACACCAAATAATGTCATAATCAACATCCAACAATTAAGATTACTTTATAAAACCTATGGATAAGATTGATTCAAAAATACTATTTTCAATCTAATTTATTCAAATATAATTGTAAATGTACATATCTAAATGCTTCTCACTAGAAGCAAGTGCTTATTGACATACAAATATATTAAATAAATAAATAAAAATACTCTTTTATATTATATTTTAAATTCTTATTGATAGTTTTGTGATTAATTTGATTAAAGGAAATTCAATTTATATTATTAGTTATTTGATATTTGTATTAAAATACAACTATTTAGATACTTTAAAAAGTTCTTGTATCAAATATAAATTTACTTTTGAAATCAAATTCATGGACCCAAAGTTTACTTGAGCTTAGTTTAGGCTAATCAAACGAAATGCTTACAACTTAGTACAAATCAACTTAGAACTAATAATTTAGATGTGAATAATTCTATGGGCTAATGTATTTGATATTAAATATTTAGTTATAAAAGTAAATCAAATGGAAAATAGGTGCTTAGCTCTACGACCAAAGAATGAATTTTATTTTATGAAGATTCTGAACTTGAATATTGTTGGCCTAGTAAAAGCTATCTCTTTATCATTAAAACCCCTTGGATCCTATGTTGAACATGTGCTCTATCCTTGGTCAAGTTTGTGTCTCTAAGTCTATTTTATACTCATAGATTTATCCTTTGTGTATAGATTTTACCCTACTCAATATTATTTTATCTTTGCAAATCACTTGAGTGATCTATGCCTAATTTTCCCATGTTTAGTATCTAAGAATAGTGGTATTTAAAATCACCTTGGAAGGATTTTGTTATAACACTTGAGGGAACATGTTCATTAGAGGTCAACTATAAAAATGTGTGTAAAAGATCAAAGATAGTAGGAAAGTGCCCTAGAATGATGTATGCAAATTTATTTCTCCTAATTCTCCAAGCTAAAGTGTTTTTCTATCAATTTCTCCTTGAATACTTTTAGGATGATAAATAATGTGAGATATGAAATGATGCAAATTGATTCCCATAAATATAAACACATAACACCAAATCTCACAAACATGTGTTTAACCCACTCACAATGACTAGAAGAAGAGGTGAAAGTTAACCAAATTTGACTTTGAGGTATGGGTTCATCTTACAACTACAAAAATGATCCTAGGTAGGAAAATGGTTGTGGTTCTATAGGGGATGAATATCTACCTATATATGTGGAATGATAATTTAATGAAGGCTATTTAGGAAGATATATAGAAATAGATAACATGTGGATAAGTGCATAGGATGTGTGGGGGGATAGATAAAGATTAGGGAAATGAGCCTAAATTCACAGATGATTTCACTATTTATCAATATGTACATGTATTAAGACATTCTTTAAAAATAGACACAAAACTAAAAGGGAAATGGTATGGGTACACAATTTTTACCATTATATTTTTTCCACACTTTGAAATGCATATGAATCCTAAAATGATCATGTATCTCAAAGTATGTGGCACTCACAAAATGCATACAAAGTAAATATTTAGGCATAAAATAATATCATGGGGATCCATACAAGTAAATGGACCCTATTGAATGTCATCATGTAGGTTCATCCTTTTATATGCACTTTGCATGGGAACCTACAAAACAAATGAAATATATTCAACAAATAACATTTATCTCACAAATAGAAAATGAGTACATGTATGGTCTTGCTTAATTGTCTAGGAATAGAAATAATAACAAATGAGTACAAATATAGAATTTCACCTATTGAGAAAGATATGGCTTTTTATTGAGCTTCATGGTCATAGGATGACAAATAACATGAGTGTTAGTGAAAATCATGTGATGATATATCTACTCTATTAGGAAATGTTGATAAACCTTGCATCCTAATGATAAGAATAAAAAATGTAATGTTGGGCTATAGAACACATTTTTCAAAGATATAGAGGTCAATTCTAGTCCAAAAAAATGTTAGAATGAGCCTTAATTTGATCAAGTTACCATGACATGGATCTTTTCGAGATATTCAATTAAAATGGGGGGACCAATTTTTTAGGATTTAGGAAGATCAGAGCAATAAACATTAACAATTATATGCAGATTAAATAACCCAGAAATAACAATGAAGAATAACACAAAAGAGATCACACACTTAAATTTAACATGGTTCACCCAATATGAGCTAAATCCACAGAAACTTAGCCACCCAATGATTTTATTATCCCATGCAAAACATATTACAATCTCACAAATTACACACATCACAACTTACATCCCAACCGCTTATAACAAGCTTTTTAGAAGCTCCAAAATTAGGGTTTTACAAAGTCATTTTTCATTTGACGTGTTAGCAGGAAAACCTTGACATGTTAATGGGAAAGAAAATTTCAAGGTTGTGCCCCCAAAGCCCTGCTATCGGGGGTTGTTGCCCCTGAACCCCCGCTCAGGGCTCGGCCCAGACTCAAATCCCAATGAGGATACGTTACAAGTGTACAGTATTTGCATGATCAATTGCCACATACCAACACCAATTGGATTCCCAAATAAAAATTATGACCTCTAAAAGTCAACTCTTCCACATAAAAAATGTAATAAATTATATATGATGCATGAGACTTGTAAGAGGGAGTTACACTTATTGACCAACTTATGAAACATGTTATGACACACCATAAGACATATTTAATTGGAGATAATGGAGCCCAAATAAACTACTCATGTTGATGAGTGGATTATGGTGATCTTATAATATATGAAAGAAATGAGTTATTTTTATCTTGTGGACTTATCTCAGTATTTAGGTATTGAATTTTAACTAGGTATTTAGGTGCCACATTTTGAAAGGTTTTATCTCATTGCTTCCTAATTACCATTTGATAGTTTCATGTATTTCTTCTTTATTTTATACTTTGCAAGTGTATTATAATTTTTATTCTAAAAAATATATTAATTTTCTTTATATTGGAGGTTGAAAGTATATGATTGAGAGGTAATAAAGGAACATGGGGTGATTTAGGATAAGATATTGGTACAAGACAAAGATGGGGTAATGGAACATAAGGTGAAATAAGAGATGGTAAAGGGATGGGAATAAAGGGGATAATGAAACATAGGATGAAAAACTATAGATTAATGGGATGGGCCAATATGACAAAACATAACTGTTATCCATTGAAATTTGCACCCTTATCAAGTTGCAGAACTTGATATTTCAGAGAAACATGGGAAATTTTCCAGGTTGTGGGTCGCCTAAAAATTGGAAAAGAACCTCCAGAGAAGGCCGACTTCCTTTTTGTTATCACCTAACTACTGATCTTTGTAAGGAAAAGGGAGAAGGAGTGCATGAAAATGAAAATGAAATCCTATGGTCATACACCTAAATGTAATAAGAGCTATGAACATTCAGACTGGCATACACTTGAATAAGGATGACTGACATTGAACTGCACGTGTTACTGTAAGTTTATGCATGAATATTTCATAAAAAGGTTGACTTGCATACGCTTTTAAGAAGGAAAGGTAACTTTCACAAATCAAAAGGGTCATATAGAACTTTAAAACACAATTTACAACTTGCATAACCATACTTTTGCAGAAAAGGCATAATACATGAGACAAAGCTACAGGGAAATAAAAAAGATCTCTCAAATAACTTGATCAATCACCTGGCAATACAATTTGCTACAAGAACAAGAAGGCAAAATGAGACAATCAATGGTATCCAAGGTAAACGTTGTATATCATGCTCCAAATGAGTTACAAAATCTACAAAAGTATGACAAGGGACTTCTAAAGTCATAAAGTCTCTATCTGCATATGGAGAACTCCTTTACAAAATGAGGTAAAAATGCCATATATACAACAAAAATCCAAAGTGTCAGCCTCCGCCCTAGGGTTTACAAAAATGAGTCAGTTCTTGAACACGTCGGCCCTCAGATCTTTTGGACTAAAGTTAATGTTGCATTCAATGTGCACCCCCCATGTCCATGTTGGTGAAGGATCACTCTAGGTATGGCCTTTTAGATCTTTTGCAACCATCGCATTAACTTCTGGCCTCTGTGTCCACCCTCGAACTTCCATCAGAGCTTCCTTAAATGTCCTGGAGTATAGTCATTAATGTCGATCTACTTTTTCCAATAGATATCACAACTGTTACTAAGACTCGCAGCTCCTTCCCCTTTGACTTTTCTATCGTTTTAGATCCTTCTGCAAGTTGACCCTCATGAGAGAGCATCTGATTTTCATGTTAGATCCACACGCCATTGTTCACAGAGCCAATCATCATCTTTGATCACAGAGTAGATCCATCTCGCATATAGTCTGTTGATCTTCTTCACACCAGTTAAATTGCCACAGTTCACCTTCAACCTCCTCTGATTGGTTGAACAGATGCCATGTAGGATCTTTAGGCGGTCAAAAGTTCATCAAATAGAATTGCATGTTGGTGAGACACTAGCCGTGTCTCCCCGATGTGATTATACTTCACAGTAGTGATCGACATAACACACAACTGTCAGCAAGACCTCATATCAAGCTGCAAAAGTTATACCAATGTCCCAAAATTGTCGCCCAGACTATCGCTATTGGCCAAACATCATTGGGATTCCTTAAGAGTCATACCAATATCCAAAACCATTGGCAAGACTATCACTTTCGGCAAGACCCCCCTCAGTCGACAGGAGGTCATAGCGAGCGAGACTTCCTTTCTCCAAGCTCAAACCATTTCGGCAAGAGTCCATCCTGTCAGTGAGACATCATACTGATGGCACCTCCTTTCGGCAAGACCACCAACGATCAGCAAGACATCTCCATGAGCGCAAAACATTACCCCAAAGCCACAAAGCTTCGGCAAGACCACCGGTCATTGGAAGGACATCACGTCGAAGCCACAAAATTTTCCAGAGTGCAACTTCTTTTAGAGAGACTTCACTTTGTCGGCTAGACGTTATACCGATATCATTGCATGTCGGTGAGACTCTCCCCGGTCGGAAAGATGTTATAGTGAAGCCCCCACCTTTTAGCGAGACTCTGAAGAGTTGGGAAGACTTCTCCCCGAGCAACCCTTCTCTTTTGTTGAGACCTCCACCATTTGGCCAGACCTTATGCCGAACTCAAACCTTTCAGCGAGACTCCCCCGTGTCAGAAGGACATCACCTCGAAACCATCCCACCTCGGTGAGACCTCACCCCATTGGTGAGACCTTTCCCCGAAGCCACAACCTTTCACCGAGACCCCATTGGTCGACATATCTCTGAGCACAAACTCTTTCGGCGAGACATTACCAGTCGACGAGACATCACACCGAAGGAAAACCACTCTCCCCGATGTCGGGCTTGTGAACAACGGTCGACAAGACTTCCCAAGCGGAGAGATATACAAAAATTCATGGTGACCAAGATGTCTCGGCGACCTTTGGATTTCAAATGAACAGAACCAAACTGCCAGTCAGCAAGACAACAGGAGGGTCTCAACGACTTTCTTCTTCAGGAGTCTTATGCCAAATCTGACAGAGGCAGGCTTTCCAACTGACTTCCTTGTGAAATAGCATCAGATGAAGACCTTCCCAATGAAAACCAAACACCTACATGCTAGGCTCAACCCTTATGGGAGCCACATTTAATCTGTGTGCCTAATTTAAAACATAATTTTTTCCTGATTGAGCCTGCAAGTGAAAATCGGGTAACATTTCTGGCGACCTCAGCTGGATGTTTGCCTGCTAAACATGAAAACTAGTAGCCTAGGCCTATCCATTGGGCATGGAGTCATTGGGAACCTAGGCCTATCCATTGAAAACTTACCTAGGACCTCAGTAACTCGGAAGACAGACACACACGAGGCCCTGGCTCATTCAAGACAAAACAACAGAAGGAGAACTGCTTGCTTTTGCTGAAACAACACTTAGGGAGTGAAAACTGCATCTAAACCTACCCTACACTAACCAGTAAGAAATTGGTCAAACAAAACCATTCACAGGATGATTGAAATAGCTGCCCTTTCTCCTCAATATGCAATGACTCTCAAGCTTAATGGCAACTGAATCAAGATGGTACACTAAAAAATTTTTAAAAATGCAATGCACTGCCTCATGAAAGAGGGTAACAAGTTCGCTTACCTCTTTAAAATGATCATATGCATTTGTATTCAAAGGAGGATAAGTAAATTGAACACACTCTTTTTCAACTGCAAGTACATCCTTTATACCACTTTCAATTATGGCTCCATGTGTGAGTGCTTGCTTAACCATTGACGCTTTATTAAATACCATCTGGGCTAAATATCTGATTGGACAACCCCTTGTAAAGACAAAAATTGAGCTCTCCTTGCTGGTCTCTTTCCCATTCACTATTGTTTTATAGCCTTGGCTGGAAAAGTCTAACCCTTGTGACTGACTTAGTGAGAAAAAAGAAGCTTCTTTAGTAAGCTCGAGTTGTTCATGATTAACTTCATCAAGAGGTAATAGTTCAACACCCAAATTAGTACATAAAGCTTCTAAATCGTTCCAAAACAGATCCTCTTCAATGTCTTCTTTACTTTTCTGAACAGAAAGACTAATTTCAAGCCTAATGCAGTTCTCATCTAGCTTTGATAAAGCATCAAAATCACCCTCTTTGCAAAACAGTAAGTCCATTTCAGGGACTTGTTCAACTTGATGGGTATTTTCATGCACATCAAAATGTGGCTCTCCTTGAACAGTGCTACTTAAACCTCCTTCTTTGTGAGTAAAGACTTCAAACTCACCTTCACCTTTATGCGACAATAAATCAACATTACCTCCATCAACCTCATGTTGGTCCAATTCTTCATCCTTGTCAATGAAGTAAGGCAGATCATGAAATGAGAAGATTAACTTTTCCTTCTGATTCTCAGCTATGTTCATTACAACAAGCTGCTCAACCTGATTCTCCTCACCTTCTTGCAAAAGTTTAGATTCCTCATTTTCCAGTGTTGAGCAAAACTCGGCAATAACCTCCTCTCCATCAAGCTGAGAGAGTAGAGATAGTCCCTTATTCCAAGCTGTAAATTGACCTTTCTCAACAACTACTTCCATTTCGTCCTCTTGTCATCCAACTTGAACTTGAGAGATTTCCTCCTGTCCAATTATTTTCTACTGCAATTGATGACACTTAATGGCTAAATGCAAAAGATTCACATTCTTAAGCTTTTCCAAGAGGATTAAGTTATCTTGATCAATAAGTTGCTCCTCCTATGCCTTCTAAACATTAGAGCTTAGTTCCATTTGAATGTATGATAATGGAGTCTCATAGGGTTGATCGCATGTTCCCTTCCAACTTGGAATTTCAAAACTAGAAGGTTGACTTGAAAACTCAGAAAGTAAGTTTTGCTTAAAACTTGAAAATTTGGACCTAGGAATCTCCTCCTGAACAAGTTGTTCAGGAACATGGAAGGCTGATTGAAACTCCTGCTTTTTTTTTTTTTGCAAGTAAGCTTTTCATTTGCTCTTCTTTAGCTGCAACTTGTCTAGCAGCAACCTCGTGTTCATACTCTTGGACCTCCATATCCTGTTGATGCTGAATATAAGCTTGACAATTAAGCTCTTCCTCCTGCACAACAAACTCTTACTCTCTCTTAATATCATCCACCTGCCTTTGGAAATCAAGCAATAGCTTATCAATATCGCTAACTCTCTTATTAGCATTTGGGGTTGGTTATTGAAACTACCATGTTGCTTTTGTGTAGAAATGAGTTCATGTGGTTGAATCTGAGCATATGTTGGGTGACATTGAGATTGAGCAGGAGTGGGAGAGTGGGAGGCATGATAAAAATGTTGGAAATCTGTTGCTATAGGGTCATTTGGAATAATGATAGTAGATTTTTCTATATAATATGGTCGATAAGAGGACATATATGCAAGGTTTTCATGGAATGGAGGGTGAAAGGCCATATTCCCCTGAAAACCTAACATCTCTTTTCCATTCAAATTAGATTTCCTTCCAAAAAACTTAAAACATGTGAGCACTTGAGCTACTGAAACCAGAAAATTTCCACACTCGGAGTTGCCAGGTACATGATTGAACTTGCCTACAAGAGGCTGAAACTACCGATGTACACACCAAATAGCAGTAACATGAGGACAAGAGAGACTAAAAATTAGTTCTCAGTCCCACCGGGCGTGCCAAAACTGTTATCCACTGAAATTTGCACCCTTATCAAGTTGCAGAACTTGATATTTCAGAGAAACATGGGAACTTTTCTAGGTTGTGGGTCACCTAAAAATTGGAAAAGAACCTCTGGAGAAGGCTGGCTTCCTTTGTGTTATTAACTAACTACTGATCTTTGTAAGGAAAAGGGAGGAGTGCATGAAAATGAAAATTATATCCTATGGTGATACACCTAAATGTAATAAGAGCTATGAACATTTAGATTGGCATACACTTGAATAAGGATGACTGACATTGAACCGCACAATGTGTTACCGTAAGTTTATGCATGAATATTTCGTAAAAAGGTTGACTTGCATATGCTTTTAAGAAGGAAAGGTCACTTTCACAAATCAAAAGGGTCATATACAACTTTAAAACACAATTTACAACCTGCATAGCCATACTTTTGCAGAAAAGGCATAATACATGAGACAAAGCTACAGGGAAATAAAAAAGATCTCTCAAATAACTTGATCAATCGCCTAAAAATACACGATGCTGCAAGAACACGAAGGAAAAATGAGGCAATCAATGGTATCCAAGGTAAATGTTGTATATCATGCTCCAAATGAGTTACAAAATCTGCAAAAGTATGACAAGGGACTTCTAAAGTCACAAAGTCTCTATCTGCATATGGAGAACTCCTTTACAAAATGAGGCAAAAATGCCATATATACAACAAAAATCCAAAGTGTCAGCCTCCGCCCTAGGGTTTACAAAATTGAGTCGGTTCCTGAACATGTCGGCCCTCAGATCTTTTGGACTAAAGTTAATGTTGCATTCAATGTGCACCCCCTATGTCCATGTCGGTGAAGGATCACTCCAAGGATGGCCTTTTAGATCTTTTGCAACCATCGCATTAACTTCTGGCCTCCGTGTCCACCCTTGAACTTCCATCAGAGCTGCCTTGAATGTCTTGGAGTATAGTCATTAATATCGATCTACTTTTTCTAGTAGACATCACAGTTGTTACTAAGACTCGCAACTCCTTCCCCTTTAGATTTTCTATCATTTTATATCCTTCTGCAAGTTGACCCTCGTAAGAGACAACATCTGATTTTCATGTTAGATCCACACACCATTGTTCACCGAGCCGATCATCATCTTTGATCACAGAGTAGATCCATCTCACATAAAGTCTGTTGATCTTCTTCACACCAATCAAACTGCCATGGTTCACCTTCAACCTCCTCTAATTGGTTGAATAGACACCACGTAGGATCTTCAAGCGGTCAAAAGTTCTTCAAATAGAATCGCATGTCGATGAGACACTAGCCGTGTCTCCCCGATGCGATTATTCTTCACAGTAGCGATCGACATAACACACAACTGTTGGAAAGACCTCAATTGAGCTGCAAAAGTTATACCGATGTCCCAAAATTGTCGCCCAGAATATCGCTATCAGCCAGACATCATAGCGAGCAAGACTTCCTTTCTCCAAGCTCAAACCATTTCAGAAAGAGTCCATCCTATCAGCGAGACATCATACCGATGGCACCTCCTTTCGGCGAGACCACCAGCGGTTGGAAAGACATCTCCCCGAGCACAAAACATTACCCCGAAGCCACAAACCTTTGGTGAGACCATCAGTCATCGACAAGACATCACGCTGAAGCCACAGACTTTTCCCGAGTGCAACTTCTTTTGACAAGACTTCACTTTATCAGCTAGACGTTATACTGATATCATTCCATGTCAGAAAGACTCTCCCCAGTTGGTAAGATGTTACAGTGAATCCCCCACCTTTCAGCAAGACTTTGGAGAGTTGGGAAGACTTCTCCCTGAGCAACCCTTCTCTTTTTTCGAGACCTCCACCATTCAGCCAAACCTTATGCCGAACTCAAACCTTTTGGTGAGACGCCTCCGTGTCGGCAGGACATCTCCCCAAAACCATCCCACCTCGTTGAGACCTCACCCCATCGGTGAGACCTTTCCCCGAAGCCACAACCTCTCGTCGAGACCCCATCGGTCGGCAGGACCTCTCTCCGAGCACAAACTCTTTCAGCGAGACATTACCGGTCGATGAGACATCACATCGACGGGAAACCACTCTCCCCGACACCGAGCTTGTGAACAATTGTCGGTGAGACTTCCCAAGCAGAGAGATATACAAAAACTCATGGTGACCAAGATGTCTCGGTGACCTTTGGATTTCAAATGAACAAAACCAAACTGCTAGTCGGCAAGACAATAGGAGGGTCTTAGCGACTTTCTTCTTCAGGAGTCTTATGCCAAATCTGACTGAGGCAGGCTTTCCAACTGACTTCCTTATGAAATAGCATCAGATGAAGACCTTCCCAATGAAAACCAAACCTGCACGCTGGGCTCAACCCTTATGGGAGCCACATTTAATCCACGTGCTGAATTTAAAACATAATTTTTTCCTGATTGAGCCCGTAGGTGAAAATCGGGTAACAATAACATAAGGTGAACTATTATAGGTTAATGGGATGGAATTAGGAGGGAATAATGAAACATAGGGTGAATTAGGAGGTTTCTAGGGTTTGAATATAATACATGAATTCAAAACTTGATTCATGTAGTAGTAATGGAGAAGAGAGTTTATCAATAATGAATAGAAGGATTTTTTTTTTTGTAATGGCATGCGTATAGGATGAAATGTGGATGAAGGTGGTATAATACAAAAGGATGTGTGAAAGATTGAGCTATGTGATATATTCAAAATAGGTAAAATGTGTGTGGTGGTAGGAATATAAGAGTGAGATGGACATTGAATGGTAAATATATTTAGGATCTCAAAAAATAAACTAAACATGTCATCCTCTATTGGAGATGGAAAAGAAGACATCGTGGTAGGTTCCTCAAAACATAAAAGTCATTCACATCGCATGTCCTATACTATTTTTGTTTCGTTAAAATGTATGGTGAGGAAGAGGATACAAGTATAAGTTGTGGGATGGTGGAAGTAAGAGTTAACTTGGTTGAAGGGATGACATAGCTTGAAAATGAGCATGAAATAAACTACGTGGGAGATTATTTCTCACTATGATCTACCATCATAATAATTGACTTGTGTCCCTAACAAATAACATAAATAAAGTGGATTCTCTGTGGTGGCGCTCCCTTTGGGAATTTAGACAAACCACTTTGTAGAGGCAATTGCAGCCTATCATGGCCTCATTTTGGAAAAGAATCTTGGGGTCTCCAAAATTTGGTTGGAATGGGACTCACTTAATATAATTAACCATCTTTTGAGGAAGTGCCCACCATCGTGGTCTATCACTCATCTTTTTAATAATTCTCTCTCAATCATTAATACCTTTGAGGAGATTAAAATATCTCATGTGTTTAGAGAAGCTAACATGTTAGCAGACGATTTTGTAAACCTAGGAGTGGTGCCTAAATATGATTGGGATGCTTTTGAATAATTACAACTCAATCTTAAATCAATTTTCAATGATGACTAGGTGGCATGTTTTTAAGGTGGTTGAAATGGGGGTAAGGTTCTTCATTATTTTTTTGAGTTGGATTTGGCACAATGAACCTTGGCCATGCCCGTTTCATAATTACAATTTTGGGGTCTGTAACATTATGGCCTGGCAGCATAGGCAGGGATGTACTTTGAATGATATGATCACACATTTTGTGGTTAGCAAGGAATTTTTGTTTCTGCAGAATTTACTGGTGTTGTTGGGCTCCTACTCTTTTCATGCCGCCATGGGTGGAGCTCATTGCAAGGTTGAACCAAGCTCGTGTGAGGAGTTTGAAAGTAGTAAAACTGTATGGGAGCATTTGGAAAAGGGTGGGGTAGCACATTATATGCAAATAATTCAAGACCCTAATCCTAAAGCTACATAGTTTTTCGTTAAAGGTTGGAATGGTAGGACTTTGCAGTATAAAGGGGTGGAATTCAATATTGATGAGGATTTCATTGTAGAAGTCACTGTGTAATGCCCCGCCACGTAACCATAAAGAATGACACAAACACAACGAAAGCGTAGCAAATTATTTTTTTGGAGTGTAATATTAACATGTGTAATGAATTACACTTAACACATACATTCTTTAAAGTACATGACAATGCAATACATTCGAATCCCAATATACAAAAGTAAACTAACCATAGCATATAATTATTACTCATGATATAAATAAGATACACTCAATAACATTAAAATCATCACATAAGAATAAAGTACATTAAAGATTCTTTCTTACATTGCATTATTCAATATAACATTTACAAGAATCATTTCCAATATGAGGTAGATCATACAATATTGTTACAATTACAAAGTTACAAGAATTCTCCTCGAATAAAATTGAGTAGTACATATACAAGGTATCCCACTGATACAAATGAGACATAAAAGAAAGTACATATTCATTAGTACACATGAGCTCTCCAATCAAGAAGTACCCGCCATCACAAACATGAACTGGGGACCCAATGGTGTAAGGTGGACGTTCCACCCAACCAAGTGGTACCCGAAGGCCCACCCCCCATGCTAGGAGATAGTAAAAGAGCTTCCTAGGAAAAACCTACAACCTCTAGACATAGGCAATAAACAGTACTAAACTACACAAGTACAATACTAACATGAAGGGTACATTGCTTCTAGAATATTATGATCAAGTACATCAATTGCACTATACACACTAACTGAATGTTGTCATAGGAGTGTCACACAATTTACTATGGGTTACCCTGGCTTGACCTTCCTAGGCTCCAACCCCCATCTTGGGTTACCTTGGTGACCTCAACCAGCCATCAGACCCCCATACAAACTATGCATGATCAACCTACCTTCCAGTCGGACCAGGAAATTAACCTTGGCATTCCAGGCCTTCTCATCTCATCCCAAGTCTAAACAAACCCTTGAGCCCATGAGCGAGGCACAATTAACAAGTTAAGTGTTTTAAGCTACCCTTTCCCTTAATACATTTATTTAGTTACCATTGAATTAACTAACTCTCCATGAGTTACCTAGGCACCACTTTGTGTGCTGACCCCCATGAAGAGCCACTCCCCTACTAACAACACAAGGATCAAATCCACAAACCATGGGTAGACAAGGTGCACAAAATCCAATAACAAATATCAACCATACTGCAAAGGACAACACATCCCATTCGTAGTAATTGGGTGTTCAAACTGAATTGCAACCACATGCACTACCCAAGGTAAATCAAAGGGCTAAACTCAATTCACAAACACCCCCTCACAAAATAACATCTGGAAGACTTACAAATACCACAATAAACCAATTTTCCCCACATGCGTAAAAAAAAGAAATCACAATTACATAAGCAATTTAAACAATTAATAAAATCTATCATTAGGATTTCCTAAATCCAAATTCTTTTCAAGAATACAATCTTACATTGTTAAGATTAATCTAACTTAAATCAATATCATTATAGACAATCAAGTATTTAAATCTAATTGTTTAAATCTACTGTGATTCTTCTAAGAAAAGACTCCAATACAATTCGCCATGATACTTAACAACCTCTTCCCTAGTCTGGTGTTGCTCTTACTAACTATTTTTAGTTTTGAGGGTAGGAGATATTTTTTAAACTTTTGGCCATTGTGCAAAAATGGAATGGAGGAAAAATTTCCACGTGTCATGTATGGCTAACCATTCTAATGACCGACGGGGTCATTATTATTTTAACACCCTCAAAGTTCATGACAAGATTTTCAGGTGGGCAGATTTGGTTTGATTTTTCATGCCATCTAGATCTTTCTCCAATATCATTTCCCTTCGTGCCATGGACTTCTCGCACGAGGAAACCGATGGGTCTAAGCTAGCTACGGGGAATTGTATTTATTTTTATCTTTTCTTGCCTTAGAAGTTACCTCCTACTTTCCATTTCTACGTGGTTTTCTCTACTCCTGGTTTTCTCTAGTTTTGACCGGCTACCCTTGTTCTGGTCAGTTGTGGTGAGTGTGTTGGCGCTATGAGTGGGGACCAGGTGCAGGTGGACCCTGATAAATGTGATGACTAGAAGGCAGATGACACTATTTGGCATATATGTAGGGAAGGTGGTATCTCCCAGTATATGGAATGCATGACCGACCACGATGAGGGTCTTTCCAAGTAAATTGTGACCTCCTGGAAGGACAGAAGGGTTAAAATTGGAAACATCTCTTTTGATATCAGTGAGGAGGTCATTGCCAGAGCTACAGGTCTCACTTTGGATGGGCGTACATGGAAGAAAACTACCAAAGTTGCTGACCAGACCAACCTTAATATTTTCTTCCAAGGTGATGAGAAACCCATCAAGATGTGTGGAGAATATGATCATGAAGCGCTTCCTGAGCCATGGGACAGAGTGTGCATGGTGGTGATGAAATACTTCACCCTGGAAGGAAGGTATGGCATTTATTACTATTATCATTTCAATTTCCTTAATCACCTTAGGAACCACCACAATATTTCCTTCCAATTTTTTCTCATGCACTCCCTTGAGAGTACCATGCTCGATGCTGCTGAAGCCATGAATGCGAGTAAAAATTTCACCATTCTTCATCAAGGTCTCATTTCTAGGTTGTACCATTTTCAATCGGCCCTTTGCCCTCCCCATCCCATAACCATTGTTGATGTCTCTCGTCCCGCCTTTGTTGAAGAAGCCTCAGTTTCCTCTACCCCCCCGTAGGCTAGTATCATGGATACCTCATACCCAAGTAAGAAGCAATACACTGAAAACCCTTCCTTGAAACTTTCACCGCATGACACCTCACCCTCGCGGGGTCCCATTGTGGAAAGCAAGGAGAAAAAATGCACTTCCCCCACCCCAAGAGGCAAGGCAAAAACCTTAAACAAAACTAAATTCTGGCTCCACCACATGGATTCAAATATTGAGATCATCGAGGAGACTAATACTTCTCACCAGTCTAATAGACTAGTTACCAAGAAAGAAAAAGGGAAGAGTTTCAAAGAGATTTCATATTTTGACAATGGGGATGAGAGTGAGTAGGATTAAGAAGGAGAAGGATGTGGGTGAGGAGGCTTTCTCGGGCTTTGCTAGCAGTTCCTCCCATGTTTATGAAAGTCTTAAAAAGGGCCTTGCCAACATTAAAATTAAGGAAGTTAAGTCTTGCACTTCTAACATTGTGGAGGGTAAGGCTCCTACGGAGGAAGACCAGAGTAAATAGGATGTTGCCTGGGAGGAGATTGTCAATTTGAAAAACAAAATTGAGAGCTTGGAGAAAAGACTACAGGAGGTCACTCAGTTTGCCTTGAAGATCATGCACAGGTCTACTACTACTATTTGTTTGTTGTAGAAGGATTAAGCTGCGAATGATGGGGAGGAAGACCCTATCAGCAAGGAACTGCTTAAGTTCCTCTCTGAGGATTGGACCACTATTACTCTTGTTAATCCATACAGTGGGAAATAGTTTTAGTTTTTAGTGGGTTTTAATTTTTTGATTGGGGTGGGTTGTTTCAACCTTTGATCATGTTTTGTTTCTTAAAAAAAACCTTGTTGTTATGTTTAATTTCCTCTTTAACTGGTATGACCCTCAGTGGTTTATGACTTTATATCATGCTATCATGATGGACTCTGCTAGTAGCTTTAGATCAGTTGTGTGTTTTTTGTGATATTTTTGATATGTTCTACTTAGGGTGATGGTTTTCTCTTAGACCTGTTGTCAATGTGTTGTTAGTGTTAATCTGCTGTGAATGGTTGTGGTTGCCTTGTTTTAATGGGACATCACCCTTGTTTTGTTGCTTTTAATATCAAAAACTTCTCAATTTTATCAATTTAAAAATTAATTTTTATTTCATAAAATCAATAATACATTGCTTAAATTAATCTAATTTAAAACAATATTAATTACAACAATAAAGAAAATTATATCTTATCATTTGAATCAATTTTCCAATTACATCTATTTTAAATTCAATTTTCTCTTTTAAATTATAACATTCTAAAAATAATCCATTTCATGCATTTTCATGCATCTAATTTCAAAATACATTTAAATAAATATATATATATTATATATATATATATAATATTTTAATATTTTAAAATTTCATTTACAATTTCCAAACAATACTAAACATAAAACCAATATGTTGCGACTTTAATAACTTTCGTTTTCGGATATGGGTTTCTCTAAAAATTTTACAGAAGATGTGCCACCAAGTCTTTTAAAACATATACAAAAATCAGCGATACTCAGCTCGTAAATTTTTAGTTGTGATTAATTTAGTGACTCTCTCTCTACTATTTTAAAAAAAAAAATTCCTAAGGAAGTTTTCACAAAACTTTTTCTACATAAAATTATTTACAAATTAACTAGAGGTTTCCAATTTCCCAGCGAAACAGATCTAATAGGAAGAAAAATAATAATAATCTTCTACAGAAAGATCTTTTCCGATATAAATAAGATTTTCCCCAATTTTCAATAGGAAGATTTTCGAATCCATTCCTACAAAGAGTTATAAATTTCTCTATTATTTTCCTCTAGAGTTTTCTATTGTTTTAAAACCAATTTCCTTACAAAAACTTTCAACAATTTTCTACACAGAAGCTTCTAAAAATTCATGGTAATTTTCCAAATAACCTTTCAAATTTATGAAATAAAATTAAAGCTTCTATAAAATTAACAAATCCTCTTGTATAGACAATCTTTCAATTTTTAGAGAATTAAGCAAAGTTTCTACAGAAATACATAAACTTTTTGCAATAGAAAAGATTGCAAAATAAGAATTAAAATAATAAAGAACTTGTTTCCAGAAGCTTGAAGAAATGAAGATTGAAGAAGAGCTTCGCCTACAAATTCCAATTTCCAAAGCTTCTACCAAAAATAACCACTTCTAGAAAGATGCAAAACAATAACCAGAGTCCTTCCAAAAGATGCAAAACAATAACCAAAGCCCAAAACTTCCCGAGAATTCTTTCCCCTAACTTTACAACAACTAATTTCTAAAAATAACTTTTTCCTCATTCCCGTGAAGTAACCTCTTTCCTTTTCCATTTAATGCAAATATTCGCTCCAAGAATAAATTCTCAACAAGAGTGTTTAATAAATTTTCAAACACACATGTCAAAATTAAAATATCTTTTAAGCAACTCAGATATTTCCCTTTTGATAATTACAAGAAATTTATGCTATTTTAATAATTCAAAATTTACAAATTAAATTATCTATTTTATGTAATTTATAATTCAAATTCACATAATAATTTCTAATCAAATTTAATCTAATTAATGTAATTACTTTATAAAATAAATTCAATCTCAAAGATTAAACTACTTTACAAAATAATTAAATTTAATTAATTAAATTAAATACAAAGCTTCTAACAATATTATTTAAAATTAATTAAATAAACACTAAAATCATTAAAATCATTAATTTAACATTAATTTCCACAAAATAAACCTTGCATAATAAATAAATGAATGACAAGGCAAATAGGGAGAACATGATGACAAAACATACCAAACTAGGATTGACAACACACTATGACTAGGGTTGTGGCTTGACAAGGAAAACCTGTTACTATCTCCCAATCAATTGTACTGTTGGGCAATAGACACGCTCAAACCTATGAATCTAGGTGGACTTGATGTCTTGTACTTGCAAGCCTACAATCAAAGCATATGTTGTACATATATATATATATATATATATCATGAATCAAACACACCATGAAGAGAAAAATCACATAATCACAAGGCACTCGCAAGCGAGTGATGCTATCTCATCCCCTTCACCAATACAGTCACATCAAGACTAACAAAATTAAAACAACAATTAATCAACAGATGAGCATATATCAATATCAACTCAAACAAACAACTATGCTAAACAGAAAGCATGTCATAAACAAATAATCGGTCACAACATCAACTCATTAAAATATCACCATGTTCGAGTAATATCCAACAGTGTCATAAAGTCTATCAAACAGTAACATAAGGTCAAGATAAACATCATAAAGTCTAGATGAAATCCAAGAAGTTGTCCAAACAAGGCAAACTGAGGGGCATTACACACTGGGTTGTCAACTTCTGGGAGGAAATTCTATCGTGATAGAGCTACTGCAAAGAAAGCCTTTGCTAATTTTTTCAAGTTTGATGAAAAGAAGAAGCTCTGAGAGGTTGGGAGTGGTGGGTATGCCCGTAAGTCTCTTAAGTCATTGTGGAGGGACCTTGTGCTGGCGATTATGCATTATTTTACTCTAGAAGGTAGGTTCTCTGTCGTTTATAGTTATTACTTCATGTTGTTAAACCACTTTTGTCATAAGGTGTTGGTCTCTTTTCCTTTTTACATTTTACTGTCGCTGAAAAACAATATAGAGGACCACCATAAAAACCCTAAGAAGGTCATTCTGCATGAGGGGCTTATGAGTCTTTTGTTTGAACACATTAAGCTCAAATCGATTCATGTTTCTCCTAAAACCCCAGGCAAAAAGGGGGTTATGAATTCTACTTATGAGACTGGGGATTTAGCTGGTGAATGGGAAGGTAGTTCCTAGAAGCTGACTTGGATTTTGATGAAATTTATGTGGATGATGGTGGGTTCAAGGATGGTTCTGAAGCTTCCGAAGTATGGTCCAAGGGTTACAAAAAAGACATTGATTTGAGGGATGCCATGGTGCAACAGGGTAAAAAGAGCTCTAAAGGGAAATCTAAATGTCCCAGGAAAGACAAATCGTCTACCAAGCATAAACTGGAATTGGTGAAAGATGTGGATACTCCTAGTTTAGGTGTGAAGCCTACTTCGAGTCCTGGGAAGGTTGGCGTGGTGGATAATTCCCCTATGACTAGTGATAAGAGTCCTGAAATTGTGGGGTTGAAATTAATACCCCGGTTGGTGATTTCAACCCTAGTGTGGATGATAAGTTGCCTGGGTCCGTGCTAATGGAGGTGCAGGGGATACAAAGTGTTGACCCTAACCTATATCCCCATGTCTCTCATGCTAGCCCATTGCAGGATAAAGAGAAGCCAGTGAAGATGGAGCAGTTGGAAGAATTGGATGACCTAGCTAGCTTGCCTGACAAGCACTCAGTAAAGGTGGAGATGGTTGAGGTCGAGGATTCCCCTATTGAAGAGGAAGAGGAGAAAAGAGAAGAGCACAGAGATGTCCCTGATCACAGCTTGGAGTCGAAGGAAGTGCCTCCTATTAACTGGGATGAGGTAAATATGGGTCTATTTTGCAAAATGGTTGAGGATGGGATGAGGAATTTTCTTTCTCTAGTGAAATGATTGTTTTCAGAGGTGAAGGAGCTCAATGTCCAAGTGAAGAACTGGTAGGAGGTCTACATGGAAATGATTCGATGCAATAAGAAGGAATGGGCTATAAAAGGTAAGGTAAAATCTATGAATGTTATGCTAGATAAGTTAGTTGTTGATGCTGAATACCTGAGAATTACTCATGAGGAGAGGATTTCCTCTCTGGAAATGATGGTTAGTAAAGTTGTAGAGGAGAGATTTGTTAGAATTGAGGATAGAATTGGTAAGTTGTCTAAGGATTTGAAAACCGTGGTCAATATAAGTAACAACTCTTTGAAGTCAACTGCTAAGGGCCTTGTGGTTTTAAATGAGAAAGCCCTCAATTGGACTGGCAAACCCCTCGGGCTAGGAGAAATTGAGAAAGCGGTTGTTGATGTGAACTACTTGAATCTAGTGGACAAAAATGTGGATCCTATTCCTGCTATGGAAAAGGATGTGGAGGCTGGACCTTATTTGAGGACTAGGAGTAAGATGAAGAAGCGGGCAACTGTGTCATTTGATGAGCTCAAAGAGGTTATGGAAATGCATGAAGGGGTCATAGAGGAAAACATGGCCTCTTTTAATGTCTTGGAAAAGGTGTTGTAGCTGTTGCTAACTCTTTTGCTTGATCAGTTGGTTTGTTAATATTTTTTGCTATTGGTATACTGACAAGTTTCTTTGGTTCTATCTATTGTCAACATTTTGGTTTTTTGAGCTATTTATTTTTATTGCTTAGTCTTTAGTGCAACTTTTTGTCATTGTAAAGGGTTTTGGGGCCCCTTCAAAACCTGCTTTTCCTTATCAAAAACATAAAGAAAATGGATAGAATAAATCTACTGTTAATAGAGAAACCAAGGGATATAATGAGGGATTATTGGATTCATTTGTACATAGAAATAGTGAAGATTATTCAATGTGATAGCACTAACCAATTGAGAATAAAGTATGTGCTTTTACGTATTTACCCACTAGCTATAACTAGTAAATAATCAATTATAACCTAAAGTGTAAATGACTTTTTTACGCTATAATATGTGAATTGGCACCAAAAATAATATGAATTAGGCATAGATAAAAGATTTAAGCACTCATAATTTAAGTTCCTATAGACATGCTACCAAGAAAATATCTTCCAAGATTGAACTAGAATTCTTACCAGGGAAATTTCATAATCATTCAAACTATCAAACTATAAATATCACATTGAGATAGAAAATAGGACATAATTTCAACTCTAAGATTTCAATTTCTTAATTGTACAAAGTTGTATCATTCATTCTTCACTTCGCATTCCTCCAATGTTTAAGTTTTTTTATCAATTTATCTTGATATGATATTGAATTCTATATCATATTAATACAATTGGTAAAAACCATTGACAATTATTAAAATAAAATTAAAAAACATGAATACAATCGTTTAAGTTCTTCAAAACATGAAAATAATAAATCAAGTTCTTCAAAACATGAAAATAATCAATCAAATTATCAAACTAAATTTTAAAACATGTTATTTTAATCTTTTATGACAATGAAAGAATAAAAAGGTGACATATTTTTTAGACAATGATTGAAACTTCTCAAAATTATAAAATGTGTGTTTCTATTTTAGAGAAAGTGTAGTTTACAAGGTAAAACAGAGCTTGTGAGTCCAAACTCATGGCATGCACATGTTTTTTAATTATTCATTTTTATTACTTGCAAAGAAACACACTCACATTATAGCATGAGCGTGTTATTTTTCACCTTGAATACTTTCAACTCATAGGGTTGGATTTTCCTTGGGCATCCAACCTAAAGGGCTAGACTTCATTATTAATGTCCAAAGATATGTTTTCTAAAAAATGTAAAAATACGCCTAAATGTTGAGCACGGTCTCCATTAGGTTTGCACGCCTTTCAATGTTGATAAAAAATGTCACAATGCCATCAATCTCTCTCTTACGTTTCTAACTATACCATTTTTTTTATATTTCTAATACATTAAGGTTTTGGTCTTGAATTTCTTTTGTCAACGTCTCTTTTTTGCAAAAAACCTACTTATAATATTTTTAGTGTCATATTTTATTCATTTATCCAAAGTTGAAATAAATTATATTTTTACATTCTACACTCTATTCTATACACATTGAAAAAAAATGAATTTTGAGTGGTTTTCAAAAAAATTAGGGGGGAGCATGCTCAATTTTCTATTTTTCACCTAGCATGTGTTCTGTAGTGCCCCTCAGTTTTCCTTTTGTTTCTAACTGTGACGTGGTTGTATTGGACATTATGATACTTTGTTACACAATTATGATGATACCTGATGACACTTTTATTGCTAATGTTTATGTTTATATCATGCTTAGTAGATTAGTTTAATTGATTGTGTGAGTTATTATTGCTATGAACATTATGTGATTATTGGATGTATGTTCTTATCATGTTATTAGTATTTGATTATTTTGTGTTGATGTATTTTGGTGAAGGAGAACAATGTTGCATCTCTCACAAGCAAGTGTCCTGCGATGCTGTGATTTTTCCTTCACGGTGTGTTTGATTGTTTGTCTATGTACTTGCTTAACTGTGTGGTTTGCTGCATGTTTTAGGTACTAGGCATCGACTCCACCTGAATTGTCAGGTTTGAGTGTGCCTTAAACCCAATGGAGATTGTTGATTTAGAGATAACATCGAGTCCCCTACATTGAGCCATCATCCTCGACGAGGATGTGTATCCTTTGTTACCTTGGCGGTGTTGTTCGTTTGTGTCTTGTTTCGTGGTCTTGTTTTTTGTCTTCGTCGTGAGGTCTGGTATTGCTCGACATTTTGTACATTTAAATTAAATTAGTTGGTTTGTGCTTTGATTGATTATTGCACTAAAATAAAGTTAATAAGTCAAAAGCCTTTTTGATAATTAAATAGATGCTTTTATATAATTGTAATATTGATCCAGAATAAAATATTATTAATGTTTTATTTTGATTTAAATAAACTAAAATTTATAGCTTAATAAAGAAATATTAAAAATAAATATATCAAATTATTGTAGCGTGCAAACATAATTAATGAAAGGATTAAATTAATAAATTAAATATTATAAAAGTTGATTTTGTTGTGCAAATAAATAAAAGATTAAGTAAATAAGTTAAATATTGTAAAAAGTTGAATTATTGAATATAGATATATTAGAATATGTTACAAATAAGTATATTTGATTTGTGGCAGTTAAGAAGGTGAGGAAAATAAAATAAAATAATTGATTTAAAGAAGTGGATGCTGCAACGGATTGGGGAAATAGTTAATAAATTAGTTATTTTGCAAAAAGCAAGGGGGCTTTTGGTTATTCTTCTGGAAAGTAATTTGGATTTCTCTCCCGTGAATAATTTTCTTGTTCTTGGAGGTTTTTCATCTAGGTTTTGGGGAAAAGCTTGAATTGAGTTTGGCATAGGTGATTTTGGAGAATATGTAGAAGAAATTGGAGTCGTAAATTGGAATTTGGGAGAGCTCTGCATCAAGACTTCAACTCTGACAAGCATATAAACTATGTTCCATTATATCTCCTCCATTTTAATGTTGGATTAGAAAACGAACAATGCATAATTGTGTTATTTGAAGCAAAATAAATGCTTGAATTTGAGCTGTGCTTATTCCGTAAATTCCATGCAGCCTTTGGAAATCAAAATGGGAATGTGTATTGGATAAATGTTTTGTTGACCTTGAACATGGTATTTCAATCTATATTTAATTTATTCCTCTCTGCCTCTGTCATGAAACAAATTCAGGTTAAGTTGCCATAGTTGTCTCCTTGCACGCATCCATCATAAATAGTGTTTTAATTTCATTTCGTGGCAACTTGTTCTTTTTTAACAAGTTAGGAATTAAATGTGTATTCTTCTAAATTGAAACGTAACAAAATTTTATGGGATTTCCATTGATTACATTATTACAAATTGCACTCTTTGCTGCATTGAAATGTTCGCCCATGTTTACAAAGTATGGCCTGAACCAGAATTGTATTGGTTTATTTAGTTTTCTATCAACATTTCAATTCTTACCATTTGAATACATATTGTAAGTCGTTGTCTTCAATATGTGATATCGATTGCTATAGTTATATGTGTAAATTAGTAATGATGGCATTCGATACCTTTAGAATAGATAAACTCTATGTCTTAAAATTCGATGGAGTTAAGCCTTAATAGTAATTTGTCATATATTAAGTTATAAATTTTGATATATTGGAACGATAAGTATATTTTTTACATCATTGTACTTAGATCGCTATGAGTTTGATACCATACATTTAGGTTGCATATTAAATTGTATGAATACCGCCCAGATCGTCATATTGCAGTTTGTAAATTGGCATATCTATATGTGTGTGTGGGCATCTAGAGGTAAACATTTATGAATACATTGTGGTATTTTAATTTATTACTTTGACAACAGCGTATTGTTTAATTAAAACTTATATATATATATATATATATAGAAATATATGTGTGTGTGTGTGTACAAGCATGCATTGATATCAAGGTCTATAAAATATATTGATGTATAGTAATTTATCATTCAGGTAATAGTATTTTGTTTAATACATGTATATGTATACATGTATGCATATGGTGATTCTAGCTAAAGTATATTGTTGCCCTTAATTCTAATTGGATATGACGATTGAATAAATGAAATAGGGGAAAAACAAGAAAAGGTAGAATTAATTTATTTGTAATTAAATACATGAAGAATTTGATTATATGGAATAATAGATTATTTGTGAATTAAGGTGGACTCTTGGTAAACATGAAACAGTTGCTTGTAATTCCATTCTAGATTCTATGTTCTATTATTGCTTTAGTTGTTGTATAAAGTAAAGTGAATGATTTTGATTTGGAAATAATTGTGGGTTATTGTGCAAATGTTAAGTCATTGTGGGAAGTAGGGGTTCGAAGTCTTCCAAAGGCTTGGGAAATGTGTTATGGGTGAACTGTTGTGTTGGACCCTTGTGTTGATTGACTTTACACTTGATATGTGTTGTTGTGGGTTTTAGCCATGCATTACTTTCTTATTATTACAGTTGTGTTTGAGAGCAAGATGGACCATGCCTTGCTCAAGATATATATACTTTTGTGGTTTTTCGTTCCATGTACATAAAGGCTATACCCTGTTGATTTTATTGGGTCTCCTATCTGCTAAAAGGGGGAGTGGCTCTCAATGGGGGCTAGCGCACAAAGTGGTGTTAGGGTAACCCATGTGGGAGTTTCTTAACTCAGTGATAACTTAAAATGAATTAGGGGGGTTGGGTAGTTTAAACATTAATCAAGATAAGTGAATGCCTCGCCCATGCTTGTAGGGCTCATTTAGGCTAAGGATGGGTTGAGAAGGCCTAGTTGGCAAGACCAACTTCCTTGTCCTCACAAAAGGAAGATCAGTTCCACATGTGTCACCCTATGGGGCCAACGCCTAGTGAAAGGTTGTCAGGGTAACCATAGATGGGGTTAGACGCCTAGGGAGAGTTTGTCAAGGTAGCCCATGTTAGGACCATGCAATGACACTCTTCCCTCTACAAACTAGTATTCCCTTTGTTTTTTCTCTCTCCTTAGTATGTGATGTCCTCTGAAAGCAATGTATGATCTTTTGTAATGTGTTTGTTGAAATGTCAGTTGTTCTTTGTTTAGCCTTGTTATGTTATTGTTGGTTTGTAGCCACTTGCTGCAATCTATTTGTAATAACTTTGTAATATGTTTTTTTATCAATACAATTTTTTTTTGGCTTGTGTGATCTATCATTTTCTTCACTTGTTCATATTTTATGGAAATCAATGTAAAAATTTATATAATATTTTACTGTTATCAATAAGATTTTGTATGACATGTATTTTCCACAACATACAATGCCCAACTTGTCTTTCCTTGTAATAAGTACATGTTGACTTTAAGAAAATTATATCATCTCGTTTTATTTTGGTTATGTCTAGTATTGATTGAATTTGATTCTAATCTTGACTTCTACAACAATAAATTATATTTTATTTGATTTTGAGAATGAGCATTTATTTCACTTGAAGTTTAGCTATGTCTATATTGATTGAAATATTTAATGTCTATATCAATTCACATAAAGTCTACAATAAAAAAGTAAACTTTAATAGGCAATTAAATATTTTTTCAATATTACAAACTATAATGATAATAATTTAAAACAAAAATAATAATAATAATAATTGACCAAAAATATTGAAACAATTTATATATCAAACATTAAAATATTTACCATAACACATTAATAATAAAATACATCTTTTCTCTAAAATATTATATCATTTAATAAAATATTTCTTAAACCTATAACCACATCCTTAGCTTCTTCAAAATACTTGCCTTGAAACTTTCTAAAAATAATAATTTGAATCGAATTTCTACCAATGATATTTTTTGTTATTTGTTTATAAATAAATGTCTATTATAATATTTAGAAAATGATATATAAAAAAATGTAGAATTAAAACTTCTTGCATATTTTTAATAAATAAATTCTTTGTTTAAAAAACTTACATAGTCCACTAGGGATCAAATGTGACGTCATGTTCTAAAACAGAAAAATCGGTGCTTATTTATATTTTGAATAAAAAGACATTTTAACTACTAAGTGTAGGTAGCTATCGTATTTATTTATATCATACAAGTCACTTTAGAAATTGATTTTCAAGTTTATATACAAGTCAATTAATTTAACTATCTTAAATGAATAGATGTTGAGAGGTGGTGGGATGACATTTCTATTTAAGTTTTATTAATGTTATAAATTAGTAATTGGACATTAAACTGGAAAAATTAGAAATTGTAAGAGATAAAGATAAAATTATAAAGGTTTTTTAAAGATTTTTAGCATAGGTAAGGTAGAAAAAGTAAGCAAATATTGTTTAAATTTGGGTTACTTTCTTAATATATGACTATTGGAAATGTAGGAATGGAAATATCATAGGGGTGTCTTTATTATTAGACAACCTGACAAAATAAAAAGAATTTTCAGTTGCCAAAAGTAAAGTTTGTTTAAATATAGTGAAAAATATAAGTAGAAAAGTAAATTTTGTGTTTTGATGTAAGTAGATTTTCAAAACTTGCTATCGATAATAAATGCTAAATAGTCAATAGATGTAGCTATCTAAATTCAAGGAGAAAATACACCTACACCAAATAATGTCATAATCAACATCCAACGATTAAGATTACTTTATAAAACCTATGGATAAGATTGATTCAAGAATACTATTTTCAATCTCATTTATTCAAATATAATTGTAAATGTACATATCTAAATGCTTCTCACGAGAAGCAAGTGCTTATTGACATACAAATATATTAAATAAATAAATAAAAATACTCTTTTATATTATATTTTAAATTCTTATTGATAGTTTTGTGATTAATTTGATTAAAGGAAATTCAATTTATATTATTAGTTATTTGATATTTGTATTAAAATACAACTATTTAGATACTTTAAAAAGTTCTTTTATCAAATATAAATTTACTTTTGAAATCAAATTCATATATGCAAAGTTTACTTGAGCTTAGTTTAGGATACTCAAATGAAGTTCCTACAACTTAGTACAAATCAATTTAGACTAATAATTTAGAGCTTGTGAGTAATTCTATCTGCTAATGTATTTGACATTAAATATTTATATATAAAAGTAAATCAAATGGAAATAGGTGCTTAGCTCTATGCTTGGAGAATGAATTTCATTTGATGAAAATTCTAAACTTGAATATTGTTGGCCTAGTAAAAGTTATCTCTTTTTCATTGAAACCCCTTGGATCTTATGATGAACATGTGCTCTATCCTTGGTCAAGTTTGTATTTCTAAGTCTATTTTATAGTCATAGATTCATTCATTGTGTATGTATTTGACCCTACTCAATGTTATTTTTCCTTTGTAGATCATTTGAGTGATCTATTCCTACTTTACCCTTGTTTGCTATTTAATTGAAACATAGAAAAATGTAGGTGTGGAAAGATGTGAGTGGGTTCACCAAAATGAAATGAAGACCTAACATGCCCTTATTTTTCCTAGTTTCATATAGAAACAAGAGAGATCTCTCCCAAGGATAGAATTGACTTTCAACCTTGAGGTGAGTCAACTGTATGGGGATGGGGGATCTCTGATTTTTCTTTGATAGAAAATATGAGTAAAATGACCGAAATGCACTTTTGGGAGATGAAAATAAAATGCCTAAAGAACTCAATTATGTGATGTAAAACTTGAAATATAGAGTTAAAGGATAACACAAATAGAAATAGTAATTTTCTAATAGATCTAAGAAGGGAAAACTGATGTGTACCTATCACCAAAAAGGGTTTTTGAGTGTCCTACCAAGATAGATTCACCCTAGGACGAATGGGTCTCTGTATAGGGAACCAAAATCTAATTTCATAATCCTCAGATCTCGTATCTAGGATTCTAATTGAACCTCTAGATTCCACTATTGAAAAGTCAAAAATAAATTTTGTAGGCGAGTTTCCATGGCTTGAAAACTTTGATGACAATTTTGCAAAATTGCACTTTTGATCCAATTTCAATCCTTCTTCACCTATAAATTTGCACACACAAAAGAGAGGGAAAAATGTTTGTTTTTGGGCACAAATAGGGGTTTGCCTTGGTCAAACCCTAGTTTGGTAATTAAACCTTGATTATAATGAAATAATGATAAAATATAAGGAATTATGAATGAACAAGACTTGTTACAACTCACCAAACCCTCAATGGCTACCCTTAGAGGACTGCATTCTAACACATCTCTCTAAGGATTGGATCTTGCATGAAATGGCTTGATTGGATGATTGATCTTGATGCTTGAATGCTTGAAACCTACATCACAATGTTAGCTTCAAAACATAATATGAACACACATGAATCTTGACATGATAATATGATCTTGAATGCTGCTATAGATGACTGATAAATTTGCTCTTCAATACTCTTGACAATAATATTTTCTCTAGGAATTCTTACATAAGTGTATTATGTTTGAATTGATAAAATAACTGTGTATTTATAGGTTTTTATCTAATTTCTTAAAAATTAGATTATGTAAGCTGACATTTGAAACTTGAATTTGAATCATTAAAATTCCGCCAAAAACATATTAAAAATTGGGTTTTGGCACTTAAGGAGGACCCATTCGCCCTTGGGTGAATAGCTCTTGGGACCTAAATCTAAGACACAATTTCCAAGATGTTTAAAATAATGTAAGCATTTGTTTAATATTTAGAAATTGATTTTCAAGTTTAAATACAAGTCAATTAATTTAGCTATCTTAAATAAAGAGATGTTGAGAGGTGATGGGATGACATTTCTATTTAAGTTTTATTAATGTTATAAATTAGTAATTGTACATTAAAAGTTTAATGAAAACAGGGAAAAAATGGTAAGAGATAAGAATTATAAAGGTTTTATTAGGATTTTTAGTATAGGTAGGTAGAAAAAATAAGTGAATATTGTTTAAATTTGTGTTATTTTCTTAATATTGATATATGATTATTGGAAGTGTAAGAATGGAAATATCATAGGGTTGTCTTTATTAAAGACAACTTGCCAAATAAAAAGAATTTTCAATTGTCAATAGTAAAGTTTGTTAAAATATAGTGAAAACTATAAGTAGAAATGTAAATTTTGTGTTTTGATGTAACTAGCTGTTCAAAACTTGCTATCAATAATAAATGCTAAATAGTCAAGAGATGTAGCTATCTAAATTCAAGGAGAAAATACACCTACACCAAATAATTTAATAATCAACATCTAACAATTAAGATTCCTTTATAAAATTCATGGATAAGATTGATTCAAGAATACTATTTTCAATCTCATTCAAATATAATTGTAAATTTACTTCTCTAAATGCATCTCATTAAACAAATGCTTATTGATATACAAATATATTAAATAATAAATTATATAAATACTCTTTCATATTATATTTTAAATTCTTATTTCATATTATTAGTTATTAGATATTTGTATTCAAATACATAAAAAGTTATCCTATCAAATATAAATTTAATTTTGAAATCCAATTCATATACACAAATTTTACTTGAGCTTAGTTTAGGCTAATCAAATGAAATGCTTACAACTTAGTATAAATCCACTTAGACTAATAATTTAGAGGTTGTGAGTAATCATATGGTCTAATGTATTTGATATTAAATATTTAGTTATAAAAGTAAATCAAATGGAAATATGTGCTTAGCTCTATGACTAGAGAATGAATTTCATTTGATGAAAATTCTAAATTTGAATACTGTTGGTCTAGTAAAAGTTATCTCTTTGTCATTGAAACCCATTGGATCCTATGTTGAACATGTGCTCTATCCTTGGTCAAGTTTGTATCTCTAAGTCTATTTTATAGTCCATAGGTTTATCCTTTGTGTATAGATTTTACCCTACTCAATGTTATTTTGTCTTTGTAGATCACTTGAGTGATCTATGCCTAATTTTATTGTGTTTGATATCTAAGAATAGTGGTATTTAAAATCACCTTGGAAGGATTTTTTTATAACACAAGGGAACATGTTCATCAGAGGTCAAATATAAAATGTGTGTAAGAGCAAAGACAATAGGTAAGTGCCCTAGAATGATGTATGCAAATTTATTTCTCCTAATTCTCCAAGCTAAAGTGTTTTACTATCAATGTCTCCTTGAATACTTGTAGGATGAGAAATAATGTGAAATGATGCAAATTGATTCCCATAAATATAAGCACATAACATGAAATCTCACAAACATGTGTGTAATCCACTCAAAATGACTAGAAGAAGAGGTGAAAGCCAACCAAATTTGACTTTCAAGTATGGGTTCACCTTACAACTATAAAAATGATCCTAGCTAGGAAAATGGTTGTGGTTCTATAGGGGATGAATATCTACCTATATATGTGGAATCATAAAATGAAGGCTATTTAGGAAGATATATAGTAATAGATAATATGTGGATAAGTGCATAGGGTGTGTGGGGGGATAGATAAATATTAGGGGAATGATCCCAAATTCACACATGATTTAACTATTTATCAATATGTACATGTATTAAAACATTGTTTGAAAATGGACACAAAACTAAATGGGAAATGGTATGGGTACACAATTTTTACCATTATATTTTGTCCACACTTTGAGATGCATATGAATCCTAAAATGATAATGTATCTCAAATTATGTAGCACTCACGAAATGCATAAAAAGTAAATATTTAGGCATAAAATAATATCATGGGGATCCATACAAAGAAGTGGACCCTATTGAATGTCATCATGTAGGTTCATCCTTTTATATGCACTTTGCATGGGAACCTACAAAACAAATGAAAAATATTAAAAATAACATTTATCTCACAAATAGAAAATGAGTACAATTATGATCTTGATTAATTGTCTAGGAATATAAATAATAGCAAATGAGTACTGTTGATGGCAATTTTGGCACCACAACAATGCAAGCAGAATATTGCTATTCTGCTTCTCCTGAAAGAGAAACACAACACATGGAACACGGGGTGATTGACATAAGGTCTCTCCGAAAATGAAAGGTCACAGCGAAGAGACTTCAGAAGGGACGGATCATCCCAGACCACAACACTAAGGCACGATTTAACCCAGACACTGAACCAACTATGGAGTTTGACAAGTTTAAGCTAAGGCAAGTTAGGGATGGGCTCTTTTGTGAATTTTATTTGTATTACAAGCCCACTTTAAGATGAAATAACCAGACATGGCCCTATCCTAGGTTTCAAACCTCACCATCTGCCATTAACACACAGGAAAGCTCAGGATTTAGTTGTTTCACTGTTGAGTCACCACTAGGGTTTATTGATTACTCTCATGCAAGACTCATTAAAATGCAGACAGACACATGAACTCAAAACTTGCCTGGGAGATGACAAAGGATGCAATACGAAACAACCCTAGTGCGAAATAAACAACTAAACAAGAACTCAAATCCCACAAGCCCTCACAAAACCAACGTGCCATTCATAATTCAATTCAAAATAGGGCAATCAGAAACATACCATTAAAAAGTGGGAACTGATCCTAGAAGTAGCAAACGCGAAACCCAATGGTGTTCACAACGAACATAGGCAAAAACACACAAGAAATAGCCACCAAAGGAATAAATTCAAGCCCAAACGTCTCCAAACGAAGTCAATCAATCGCAGGAAAGCACCTCTTAGCTCAAATGATGGAAAATAATGAACATAATGGCGCAAAAGATCTCAGAAATCAAGTAGGATCTAGCCTTCAAAGCGCATACGAAGCCATTAATGCACTCAATAAGACAGTCATGAAACCTGGGGAGCCGATGACATGGCGGAGTCTGGGAAAATCTGGACCACGTGGAAATCCGAAAAGACCCAAAAGTCCTGAGCAACAAGGTTCAACCGAAATCCAATCAGGACCTAAGAAAATCCGACCAGGGCAAAAAATCCTGAATCAGGGTAAAAGCCCGAAATTCAATCAGAACTTAAGATTTTCAATAAACAACCTGGGGGAACACTTGGGCATTCAAAATAAACATTTAAACACATACCCAAGTAAGACAAAACCTCAAAAAGAAAGGGTCAGAACACCAAAACCGAAGAGGAGGAGGGTCCCTGCTTACAGCGGGGCGTGTGTGCAAAAAATTGCACAACATGTCCAAGTGACGAACTGGCATGAGGTCTGCATGGAAATGATTTGATGCAATACGAAGGAATGGGTTATAAAAGCTAAGGTAAAATCTATGAATGTTATGCTGGATAAGTTAGTTGTTGATGTTGAATACCTAAGAGTTACTCACGAGGAGAGGATTTCCTCTCTGGAAATGATGGTTGGTAAAGTTGTAGATGAGAGATTTTTTAGAATTAAGGATAGAATTGGTAAGTTGTCTAAGGATTTGAAAACCGTGGTCAACATAAGTAACAACTCTTTGAAATCAATTGCTAAGGGACTTGTGGTTTTAAATGAGAAATCCCTCAATTGGACTAACAAACCCCTGGGGCTGGGGGAAATTGAGAAGGCAGTTGTTGATGTGAACTGCTTGAATCCAGTGGACAAAAATGTGGAGCCTATTCCTACTATGGAAAAGGATGTGGAGGCTGGACCTTGTTTGAGGACTAGGAGTAAGATGAAGAAGCGGGTAGCTGTGTCATTTGATGAGCTCAAAGAGGTTATGGAAATGCATGAAGGGGTCATAGAGGAAAGCATGGCCTCGTTCAATGTCTTGGAAAATATGTTGTAGTTTTTACTGACTCTTTTGCTTGATTAGCTGGTTTGCTAATGTTTTTTTTTGTTGGTATACTAATGGGTTTCTTTGGTTCTATCTGTTGTCAGCATTTTGGTTTTTTGGGCTACTACTTTTTATTGCTTAGTCTTTAGTGAAACTTTTTGTCATTTTAAAGGGTTTCGAGCCCCCTTCAAAACCTGCTTTTCCTTATCAAAAACATAAAGAAAATGGATAGAATAAATCTACTGTTAATAGAGAAACCAAGGGATATAATGAGGGATTATTCAACTCATTTGCACATAGTAATAGTGAAGATTATTCAATGTGATAACACTAACCAATTGAGAATAAAGTATGTGCTTTTATGTATTTACCCACTAGCTATAACTAGTAAATAATCAATTATAACCTAAAGTGTGAATGACTTTTTTAGGCTATAATATGGGAATTGGCACCAAAAATAATATGAATTATGCATAGATAAAAGATTTAAGCACTCATAATTTAAGTTCCTATAGACATGCTACCAAGAAAATATCTTCCAAGATTGAACTAGAATTCTTACCAAGGAAATTTCATATTCATTCGAACTATCAAACTATAAATATCACATTGAGATAGAAAATAGGACATAATTTCAACTCTAAGATTTCAATTTCTTCATCGTACAAAGTTGTATCATTCATTCTCCACTTCGCATTCCTCCAATGTTTAAGTTTTTTATCAATTTATCTTGATGTGATATTGAATTCTATATCATATTAATACAATTGGTAAAAATAATTGACAATTATTAAAATAAAATTAAAAAAACATGAATACAATCGTTTAAGTTCTTCAAAACATGAAAATAATCAATCAAATAATCAAACTAAATTTTAAAACATGTTATTTTAATCTTTTATGACAATGAAAGAATAAAAAGGTGACATATTTTTTAAACAATGATTGAAACTTCTCAAAATTATAAAATGTGTGTTTCTATTTTAGAGAAAGTGTAGTTTACAAGGTAAAACAGAGCATGTGAGTCCAAACTCATGGCATGCACATATTTTTTAATTATTCATTTTTATTACTTGCAGAGAAATACACTCACATTGTAGCATGAGCATGTTATTTTTCACTTTGAATACTTTCAACTCGTAGGGTTGGATTTTCCTTGGGCATCCAACCTAAAGGGTTGGACTTCATTATTAATGTCCAAAGGTATGTTTTCTAAAAAATGTAAAAAAAGGCCTAAATGTTGAGCACAGTCTCCATTAGGTTTTGCACGCCTTTCAGTGTTGATAAAAAATGTCACAATGCCATCAATCTCTCTCTTACCTTTCTAACTATGCCATTTTTTTTATATTTCTAATACATTAAGGTTTTGGTCTTGAATTTCTTTTGTCAACATCTCTTTTTTCCCAAAAAACCTATTTATAATATTTTTAGTGTCATATTTTATTCATTTATCCAAAGTTGAAATAAATTATATTTTTACATTCTACACTCTATTCTATACACATTGAAAAAAAATGAATTTTGAGTGGTATTCAAAAAAATTAGGGGGGAGCATGCTCAATTTTCTATTTTTCACCTGGGATGTGTCCTGTAGTGCCCCTTAGTTTTCCGTTTGTTTCTAACTGTGACGTGGTTGTATTGGACATTATGATACTTTGTTACACATTATGATGATACCTGATGACACTTTTATCATTGATGTTTATGCTTATATCATGCTTAGTAGATTAGTTTAATTGATTGTGTGAGTTATTATTGCTATGAGCATTATGTGATTATTGGATGTATGTTCTTATCATGTTATTAGTATTTCATTATTTTGTGTTGATGTATTTTGGTGAAGGGGAACAATGTTGCATCTCTCGCTGCAAGTGTCCTAGGATGCTACGATTTTTCCTTCACAGTGTGTTTGACTATTTGTTTATGTACATGCTTGACTGTGTAGTTTGCTGCAGGTTGTAGGTACCAGGCATCGGCTCCACCTGAATTGTCAGGTTTGAGTGTGCCTTAAACCCAATGGAGATTGTTGATTTAGAGATAACATCGAGTCCTCTACATTGAGCCATCATCCTCGACTGGGATGTGTATCCGTTGTCACCTTGGCAATGTTGTTCATTTGTGTCTTGTGTCGTGGTCTTGTTTTTCGTCTTCGCCACGAGGTCTAGTATTGCTCGATATTTTGTACGTTTAAATTAAATTAGTTGGTTTGTGCTTTGATTGATTATTGCACTAAAATAATGTTAATAAGTCAAAAGCCTTTTTGATAATTAAATAGATGCTTTTATATAATTGTAATATTGATCCAAAATAAAATATTATTAATGTTTTATTTTGATTTAAATAAACTAAAATTTATAGCTTAATAAAGAAATATTAAAAATAAATATATCAAATTATTGTAGCATGCAAACATAATTAATGAAAGGATTAAATTAATAAATTAAATATTATAAAAGTTGATTTTGTTGTGCAAATAAATAAAAGATTAAGTAAATAAGTTAAATATTGTAAAAAGTTGAATTATTGAATATAGATATATTAGAATATGTTACAAATAAGTATATTTGAGTTGTGGCAGTTAAGAAGGTAGGGAAAATTAAATAAAATAATTGATTTAAAGAAGTGGATGTTGCAACGGATTGGGGAAATAGTTAATAAATTAGTTATTTTGCAAAAAGCAAGGGGACTTTTGGTTATTCTTCTGGAAACTAATTTGGATTTCTCTCCTGTGAATAATTTTCTTGTTCTTGGAGGTTTCTCATCTAGGTTTTGGGGAAAAGCTTGAATTGAGTTTGGCATAGGTGATTTTGGGGAATATGTAGAAGAAATTGGAGCCGTAAGCTGGAATTTGGGAGAACTCTGCATCAAGACTTCAACTCTGACAAGCATATAAACTAGGTTCCATTATATTTCCTCCATTTTAATGTTAGATTAGAAAATGAACAATGCATAATTGTGTTGTTTGAAGCAAAATAAATGCTTGAATTTGAGCTGTGCTTATTTCGTAAATTCCATGCAGCCTTTGGAAATCAAAATGGGAATGTGTATTGGATAAATGTTTTGTTGACCTTGAACATGGTATTTCAATCTATATTTAATTTATTCCTCTCTGCCTCTGTCATGAAAGAAATTCAGGTTAAGTTGTCATAGTTGTCTCCTTGCACGCATCCATCATAAATAGTGTTTTAATTTCATTTCGTGGCAACTTGTTCTTTTTGAACAAGTTAGGAATTAAATGCGTATTCTTCTAACTTGAAACATAACAAAATTTTATGGGATTTCCATTGATTACATTATTACAAATTGCACTCTTTGTTGCATTGAAATGTTCGCCCATGTTTACAAAGTATGGCCTGAACTAAATTGTATTGGTTTATTTAGTTTTCTATCAACATTTCAATTCTTTCCATTTGAATACATATTGTAAGTCGTTGTCTTCAATCTGTGATATCGATTGATATAGTTATATGTGTAAATTAGTAATGATGGCATTTGATACCTTTAGAATAGATAAACTCTATGTCTTAAAATTCGATGGAGTTAAGCCTTAATAGTAATTTGTCATATATAAAGTTATAAATTTTGATATATTGGAACTATAAGTATATTGTTTGCATCGTTGTACTTAGATCACTATGAGTTTGATACCATACATTTAGGTTGCATATTAAATTGTATGAATACTGCCTAGATCGTCGTATTGCGGTTTGCATATTTAATTAAAACTTATAAATATATATATGTATGTATATATGTGTATATATATATATCTATATAGAAATATATATGTATATATGTATAAGCATACATTGATATCAAGGTCTATAAAATATATTGATGTATAGTAATTTTTCACTCAGGTAATAGTATCTTGTTTAATACATGTATATGTATACACGTATGCATATGGTGATTCTAGCTAAAGTATACTGTTGCCCTTAATTCTAATTGGATATGACGATTGAATAAATGAAATAGGGGAAAAACAAGATAAGGTAGAATTAATTTATTTGTAATTAAATACATGAAGAATTTGATTATATGGAATAATAGATTATTTGTGAATTAAGATGGACTCTTGGTAAACATGAAACGGTTGCTTGTAATTCCATTCTAGATTCTATGTTCTATTATTGCTTGAGTTGTTGTATAAAGTAAAGTGAATGATTTTGATTTGGAAATAATTGTGGGTTATTGTGCAAATGTTAAGTCATTGTGGGAAGTAGGGGTTCGAAGTCTTCCAGAGGCTTGGGAAATGTGTTATGGGTGAAATGTTGTGTTGGAACCTTGTGTTGATTGACTTTACACTTGATATGTGTTGTTGTGGGTTTTAGCCATGCATTACTTTCTTATTATTACAATTGTGTTTGAGAGCAAGATGGACCATGCCTTGCTCAGGATATATATACTTTTGTGGTTTTTCATTCCATGTACATAAAGGCTATACCCTGTTGATTTTATTGGGTCTCTTATTTGCTAGAAGGGGGAGTGGCTCTCAATGGGGGCTAGCGCACAAAGTGGTGTTAGGGTAACCCATGTGAGAGTTTCTTAACTCAGTGATAACTTAAAATGAATTAGGGGGGTTGGGTAGTTTAAACATTAATCAAGATAAGTGAATGCCTCGCCCATGCTTGTAGTGCTCATTTAGGCTAAGGATGGGTTGAGAAGGCCTAGTTGGCAAGACCAACTTCTTTGTCCTCACAAAAGGAAGATCAATTCCACATGTGTCACCCTATGGGGCCGACGCCTAGTGAAAGGTTGTTAGGGTAACCATAGATGGGGTCCGACGCCTAGGGAGAGGTTGTCAAGGTAACCCATGTTAGGACCATGCGATGACACTCTTCCCTCTACAAACTAGTATTCTCTTTGTTTTTTCTCTCTCCTTGGTATGTGATGTCCTCTGGAAGCAATGCATGATCTTTTGTAATGTGTTTGTTGAAATGTCAATTGTTCTTTGTTTAGCCTTGTTATGTTATTGTTGGTTTTTCTTGTAGCCACTTGCTGCAATCTATTTGTAATAACTTTGTAATATGCTTTTTTATCAATACAATTTTTTTTTGGCTTGTGCAATCTATCATTTTCTTCACTTGTTCATATTTTATGGAAATCAATATAAAAATTTATATAATTTTTTACTGTTATCAATAAGATTTTGTATGACATGTATTTTCCACAACAACGATGCCAAACTTGTCTTTGCTTGTAATAAGTACATGTTGACTTTAAGAAAATTATATCATCTCGTTTTATTTTGGTTATGTCTAGTATTGATTGAATTTGATTCTAATCTTGACTTCTACAACAATAAATTATATTTTATTTTATTTTGAGAATGAGCATTTATTTCACTTGAAGTTTAGTTATGTCTATATTGATTGAAATATTTAATGTCTATATCAATTCACATAAAGTCTACAATAAAAAAGTAAACTTTAATAGCCAATTAAATATTTTTTTAATATTACAAACTATAATGATAATAATTTAAAACAAAAATAATAATAATAATAATTGACCAAAAATATTGAAACAATTTATATATCAAACATTAAAATATTTACCATAACACATTAATAATAAAATACGTCTTTTCTCTAAAATATTATATCATTTAATAAAATATTTCTTAAACCTATAACCACATCCTTGGCTTCTTCAAAATACTTGCCTTAAAACTTTCTAAAAATAATAATTTGAATCGAATTTCTACCAATGATATTTTTTGTTAATTGTTTATAAATAAATGTCTATTATAATATTTAGAAAATGATATATAAAAAAATGTAGAATTAAAATTTCTTGCATATTTTTAATAAATAAATTCATAGTTTAAAAAACTTACATAGTCCACTAGGGAGATGATCAAATGTGACGTCATGTTCTAAAACAGAAAAATCGGTGCTTATTTATATTTTGAATAAAAAGACATTTTAACTACTAAGTGTAGGTAGCTATCATATTTATTTATATCATACAAGTCACTTTAGAAATTGATTTTCAAGTTTATATACAAGTCAATTAATTTAACTATCTTAAGTGAATAGATGTTGAGAGGTGGTGGGATGACATTTCTATTTAAGTTTTATTAATGTTATAAATTAGTAATTGGACATTAAACTGGAAAAATTAGAAATTATAAGAGATAAAGATAAAATTATAAAGGTTTTTTTAAGATTTTTAGCATAGGTAAAGTATAAAAAGTAAGCGAATATTGTTTAAATTTGGGTTACTTTCTTAATATTGATATATGACTATTGGAAATGTAGGAATGGAAATATTATAGGGGTGTCTTTATTAAAGACAACCTGACAAAATAAAAAGAATTTTCAGTTTCCAAAAGTAAAGTTTGTTTAAATATAGTGAAAAATATAAGTAGAAAAATAAATTTTGTGTTTTGATGTAAGTAGCTTTTCAAAACTTGCTATCGATAATAAATTCTAAATAGTCAATAGATGTATCTATCTAAATTCAAGGAGAAAATGTACCTACACCAAATAATGTCATAATCAACATCCAATGATTAAGATACTTTATAAAACCTATGGATAAGATTGATTCAAGAATACTATTTTCAATCTCATTTATTCAAATATAATTGTAAATGTACATATCTAAATGCTTCTTGCTAGAAGCAAGTGCTTATTGACATACAAATATATTAAATAAATAAATATAAATACTCTTTTATATTATATTTTAAATTCTTATTAATAGTTTTGTGATTAATTTGATTAAAGGAAATTCAATTTATATTATTAGTTATTTGATATTTGTATTAAAATACAACTATTTAGATACTTAAAAAGTTCTTTTTATCAAATATAAATTTACTTTTGAAATCAAATTCATATATGCAAAGTTTACTTGATCTTAGTTTAGGATAATCAAATGAAGTTCCTACAACTTAGTACAAATCAATTTAGACTAATAATTTAGAGCTTGTGAGTAAATCTATTGGCTAATGTATTTGATATTAAATATTTAGTTATAAAAGTAAATCAAATGGAAATAAGTGCTTAGCTCTATTCCTAGAGAATGAATTTCATTTGATGAAAATTCTAAACTTGAATATTGTTGGCCTAGTAAAAGTTATCTCTTTGTCATTGAAACCCCTTGGATCCTATGATGAGCATGTGCTCTATCCTTGGTCAAGTTTGTATCTCTAAGTCTATTTTATAGTCATAGATTCATTCTTTGTGTATGTATTTGACCCTACTCAATTTTATTTTTTCTTTGTAGGTCATCTGAGTGATCTATTCCTACTTTACCCTTGTTTGCTATTTAATTGAAACATAGAAAAATGTAGTGTGGAAAGATGTGAGTGGGTTCACCAAAATGAAATGAAGACCTAACATGCCCTTATTTTTCCTAGTTTCATATAGAAACAAGAGAGATCTCTCCCAAGGATAGAATTGACTTTCAACCTTAAGGTGAGTCAACTGTATGGGGATGGGGGATCTCTGATTTTTCTTTGATAGAAAATATGACTAAAATGACTTAAATGCACTTTTGGAAGATGAAAATAAAATGCCTAATGAACTCAATTATGTGATGTAAAACTTGAAATATAGAGTTAAAGGATAACACAAATAGAAATAGTAATTTTCTGATAGATCTAAGAAGGAAAAACTTATGTGTACCTATCACCAAAAATGGTTGAGTGTCCTACCAAGATAGATTCTCCCTAGGACAAATGGGTCTCTATATAGGGAACCAAAATCTAATTTCATAGTCCTCAGATCTCGTATCTAGGATTTTGATTGAACCTCTAGATTCCACTATTGAAAAGTCAAAAAAAAAATTTGTACGTGAGTTTCCATGGCTTGAAAACTTTGATGACAACTTTGCAAAAGTGCACTTTTGATCCAATTTCAGTCCTTATTCACCTATAAATCTACACACACAAAAGAGAGGGAAAAATGTTTTTGGGCACGAATAGGGGTTTGCCTTGGTCAAACCCTGGTTTGGTAATTAAACCTTGATTATAATGAAACAGTGATAAAAAATAAGGAATTATGAATGAACAAGACTTGTT
>VDFB02075321.1:78624680-78762848 GCA_007258455.2 Sequoia sempervirens | reverse complement strand
ATATTTTAATTAAATATCATCTTTTGAAATATGCGCCCCTTACTCCTTTGTTTTGACTTAGGTAAATATTAAATCATTTCTCAATGAGGGCGCCACCCTCAAGGACCCACCTTTTAAACACAACATTAAGTCATTAAGTCTAAGCCAAGGGTCAACGTTTAATTATAATAATTAAAACGTGACTTTTTTAATTAAATGACTTAACTTCTCCTTTCGCAAAGGCCCTGAAGTCAAAACTGAGCAAAACAACTGACCCACTGAAGCAGGAAGTCAACCGAGCAGAACTCAACTGGAAAGCTGCTAAAAATTTTAAATTCCAAAGTGTTCACTGGTATCTAATACCATCAAGCCCCTTCCTAAAAACCCGTATGAACTACCATTAAACCTGCCATTCTAACAACCACCTCCTCGCAATTAGGAAACCCTAATTTTAACTAATTAGCCTCCGGTTCCCAAGGAAAGGCTAACGGTCAATGTCGTGCTTGAAAGGAGACATTACATAGTATTTATTTGAATTTTTGCAAGCATTTTCTTTCAAAATCACACCAATATCTTCATGAGTAAAAAACCACAAAAAAAATCAAAAACCTTAAAAAACACAAAACACATCAGTTTAAGCATCCGGGGTTGAAGTAGAACCAGCAGGGTTCTTCACAGTTCGCACGTGCACGTTCAAGCAAATTGATGTGTCTCCTTCGGAGATAAATTTGGGATAATAGATTGATATCAGCTTGTTTGAGAAGCGAAGGTTTGAAGTTGCTGCATAAGGGTTTCTGAATAATTTACATATTCATATCTAGATTATTATTGCAGATTTCTGAGATTATAAATAAATATTTAAATATCGTTGACCTAGCTAGGTGCTTGCTTGATCGATTTAATTTGAAGGAGGCTAATGAATTTAAAGGAACATCAAATATGAATTATAGATTGCAAGTATGACCAGGCAAATAAGACAAAATTGTCTTATGTAATTTAGTCCAAGGCATCAGATCCTATCATAAAGATCTGAATTTTGTGGGAGACATTTATATCCATGATTATAATAGATGCCAGTCAATAAACATTTATTTAGGAGATGTGATACAAGGTGATGACAAAAACAAGGAAAAAGACAATCTAAGTTTTTCTTTATTCAGCCGCTTGGGACAAACAAAGGAGTCGACCTTGTGACTTTTCTTCCCTGCCCAAGAAAGGAGATATTGAGGAAGTGGGCTTTTCAAGTCAGCGCTAGCCTACCAAGTGCAGGAAGAACGAAATCCAGATATAGACAAATCAGAAGATCCATCAGAAATAAGAAGACAAATAGTGGAATTTAATAGACTGGAGAGTATATTTAGCAGCTTATTTCATTTGCAAGAATAATATTATTCAAGGGTCGATAATATTACTTCTGTCTCTCATATTTGTGGCAGACTGGAGAGTTCCAAATCATGCACATAAGCGATATATTTAGCAGTTGACTTTATTCGATCCCAATAATGGCATATCGATTTGCTTCATTCGCTTCTATATAAGCTTCATGGTGTCATGACAACATATATACCAAAAGTGTTGCTTTTAAAGAATGTTCTGAGTCAAGTCGTGTCATCCCGGAGCTTAAACAATTCAATTTGGTAACAAAAATACAATCACTGAGTTAAGAATTTCAAGTGGCGTCTAACTGGAAGGAGAAGTCGGATGTTGTAAAGAAGTTCGTGGTACCCCTCTTAGGTTGACCCGTGCTTGTTCAAAGAACGTCTTAGGAGAGTGTGAGCTTCACCACTATGAAGGCCGAAATCTTCAGACATTCATTGCCAATACAAGTCGATATGTTTGCCAGGTTTGAGTAGATTGTTCTCTACTGCTGTTAGTTATCCTTGCTGTTGTATAAGACTTAGTTAGCTGAATCCCAGAGATGTCTCATTCGGTATGTGTACTCAGACCAGCTGTTAGTTATTTCTGAGTATTGACTTATTTAATGGTGATCAATGTAAACTCAAAACATCTCTTTAGACAATCTGAATATCTTGCTGAGTTCATAATAATTTTAATTATAAATTTTGAATGTTTGGGAAGCCTATTTGCTATGGTTTTGTCAATGAATAAAGTCTGATATCAATAAGTAAACAGTCCATTTTATTACTCAGAAACCTTGCAAAATTCATTGCTGTTCATGAGACTGCAAAATCTATATGGTGTCCTGTGTTGAATATGTTGAATGATTGAAATTAGAATATACATACCATGACTTGCTCAGAGATTTCTACTCAGTCGATATTTACTTAATTAGCAAATGAAATATGCTATATTAAGTGTTTGGGAGGAATTTATCGTTCAAATTGGCAAGGGACCTTATACTTAGAGAGCAAGAATCAATTATTATTCTTATATTATTTCTAGCAATAAATTACACAAAAAATTAATGACTAAAACATTGATTAGCACTACAGAAATGTCTTTGATATAATTACTAGAAAACAAAAATACCATGTGTAATGTCCCCATTTTTGTTTGCCTTAGCATCTCGATGATTAGCCTATCATTTGACCCTCGTAGGCTAATACTCATGGTTAGAGGGTCCTATGAGGCAGATACTTGGTCCTTTGGTGGCGTTGTTCTTCTCTCGAGCAAGGTATTGTTCAGGTTTGGCCTTTGCAGAGGATTTGGGACTCAAATATGCACACTTACTATTTATAGTAAGTCACCTAATCACTGGAGCTTAGTATTACTATTTTTAGCAGGGCACCTAGATGTGTAGTTGACTCAGTGGTTGACCTCTCGGTTTAGATGGAATGGAAAAAAATAATGTTTAATGAGCAACTTATGTTATTTTAATTATTATTAAAATCAATCTTTAATAATAATTAATTATCTATTGGAAAAATGCATTATAATGTTATATTATAACTTTATGTCAATGGGGCCATTAAATGACTTAAAGATATTAATTAAGTGCATTAAAAGGGGTGCCCATCTCATGAGACGTTATAAAGTTCATTAAAGGAAAATATTAAAATATATTTAAATGATGAGAAGCTTCTAGAGGTTGACGTAAGTCATGAAAAGTATATAAGTTGTCAAAGCAAATGAAAAAGAATTCATTCATGATTTTGACATTTGGCTTTTGAAGAGATTCGCTGTGGAGAAGAAGAAACTTAGGGTTTCTGCAATTTCTGCAATTTTTGGTCATTGAGAACGTTGTATCTATCTGATTCTTGCATTCTGAGGTTGTGAAATACCAGCTGAAGATTGCCTCATGGATTGGCTTCATCCAGGAGTCAATATTGAGCTTTATTGGAGAAGTAATCATAGAAGTTTTCAAGGGGTTTATTCTCAGCAAAACAAAAGATTGAAGAATTAATATTGGAGAACATTCTTACTTCTGGCTGTGCCTTCTTCCTTGGGCACGTGGGAGATTAATTATGCATTTTCTCAGAGTTTATCTTCAAGAAACTTAAGGGTTTTGAAGGGCAGATTAAAGACAACCCCTGCTGAAGTCTTTTATTGCTGCTAATATTTGTGTTGACGTCATGTGGAACTTATTGCACAGGCTGTACTGCTGTTTCAGGCTGTACTCTTGCCAGTAGCTGAAGGCGTGTGGATTTGAGGCAAAAACGCCTAAGGAATAAGCTGCCATTCATCATCCTTGTGGGCGTTTGGGGTTATTGTCTACTTGGGCATTGAGTTTAAGGTGGAGAAGCACCTCTCTGGAGTTAGGCATCCATTATGAGGAGATACTATCTGCTGCTACAGATTTCCATTCATTGCAACATTCAGTTTCAGACCTGCATATATTGTATTCACACTCCGGGTATGAATGTAATGTGATTGAAATGCAAAGATAAACCTATGTTGGAAGTTTATGGCTGTTGTTAAGAATATTATTTAGTCTGATTTGAACATCTAAGGCATTGTATTAATGAGCTTATTAAATCAGTTTAAATTCCTTTCAGCATTTACTACCCATACTACTTTCATTGCATTTGTATGCTTGCAATTATAAGTGTTTCATTAATTTCCTGGCAAGACTTCAGTGAAAACCAAAACAATATCAAAACTTTGTAAACCACAAATAACCCACAGGCAGAAAAATTAATTTTGCAAGTGTCCACCTGGGGTGGGACAACACATCATGTAAATCTAATGTTAGAAATCATAATCAAATATTTGTAGCTTATTCCAACCCATAGGCTACATTTAGTGATGAAAGCAAGCTGTAGAATATTAATTTAGCAGGCCGGTAAGGTTGTGATTCCCCTTAGTAGTGGTACAGCTACATAGAAAACAATATTAGCAGCTTAACATCGAATTTCCTCCTCAAATAAGGAATATTACAGCTTAAAATTCAAGTTTTAATCATTAAAAAAACTAAAACTATTGTCAACAGCAGTGACCAGCAGTAGAAGAGATTTAAAGGCTGCGATTAGGGAATATGTGGGATGGCAGACCCCTTAAAATGTATTTTAAATAGCAATAATGACAAAAATTAAATGGTATGACTAGCCATGGTACCATAAATTATTAATAAATTTAACACTTTCAACTTAAACAATTAAACACTTTAAAAATCATTTGCATGATAATTTCTCACCAATAAAAACTAGAAACTACACACACATTCTAGAAAATTGGAAATCTTCACACCAATTGAAATACATTGGAAATCCACAAACCACACAACTCTGAAAATATAGAAACTTCTATAATTATCGCCAATGCAATCCTTGAGCTAGAATCACCCAGCAAGACTATTAGTTTTTGTTCTTGAATTCCAATGAGACCTCAAGGTTTTTTGTTCTTGGATCATGCGACCATAAGAGGTTTTATCTTTGAATTGGTTTTTGAACACAAGTGCTCTAAAAATGAGAGAAGTTGATAATATTCAATTGCATATCTCCTTTGAGATTTTTCTCTTCTTTTATAGATTCATTGAGGAAATAATTAAATATTAATTCTTTCTTTTCCTATTTATTTTCCTCCACTACTTTATTTCAAAATTGGTAAATTCCCTCCTAATTTTATATTATAACTCTCATCCCAAAAGATAAAGAAATAATAAAATATTTCTAGGAGCTATAAATTGCCTTATTGTGCCCCATTTAGCTGGCCGATAAAAATAAAATATTTAAGTTGTTCTTTACAGTAAATCTCAAATAATATTAGGACTAACTTGAAGTCTAGGAATACCCCAGGCACTCCTCCCTAATGACAATTTCTTAAAACAATTTATAAGTTGTCCTTTAAAATATTATAAAGTAACTACGACAAACTTAAGTTATTATTTTTATAAAAGATTTCCCTCATCTTACCCATAAGCCCATGGAAATAAGATAATAGGCTTAGGAGCACTTGATTATGTTTGGTTTGAGAAGGGGCATGACAGTCCGTCATTCCTGAAATTGTTTGCCCTTACACAATTTAGACTCAATTGTTCTGATTTATCTTGGATGAAAATAATTGTAATTCTAGGATCCCAAATGAACCTTGGAGGTTTGTGTATCCATCTGCTTGATGTATTTGGCTAAAAAACATTTTCAAATATAACTTCCTCAAATTTCCTTATTAGTTTTTCAACAATATTTTGCAAGGCTTTTGCAAATTCCCTAATTATTTGCTTTGCTTCATCTTGCATCCGTTGTGCCACTCTATTATGAATTGAAAACTCTATACAAAGATTCTCCATGGATGTGAATGGCCATTTGAGGGTGGAAGCTTCCTTTGTTTTGATGTGACTATATTGGGTTGCTTATTTGGAAGTCCCTTAAGTATCAATTTTTTCCTTTAGAATGAAATTTAAACTTTAAATTTTGATAGTTTTGGGTAATTTCCCTGAGGGAACATGATCATTGAAAATCCAAAACTATGTCAGTTTCTCCCAACCCTACACGTTGAGCTGACCAATTTTATTTTTGCAAGGGATTATGAATCCATCAACTACTATGTTGCCAAATAATTTGAAGTCTTCTCTTAACTAGCAAGTCTTCATCAATGAAGTTGTTAGTGACTCCACTATCAAGGAGCTCTATAATTTTGCATCCACGTAGAATTCCCTAAAATTTGAAAGGATAATATGTTGGTGTTCTTGAGAGGGAAGCAAGTGTTCCTCCATTGGTGTTTTCATCTTCAGTTTTGAATGTGGTTGTAGCTCAATTTTCTCTTTTTCTTCCTCATTAAAAACTACCTCAACATAGTGATCTCTTTTGATTGCTTCTTGCAATGATAATGGGTCAAAATATTTTACTAAAACCTTAAGAGGATTAGTTGGTCCCTTTATGAACAAAACAATGAGCCTTCGTGTCACGTCAAGAACCATTATTAACAATCTTTGAAATTTTGCTATGTCACGTTCTACTATCCCTGCTTGCTTCAGCTAAGAAAGCTCTTTAAAATGAACCTCTAGATTCTTTCTATCGAATTTGTCAATGATCTTGTTGGTTTTCCAACCTATTGTTAGCTACTTCTAAGGGGTTGTGAATCCCTATCCTCAAAACAACTAAGATACTGGGCCAATGAATGAGAAATGGATGTATTTCTCTTGCACTTAAGGCTTTGTAAAACCTAGGCGGGTGGACCTAATAACATTTGATATTTGTATAATAATGGGTGTACTACAATGAAAAAATAGATAAATGTTTCATGCAAATATAGCATGGAGTTTGTTGTACCCAAATTAATTTTTTGACATTCTGTATAAATTGAGCTAAATCTTGTTAAAATGCCATATAAAGTCTGTTTTAGGTCAAACCAATCATAGGATCTTGGTGGGTTTCTGTCAAGGAACACGTGCAAAATTTTGAAAATTTGAAAATTAGGGTTTTACGCCCCTATTTTCAGGGAAACCCCCGAAAATAGGACCTTCCCATAAATGATTGAAAATGATTTTGATAGGATTAAAAGGCTTCACGATCACATTGGTCAAGTCAAAATCATCAAAAGACATGTTTTACTCTGGTGGGTCTATTTCTGTTTTTCAGGAACAAAGTTAGGAGCTCCGCAGCCATTAATGGTAGATTGGCCAGTACCAGGTGCTGAAAGTTAAGCTTCAAAAGCTTCAACGACGCAACCATGGCGGAAAAGGTCTAAAAAGATGTTGTTTGATGAAGGAGATTTCTGAAACCCAAAAAGGTCAAAATTTGACTAACAATGGAAACGTTACGAAGGAGAAACAAGTTCACATGTTGAAAAGAGCCTTTTTCAAGCAGGGGTGCCCATGATCTTTAAGGGTCAAATGCAGTCTGTTAGATCATCCAAGGCAGTCATCCTCGACGTTTGCTTGCTGGCTCGACAACAAAACAAACATCTATGTCATCTGATGAGTTGATCAGAAGCAGTTGTTGACAAAGCGAAAAGAGGCAGTTGAAGAAATATCAGGATATGATTGTCAAAGGTAAAGATCAAAAGAAAAAGAGCCTTTTCAAAAGAAAGGCGCCCTTCCTTCTGGACCTCTAGATGCTGACAAAAGACCAAAGGCCTCCCAGAACAATCTTCTCAGCCTAGGTAGATCTCAACAACACAACTGCAAACACAGTCATTCGATGAGGCAGTCAACAGATAATCAGGATCAAACTAGGCAACTTTTCAGATAGAAATAAACTTGCTAAAGGACAAAAGCGCCCTTTTCAAGGAGGGGCGCCCTTGAATAAAGGAACCCTAAAATGACTTCCAAGTTTTTTGACTGCAGTCATCCTTGACGAGACAGAGTTGGCTACCTGATGAGATATCAAGGGAAATCATCTGATTCTCCAATCAACGAGAAATCCAAATCAAAGCATGAGAGGTCATTTCAAAAGGCTGAAGAACAAAGATTGAAAATTCACTAAGGCACAAGCAAAAGCGCCCTTTCTTGGAAAAGGCGCCCTTTCTTTTGATGCCCTAAACTCAGCTTTTCACCATCATGCTTCCCAGGCACTTCTCTTCAGGTTAGATCCAGCTCAACAGTGAATGTGTCAACAACATCTCAGGATCAACAGATCAAGCCAGATTCAAGATCAAACTGATGTCATTCGAGAGAGAAAATATTAAAAAACTTGCAAAACTCAAAAGGGATACCTAGAAGAAGTCAAAGGCCAAGTTATTGACTAAAGTCAAGATATTTTGAGTTAAACTTGGCTAAAACACTCCACGATCAGTGGAAATCACCTTTTTGAACTTTAGATCAAGCCAAAATCACTTTTGAGCATGAGTTAGGTTCCCAAACTTGTGGATCTAAGGCTTGAGTCTATGTAATCAAGGTATAGGCATCCCACTTCATTATTTCATTGCAGGTTGATGATCAAGAACAACCATGAGCTCTCAAGGACGCCATTTATAGATCTGGCCAAGGTTTTCATCCATTCTTCGATATTTCTTGCAGATCTGAAGCAGAAGGAGATTGCTAATTTGAGGTTGGATTCAGAGACAGATTTTCTCAAGGAGTCAGATATAAAAACTTCCAATCCATCTTTTGTCTACTTCTTCTCTTCTTGTCTTAGGTTTTCTTGCATGTCACACAAGGCAACAGGCTACATCAGATCTGATCAACTGGGTAGATTCAGCATAATTTTCCAGTGAAACCCATCTCATCAGATTTTCCAGAATCAACAAACTTGCTGCCCTTATTTTTGGGTGTTTTTCCGAAAAAGTTTCAGAATCAAAATTCCGAGGAACTGGGCTTGTTCAGCATTGAAGCACGAAGAAAACCCATGACTTTTTCCGAAAAATACTTCTCGGTAGGGTGCTATTTTCGTGGGTTTTTCATAAGTTGTCTCAACACAACCGTTTACAACAACAAAGCGAAGTTCTTTCTCATTGCATCGACAATTTGGCGCCCCACTCCAATTGAACCGTATCTTAGACTAACAAACTCTCTCCAACCGTGATCTTACGCCATTACTGTTGGAGAGCAAATGGACATCAATGGGTGTCTCATGGATTCTTTATCTTTGAAAATAATACATCTCCCGCTTAGTGGAGAGCCACAACAATTACTCTAGACGAAGAAGAAAGAAAGGCTGATCTTGCAGCGGAAAGGCCAGTATTACCACCTCCCGCGTGGTAGTAAGCACCTTGGCTTGCCAGTTGCGAAGAGGTCATTCCAAGCATGGAGCCACCAAAGTTACCAAGAGCAAAAGCTTGCGCAAGAAGAGATGTCGTGTCATCAAAGCATTGACTATCCAGAAATGAAAGAAGTCAACACATGGATCAAGGAGTTGTTGATCAGAAATGGTGAAGTGTGAAAAGACACCTAGGAAGGACGTCCTACCTTCCAATTGGGATTTATGATACTTGAAGTTGACTTGATGCCTCATTCCAAGTCAACTCAAGAAAGCATTAAATGTAGTTGGAGTTAACTTGATGTCCCTTTCCAAGTTAACTCCATATCCCTTAAATCATGCTTTGTCAGATCCCACTAATTAAGGATGCCTAATTGACTTCCATGATTTGTGGATCTTAGATCTCCACTAAATGTGGATGTCTATTTTGGAGTGATGCTTACATTAAAGTTCACCTTTAGTTTGCTTTCAATCAATTGAAGTAGTTTCTAGTTGACTCTTTCTTTACTTTCAGTTAACTGAAGTAGTTTTCCAGTTAACTACTTATTCCCCCTTTTTAGGAATAAATCTTGCTAATTGATTGGCAAGAACTCATTATTAACTCAAGAATATTTTGGGGTTGCCCACTCCTTTGAGTTATATAAATAAGAGCCTTGGGATCATTGTTTGTTTAACTTTTACTTGCTATGCAAAATTACTGCGCCATTGTTGCCGATAGCTTTGAAAGCGGATATTTGTTCACTCTTGGATGAGAGTTTGTTGGTCAATCGTAATTGTGCATGATTTTGTGCCTTTTCTTTCCCAACCTTTGTAATTCGTTGATAAAGCTTGAAGAAAATTAGAAGGAGCTTGCATTTTGATCAATCTATTTGATTTATGTCTACATCTTGTACCTAATAGCTCGTCATTTCATTTCCCTCCTTGGATAGGAGTCCCTCCTCCTTGGATATTTTTTATTGACAGTTATCATTCATTGTTGTTTAATGTATTGACCTTCAATCTATACTGATAGGAGTTCCTCCCTCCTTAGCAAGCTCACAAGACATTGTCAAATTGTTGCTTGTAAACCATTTCCCAGCCCATACCTCTGATAGAGTCCTCCTCCTGGGCGTGTCTCGCATCTAGTTTACCGTGAAAGAGTGTTTGCTTGTACCAACCTTATCTTGGTGTATACCGAGTTCAGAGCCTCGGCCATATTCTTCTTAGGAGATGCAAATCAGTGATCCAACCAACCCATTCTCGCCCTTTACCCTCATGCCCGCTTTACCTTGAAGGTATTGGATAGATGTAAAGCTAGAATAGTCATGAGTTGAGGATTTGCAAGTAAAACCAGAGAAAAAGCTTAGCTGTGGCGCATTGTGTTTGTGTACCCTTGTGTCCTACCACTGAAGTACAAAAAGATAGGAACCTTAGTTTACCATTCCCTTCCTTACGCATTGCTTTCAACAAAGAGGGACTTCTCCTCTTTAAATAACGAAGAAGTGTTGCAAAACATTTGAAATAGTCGAATCGCTATACCCAGCATCGAGGTGCTAATTTAATAGCCTAAATGGATGATTTTGCCAGTGCAGCCTCCAAGGTGACTTCTTCAGAATTGATTAGGCTTTCCAACGAGATTCTTGTTGTGACCTTTTCACACATCACCCCATTGCAAATGGGGACCCCCTAATTTTTGCTTTGTTCGGGTCTTTTGGCTTTGCTTTTTGGTCGTTTTGTCGTTGTCTCTCTTTTGCTCTGTCTGTCTTTGCGGGGATGTGCTCGTCCTTGTGCTTAAATTGGAGATTTTGGCTAAGTCTGAGAATTAGGGTTTTGAATCTTCTGGACAGTTTGAAGTTAAATTGAGTAAGTGAATTGAAATTTGAGATTGGCGCTGCAGTCAGTAGGCTTCCAGCAAGTTGCCAGCAAAATTTCATTGAATTCCGACAACTTACTATTTTTTGTAAGTACCTGATTCGGGGCATTTTCTCAGCACTATTGAAGTTCTATACGCTACACTACATCCAGAACACATCAAACTGTTTGTCTGCAAATTTTGAGTTGAAATGGAAAACTTTTTGTTTTTAGCAAGTATCACCTTGAGGAGCTATATTTATGGTTTGCATGCGAAGTTTTTCAGTGCATGTCTAGAGAATATTTATGGGTTTTCTTAGACCTACGCGATGATATAACATGCAAGATGAGATGATAACTTACAACACTTAGCCTTCGGAGGCTATTTTTAGGGTTTGCATGTTGGAATTTTCTACGCATGTTTGGACATTGTTTGTGGGTTTTTCGAAAGCTTCGCAGTGGTGTAACATGCAAACTAGGATTAGGACCTTTTTTAAGAGTTGTCTTCAGAGGGTATTTTTAGGGTTTGCATGCAAGACTTTTCAGCGCATGTCAGATTATTCTTTATGGGTTTTTCAAGAGCTACGCAGTGATGTGGCATGCAAGCAGAGTTGGTCACTTTTTCAGGGACTTACTATTTTTAGCAGGATCATTTCGGGAACTGCCCAGCACCTCAGTATCACAAACAGAGGAAAGTGCAACAGAAACGGGGTCAAACGGAGATCATTCGAGCAACATGCAAGTCAAATTAGGGTTTCCAGCTTTGGGACCTAAAATGAGGGGTCAAATGCCAGAATCTCCGAAAATCGGTGTATCCCACTGCGATCAGTATCTTTCAAGCTATCCATTGGTGAAATTTGAAGGAAATCTAAGCACTTACTATTTATTGTAAGGCTTTCCAGAAACAGGCTATAAATAGTAAGTCAGCAGCAGGCACCAATGTGAACAGGCAAGTCATTCCATGAAGATCACACCAGTCAGATTTCAAGTTAAACGGAGTTGCAGAAGTCTTGAAACCAAGAAGTTACTATAAATAGTAAATGACCTCCAGAAACATGCTATAAATAGCAAGTCAGCACGAGATGGCAGTGTGAACAGCTTAACTAGGTCATGAGGATCCTGTGGTTAAAATTTCAGATCAATCCAAGCTTCAAAAGAGTGAAAAATCAGAGACTTACTAAATATAGTAAACAGGGGCGAGCAAGCTGAAAAAATGCCTAAGTCTGAGAAAATTCCTTCACCCCCTGTCAAATGTGCCCAAGATGAGACTGGCTGAAGGATGGAAAAGTTTCAAGTGTTGAAATTCTTGCTCATACCCTCAAATGCGCCTTCAAGGAGAAATAGAGGTGATAAAAAATTTCTAAGTCTGAAGAAACTTCCTGCAGGAGCCCCTAAATGCTCCCTATCATGAAGGGAGGTGAGGAAATAAGTTAAGTCATGAGTTAAGTTCCTTCTTGACGCATGAAATGCGCCCTCATCGCAAGGTGGTGATGAAGAAAATCGTCCAAGGCATGAAACTTCCTGCTCCACACCTCAAATGCGCCCTAGCTCAAGAGGCATCAAGGAAAAATTGTTAAGTGTTAGAAACTTCCTACAAGACCCCCTAAATGCACCCTCATCAAGTCAAGGTTTGGAAAAGTTTTTTAAAGCATTGCAACTTCCTCCTCATGACCCCAAATGCGCCCAAACTTGGAGGAAGCCTTGAAATTTCTCTAAGTATGCAAAATGGAAGTTGGACCTCTCATATACGCCCTAGCAACATGGTGGAGCTTGAAAACTTTCTAAGTGTTGTAAATTGAAAGCTTGACCCCCTATATGCGCCCAAGGAGAAGAGATAATTGAAAGTTGACTAAGTCTGGCAAATTGGAAGTAGAGACCTTTGTATGCGCCCAAGCCAATGAAGGAGATGAAAATTCAACTAAGGCATCAAAATTGGAAGTAGACCCTTCATATGCGCCTGAGATAGGAGGGATGCTTGGAGAGTTTCCTGAGTAATGAATTGAAAGTTGAACCCTGCAAATATGCCCAAATAGGAGGAATAAGAATAAACTTTGGTGAGAAATATTTTTCTAAGGTATAAATTGCAAAAATTAAAAGTACCCCTTCGTCCATGGACACATGAATTTGATGTTTTCCGAGGGAAATTCTCTTCTGGGTACTGGATATCTTCGACAAGGAGATGATTTTGAAACTTTCCACTTCTCGCCAGAGACTTTAAGATGGAGATTTTACTCGGGCGCCTGGTTGATGAAGTCTTCTAGAGGAAATGAATTATTTCTAAGGCAGATGGGTTGGAAATTTGGCTAAGGCAAAAAGGGGATATCATGCTGGTTGGGAAATTTTCTAAGGCTGAGAGAAATCAAGCAACACCCTCTAAACGCGTCGTCAAGTTGGATAAAAGTTTCTAAGGCACAACTTCAAGGTACACAGGAAGCAGGGTACAAGATGGGTTGGAAATTTGGCTAAGGCATGGAGAATTTGAGGAAGAAGTTTGCTAGAGGAAAAGTGATGAACCCTATCAGATCCGTAGATCACTTAGACATTGGAGATCAAAACATGGAGATCAGGTATGTAAGGAGAATTTATATTATGAAGTGTTCTGATGCTCTTCTCTTGCTTGTTTTGCAGGGTGAACACCAAGGCCAAGGCATGATAACTTGGGGAGATGGAGCGAGTACTTGGAAGAAATGGCTAAGTGTTAACCTAGTATGCACTCGGCTTAGGAAGGCGAGTGGCAAAGGAGAATGGGTCGAGTCCAAGATTGGAGAATCCTTCAGGATGAGGACAAAGAAATGATGAAGACCTAGGCATTAAAGAGTCATCTTCAAGCACTAAAATGCCATCAAGGCTAAGGATGGGGAGTGAACAAAAGGTTTCAATGTTCAAGAATGACAACGGAGTGGGCTAAAGAGCGAAGTAGAGAAATTTTCCTTAAGTGTAAAGTCCTTCGATGACCCAAAAGATGTTCTCCAATGGCTTCAGATAAAATTTTACAATGTCCTCTCAAACCCGATCTTCTCGACTGCTATTCTTTTCCTCGAAACCAAGGTTAGGCTCCAAGGTAAAATTAGGGTTTCCATTTTTAAGGATGTTTTGCCTGAAGCTGGTGGATTCAATGGCTAGATTCTTTCCTCGGGTTTTCGTGAGAGCTCAAGTAAAGGGCATTTTCATTTCGCATTCTCGAAGATTTTGGAATTTACTATTTTTGCAAATTCTATTTTGGCGCCTTTTCATTGGTTTAGCATGGTTGACTTCCTACTTCAGTTTGGTCAGTTGACTTGGTCATTATTGGCTTCAGGGCACAATTGGAGAGATAAGTTGATAAATTTAATTAAAAGTCACGTTTTAATATTATATTCGAACGTTGACCCCTTGGCCTAGTCTATTGACTTTATGTTGTTTTGAAAAGTGGTCTTTTTGAGGGTGGCGCCTTCATTAAAGATTATTTTATTAATTTCCAAAGTCAAAGCAAGCTTAATGTGGGCGCATTTATCAAGGTATTGAATTTAATTAAAATATCAATATTGAGCTTTGAAGGAAAAGGACGCCATCTTGGAGAAAGGATTAGGGTTTTGATCATTGAAGTGGATTTTAGGGTTTCGTGAAGTCAACAGGAAGTTATAAAAGGAAGACCTTGAGCATCATTTCTCATCTTTGGTCTACAGTACTGTTATGCTGCCGGTTTGGCTCTGGGTTTGCTTCGAGGAATGAAGGCCTCCTAGCTCGGGCATCGCTTCTTGTTTGTAAGACAACAACTAGTGGTGATTTTAGTCTAGTTTGTGAGTTCCTTGAAATTTGTGCATTGTAATCAGCATTGTAACTCTTAGTTTCTGTTTTCTGCATATTAGAGGTTTTGCAAAATTGCATTGCAGTTACAGCAGGTTTAGATTTTTATTCATATCTCAAAAAAGACAAAAAATATAGTTCTGGGTAGTGTCTCATTTCATCAGCCTGTCAAGGGCGAACCATTAGCTAGAGATTCAGACTTTTTTAGCAAAGTTTGATATTTTTAAAGAGAGGTCGAATTTCTGCTGGGGCCGTACCATTGTGTTCTGTCTTGGGATTTGTGCAAATTGAATCTGAAGTATTTTGATCAGTTTTAAGGGTCAGTCTTGGTCGCCTATGTTCTCTGAGTGCATTGCATTTTATGGCATATCAATCGGATGCTTATTGAGGAAGTTATGAACTTTTGTTTGAATTTGTAAGTTGTTGGTTACTCATTTGTAAGTGCAGATCTGTGAAATCAGACTTATAAATCTGGTCTTTAAGAGAAGTTATTGTTTAAGCAACTTTGAATGCCAAGAAGAAACATTTATATGAGGTAAATCGCTTAATCACTCATATTCACTCATATTCATATGCTCTTGGCAAATGATTCATGTTTTAAATCGACAAACAAGATCGGCAACATTTTCAGTCTTGTTCACATCGATCCGGGATTTGTAATACTTTCTTTCATTATGAAGTTGTTCTATAATAGATAAATCTCCACCCTATGGTAGCTACTTTCCCACTCTGGGTTAGCAAGCACATTCTGGGTGTTGAGTATTTTTAGCTTTCAGCATTTCTTTCAAAGTATTTTCGTACTACCCGCCATAGTTGTGGTTCTTCCTCACCCATTCCTCGATTGCAGCACATACTTGGTGTCGAAGCCCTCTTCAGCACTTGTGGAGTAGAAGATCCTCTCGACCATATGCTCGCCATCATCTACACGCATTCTTGGTTAGAGTCTCGTGAATTTGATTTAGATCCTCTGACTAATGCTCACACCTTGCCCACATCGGAATCCTGGTGTACATTCTAGTTAGAGTTGCTTCAGCACGTTTTGGTTTAGCTACTAACCTTAACGGGTGCATTGGCTTGTAATTTGTAATTTGAAAAAATGAAAAAAATTGGCTCGAAATATTTCAATGCAATGGCAGTGGAGGAAAATCACCATCAAACAAGTTAAAAAGTTATAGCCTTGGAGTCAGATCGAGAACGTGCCTGCCATACCCTTTCAAGAAGTTGAAGCCACAATGATCAGACTCATCCAGTTTGCAGTCAGGAAGAATAGTGTGAACACGTTTACAAACAGGAATCTTCTAAAAGATGGTGGACATTAATTGCTCATTTATCACTCCACTCTTCTTGGTGGTGGTTTTTGCTCAGGTGGCGGTTTTTAGGGTTAGGGTTTATGTGGCTCAATTTGAGCCCTTCATTGTAATTGAATTTGAGCCGTCCGTTGGACTTGGCCAGCTATAAAAGGGGCATCCCCCCTCATTTGTAATTCATTAGATTAGCTCAGAGATAGGAAGATAGAGGGACAACTTAGAGATAGCTTATTATAGATTGATAGTGTAGTTTGAAGAAGAAGGAAAGTTTTTCCTTTGAAAACTTTGTAAGAAATTGTTGTGAACACTCTCTCAATCAAAAGAGTTTTCATTGATGATGATCTTGTCTTTTGTTGTGAGTAGCTAGCAAGGTTTCTTCGTCCTTTTGATTCGAGTAGGATCTTAAAGTAGAATAAATTTCATTTCATGCAAGTAAATACTAGTAATTGTGGAATGCGGTCTTCAATTTGAGAAAACTTCATCTATCCATACCACTAGTGGGCTCGCTGATGGTGAGTTTGCCTTGCGTTGTCAACTGGAAACTTGTGGACTTAACTTCGATTACAATCTTCGTGTTGGTATGCGTCGTCGTGATGGTGTCTTCATTGTTGAATTGTAATCTGAATACCTTTAGTTACTCCCCTCGAAGATTGCACCGATTCTGTGGAAGCTATCCGAAGTGAGGCAAAGCGGAATGTGGTTGAGGCTTGTGAAAATTGATCTCCACATCTCACGCGTAGATTAGTCCATAGCATCTTCTATCCCTGCACCCGTTTTAATTCAGTACTTTCTGGTTAGTTTAGGAAACATGAGCTTTATAGACAAACCTTTCGAGCATTCAAATTCCTTTCTCCGTTGTTGAACAATTTTGTAAGTCCCCTTGAAATACCAGCAAATCACATCGAGCCAACTGAGACTATCCACTGCATGAAGGAACCTTGGAGTTGAATGCATGATCTTTCTAGCAATCTTAGCATGCAGGAGATTTTGTTCAAGAGAGGATAGAGTCGATGTTGGTAACTTTATTCTGTGTTGGTGCGGTCACGAAAAACACATCAACAATCCCCAACACGTCAATCGGGGATGGCAATCACCAGATGTAGCAAGCAAAATAGAGGGTCTAACAAGAGCCAAAGTTGAAAGCAGAGAAGAAAATACAGAAAAAATGACCAACTCTGGTGAAGTTGGGCGCCCCAGCTTCCTAGGGGCGCCCAAGCTTTTGGTGCCTTAGATTCAATTTTTTGACAAAGTTCCTCCCAGAAGACCCCTCGTGGAATCTCCACAATTGTGCGACGAGCCCAACCATCAATCAATCTGACACCCGGATCTCTAGATCTGACAGGACCATCTATAGAAGAAGAGTTGATGAAGAAACAAAAAATATTCTAAATCTGGTTAAGGTGGGTTGTAATGTCCCCATTTTAGCCCTACGCTCTTCATTTGGATTTAGCCTAATTCTGGAAATCCGTAGGCTAAGTTGAAGTAGAAAATTAGGGTTTCCTTTTTCAAATGTTTTTTCAAGGGTTTGCATGTAAAAGGTTTGTGCTCAAATGATATTTGGAAACACTTACTATTTATAGTAAGTCATGATACTGCTCAGTTGGCATTCAGAGGATGTTGTGCAAACTTACTATTTATAGCAATTTGCTATTTTAGCAAGTCTATCTTTTAGCTATATCTGTCTAGCAGCAGTTCAATCCTTTGCAGTTCAGTGTTCTGTTTGGCTTTCTGTTGGTTTTGATGTGAATTTACTATTATAGCAAGTTGGCTATTTTTAGTAAGTCTAATTTTGGCAATGGTATCATCAACAGTTCAGCTCAAGTCACCTTGCTAAACCATCAGTTTCAGTATTGGCATTGGCTTTGGTTATCTCCATGGACTGAGTTTTATACTTAGTCAATTTCATGTTTTTCAGTTGTACCCCACGCCTAGGCTTAATAACTTCATGTTGTTTTAAAGAGGGGACATTAAGGGGTCATGTTGAGCATTTAATGATTTAAATAAATGCTTTATTGTTGCAATATGGAAATGGACACCTAAAGGGGAAGTTGAATGATATTTTTATATTTCAAAAAGTAAATGCTTAAAGGTGGCGTCCCTCTTGGAAGTTGAAGTGATTCGACTTCTTGGAATTTGAAGTGTTTCATGTGCCATTTGAAACTTATATATTGTTGTTGTTTGAAGAGCTGATTATGAATGTTTTGGAAAGCAAAGTTATGCTACTGGACTGAATCCAGAACCTGGCTGAGGGGTAGCTTAGCAAACACTTCTTTCTTCGGGCCTAAAACTATGGCTTCCTAGAAAGGATTTATGAAGACCATGCTTCATTCAGGAGTGTGGATAGAGCTCAAATGCTGATTTCAATTACAGGAAGGTTGCTGATTTATAATCTGTTTGTACTGCTAATGTCAATGGCTGAAGCGAACTTTTGCTGATAGCTTCGCCTCTAAATTTTATATCATTCTGGGTACTGGCCCATGCTGTTTGATTGTGAAGGGCGCCCAAGTCTGCAAGTTTGCAGATTTTAATATTGAAGTTTGGATTTTTTAGACACAAGTCGACCTCCTTGAGAGGCCGTACCATTTCTAGCTGGCTTTGGAATTCGTGCCAACTGTGGTTTGTTGTTTATGGTTCAAATTTCTTATTGGAAGATGGACGCCATGTTTGGAGGCTTCATTTGATTGTTGTTTGAAGCTTTCCGGAGCTGTATTCAAGGAGTTACGTCCATTATGGTGATTTTCTTACTTGCTGGTCTGATTTTCTATATTCTCTGTTTCTGATCAGACTTGTTAGTTTTTGATATAATGTTGGTTTGAGCTTCATTTTTATATCATTATTGTATTGTAAGAGTTAGAGGAAGTGTTACTCTAACTAGTGATTGATTTGGAAGCATATCTTTCTTATTTGTAGTTGTTTAATTCATTGTAAAGCTAATTAGTAGTACTAACAGCTATTTATTTTATTTGCTGCAATTAGTTTAAATTTCACACTCCCACGATTGAGTGGTTGAGTTTAAATAATCATCTTTCTTTAATTGTAAGTTCCCCCCCACTAAATAAGTGGTTGTGTGGACTGTATTCCCCCCACGTTAATAAGTGGAAGTGAGTTTTTAAATGGTTGGCTTGTCGCCTTTAATAATGTAATAATCTCACCCACTAAATAAGTGGAGTATCCCCACTGCTTGTGGATGCCTGCATCAGCAAATGAATTGTAATTTCAGTTTAGTTTACTCTTAATGATCCTAGTACCATATGCTATCACCTCGCCCACATTGGGATCTTGGTGAACATTCTTGGTTAGAGTTACTTCCATGCTAATTTGCTTTTGGAGCTAATGCTAATCAGTGACTTGTTGCTGGTTTGTGTATTGAATTTTCGGAAAAATTTAAGGGAGAATATTTCAATGGTATCAGAGCCTGTTTTCCTGCCATCCTGTGTGTTCAAAGCTTCAGCTATCAGATGAGAGTCAGAGAAAACCGATGCTACATCAAAATGCAGAACAAAGTTTAGTTTCAGCTTCAGAAGTTTTTAAGTTGGCACTCTTTCAAGGGTTTTAAGAAACCTTGTCTTGTCAGTTTAAGATATGGCTTCAGATGAAGAGAAAGATTTGGCAAGATTTTTATACATCGAGGGCGCAAGGCTCATTAAAGAATATCAGACAAGGGATGAAGAAGTTAGAATACTTCTCCTATTGGAACAATTTTTGAGCCAGGTGAAGCAGTCACCTTCACGGATAATTAAAACCGCATTGGCGCCTGCAGTGACCTTTCTGAAACGTCCTTATTGGTTGAGGCATTTGGATGAAGAGATCAATCTGTCGGTTACTTCATGCCTCAATGAAGTGATGAGAATTTGGGCACCCTTGGTGCCCTATGATGATAAAACTATGAAGAGAGTTCTTCATTTGTTCATAGAAAGCTTTCAAGACCTTGATGAAATTGAAAGCAATTAGTACTCTAGAAGAGTTGCTATATTGAAGATCTTTTCAGAACTCAAAATAAGTATGTTGTTGGTTGATATGGGTATGCAAGACCGAATATATTATTTGATTCATTACCTCTTCATTTCAACTTGGAGTGAACAAGAGGAGGATGTAATTGCAGCAATGAGAAACATTTTAGTTTTGATTATCAAAGAGTTGGATGACATTCTAGATTCCGTCCTATCTTTCCTACTAAACATTCATGAACAAGAAGGAAATAATTCCTCTATTGCTGGTATGCTGATCAGAGATTTGTTCAATCAGTGTGAGAAAATTGAAGCCACACTTGAAGAAGATAGAGCTGATAAATGAAGTGGTCATTAATGCAGAAGATAAAATGTTGTTTCTCAATAATTCTATGGCGGTTTCTCAAGAAGACCTCCTTGGTATGCTTGTGATTAATAATGAAGAGATCAGTAATGCACCTACTCATGAAGGGGTTATTGAAGACAAAAAGGATATAATCTTCAAACCAGCCAACATTGATGATTCTTTACTTCATTAGAGTAATGGAAATTTGGGTGGTTTTGAGTTTGATCATCAAACTAAGCTCTTGGGAGAGGTTATTTGTGAAGATATCAGTTTTGGTGTGTTGGGAGGTGCCTTGTTCAAAGAGGCAACACTTCAAGAGCAGCATGAAGAGAACTTTCTTGTTGATCATATTAATCAGCCTCTTAGCATGTGGGATCCGAGTGTGAAGGCTTCTAAGGTTGTCAAGGAACCTTTATGGGATAAATATCCCTTTGATCCTAATAAAGTACCAAATTCTAATCTCAAAGCAAGCTATGAGATGGACATGGGAGGAGAATATATCTTTGACAAAGAAGCTTGCATGGAAAAGCCCCATAGTGACTCATTAATCAAGTTGGGGGCTGCTAAAACATATGATCAAAGTATCAGTAAGGTGGAAGCAGATTTAGAAGATCGAAGGGCCCTTGCTAATGGAAGATTTGAAGAGAATCTCAAATTTGACTTTCCAATTCATGAGGTTGTTTGTCAACCAAGGTTCAAAGAATTGGTAAAATCTAATCCTCAACATTTTCAATTAGCGGGTGGCGAAAGACAAGAGCTTCGGAGCAGCTTTGAGGGCAGCAAAGTCTAAAAACAAAGTTCTGATTTTGATATGAAGCTTATCAGCAGTTCGCCATCCTTGCGTATTTATGAGTGGGAAAATCAATTCTTGATATCCATTGAAGATGAGGGTCAAGCCCTATTCAGAATTGATCGCTCATATAGTTTGATTGAAAAGAGTTTGGAAGGTGTTTGGATTGGAGCCACTCTTTTTAATCTGCAATTCATCAAAGACTCCTTGGAGATTATAAAATCAGAATATCTATGCTGGATTGTAGATCGGGATCATGCCTATGAATTCACAAAGAAGACAAGCCGTGTATTCCAAGGAAAGGAGGGAAAGATTGATAAGCTTACTTTTGAGCTTGAATCAACCAAGGGTATGTTGAAAAATGATCAGTTGGCCTTGATGGAGGTAGGAGACCAGCTAGCTGATTTCAAACAACTTAGAGAGTGTGAGGATGAGTTACACTTTGTGATTAATAATCCTCCAAGCTCGCTTGTAAGTGAATGCATAAGAGGTTTAGAGGATTCAATCTTCATATGGGAAGTGTTGATTCATGATGACTTCCCCATCTTTGACACCAAGGTGTTGTCAAAACATGTTTTGGAAAAACATGTTATTTACATGCCTGACAATTTTTCCTTTGGATTGAGTAATGCTCACACTAACATGTCTTGGGAGATGGATTTGAAGACAATGTTTGTTTCAGGCTCCCTTGTTTTTGAAGCTTTCGTGGATAGACTTCAATGGTTCACCAAAGAAGTCAATAATTTCTTGAGTGTGCATTTGGAGTTGTTTGGCACTCGGGAATGTGTTGTGAATTCTTCAAAAGTGTGGTGGATCATTCTTGGTCAGGTATCCTTGTTTGGCACCCTCAATGTGCTATGAAAAATCTTTTGAGGTATGGTAGGAAGGTTCTTTGGAGGGATAAGGATCAAACTTTCAGAATTAATGATGTTGTTCCCTTCCTTATCAGCCACTTGATGATCCCATTTGTTCATCAACAAATGGATTGGAGAGAAATATTGAGCAAAGAATGGTTCTTTGCTATGATGGAACTGTTTGAGTGGGTGTTTCCAGCTTCAAATCTAGGCAGATTAGTCAAATTGAATGAGAATTTTCAGTATGGCAGCAGCTGCTCTTCTCTTAGCATGTTGATTTCTCTTAACTCAGATGTTGAGTCATTCAAATTTGACTTGGTGGGCAGCTGGTACGCTCATATTTTCACTCCACAATCTCTTTCCAGAGATGATTTTTGGCCTCAGATGGGAAGAATGGTGGTTCGGATTGATCAGAATCAGTCTTTGGATAGAGTTGGAGTTCTTTCCAGTAGTCACCTACGCACATTCTTTTGTACTCATGTTCGGGGCAGCGAACCTTGGGCTGTTTTGGTTCGTCTTTTAGAGACTTTTGGAGAAAGAGTTGTGAAAGATTTCAAGTGTCTTCTTGTGTATGTCTGTAATCTTTGGAGAAGGCATTGTACATCCTTGAAGAATTTTGAGGATGAGGCTGTTATGTATCTGCAAAGAGTTGCTTCCTTCTTTGCAAATATCCTTGTTGGAGTCACCTTTGCAGTTGTGACTCTGTTTGATGCTTTGAGGAGCTTTGCTAATGAGAATAATTTTGAGTTGCTTAGATCATTTTTCCTTGTGTTTCGAATGATGTTAATTATTGGCATTGATGATATTAACTCCTCAGAGGCTCCGGGGTGTGAGATGTTGCAACGTTTTGAATTATGTTCCCCTTGGTCTTCCAGTTCAAGTCATTTGTTTCATAATCTTTCAGGGTTACAGAGGAGGACAATGTTGTTTTAGTATGATGGCTATGTTTATATGATCAGTGTGGCACAGCGTCAACATGGTGGGTCTATACGGAGATGGATTTGGGACCCTGGGATCCTACTTGGCATTGCAAGGATCAAATTGTTTTCTTGGAGTGTGGTGGCATTGCTTGAGGACAAACAATTTTGGGAAGGGCGGATTGTAATGTCCCTATTTTAGTCCCACGTTCTTCATTTGGATTTAGCCTATTTTCGGAAATTTGTAGGCTAAGTTGAAGCAGAAAATTAGGGTTTCCTCTTTCAAATGTTTTTTCGAGGGTTTGCATGTAAAAGGTTTGTGCTCAAATGATAATTGGAAACACTTACTATTTATAGTAAGTCATTATACTGCTTAGTTGGCGTTCAGAGGATGTTGTGCAGACTTACTATTTATAGCAATTTGCTATTTTAGCAAGTCTATCTTTTAGCAATATTTGTCTAGCAGTAGTTCAATCCTTTGCAATTTAGTGTTTTGTTTGGCTTTCTGTTAGTTTTGATGTGAATTTACTATTTATAGCAATTTGGCTATTTTTAGTAAGTCTAATTTTGGCAATGGCATCATCAACAGTTCAGCTCAAGTCACCTTGCTAAACCATCAGTTTCAGTATTGGCATTGGCTTTGGTTATCTCCATGGACTGAGTTTTATACTTAGTCAATTTCATGTTTTTCAGTTGTACCCCATGCCTAGGCTTAATAACTTCATGTTGTTTTAAAGAGGGGACATTAAGAGGTCATGTTGAAAATTTAATGATTTAAATAAATGCTTTATTGTTGCAATATGGAAATGGACGCCTAAAGGGGAAGTTGAATGATATTTTTATATTTCAAAAAGTAAATGCTTAAAGGTGGCGTCCCTCTTGGAAGTTGAAGTGATTCGACTTCTTGGAATTTGAAGTGTTTCATGTGCCATTTGAAACTTATATATTGTTGTTGTTTGAAGAGCTGATTATGAATGTTTTGGAAAGCAAAGTTATGCTGCTGGACTAAATCCAGAACCTAGCTGAGGGGTAGCTTAGCAAACAGTTCTTTCTTCAGGCCTGAAACTATGGCTTTGTAGAAAGGATTTTTGAAGACCATGCTTAATTCAGGACTGTGGATAGAGCTTGAATGCTGATTTCAATTACAGGTAGGTTGCTGATTTATAATCTGTTTGTACTGCTGATGTCAATGGCTGAAGCGAACTTTTGTTGATAGCTTTGCCTCTAAATTTTATATCATTTTGGGTACTGGCCCATGCTGTTTAACTTTCAAGGGCGCCCAAGTCTGCAAGTTTGCAGATTTTAATATTGAAGTTTGGATTTTTTAGATGCAAGTCGACCTCTTTGAGAGGCCGTACCATTTCTAGCTAGCTTTGGAATTCGTGCCAACTGTGGTTTGTTGTTTATGGTTCGAATTTTTTATTGGAAGATGGATGCCATGTTTAGAGGCTTCATTTGATTGCTGTTTGAAGCTTTCCGGAGCTGTATTCAAGGGGTTACGTCCATTATGGTGATTTTCTTACTTGCTGGTCTGAGTTTTTGTATTCTCTATTTCTGATCAGACTTGTTAGTTTTTGATATAATGCTGGTTTGAGCTTCATTTTTATATCATTATTGTATTGTAAGAGTTAGAGGAAGTGTTACTCTAACCATTGATTGATTTGGAAGCATATTTTTCTTATTTGCAGCTGTTTAATTCATTGTAAAGCTGATTAGTAGTATTAACAACTATTTATTTTATTTGCTGCAATTAGTTTAAATTTCACACTCCCACGATTGAGTGGTTGAGTTTAAATAATCATCTTTCTTTAATTGTAAGTTTCCCCCCACTAAATAAGTGGTTGTGTGGACTGTATTCCCCCTACGTTAATAAGTGGAAGTGAGGATTTAAATAGCTAGCTTGTCGTGTTTAATAATGTAATAATCTCACCCACTAAATAAGTGGAGTATCCCCACTGCTTGTGGATGTCGGCATCAACAGATGAATTGTAATTTCAGTTTAGTTTACTCTTAATGATCCTCTGATCATATGCTATCACCTCGCCCACATTGGGATCTTGGTGAACATTCTGGGTTAGAGTTAGTTCCATGCTAATTTTCTTTTGGAGCTAATGCTAATCAGTGACTTGTTGCTGGTTTGTGTATTGAAGTTTGGGAAAAAATTAAGGGGGAATATTTCATGGGCGCTCCTGGAGAAGAAGGGCGCCCAAAGTTTTGGAGCCTGAAACGATGAAATTTTCCAATGCAATGTCTAAGATCACCTCTTCGGTTTCAGTCAAGCTATCCAGCGAAGCAAACAGCCAGTCAATCGGATTAGCGTAGCTCCCGGAATCAAGATTTCATTAGAAGATCGAAGGGAAATGAAGAAATTGAAAATCATGTAAAAATGGCTAACACTTTGAAAGTTCAGAGCCCCTAGAGGAAATAGGCTCCCATGAATTTGAAAGTCAAAACAAAGTTTTTAGCCAGAACTGCCTTACGGTGATCTTCTCAAAATCAGTCAGGCTTCACGATGAATCATCCAGCTCATTCATTGGATCAATTTGGAAGCCGGAGATCAAGGTGAAAGTAGGGGTTCAAAATTGTGAAAAGAAAAAAATATAGGAAAAATGACTAACTCTAGAGGAAGTTGGCGACCCGAGCTAAGAAGGGCGTCCAACTTGTCATGACTTAGCCAAATTCTCAAAAGTTTCAAAATTGCAAGATGAATAGAATGTCTAAGTTCATTGAACAAGAAGATTTTAGGGTTTTGAGGATTAAAGCAAAAGAAAGAAAACCTATTTCAAACCCTAAGTCTATTTAATACATCTCTTCCATGCAATTTTTATCATTATTGCAGGTGGTGTCCAAAGGAGAAGAGTGGAGTAGGAACTTCGAAGTCCTTACTTTCAAGATTCAAAGCTTCAACTTGCTGATTTTCAGAAATTCTTCATCAAATTTTCAGACCAGCAATATAAACCCTTGCTTTTTCATACTTTTTTCATCTAGAAGATCAAAATTTTCAAAAAAAATATTCTGAGCAAATTTTTTTACTTTTTCAAATTGCAGATTACAAAGCAATGAACCCGTTAAGGTTAGCAGCTAAACCAAAACGTGCAGCCTCTAACTGTACACCAGGATCCCGATGTGGGCAAGGTCAGAGGATCTAAAACAAAGTGCTTATGCAGTAACTCTAACCAAGAATTGATGGCGAGCATATGGTCAGAGGATCTTCTACTCTAATTGCTGAAAGGGAACTCAACACCAAGTATGTGCTACCCAATCCATAATGGAGTGAGGGGCGACCATGCAGTGATACAAAGTACAATGCTTGAAAGAAATACTGAAAGCTGAAAGGACTCTGTGCTTTCTAACCCGAACTGGGAAAGTAGCTACCATAGGGCGATGTAACTATTACAAACAATTATTGAAGATAAGAATGAGTATTACAACTCATGCTAAAGCATTATTAAAGAACAACTGGTCAGTACTACTGCCAGCTTACAATAAAATATAGAACGCCTGCAAGATCAATGATTAGAGGTCTTCAAATTGCTGTAATAACCAGGGTGTCTTCCACAACCTTTCATGACTTCGCAACACCAATCCATGAAGAACGTGCAAGATGTAAAGAACCAAAACCAGCAACATATAATTCCTATCAAATGCTCATAACTCACTCAGTACCCACCCAAATGAAGTGAAATAAAAAGAAAAACACCCTATGAAGTAACCAAGATGGGATACCACAAACACACTAAAACCCCTTTGATTATTTCTGCACAAAACCCAATGAAGCACAGAAGGTACGGCTCACCATGATGGTTGGGGCGGCCCTAGCAAAGAACCTCAAATGATCAATACCTAGAATGATATAAATTTTACGATCAGCCTCCAAAAAGTCAGTGTTTTTCAAATCACTGATCAATTGATGTCCATTTCTAATTGCATTATGAAGACATAACCCAGGTGCCAACTAAAGTTTGATGAAAAATTGAAGAAATTAGATGGTTTGGCTTTTTCAGCTCTAAATTCAAAATTTTCAAAACCGGGCGATTTGAGTTGTCTCGCAACGAAATTCTGAGCAAAACCCATATCTCAGAAAAAATTTCAAAATTTTGTCCGTTGGAGGAAGAAAAACCAGCATTCTATCTCAAAAAATAGTAAGTTGCTCAAAATTTGTCTGAACCTAGGCGAGTTTACAGTCATTCTTCAAGGTTTTCGAAATGGAATACACTCTCAATGATTTCAAGACCAAATCAACTCTCTACCATGATTTCATCAAAATAGTTGAGATGGACTTGCATCACATCAAGCCGGTGTTTGATCTACGTGCATTGGAGAGCACAGGCAACACTTCAGTCAGAAACATGGGACACTTTGGACTCCTCGTAGCAGTGTCTATTCCTATTTCGGTTTAGAGCCTCGAGTTCGTAATCGCTTGCATCAAGCATTACAATCCGGCTACAAGGGAGATTCAATCAGTTGATGGCAGATTGATCTGCAGTTTGAAACCTGATGTGATCGAGAGATGCTTTTCCATTCCTCCTTGGCCTGAAAGTGTCACTATCTCAAAGGACGAATGTGAAAGGATGTGGGAAATGCACAAGGACAAGTACAGTAAGAAGATTGCACAAAGGTGGATGAAGGAAAAACATAAGACTTTGCCTAAGAACATTGGGCAAAGGGAGTTCAAAGATGAGATTGATATCATAATCACCTTGCTCAACAGGGTAACTGGACAAGAAGATGCTACCAAGTTTCAACCTTGGATGTTCTATGCTATGCCCCATATCATGAAGAAAACTGAGTTTTATGATTGGGCCACCTTGATTAGTGACAGCCTCCACTAGCAGATAACAAAATACTTCCAAATACATGAGTTCCATATGGTTTCCTACCTAGTCTACCTAGTGGCCTACCAAGGTCAATTCAGAGGGTTGAACACCGAGGGATCTTTGAGTGTACAGCATATCTATAACTATTACCCTCAGTTAGAATTCAAGAAGTCATTGCATCATTACAAGAGGGTGAATGAGGCTTTCTTGATTCACACAATGCGAGACTTGGACAATGAGTTGCACGTTCGTATCTCTTCCACTGCCAGGGCAACGATGGCGGAGTGGACAGATTGGTTCATACAGTTTGCTACTTTCACCTATCTCAAAGTCTATGGCTTTTCTGGCACTCCACTCATGTTGCCAAGGTACACGGCAGACGAGGTAGTCTTCATGGAATTCTTAAGGCAGGCATGTGAGATCCACACAGTTTTGAGGAACAGAAAGAAAGCCGCCCTTAATTTTCCACTTGGGCTTGGGATTTATACATGCAGATCAGCAGCAGATGCTAAGACCATGGGAGATGAATTGAGTAAACTTGGTCTCAAGCCTTACAATGAGAGATGATCTTATGACCCTCATGGCGTCTATGCTAACCAATTGGAGAGGAAATATGATCACTTACCCGCTCTCAAAGATTTTTGGGCAAATTGCAGAGATGAGTTTGAAGTGTGGAGGCGTAGTTACAGCAGGCTCACTCTTCACCATATGAAAGACTGCTTATCAGAAGATATTGAGGGGTTATCTGATAATGATGAGGATGTGCTTCTCCCGATGTATGCTCAGAAGAGAATTGAAGAGCAACCTCTTCCACAGGTCAATTGGGCCAATAAAGAATCTCTCTCAATTGAAGACAGGACAAAACAAGTCCTCGAGTATAGAAAAGTTTTCCTAGTCCTCGAAAGGAAAAACTCCATTCCAACAGTAGAGCCGCCAAGGACACGACCATCACTTTCCTCTTCTTCCAAAGCACATTCAAAAGGGAAAAGTTTAAGGCACTCTCAAGAAGGTGTCAAGGGTAGTAGATCGACTAAAAACGTAAGAAGAAGGTTAGACTTCTCAGGCATAGTTATACAGGAGCAATCAACAGTCGAAGCAGAAGCTCCTCTTGAAGAGCCCGTACCTCAGAAAGAAACGGAACTACCCATAACACATGACTCCATACCATTGACAGGGTCTTCACCGATTCACATCGACCTTGATATTGAAGAAGATGAAGAAATTGCAATTGAACCTCCCAAGGAAGTTAGTAGAGATACTACCGTGTCTTGGCTTGAGAGCTCCTTGGGAAGGGTGAGAAGAAGACCTTCATATCAAGTAGATTTTGATGACCTTGATAACATTTATTAGGAACCTCCTAAGAAGAAAGCAAAGAAGCAAGTTCACTTTGATAGGAATCCTGATGGTGAGATAGTCATGGAGACTGCGACACCCCCAGAGGACAAGAATAGAGATGAAGTTGATATGGATGACTTCGTGATGGTCAAGGCTAATCTTGGTAAAAATACTAGACATGCGGATGTCAGTATGTTCAGAGTTGTGTCTCAGAGCCTTCAAGAAAGAGTGCTTAAGGATGGAGAAGACAAAGCAGCCCTCAAGACTGAAATACAACAACTTAGGCTTTATATTTCTAACCTTGTCCATGGTTCTTCGCAGGCTACTCAATTGCTGCCTCAGGTTTTAGAGACACCAGCTGATCATCAGCAGTTGAGACAACTAGTCATTTGTGGGAAGGAAACTCAAGAGTGGATTGAGAGTTTCATTGTCAGAGGAAAGGAGATCTTAGCACAAATGTTTCAGTTGAGAGACAACGCTCATGAGCTGCGTCAAGGTATTTAAGGGTTTGAACAATCAATGGTAGAGGTGAAACCAAGGCATGAAATCATCATTGCTGATTTGGATACAGCCTATGGTTCAGTGGTCTCAAAAGAACACAAGAGGCAGATCCTTGCTTGGAGAGAGCGTCATGTCTTCAAGGTTAAAACCTACGAGAGGATATCCGAGGAGTTTATTGCCTACAGACAAAGGGTGATCGTCTCAATTGGTCATTTGTGGGAAGGAAACTCAAGAGTGGATTGAGAGTTTCATTGTCAGAGGAAAGGAGATCTTAGCACAAATGTTTCAGTTGAGAGACAACGCTCATGAGCTGCGTCAAGGTATTCAAGGGTTTGAACAATTAGTGGTAGAGGTGAAACCAAGGCATGAAATCATCATTGCTGATTTGGATACAGCCTATGGTTCAGTTGTCTCAAAAGAACACAAGAGGCAGATCCTTGCTTGGAGAGAGCGTCATGTCTTCAAGGTTAAAACCTACGAGAGGATATCCGAGGAGTTTATTGCCTACAGACAAAGGGTGATCGAAGCTCTTCTTTTCATCAATGAGTTTGTCACTGAGATTCCTTCTCAATACAGTCTTGAAGTTGGTTCCTAGGTCGGACTCAATGAAGTGCAAAATCAGTTTCAAAATGTTGTTTGCGGCTGTGATGGCAGCAATCCAGTTGGCGGGAGAATGAGTCATATTTCCATGATGTCAGCAAAGTTTGAAAAGGCGGCCAATGAGGTTGAATATTTCCTGAGATCAATTGCAGATGGAGAGGATATCTTAGAAAAGCGCAACTTTGCTATTGATGGTATAGATGCACCTGATCGGGACACAGTTTCCTGCTTTTTAGCGGATGTGATTGAGATTTAAAGCAGCTTTCATCTAGAAGCTTTCTTTCTGCTTTCTTTCTATTCTTGGAACAATTCATATCCATTCTTTGAGAAGAGAAAAAAGATAGATTGTAATAGTTGGCATTTCCTGCTTTTCCTTCTTTCTTAGGTGTTAGATGTTATCTTCTTTCTAGATTTAAAAATAAAGCTTGCTTGTTGAGCAAGCCATAGATTGTAAAAGCAAGGAGATTTTAGGGTTTCCTACTCCTCTGCTTGCCTATAAATAAGAGTCTTTGCTCATTAGTTTTCTTTAACCATGCTAGTGATAACAAAACGCTGAGCCTAAGTGCCTTCTATTGTTATTTAGTGTTGTCCATTTGTGTTTATGATAGCGAATTGTTTCTCTTTTAGCCAACAAGTAGTTATTGTAATTGTTGTTCCTATTGTGTAAGAACAAGTTTGCAAGCCTCTTTAGTTGCAAGTCCTTGTTCCATGCATGTGTTTAGTGTAATCTTTTGTTCCAAAAGTTTGAGAAATAAAGGCCTGAACCTCTTTTGCCTCAATATAATGTCTCAAGTTTCCGTCCATTGTGTTATGCTTATATGATCTTAAATCTCACCTTGCATTGAAAGTCAGTAGATGTACATCGAGAGGAGAGTTTATTTAAGTATGTTTATTGTGTTATGCTTTTATGATCTTAATTTCAGCTTACATTGAAAGTAAGTAGGTGTATGTTGAGAAAGTGTTTATTGAAGCACTTTGTCAAAGAATCAAACTTTTTTCATTTCTAATTCTCTTGCTCTGCATATTACTTGAGAAGTTAGAAGCGTCTTTAGCTTAAGTTAGTCGTAGTTGGAATTCTTAATCAGAAAATCTCAGCTGCGGCGTTTGTGTTTTATAAACCTTGTGCTTTAGCTGAAACAAAAAGATAGGCGAATTAGTTTTAATTTACTTTCTTTCAACACCATCAGCAAGAGAGAGCTTCCCCTCCTAATTTGAAGAGTAGTTTATCCATGCATAGCTGTCCGTTTCAAATCCGCATTCCAGAGGTGCGAATTTAAACGCCAACAAACTTAACACCTAAATTACTAATATATAACACCATAGTGTGATTCTTCATTTTTAATTGTGTAAATGGAAAGGGATACTAGAAAAGATTGGTGCCTACTCTTTGGAATAACAGAGTCTAAAAGTTATGCCAGTATGATATTATATTAACATTCCATCTTTGGGGTTTAATAATAATTTATTATTGCCTTACAATAATATAAAGACCTCGTATTGACTTGTTGAATGAGTTTCTACATACTAAACCTGAATGAACATTGCACACCCTACTCATTGTCTAATAGAATTATTACCTTCCTTGAAGATGAACTAATCAAACCAGCAACTCCTACAACAAATGTGCAAGTAGAGAATTTTTGCTTTCCTTAAAAATCTACCTCTCTCAAAGAACACGCAATTTAGTGTAGGCAACAATCAGATTTATTAGTGTGTATTCATATTATTATTACCAAGCAAGTTTGATACAACATACATTCTAGAACAGAAATTTAGGCTTTATTATCTTTTAGGAAGAAAATTACAATTTTCAATAGAGCTTCTCTTTACAATTTTCTTTCTTCAAAATCCTAACCCTTTTAAATGAAAATTAATTTACATTTTATACATTACCTTGAATTTGGTGTGGAAATTTGAGAATTATTACAAATAAAAAAATAAAAAATATTGTTGATTTTTCCTCTATGGTATGTCTAGTCAATATTCTCCTTTTCAAAATGCTTTTAGAATCTGCAAAAATAGCCACGATTTTGGATTTGCAACTTTGACATCTATTTCTATCTTCACGTATTCTTTTGAAAAATATGCACAACTTTTGAAGGCATAACTTTTGGTCTGGATACTCGATTGACCTCCCTTTTTTTTAAACTGAAGATATTAGAAAGCTCTACACCCTTAGAAAACGCTACACAATTTTTGGCAACTTTCAGGGCAAAATTTATTTGTTTTAAGCTTCAAAATCCAAATTTAATACTTCTTTTTTTTGGATTTTTGGATTTTGAAACTTTAATGTCACTATTTGTAGGTTTTTTTCACCACTGGATGACTTTGCAATTTAGGAGCTTAGGGTAAATTTTTAGATCCATACATGCTCATTTGACAACACTTTCTAAAAGTTGCAGGTTGCTATTTTTAGATGTAAACAAAATTTGACTTTACCAGATTTTGTTTTAGCAGGCATTTTATGCAATCGTGACACTTTACAAGCTCGAAAATATTGATATTGGCCATTTTTGATACTTAGACAAACTTTTTGCTATTGACTTGGTTTAGGAAAGTTATGACACCAAAGGGGATACAAATTGGCATGATATTTTCATAGATTGGGTTGAAATATTAACCATGAACATAAAATAGAAAATTGGACATAGTCTTCAACAATAGCTCTTTTTTTAGGACACATGTTCTAGTGGGAGATGGTGAGAATTCAAAGAACTTTGAGATGCAAACCACACACATAGAGGGAAACAGAAAATAACACTTCACCATGGATAATAGATGAATATGGTTGCACAACAGTACACAAGAACAGAACGCTAGTGCATGGAAAAGATGAGCCAAAGCTCATGAGAAATAGTACTTCAGGAATTGTCCATGCATTGACAATTCCTGAATTTTTTCACTAAGATTCTTAATCAAATAAGAATACTCACCATAAGAATTTTCAATGACCATGGGGCCCAACCACATGGAATCAAATTTCCCACATTTCCCTTTATCCTCTGACCTGGCTTCAAAACTAGCACCATGTCTACAGTTCCAAATTTCGTTAGGCTTCACTCTTATCAAACAAATATCTTATTTATTATTGTGCCTTCAAATTCGTTTTTTGAGCATTCTTGCTACTTTCGTCAAATTCAATCAGCGGATGAACTCTACATGTCATTGCAGCATTTGTTTCTTCAGCTATCTCCTATATGAACTTATAAACAAGTTGTAATTTTTTTATGGGAAAAACATCTTTAACTCCATTTATTAAATCAAAAGGTGATTTACCTAAAGACTTATTGGGAGTAATTCTATTTGCCTATACTGCAAGCCTAAGCTTAGAATCTCATGCTTTTTAATTCTGACCAAGCATTCTTTTAATAACCTTCATCAAACTTTTATTGCTTGATTCATCCTGTCCATTCCCTTGTAGATGATATGGGGCTGAATGAGATATCACAATTCTAGTCAAAACAAACTTTATTGAAGTCACTAGAGTTGAAACACATTGTATTGTTTGCTATAAACTTATTAGAAACACCTAATCTAATCACAATCTTATCCAATATAAAATCAATTACCACCTTAGTAGTAGCTCTTCTAATTTGAATAGCCTCAACCCACTCAGTAAAATAATTTGTTGCTACTAGAATCCATCTATATCCTACACTAGATATTTTAGTGATCTCCCCAATAATATCTATTCCCCATTGTTGAAATGGAGCCTCTACAATATGTAATGAGCCAAACTCGATCTAACTCAAAACCCATTTTCCCAATTTTCTCCACAGAAAGTTTTAACATACAATTTGCATGCAACAGATTTTACAATTTACCCAATAACTTGCAAACAAATTTCAATGTAAATCATATAATAACAGTTTTGAACAAGATCTGAAGTTACATATGAATATTGCCTTCAAATCTTCAGTAGAATAACAACAGAAATATCCAATCGTAGCCACAGAACTTACTGTTAGATTGGATAACCAGCAATATGAATTTGAAGCACAAAGTGAGACACCTGAGTAATATCTCCAACAGACAATGGGTTTTTGTCCACTGCCTCCAAGCTCAAGGGTTTCCGTCCCCAAACCTACTGAAAGCCAAAGCTTTCCAGAATTCTCTAAGAGAATCTAATAATCAAGCATAAACCAAGCATGTTCAAAACGAGCCCTTGCAACACCTTTTTATAAGCTTCTCATAAGAGCTCATTCACACTTTTGACCAATGTGGGATAAAACATAAACTTCCTTTTTTCCTTTTTGATGTCTCATGTATTTTAAAATAAGGGGCCCCTTTTACCATTCATTTTCCCACTTAACTTTAGGCTCACATTAATAAAGTCAAATGATTGGCTTTAACTTTATAATTCAAACTTTATTAATGCAGAGACGAATTAAACCAATGGAACTAAAATCATCTGACGATAATAACCAATCTTCCATTGAAAAGGCACTGTCACTGGAGACCCCAGGCCCATCTGATGAATTACTATTCACAACATTAATGACTTACTAAAAATAGTAAGTATGCCAAAGCTGCCTCCAGACACCCCGGATTGACCTGCAACGAAAACTGACTAGGCCAAAAATCCTCAAGATTCCTTAAAAATCCTTGGTTAGCCTACGGAACCAAGGAGAAATAGGCTAACGACAACATCATACAATGTGAGCTAGAAAAAGGGGACATTACACATTATAATCTTAAAGGAAATGCACCTGATCCCTTTAACTTACCTAAGAACCTATAACATGCATCACATTTCTCATCAATTTGAGTACATCAGCAAATAGAGTTGGCCACCAATATCCAGCTCTAAGAATTCTATGGGCTATAGTTTTTGCTATGAGATGAAACCACATACACCATTATGCATCTTTGATAACACTCTATCAGCTGCCTCTTCTTTTAGGCATCTCAGAAGCACTCCATCATTACTCCACATCAGATTCCCATCAACTATTACATACCTTAAAGCATGTAACTTTAATGTCTTTTTTTTTTGGTTTTCATTCATCTCAGCAATAAAATTCATATAAATAAAGTAATGAACAATATCTTTATACCAAAGAGAGTTTTCTAGAGTGTACCTCTTTTCACCAACCTCTACCTCTACTTAATTTATTTTTGCAGCTTCTATGTTTGATTCTTCTATTAACTTAACCAATCCTTGTCTTTTTACCAACTTTGTGATTTGCGCTTCAATATTAAATTCCTGGATTCTATTAATCCATCTGTAGCTTCTACCTAATACTTCTTGTTGTGTAAAAATGTCCTTAACATCTACATGTGGTCCATAGGCAATAATTTTAGCAACTACCAAGTATGGTCCAAAATTATTCACAACCTTCACTAGAGTATAAGCTTGTTTCCCCTTAATATCATATTTTAATTCAGCATGTTGAAGAGACTTGTTGAAAAATGAAATAGGCGAATCATATCTATCCTAATTCTTTTGCAATAACATAGCTACAATTGTATGATATGAAGCAAAAGAAAACAACTGAAAAGATTTGGAAAAATTAGGTGAAGCCGATATTGGAGATTACTCGACTGCTTCTTCAATTTGTTTAAATGTTTTGTTCCTTCACCTTCCCATTTTATGCTTTGTCCTTTCTTCAACATCTTGGATATAGTTTTGGTTTTCTCAGCAAAATTAGTAATAAATCCTCTTGCAAAATTAATCTTCCCAAAGAAAGACTGAATACCTTTGATTGTTTTAGGTAGAGGAATTTTGTCAATAGCACAACTCTTTTTAGATCAATCCTAGTCTTGTCCTTTGATACTATATGCCCAAGTAATTTCCCTTTTGTAACCCCAAATGTGCATTTCTTGGGATTCAAGGATACACCATACTCTAGACACCTTTCAAAAATCTCCTCCAAAGGGCCATAGTACTCATCTTCTTTCTTTAAATAAGTTGTTAAATCATCCTGATACACAAATAGGATATAATTTATTAAATTTGTAAAGGCTACATCCATTACACTTTGAAATGTTGCTCTTGTATTTGTTAGTTTGAATGACATTCTAACATACACATATGTACCCCAAGGATTTGTAAACGTTGAATTGTATTGTTTTGAATCCTTGACCTTGACTTGATTGTAACTAGAATAGCCATCCATCATGGATAACAATTCACATCCAAATATCCTTTAGAACAAGGCCTCCATGTTTGGCAATGGGCAATTATCTTTTAGAGAAGAGATATTTAAGTTTCTAAAGTTTCACATACCACCTAATGTAATGTCCCCTTCTCAAACCTGATCTTTCCAGTGACCATTGGCCTGTTCCTTGGGAACCCGAAGGCTAGACGGAAGATAAATTAGGGTTTCCTAATTTTGAGGAGGTCTTTGCTCAGAGATGATGGATTCAATGGCGGATTCTTTCTGGGTTTTCAGAGAGCTTCGCAGGGGTATGTTCATCTCGGCATTCAGAGTACTTTTTGGAATTTACTATTTATTTTAGTAACCTATTTTTTATGTTTTCCGTATATTCAGCTGGTTGACTTCTGCTCAGCCACGATGCTCATGAAGATTACTTCAGGTACATCCGAGTAGATGGTTAAGTTGTTAGTTTAATTAAAAGTCATGCTGCAAGAATATATTTTACTGATGAAATGGGATTAGATTTCAATGTTGTTTTAAAAAGGGGCCTTGAGGGTGGCGCCTCATTAAAAGATTATTTTAGATTTCAAAGTCAAAGCAATACATGAGGGGGCGAAAGATTGTTATATCATTACTTTAAGATCTAAGAAAAGCTGCATCCAGAGAGGATTTAATTTAAAAGTGATTAGGTCGGAGAGGCACAACCTGAAAATAAAAGGAGTTGGTTAACGCCTCATCATCTTTGGTCTATGCTAATGTTATGCTGCCGAAATGGTTGCGGGAATTCTTCGAGGAATGAATGCCTCCTAGTCTGGGCTCGACTTCGTGCTTGAGAGACAGCACCTAGTGGAGAGGTTCGATTTTTGAGTGGTTTTCTAGTAAGTTTTGCATTGTTGTAGAGTTATTGCTTGAAGTTCAGATTTTTGCATTTCATAACTTTTCTGGAGTTGCTGATTTGATACAGCAGATCCATGTTTTTACTCATATCTCAAAAAATACAAAAATAAGCAGCCTGCATTGATTATCTTGTCATTTTCTCCAATTTACATTTATTATCTTTTGTTTGATCAACAAGCGTATTATTAATAACATTGGGACTGCATAATCTGGTGTAGTTTAGACTTGTTTTGTCCTACTCTAGGCGTCACTACAGTTTATATTTAATCAGTCAATCGGAGGCAAGAGAGTTACTTGTTTGTCTGTTGATCATGAAAAGAATAATAGTATTGCAATAAAAGAAATTAATATCCTGAGTGCTTGGGGTTTGAGACACATCCAGATATTTATAGGTTCTCACATGTAATACTATCTGAGATCATAAAGAGTTTAAGTGCGTAATACTTAATTTGTAAACCGATGACTGGCAGCTTTTCTTTTCCTCAGGCAAATCTACAATTTCTACCTATTTGAAGTTTGTAAGATAACTTCACTTATGGTATTACTTCCATTCCGTAGAGTACATCTCCTGGTGTTGAGGAAGTCATTACAGCATTTCAATTCAAGCTTTACTTTCTGTAATCACTCCGTCATATGGTCGCCCCACTCCGCATTGGATTGGGTAGCACATACTTGACGTTGAGTTCTTTCCTGCATTTAGAATAGAAGACCCTCTGACCAATGCTCGCCATCATCGGCGCCATCCTGGTTAGAGTTACAGCATAGCAGTTTGTTTAGATCCTCTGACCAATGCTCGCCGTCACCGGCGCCATACTGGTTAGAGTTGTTTCAGTACGTTTGGGTTTATCTCCTAACCTTAACGAGTACTTGATTGTAATGTTGTAATCTGATAATTAAAGAAAAAATTTGGCTCGGAATATTTCACCTAATATCTCTAATTTTCATCCTAACAAGAACTAAATTTGACACTTGAGTAGAATGTCTGATGGGCTTGATTATTCCTCCTCTAAGCTTGATCAACTGTTGTTGCATCTTTGGAGCTAATATAGGATTTATGGGTTTTTGCCTTTCCTGAATGATTTAGTAGGTTTGAGGGGCATTTCATGTTGAAATAAATCTTCTTTATATGCTTTCAAATCATCATAGGACTATCCAAATACCCTATTTGTAATGTCCCCTTCTCAACAGTGACCAATTAAGTGGCTCATCAGCCTATTTCGGAGGCTCGTAGGCTCATTGAGGTGAAATTAGGGTTTCCTTTGTTTGGAGGTCTTTTTGGCATTTCTCATAATTTACTATTTTTAGTAAGTTCTAATTTTGGCAGTGATCTAGTTGACAGCATCACAGTGAGTTTTCCATTTCAGGTGGAGCAGTTGAGTAATTTTGAATTTGGCTTTTGAGGTGAAAAAATTGGAGAAATGAGTTATTTCAAGTTTTTAATGTTATATTCTTAAATTCACCCCTTGGCCTAGGTAATAATATAACTTGAAGTTGTTTTAAAAGGTGGTTATAAAGTGTAATGTCCCCATTTTAGCCCTACGCTCTTCTTGAGGATTTAGCCTATTTTCGGAAACTCATAGGCTAAGCAAATTTGGAAATTAGGGTTTCCACTTTCAGATGCAATTTTGAAGGCTTGCATGTGTGTTTTTCTTACGCATATCTAGTGGAGCTTTTTGGGTTTTTCGAGAGCTTCAGGATGAGGTAACATGCATGTTAAGATAATGAAATGCAATTTTGGCGGATACCTTGCATGCAGGAAAGGTTTTTGCGTTTTTCTGGGTTTTCAGAGACCTCCGGGGTCATGTGCCATGCATATGAATTTGACATCCTTTCTGGGCACTTACTATTTATAGTAAGTCATGTTGGCTGCCCGGTTTGTGCTCAAATGATATTTGGAAATGCTTACTATTTATAGTAAGTCGTGATACTGCTCAGTTGGCGTTCAGAGGATGTTGTGCAGACTTACTATTTATAGTAGTTTGCTATTTTTAGCAAGTCTATCTTTTAGCAATATTTGTCTAGTAGCAGTTCAATCCTTTGCAGTTCAGTGTTCAATTTGGCTTTCTGTTGGTTTTGATGTGATTTACTATTTATAGCAAGTTGGCTATTTTTAGTAAGTCTAATTTTGGCAGTGGCATCATCAGTAGTTCAACTCAAGTCATCTTGTTAAACCATTAGTTTTAGTATTGGCATTGGCTTTGGTTATCTCCATGGACTGAGTTTTATACTTAGTCAATTTTCATGTTTTTCAGTTGTACCCCACGCCTAGGCTTAATAACTTCATGTTGTTTTAAAGATGGGACATTAAGGGGTCATGTTGAGCATTTAATGATTTAAAATAAATGCTTTATTATTGCAAAGTGAAGTTGGATGCTTAAAGGAGGATGAGTAATGTTTTATTATTTTAAAAAGTAAATGCTTAAAGGTGGCGTCCCTTTTGGAAGTTGAAGTGTTTCATTTGCCAAGTGAAACTTATATATTGTTGTTTTGTGAAGAGCTGATTATGTGATGTTTTGGAAAGCAAAGTTATGTTGTTGGACTGAATCTAGAACCTGGCTGGGGGGTAGCTTAGCAAACACTTCTTTCTTTAGCCCTGAAACTATGGCTTCCTAGAAATTTTTCTAAAGACCATGCTTCATTCAGGAGTGTGGATTGTGCTTAATTTCAGATTTCAATTATAGGCAGATTGCTGGTTTATATTTTATTTGTACTGCTGATGACAATGGTTGAAGTGAACTTCTGCTGATAGCTTTGCCTTTGAAATTTTATTTCATTCTAGGTATTAGCCCAAGCTGTTTCTCTGTGGAGGGCGCCCATTTGTGCAAGGAATCAGATTTTTATACTAAGTATCTGATTTTATAAGTGAGGTCGACTTCTTTGGGGGCCGTACCTTTCACTGTAGATTGCATTGGGATTTGTGCCAAGTCTATTGTTCTTTTGGCACAGTTTGCTAGTTGGAGGTTGGACGCCATGTTTGGAGGCTTCATTTAACTGTTGTTTGAAGCTTTCCAGAGCTGTATTGAAGGAGTTACGTCCATTGTGGTGATTTTCTTACTTGCTGGTCTGATTTTTTGTATTCTCTGTTTCTAATCAGACTTGTTAGTTTTTGATATAATGCTGGTTTGAGCTTCATTTCTATATCATTATTGTATTGTAAGAGTTAGAGGAAGTGTTACTCTAACTATTGATTGATTTGGAAGCATATCTTTCTTATTTGCAGCTGTTTAATTCATTGTAAAGCTGATTAGCAGTACTAATAGCTATTTATTTTATTTGCTGCAATTAGTTTAAATTTCATACTCCCACGATTGAGTGGTTGAGTTTAAATAATCATCATTCTTTAATTGTAAATTCCCCCCCACTAAATAAGTGGTTGTGTGGACTGTATTCCCCCACGTTAATAAGTGGAAGTGAGGATTTAAATGGCTGGCTTGCAGCCTTTAATAATGTAATAATCTCACCCATTGAATAAGTGGAGTATCCCCACTGCTTGTAGATGCCTACATCAGCAGATGAATTATAATTTTAGTTTAGTTTACTCCTAATGATCATCTAACCATATGCTATCACCTCGCCCACATTGGGATCTTGGTGAACATTCTTGATTAGAGTTACTTCCATGCTGATTTGTTTTTGGAGCTAACGCTAATCAGTGACTTGTTGCTTGTTTGTGTATTGAATTTTGGGGAAAAAAGTAAAGGGAATATTTCATAAAGGGAGGACGCCTCATGAAGGAAATAATTAAATATTTTATTATGTTTTAAATGTACCTTGGAGTTTGGACGCCAAAGTTGAGGAGGGAATATTTATGTTTAAAAAATCAAATGTTTCAAATTCCTTGGGCGTCCCTTGGAGAGAAAGGTGGAAAAACAGTCATCTCAAGTTCTTTAAAAGAGAGACTTTCCTCCAACAATTGGCATCCATTGTTTATGCTAATGCTATGTTGTCAAAATGACTTCATGTATTTGGCTTCGAGGAATGCTTACCTCCTAGCATTTGTCCAATTTTGTGTTTGAAAGATAACACCTAGTTGGGTTTGTGGCTGCTTCTCATCCAAATTAGCAGATTGAGCTTCATGGTTGATGAATTTTGGAGGTATTTTCAGTTTTGAGTTGTTGGTTCAGTCATGTTTGAAGGACGTTTTGGTTTGCAGCTCCTTGTGTGATTTTATTTTGGTTGTGTGTGTTTGCTCATTACTTTCCTATGCTATAGGCGACCCTTTCCATGCAATTTCAGATTTTAATTTGAAGTCTCTGATTTTATCTTGAAGTTCGCCCCTCTAAGGAGGTCGTACCTTGCCTGGGGCTGCCTTGGAATTCATGCTTAATTATTTGGTGAGCTCTTGATGCAGTTTAAGTGTTGTAAATTGGGCGCCATCCTTCTAGGGAGCATTTGCAATTCATTTCAGGTCATTTGGATGTATTTTGAGGGTATTGTGAGCATTTTAGTGTGTTACAGTTTGTTGGGTAGACATTTCAGTTTGCTGGTTTTGATATCATATTTCTAATAGTTCAGATTTTGGCTTGTAATTTTGTAATTGAGAAGATTAGAAGTTGGAAGAATCATTCTTCAAGTATTTGCATTGATTATGTTATTGTAACACTTGTAAATTGTAGATAAATTGCATTGTAAGGCTGTGAATTAGTAGTACTATTCCAGTCATTAATATTCCTGCATTTACTTGTGATTTTTTATGCAAACACTATAACCCCTAGATGGTTTACCGCCAGTGAGAAGAAAATTAATATGGTATCTTCATCTTTCACCCACTGTTTAAGTGGCGAATCCCCACTGTTGAGTGGATGCCCACTAAGCGGATGAATTGTTTTGTATTGTAATATTTTCTCCCCACTAAATAAGTGGTAGTGTGGAAATTCTTTATGGTTGGATCACCACCTACTTGCATTTCAGTTTGTGATTCAATTTCAGTTGTTGCTTAGTTTCCATCGCCATATGCTATCACCTTTCCTTCTAAAGGATCTTGGTGAACATTCTTGGCATAGATTACATTTAGTTTGATTATCTATTGGAAGCTAATGCTAATCATTGGTGTAGTGCTGGCTTGTGTTGTGAAATTTTGGGAAAAAAAATTGAAGGGGCATATTTCACTATTGTACTTTATTGGTAGTGGAATCAAGTTATAGTGTTTTGGTTTTGGGATTCATTCTTTTTCCAATATACACACATTTAGAGGATGACTATGTGCCTCTATTAACCTCTTCCGAATCATTTTCTTTCATTATACAAGGCTTAACTCGGCTTCTATCTGCTTCATCAATTATTCTTTCTAGAGCTACTAAGCCTTTGGGAATGCCATTAGTCTTCAACTAAATTACATCATTCCCAAATAGAGTTTCTTCAGCTATTAGTTTCTACAATTATGGAAATCAATTTCTTGACTATCATATGTTTACTCACTATGTGGTAAATGCAATACAGAGTAAATGGAAGTACATAATAACATTGATAGAATAAAATAATCACATAGCAATTGCACAGAACAATGTTTAGTATTATATTCATATAGTAGAAATCATTACAATGTATAGCATCTGTGCTTGTCCCCGATTACATTTGATTTGGAGCTATAAATAGTTAGCCGGTGTTGGTTGAGGACACCAACCGTTGGCAACTACCCGATCAACTAATCACTATCGAGGACTAATTCCTGAAACAAACATGTATTATTCATTTATTTAATCTATTGCTTTTTATTTATTTTTGACTAATTATGCTAACTACATCATCCCCCTAAGAAAAAAGTCATCTTCTCAGATGAATACTACAAAAGTTGGGAGACACTACAAGTTATTTAGTGGGAGGAGGGTTGAGAAGACATCCCTGGCGGTGGGGGAATCGATGAAGTAGGGGTGGCTGCTCGAGTGGTAAGTTGCCTCAACCGATACACCTCGGTTCACTGTTGCAGATGGTGAGTGGCCTTCAACTCCTTTTCCCGTGTTGTCTTCACCAAATGTGTTGCCTCCTTCAAATGCTTGTTGACCTTTTCTAACTCTTTATCCTTTCCTTCCAACTGCTTGGCCATTTCTTCTTTGAGAGCCTTTATCCTCCTATCTTGATCAAGCAGTGCCGCCTCCCTAGCGATCACCTTCATTTTCTCCTCTCTCAATAGATTAGTCTTCTGCTGAAGCTCTCTCTCTAGATGCTGGTTGGAGGAGAAAATGGCCAAACTCCCTCCCATACTGGATTATCTATCATAGGAGTAACACAAGCTTTCCTAATTAACTTAATAACTTAGTTGGGTGTACCTCAAGTGACTCTTGCATTCAATCAAGCCTAATAAATGATATCTAATGCAAACAACATTCTCCTATTATGAAGATCTTACAAACATTGTATAACATAGCTAGAATACATCATTTTCCCTTTCTCAAAAGACAAACATACTTCTTATGCACAGATAGAAAATACATTTCATGCAGCATAATAATTCTTGCAAATAATAAGTAGAAGAATATCCCATGCCTGTATTCGCTTTTTGTAGCCTTCTTCTATAGTTCAATTTTGCTTCACAAATCAATCCACACTCCCTCTCTTGTTGAAAGCACTCTCCTCTCAGAAATAGACAATTCTTCCTCACAAAGCCCACTCTTTTCTTACTCAAAATCAAATATTATAAACTGGTAAAATTTAGATGTAATAACCAGCAAAGGGCGTATTCCTTTGGTATGATACACCTCTCTCAATGGTAGTAATGACCACACAAAAATGAATGATGGTGGCAAATAATGTTCACTCCCAAAATGGTAAGAATGAAATACATGATAATGCACAAGGTAATTCAAAAATGATGAAAGAGATCATACAAAAGATAGTGTGTTGCAAAAGAGTTGGGCGGCTATTTATAGAGTAGCCAGCCTCAAAACTTCGTACAGTCATAGCATGAGAATCGACACCACTCCCATTTTGAACTATTCATCTTGGAGGTGGCGGCAACTCAAGCCTGTACTTAGCAAAAAGCATGATGAATCGACTTCTCAATTGCCAGCATTTAGAAAGACTATTTCAAATGCACATGGGTAATTCCTATTTCTCTCAAAATTTGCCATCTACAAGAATCTCATAAAAAAAGGTGGCACCAAACAAGTTTAATGGCACAATTTCTAGGTGAAAGGAATTTGTCAATGGTGAAGAATCGACACATAACCTAAATCGGCTTCTTCTTGGGTTGAGTCGACTGAAAACATTAACTGCGTCGGATTTAGTCAAGCTTCATTATTTCAGATATCGACTTGGTCAAAGCCACAAAATTTAAGGCGTATTTCATTGATTTATCTTTGTGCATTCCATAGTTGGAAATGTGTGATCATTCACAGAGTCGTGAATGTTCCAAAGTCGAGCTTCATCAAAATCGGCATGTTAAAGCCAAAGTTTAAATACGTGAAAGGTGGTCTACATTAAATCAACTCCTTTATACAATTAGAAATAATTCGATTTCCATGTAATATATGTATATGTATATTAATATATAACCTAAATATATATATATATAAAATATTTAATATTGTGCCGTAGAAAAAGGACCTCTTGCTTGACATGGGAATAATTCATGATAATTGGACTTAATGAGGCCTTGATTTAGGTGTGCTGTGGAGGCCTATCCACAGCTCAGGTCTTGGGACCCTGCAAATTGAATAACATGCTTTATCAATGTCTGTAAAGGTAAAGTAAAAGGACTTCACGCTTAGACTTAATGAACCTATTTCTCCCAATTCAACACAGAAATTTATTTAAACAGTTATTACATCAATCTAGAAGGCTTGTAAAATAAACTGGGTCAGCAAAACTAGTGTTGTAATGTGTCTCATACATTCACATTAGTTCTTGCAATCTTCCTAGGCTATGTGAACCTCATTTTAGTGTTGTAAAGAGTATTTAATCACACTTTCACATTGATTTTTGTGTCCCAAGCCCTATTTGGCATTCACATCATCACTAATAGTCCCATATTAACCCATATTTTGCATCTCAAGGGCTAAATTGATCAAATACCTAACAAAGTTGCATTCTAAACTTTATTTCCTCATCTCCTGACATCTTAGCTGTCAAATGGGTCTCTTTGTGGGGTTCCATTATGCATGGCAAATCAGTCCCATCTAGGTGGGACCCATTCACCATGGGTGGCGAATGAGTCCCATTTGGCCCAGTTTTGACCTTTGAGTAGGGAAAAAGTGAAATTTAAGCTTAATATCACTTCATGTCATCCTGTGATGAGGTATTAACGGGTAAAATAGTGAAATGCCTAAATAAAGTCTTTAACCCTAATTCACATCTCTTATCATTCATTCATCCACCAATCGTCTCAAGTCACAACTTAGGTTTCATCACCAGCCGCCTGTGATAGCAGGTTTCAGATATCCAAGGGCAGATCCTTTATGTTTTGTTATATCAAGATCAAACATCATGGCAAGGTGATCAATCTATTGTTGCACAAGTTCTATTACATTCTTTCACTATTTTGGTTTAATACTTGTAAAAGGGGTTTGACCAAGGCAAACCCCCATGCCCTAATATTCACCATTTCTCCTTCTTGTCTTGTGTGTATGCAGATTTAAGCATTTTAGAGGCTTGGAAATAATTGAAGATCAAGTTGTAAAGTTGTTCAAGTCTTCTCTTCATTCAACAAGTCAAAATATCAACAAAAACTCACTTTCAGGCTCGGAAATCAGAGTTTCGGACACTGACACCTGGAAAAGTCTAAAGTGTAGACCGAGAGCTCCGGATTCCATCTTTGAATATTCGTAATTGGGGTGGACTCATTCACCATGGGTGGCTAATGAATCATACTCTAAGGTCAATTTTGAGTTTTCTCGTGATTTTTAGACAATTCCTTTGGTCGTAAATAGGTCCCATTATTGGGCCATAACTCCTGTACTAATTCGCCTAGAATGGCAAATGAGTCCCACCAAGCCTGAAAATCAGCATCAACAACATTTCTAATGTCATTTCTAGTCTTCATCCACATTTTGGGTCCACACTTTCAGTTTGGTTCATTTCTATTTAGTTTTACATTCATTTCCAAGTGTTCTTGCATTACGCAATGTGTTTTCAAACATCACTTGTTTCTTAGGTTTTGCATTCATAATCAATCAATTTTAGCTTTGAGCGAAGTGTACCAGATCATCTCATTTAATCATATAAACATCATACATTGCATAATTTGAGTGAACCTGGCTGGATCTTTTGGCCCTACTTTCTCCTTTTAGGTGAAACATCCAAGAGTGCAAGAGCAGCCTATATATATATATATATATATATGTATACTTGTATATACCTCTATGTACATGTATGTGTAGGTATACCATATCGATACATCCGTATGAGCATATCCATTTGCCAACGTATTCTTGTATCGATATGCATATACATATGGATACATGTATATACTATATATATATATATATATATGTCTACATCCGATTCACTTACATCCATTTACGTTACCATCATATTGATAGGTGTGTACATGTGATATACATATATATTTATATTGTGAGCCAGTCAGCATACATCCAATAGATATATATATATATATATATATATATATATATATTCGTAATGAAATATAGTAATAATATCCACATTATACAGGATGTGTGCATATATATATATATATATATGTATACTTGTATATACCTCTATGTACATGTATGTGTAGGTATAGCATATCGATACATCCGTATGAGCATATCCATTTGCTAACGTACGCTTGTATTGATATGCATATACATATATATATATATATATATATGTCCACATCCGATTCACTTACATCCATTTACGTTACCATCATATTGATAGGTGTGTACGTGTGGTATATTTATATATATGCATATACGTGTCGTTAGATCCTCCTGACACGCATGTGCATACATTTAAACATACTTCCACCTACACCCCACCTATCCATATGATCGTAATAACACAAGAATGATCTCAAACCTCAAATAGATAATCATCACTTGTAAAAGTATGCAGAAGTAAACAAGACTCCTAATGCAAACATACAAGCTATGGATGACTTACCTATAACCCACACAAACTGACTTAGTTCACTCAATCTAAGGTGGTGTGTGTATGCTCAGATAGTTTACTTTACCGGTTACCTGACCAAGATCTTCTCCCGAGTGATACTTCCCCTCCGCTTGGAGGAATGGAACATATACCTGCATCCACTAACACATGTCCACGGCAGACAAATGTTCATAACATATGTAGTATACATAAACATCTCCAAAGTTAGAATAATCACAATTCAATAACCTTCTATTCACATAAATGCAATATTTCATCAAGGATAACATCAATTGAAGTAACATTAAATGAGGCAATCATCAATGTGAAAACATTCATATTGTATTCATCTTCAGAATTCTCATTACATCCATTTTACCCTATGCAATAATAGTAACTATACAATCAAGGTGTAACACCTTTGGAGCGTACTGCCAGCTAGGATATACCTACAAGTCATATCACATATTTGAAAAGACTTTGAGATCAATTCCACCATTTCACGAGTTGCATACACAAGCCCCGCAGAATGGCGGAAAGCCAGCAATGGAGCGTTTTGATAAGCATTAATATGGGTTTTAATCATACCAGCTATATTAGTCATAATTAAGCACAAATCTTTTTGGGTGTGACGGAAGATGATAGGGCAAGTCTTATCCAGCCTCCAAAAAGTATAATTACCATAATTATAATAAGTGGAGTAAGTCTCTACCACCTCCATATGGTCCACCCAACCATTAGGAAGCCATGTCAACAAGTTAAGCCACCACACAATTTTTTGGACCCTTTTGGAACTAATCTCCATAACCTTATGTAGAGTCAACATCCAAATCATCATGCAGCAAAAAAGAGACAATTTTCCCATAATTAGCCTCCAACAAGACAAAATTTGAATTTTCCCGCTTCAACTTATAAACCTCCATCATAAGCAAAGATCTGGGGTTACTATTCCAGTCATACACAAGTTTAGCTGTCATTAGAATAGGTAACATAGTTCCACTCCAAAGTAAGGAGTTGTTTAACATCGTCGGGGAGACAAGAAAACATGTGCCAGCACCAAAGAGGCTTTTGATGCATCCCCAAACAGGCCATAGCATTAGCAACCCTGTTGCCCTCACGATAAATATGCTTAATCTCAAAGTTTTCCAAACCGAGAAGGAGATTTTGAATATCAAAGATAGTATCCTCAAGCACCTAGCCCGGTTGAGCAGTACCTTTCACTACTTCAATGATAAGGTTAGAATCCCCCTCAACGAAGAGATTCTTGATTTCAATGGCGAGGGCAATCCTAAGGCCCCACAAGAGAGCCATACTTTCCACCCTATCATTTGTGTTGGTACCAAGAACACTAGCGTAGCTTGCCACAATAGCCCTTGAGGGGGCTCTTAGCATTCCACCTCCACTAGCCATGCCAGGATTACCACTTGCAGCACCATCAAAGTTCAGTTTGCACCAGCCAAAAACGGGGGGGAATCGATTTGGTGTGAAATTTTTCCATCTTTTTTGTCATGTCAACCCTATAGAAAGAATTACACAATCCCCATTGAGTAGCTATTTTAGATTCCAAAGGGAGAGGGGGTGTATTTGGATACCTCCAATGGCAAACATAAATATTCTCCAAAAGAAGTTTGAAGAAAGCCAAACAGACCTCCTCAGGATTCCTTTTCATATCTCTAAATATCTGGTTGTTTCATTCCTTCTAGAGGCTCTAGCAAAGGTGAGGAGGTATCTGCTTCCATAACTCTTTGATAAGGGGGTGATGGAAAGGACTAACCCATTCCTCCAGAAGGTCACCCAGATTCTTATTCATGGGCCGGAATAAATTCTCTATCAATGTTAATTTATAAATAATGTTAGGATATCCGATAGTTAAATGATAGTTATTAAATAATAAATTAATAGTTAGTTGGGAAGTTGCATTCCTGTAGGTTAGTTGTTTCACAGGAAAATAAGGCTAAAAAAAGCGATTGCAATGTAATGTGAAATATCAAGTTGTGTAATCTTAAAGAATCCAATACAACTATCATTTGCATATATTCATGGTGCATTAAATCTGTAATTTTAAGCTCTTCCATTTTCTAAAATGGTATCAAAGCAATTTTATTCTCGTACCTGTGGGTTAAAAATTGGAGATTGAAGAATGATTAGTATGTAAAAGGAGCCATCCCATGTTCAAATACAGGCATGATGAAGACATTTGAAAGGTTAGAAAAACATCTGCTGGCCATTGGAAGGTATTTAAATATTTTTGTTTGATTCCCATTACTTATGCTGCCTGCGAAATGTACAAAGAAGGCATGTGGAGAAATAGAGGTAGGGGATCTAAAATTTTGTGTCATAAAATTTCCAAAGAGCCAGTCCAAGTCAAATTGAGGTGCTATTTTAATTTCTGTGCCTAAGCATTGTAGTTTGAGGAGCTATTTAGAGGCACTAAGATGAAATAAAGGCGTAGAAGTACTCATTAGGCATTGGAGAATGGAATAAAAGTGTTCCAATATATTTTTGTTTGCTGGCTGTGCCAAATACAACTGGTGACTGCATTGAATATGGAAACAGGTTGCCAATTCAAACAGAAAGTAAATATTTCTTATTAAATTCCTTGAGGTTAATACACCTCACATCTCCTATGTATGCCATAGTGCTTGGGAGAACAGCTTATTTCACGCGGGTCAGAGCATAAACATGACTAAACTTGAAAAAGCTGTGTAAAAGTTTCAATGCAAGGAGAGGTAAGAGTCTGGAAATCATTCTAGCAGTTTGACTTGGTTCAGTGAAGTTCAGTTTTTTATTATCTATCTATTTTCTCATTTTCGAAGTGGTTCTATAGTTTATACAATCCGTGTGAATGAATTAAAGGAAGTTAACATTGTTGGGAATGTTAAATATTTGCATGTAGTTGATATTCTTTTGTATTTGAAGAAATAAGAAAGTTTTGTAGTAATAAGATTATTAAAATGGAAAAATCAATTACTATTGCTAAATTCAAAGGGTATGATTTTCATACATGGCAAATCAAGATACAATTACTTTTAATTGAAAAATATGTATGGAGAATTGTGATTGGAACAATTAAAAACCCACAAGATGTAGAAGAAGCAATAAAATGGAGGTTGGAGGCAGGAGGTATTTTATCATCTTGAGCTAGCTTCTTGCTTAGAGATGATTGATTGCATGAGAAGCACCACTTCATATCTGTGTCCCTTCATGGAGCAAGGGGGCCTTGGCATTTTGTGGAAGTTTTGTGGGTACAATTGGTGTATTCACTTCTGGTTGAGGCTGTTTTGTACAACAGAGGAGGGATTGTTTCCACAACACTAGAGGAGGGATATTGGCACACTTGAAGGAGATGTGGACTCTTAGAGGAGAGTTGTTCTCTCATGTGCAACACTAGAGGAGGGATATTGACACACTTGGAGGAAATGTGGACTTTCGGAGGAAAGGTGTTCTTTCATTGTGCAAGGAGGATGGAGACACTTTATGTTCTCTCATGTTGTACATATGTTTTGTAGGTTTTATAGTCAGGAGATCCACTGATGGAGTTAGTTTGGCATTTACTGGGTGAGCGAGGAGAATTGGTGAAGGTGCTTCATTAAAGTCTCCAGAAGGGTTGTTGTGATCAACTCTTGTAGTGTTCCACACTTTGTTCAGATTAATGTAATAAGGGGGGAATGTTGGATTTATTACATCATTAGATTAGATAATAATAAATAAATTAACATATAAATGTTAATTTATAAATACTGTTAGGATAGTTAGATAATAGTTATTAAATAATAAATTAATAGTTTGTTGGGAAGTTGCATTCCCGTAGGTTAGTTGGTTCATGGGAAAATAAGGCTTTAAAAAGCCATTGCAATGTAATGTGATTATCAAGTTGTGTAATCTTGAAGAATTCCATACAATTATCATTTGTATATATTCATGGCTCATTAAATCTGTCATTTTAAGCTCTTCCATTTCCTAAAACCTTGAACACCTTAATCTTAGGGTAATTTATTGTTATAGATTTTAATCGATTCATTATCAGTTGTTTAATATTAGACCAAAAAATTACAACATTGTACAGCCCAACACACCTATTTATTACCAATTCTTGTAGGAGCTGGTATTGTGAAATGAAGTAGGCCAATGAATCATTTGTTGTTTGGACTTCTTCCAAAATGCAAGTAATGAGACAGTTGAATCCAACAAAATGAGATTGGAAATGAATGAGCATGAAATTGTGAAGTTTGAGTGAGATGAAGCAAGTGCATGGGAAGAGAGTTAGTGGTACCATTTCTTTTATAGGAACATCAAACATATAGAGTTGCAAATGTCACACATTCCACAAGTTTTTGATCTTATTGTGAAGTTTGACTGAGATGAAGCAAGTGCATGGGAAGAGAGTTAGTGGTACCATTTCTTTTATAGGAACATCAAACATATAGAGATGCAAATGGTGCACATTCCACAAGTTTTTATCTTATTGCAACTTGCTAAGGTCAGTGATTTAAAAAGTGGACACATTAGCAATTCAGGTCAACGTAATAATGTCCACTTCTTGATTTGCTAACCTTACTAATTTGTGATAAGATAAAAAAAAATAAGAATGTGTGCTTAAGAAGTGCCAAAACAATTGGCTGCCCCACTTTTTATAAAACTGGGAAGGGAGTTCATTTTAATCAAGTTCGATTGAAAGTACTTTGATTGAACCTGTTTGTGTGGCACCCCTATGGTAGCCTTTTCTTTCTCTATCCGCATGTTGCAATTATCTTTGTCAAAATAGTCAACTTCATGTTATGCATGTGGGGGTCAAACAAAATCACTAGGGGAAAATATTTTATGTGTACATAGCTTTGGGAATCAGCTTTCTGAAAAATTTAATATAAAAATTTACTATATATGTTTAATTTTATATTTTATATTCATTTTACAAGCAAGATAAGGTCATTACAAAAAGTAAAGACCTCTATTCAAAACACTAGAAAATATAGTAAACTAGGTCAAAAAATTGCAAAAATGCATTGGATTGATGTCCTTGTTTAAACAAAAAAATCAATTTCAATAAATAAGCAAATAGAAATGCGTTACAATAAAATGTAGGTCTAATTTTTTGTTAATACCAATCAAAAATTAATAATAAATAATTATTTTAAAAAATCCACTCATTAGATTTGGAGTTAATGATCTAATTTTAAGGAATTTTGGAAGGATTTTATTTGTGGTAAAAGTTGTGCCTTATGGTAAAATGTGACTCACTATAAAATACTAAAATAATAAAAATTCAATGAAAACTAACAAAAAAGTGATATAATTAAAATAAAAATCAGAAAAAGAAAACTTACAAATTGAATCTATAGAAAAAATGAACAAAACACTAATTTATATTGTCTTTAAATTATTGATAGTTTGTTCGGTATAATTGATAGAATGTGCTAAATTCTAAGACATGTTGGTTTTTGTGGCCCAATAAGACTGAAAAGCGGGACACATCTAAACTTGAATCATAATGTCATGAACATCTAAATTTGTAAAAATTTCTAAGTTTAGACATTCACATAATGTATCAAGTTTGAGATTCAATGTTCAATGTTCATTGATTCAAGTATAGCAACGATAACAAGGAAGACTGTGCTTCGAGGGTTGGACATGCCATCTTGTCTAGTGTGATTGATAGCAAGGCCGGGGAGTGTGCTTCAGTGGGGAAGTGGATGGACAAATGTATTGTTGATAGAGCTGTTGATAGCAGTACTTGTTCTATCTATGAGGGTTTGAGTCCAAGTTTAAAGCTTTGGAAGACAACTTAAACTTGCAATATAGCATCCTCAAATGGTTTAAAAATAAAAATAATGAATGAGAGAATGGCCATCCTTCACAGATAAGTCAATGGGGAATCTCCTGAAGCAAATGTCACTGTTAAATTTTCTGAAATGGAATGAGAAAAACGAAGAACTTTGGTCAAATGTTTGCAGAAATTAATGAACTAATTGAAAGAATGTTGCAAGTGGAGAACAAGTAGGATGCCTTGTTGTCCTCATTAAACAAAGTGATCTAGCTAAGAAAGACCACCATCAAGAACTCTGCTACCAGCATCTCCATGCTACATGAAAGCTTCCTGAAGAGAAAGAATTTGGTTGAAGTTGAGGGCCCTTCTAAAAGGACAAGGTCGCATCTGATGCAGAAAGAGAAAGAGATTGTTGACTTGGATAATGAGGCCATAGAGGACCATCTAGAATTTCTTTGTGAGGAATGGGAAGTTGCTAGTGGTTTAAAGAACATTTTTATATGTAGCATGTTGCTACTATCCGTGTGTTATTGATCTATTGCCTCTTGTTCTTTTTGCTGAACTCATCCCTCATGGAGTTTTGTTTTTGTGTGTTTTGTGTTGGGACTTTCTTTGCTTTTTGTTGTCCTGTTGTAAAAGGGTTTGGGCCCTTTCAAACTCCCACCTTTATCCATAATAGCAAAAAAAGTATAGTGACAACAGAAAAAAAAAATCATTAATTTTATCACAACAAAATGCTCCAAGACTGCAAAATGACAAAATGTCCAACAATAGGCATGGTAGTAAAATTACATTATAGAAACATACAAATGTCAACAACTAGATCTCCAACAATTGTGCCACCTCTAGGCTATCGATAACAAAATTTGCCTCTGATTAAGAGTCCCTCCTTATATCAAGTTATGAATCATCCAATGAGACCCCAAACAATCTCTACTACACCTCATCAACAATCTAACATCTTTAGGGTCTCCTACATCTCAATGTGTTGCCTGAGTTTGTCGATCCACACACCTTTTTTTTCTTCATTTTTTATCGTAAAAAAGGGGATGTTTGGACATCTTGGGATAGTTGAGGGATGTCACAGACATTCTCAGCTGTGTCAAGGATGGCTAGATGTACCTTGATTGTAGAGCCTCCTAATGATACATTTCAGAGATGCATCCATAGCAAACTTAGGGACAGTGGATGGCCAAGGGATGTCTCGTGTCATCTGTGTGTCCCAAGGACACCATATGGGACAGGGGCCTAGGGTTTTGGTGGGACACACCCCTATGTAACCTCGGGTAAAATGCTTTCTTGAAAAAATAATCTCAACATATGGTGTCATATTTTTTTTGACATAAATTCCTTTCAAATGGTTCCAATTAATAACCCACGTCTTATGGATTAAAAAAACATCAAAAAATGAAAATAAAAAAATCTATGGTTTTAGAAGGTAAATTATTGCTTGGCAAAAAAAAAAAAAAATTCCCAGTTAGGTTAAGCCTATAGATATAAATATAATCATACCCAATGCCTTTTTGTTAATAAAAATTCAAATATATTTAATTCTAATGATATTTTGACTAGTTAGGCTGAATCAGAACAGTTAAATGAATGAACATGTTTATTGAATCGGTTAAAAAACAGATTTACATTATATTTCGATGTACAAATGTTTGTGTAATCACATTCTAATTCTCTGATACTTTACTTACTATCAATGTGAATCCATGGTAAAAAATTTCTTGATTGACTTGCTAGGTCATTGGTTAGATATACTCTATGCTTTTTTCTTGATTAAAATTGCAATGTATTTAATTCTACTGGTATTTTGACAAATTAGACTGAATCGAAACAGTTAAATTGAATAATCATGTTTATTGAGTTGGTAAAGAAGCAGATTTACGTTATATTTTGATGTACACAAGTTTGTGTATTGACATTCTAATACTGTTACTTATTATCAATGTGAATCCATGTTAAAAACTTGCTTCAATGGCTTGCTAGGTCATTATTTAGATTTATGATAGCATTTGTATTCTTATCATTTTGTTCTTTTGCAGTGGCAAATGGAGTTTCTGGAGCAGCACAACCTGCACTTTTATACATTGTCCCTTCTCAACTAGCTGGAGTTTTCCTAATTTCCTTTTTAAGATCTGAAGTTGATCTTTTGGTTAGCTACAGCGAAGAGATGATAGATAATGCTGGTAACATTGAGAAAGACAAATGAGCATTGAACCTTTTGTCTGTTTATAGTCACACCATTAATCTGAGGCACTATCTCGATCAGCACAATCTGCACTTTTGTACCTTGTCCCTTCTCAACAAGCTGGGGTTTTCCTGATTTTCTTTGTAATATCTGAAGTTGATCAGCTACAGCGAGGAAATGATGGATAATGCAGGTATCGCTGAGAAAGATAAATGAACATTGAAACTTTTGTCTGTTTGTAGTCACCCTTAATCTGAGGAACTATCTTGTTGGAAATGAAAAAGGTTAAGAATGTTTTAAAGGTCGATCTAAATTAGTCTATGGTAAACGTTACATAAACGAATGTACAAAATCCACAAATGGAATTACCATTTTGCAGAACATAATCTGAAAACAACATTTGAGGTTCGTCACAACTAAATGTTAAAGAATTATAAGAAGTCTTACGAGATATAAATTATCCATTCGGGTGTTTGAACACATACATACGTGTGCCAATATACCTATCAGCTTGGGGAGTATATGTGTTATACATGATGCACGTAAAGTAAGTCAAATGAATCTAAAAACGATTAAATTAATTAACTTAACCGACTAGAAACAGTTCTTTAGAAATACATGCTATATATATACACACACAATAGACTAACAATATTTGATTATTTAATCATGGAAAAATGAGTTTATTTTTGTATGATTAAAATAATGAAGGACCTGTCGATAAGGGTGTGGTTCGGTGGTCAAATCGCTCGGTTGTAGTGATGGCCACCAGGTTTCAAACCCTCATTGGGTCAAAGTGCTCGCAGGGCTTGTGCCTTCGTTGGGCCATTGTGCTTGTGTGTTTGGTAGTTTCTTGTACCTGGTTCATAGCTCCGGTCAAAAGCATTTACCCCTAATAATATGGGTGCATTGCATCTTTTAAAAAAAATAATAATGGAGGACCTACAAAAAAATCTATCTTTGAACATGAATGGGATATTATTAATAAAAATAATGAAGTAAAAGAGTTGTGTATTATTGATATACACATCTACAATAATTTATATAAAATAAATTGAATGTGCTTAAAAATGATTGAATTAGTTTAGTTAGCATAATGTTTGCAAACTATGCTAACAAACAAATTTATTTTGAGGAAACCTTTCAAAAGTTTTTTTTCTATAAGAATTGGATATTATTGATATCTACATAGAGTGATAGAGAAAATCTTGAAGCAATCATTTGATTATTTTTAGAGATTTAAGATGTTTGTTTCATTCATGGATGATTTAGAAAGGAGCTTGGATTGACTAGATTATAGCCTCAAGGAGAGAGATGATGTAGATTTGTTGTGGATACAGAGATCAAGGCATAGCCCCCCTAATATGTACACCTATTTGCAAAATTATATGGTGAAAGCTACTTGGTTCTATGACCTATGTTAACAATATGTAGTGTCATGGTGGTATTACTCTTAACACCTTACATAAAACACAACTTAAGAGAGTTTAATAGATGGTACCATTTGCTCAACAGGCCTTTATGGAAGAGGCATTTAATTGCTGCCCTCCCTAATGATAGCTTTGAAAACTTTAGTGAATCTTAATCTACATTTTTTCCTCAAAAAAGTATATTAATAAAGATGTCTATTAAATAATCATTAATTGTAAAAGATAGGATATCTAATCTCATCTCCTAGATGTGATATTAAATAAATTATTGATGAACCTTATTATGCTTTGTTGGCCCATAGTTGATTGTGTTATGAGCAATTTGAATGCCCCCTACTTTTCACAATAGAAAATCATTGCTTGCCCTTATGGAAGAGAAAAATTGCCCAATGACACTTGGGTTTGTAGTACATTCAATGCTCTATGCTTTGCATTTACAATTTTTTACCATGTGAAGCCCAAAAATACAAAAATGGACAAGCCATTATGCTTTCAACATGTTGACAATCCAAGTGTCCTTTGCATCGTACATAGAGTAATCAAACTTGATGTTAGACAATATGCATAGTTAGAAGTAGACTTTCGTATATTGGTTTTGGCTACCTAATTTGAGTTACATACATAACTAAGCATATAGCATAGTTTCTAGAGTGTGTTTCGTAATTAAGAAGTGCCATAAATATTTACTTGGAAACATCCAAACAACTTTGCTTTGGCTCCTATAGGAATAAGTTCCCAAGAGAAATTGCAAAGCCAAGACCTAATTGAGTAAGTCAAGTAAAATCCTTAGCCCAAGTTAATTCAAGGAGGAGAATATTGATCCTTCAACTTGATTCTTGACTAGCATAGTGTAGGAAAAAGGTTTGCACTTCTTCAATAAGTCAAGGGCACACTTAGGATGTGAGATAAACATTCCATTCTCAAATTGGAGTACTTGTGTCCCACAAAGATAATTTCATCATTTCAAATATTTTTAATTCACCTTTCTAGTTCCATTTGTTAAATGACCATTATCTCTATTAGTAATTGTTGGTACTACTATGAAATTTTACTTTTAGGCCTCTTTTTGTTAGTTAGTTGTTAGTACATCCTCAAGCTCACATCAAGTACAAGTAAATTATTGTTTTCCCAATCAATTTTTAGATATGATCTTTGTCCTTATTCCTTTCAACAATCAATTTTGTAGTTAAAAATATAATCACAATAGTGAAATAAATGATAGAGAAGACAAGGACACAATTATGGTAGATACAACATTTCTTTCAACCATGCCCAAGGAGAAGTGAGGAAAGTTTTAGTGGACAAAATCATGAGGAAAACATTCAAAGGAACCTAGTACAAGCATTTGGAGGCTAGGAAAAAATTGCATCTATTCAATGATGTGAAAGGCAAGGAAATTTTTTGCCTAGCATCCAAAGGTGGTGAATTACTTCTAAAAATGTGTCTAGGTAAAGGAGGGCCAAATTTCCATCTAAAGCCATTGTAAACATGTGTCAAGAAAGGGGCATATGTGTTGCAATAGTGCACTAAGAAAAGAGTAATCCACAAGGTTTGAGTGTTATTTTGTGGTGGTGATGTTGCTCCAAAGTTTTACATAATGTTTAAGAAGGTGGCTAAATAAAGGAAAAACCTCACCTAGGTTATTGTATGTTGGCAAATGTAAGACGAAACTCTTTCAAGAAATGAGACAAATGACAAACTTATTAGTGATTTACGCCAAGATCAAATTGCAAAGAAACAAAGTTTAAGCACCTTTTTTATTGGCATTTTCCCTCCTAAAGTTTTTCCATGAGCTCTTAGAAGTGGCAATAAGTGGAGAAAATCATTCTTAAGAGGTAAAAATGAAACAAAACAAGTCTAGGCACCTTTTCTAAGTGGCAATGCCACTTAAAAGTTCTACTCAAGTTGGTAAACAAGGCAAATGCATTACAAAATTCTACCCAACAATAAAAAAGGACAACTTATGTGATCAAGTGTCATTTCCTAGTGGGAAAGCTAGGTTGAAAATATGCCTGTGGAAAATCAAGTAGTGAAACCCTTTCAAAAGTGTGCTAAGTAAGAAAGGTGAAAGGAGAACTAAAATGGCATTCCTTTTCGCATTGGAAAAAAAAAAAAAAAATTTAGCCTAAGAAAAGGTAATGGGTGCCTTATTAAAGCACACCTAAATAGAACAATGTGGTAAATGGCTCATAAAAGTGTGTCAAAACATTTGAGGGGGAGCAAAAATAGTGAGGTGCACTTTTGGAGTGGTAAAGATGCTCAAAATTTATGCAAGTATGATAAAAAAAATAAGTGATCTCCACCAAGGGATACAAAGATAGAACCTATTTTAAACTTTTTTATATTTATTAATTATTTTAGGATTAGACTATTTTAAAGTAGTTTTATTTGTTCTTCTCTATATAAAGGGATATGATTATTTTGAAATAGTATATTTTTCAAATATTTTATCCCTAAAAGCTACCTTTGGTGAGCTTATGAATAAGTTTTTGAGCACATTATTTGTAGTGATAGTTAAAGTTACATTTATATTGTGGAAATTGTCATTTGAACTTTAAAGTCAAGATATTGTGTTTTCACATAAATGAATAAATGTGAATTGAACTTTAAAGTCGAGATATTGTGTTTTCACATAAATGAATAAATTTGAATTGATGTTAAGCCTATGCTACAAAGGTTTATGTTGAGGCTATTGACCCTATGTTTGTAATTTGATTAACTAAATTGGATTGAGTTACTTTGTAAAGATTTACATTGATTCCCATCATTTTGTTAAATAATAATGGTGTGTATCACTTAACAATTTATTTACTAGAATCTCATAATTTCATCCATTTAATTCTTTCATGTTGATATGAATTTATGGGTCTTTGATTTAGCTAGTAGTTAGCATCCATCTATGTTTTCCTTTCAAATCTTTGTTTACAACTAAATATTGATCTCTATGTTAGCATGTGAGAAGTTGACTTTATTATTTATACTTGATAGTTTACCCTCCTTTAAATATAAAAATATCACTCTAGGATTTGATTATTAATAGCATAACACTTGCATTCAGGGAAAAAACATGGTCAATTATTAATTTACATTGATGAGAAACCCCATATTGAAATCTTGTACACTACGCATACTTGTAAATTTTGTTAATAGTTTTAGGTTTATGTTTAGTTAAATATTATGAATCTCCCCCTTATAATTTGAGGAATGATTATGCCATTATGTGTTGTCTAACAACAAACAAATTCAAATACTAGTAATAGTCAAATCAACTACATAAGACATAGTGGTGAAATTATGGCCATTAACATGCCTCACACAGACATTGTGATTATCCTTAACTTTGATAGAGCTACAAAATAACAAGAATGCATTGATCTTCTCATATAGTAATCAAGGGGTTTCTCCAAACGATCATGCTTCTCAAAATTTGGATGTTATTCCATACAAATCTCCTCCTAAAATATCTTATTGATAAAGGCATACTTCACATCCATCTAGTGTATTTCCCATCCAAACATAAATGCTAAAGGGGGAATAGAATGAATAAACCTTTTGCTTTGTCTTTGATGTTGGAGCATGAGTATCCTAACAATCAATAACTTATCTAGGAGAGTATCTTTTGGCCACTAATAAAACCTTATGTCTTCAAATTGAACCATCATAAAACTGAAAGAAAATATAAGAGGTGTGTGTGAGGTTTGTTTTTTATTATTTTTTTCTCTTTTATGTGTGAAATAAATTAGTGCCTATAAATAAACTATTTCTAACTAGTCCAACACTAAGCTATTACATGAAGCTAGGATGGGAAACTATACAAGACAAGTGAGAAATAGGAAATAAAAAGTCTTAGAGAGAGAAAACAAGAAATAAGAGGATTTATATGAACTTGGTGACAATTAATATAGTTGTTAAAAATGTCTAAATTACTAATTAGGAGCTAATAGTGAAGTTTTGGGAAATTTTATTTGAAATAGTTGCATTAGTACCGGTGTTGGGGCACAATTTCCTTATATCAAATGCACTATTGTTGGTGTAGGAGCATTGGTTATGTGACATGCAACATAATTTGATCAATTTTTTTGGTTTGTCACAATGTCAAGGATACCAAATCACAAAATTTGATACCCCTAATAGCAAGAATATATTTTATAATAAAAGTGGATTTATCCACACATTACTAAGTGTATGGATTAAAGAAATATAACACAATAGAAAACAAACCAAGCACTCAATGGAGATAAATATTTTAAGAAACATGAGAATAATTAGAAGATCAACTAAAATTTTGTCACCTTACAAGCAATATACAACTTGATTACATAACTTTCTCAATTTTCCATTGAACCCATGCTTAACTTTAGTCCATTGATGAAGTAAATTTTAAATCCTACAGTCAATATGAGGATTAAGTCAACACCATGAAACCAATACTAATAATTCTAGCCACAATAAAAAAATTCTTTTATTTTTTAAAAATAAATCAAAACTGACTTAGAACTTGTAGTATTTCTTGAACTAGCTCACCACATACAAGTACAACTCATCTATGTAATGATGTTAGCCTCAACAAAATATCTAAAGTTCAACTAATATACAAGAATAATTTTTTCTAATATCAAGATCATCACAAAGGATCATATAACTACTCTAAAAAGAAGGATCATGATATGATGCTTTCCACTCAATTCCCTAGATGTTCTTGCATCAATATGTATGTATGTACATGTATGTATATATATATATATAGAGAGAGAGAGAGAGGTCACTAAGGATCAAATAATAAGTTTGTAAAAGAGGGTCATGACATGGTGCTAATTTTGCGAGGCCAAAAAAGCTCTTGTAGTATATGTGTGTGTGTGTGTGTGTGTGTGTGTGTATATATATATACATATATATGTATATATACACACACACACATATATATATATGTATATACATGTATGTACATACACACACACATATATACATACATACATACATACATACATACATATATATATGCATATACATATATAGATACATATACATATGTATATATGTATGTATGTATATATATATATATACACACACATATATATATATGTATATATATACATGTATGTACACACACACACACAAATATATACATACATACATACATATATATATGCATATATATATATATATACATATATATATATATACATATATATATATACATACATACATATATATATATATATATATGACATATATACATATATATATAGAGAGAGAGAGGGAGTTCATTGATTTTCAAACTTATAATGTGTCATAATTTCTACTCAAAGCAATCTCACCACTATTAGTTTTAAGTAGGGGGGAAAAGTGCAATGGAAAAAATGGAATAGGAGAATTTAGAAAGCATGCATGGTGTTTGTGCCCCTCATTTTTTTCTATAGGAGATACGATCTACTTAGTTTTGATAGTAGTCATGTTTCCTAGACCTTGTCAAAAATAGAGAATTATACAAGGAATATATCCTCCTTAGCACTTATTTAATTGAAGTATACAAAATAATATTATTATATAATAATAATTTTGAGAAAATTTTCAATTTCAATAAGTTAGTTTTCATTGACTTTAAGTACAAAGTTTGGACGACTAGTCAAGGACCTTATTTTAGTGTTAAACCAGTTAGTTTATGACTAAAGTAGAAAATTTATTATGCCTATGAAGGACAACAAAATAAGGATCAATGCATTATGTTTTTTATTAATAGGAAAAATGGGTTTTGAAGGGACCCGAAACCCTACAAACAAGATGTTGCTACAAGGTACAACATAGCCAAACAACAACCAACCAATAGAAAACTAAAAGAAAAAAATTAGTAGAAAAAAACTTCTACTTTATATTCTTTAGAGTGACTTCCACTTTCAATTCCTAATTATAGAATTTCAAATGAAGATTAGCAAGGTTCAACAACTCTTTCTTCTCCTCAAATGATTTCTTCTTTCTCTCATGAGTTATAGAGTTGGGCCCCTTAGTCTCGGTCTGCGTCACCTTCTTAAATTTTTCCTTCTCTAATCTTCTATTCTAGTCTCCTTGAGGATCACTTTAGTTATTTTCTCTTCTCTCAGCTCTCTAAGTTTTTTCGTTAAAATTTTGATCCCCTCAAAGCTGTTTTTTTATGGAGCAATGACTAATTTTCAAAATTTTATCTAGATTTTTATTAGTGTCATGTATCTTTTCTTCCAAATCAATCATACATTTCTCAATCTCCATTTGTAAATCATTTATAGAGTTCTCCATGTCATCAATCCTATTCTTCACATCCCTATCCCCAAGTCCAGGCTGATTACTTTCCTCATTAGAGCTTTTCTCCTATGGGGACCTAATTTTAATATTGATTTTGTTAATTTCAAGGAAGAACCATTTTGAGAGTTTAAAATGATTTGTTATCCCCTTCTATAGCTAGGCCCAAGACATCATAAATCTCTTCTCTATTTGCATGGAGATAGGTAAAGTCCTCCAAAATATAAGGGATGTTATTAGTACCCTATCCATCCTTCTCACTACCCATATTCATTGAGGGGTTCATTCCAGTTATTGTTTCAACAACCTTCTCCTTACCTTTATTTCTAGCATCACCTTTATTTTTCACGATTTGCTTCCCATTCAAATTAGTGTTATCCCCTTCATTCTCCTCCCCTATCTAGGAACCCTCAGACCAAGAAATTTGCCTTCTTGCTTTATTTTTTGAGGGAGTCTTCTTCCTTGAATTATTTTGTTTCTTGCGATCCTCCTCCTCTGAAGTTGGTAGAGAATACACCTCAACAGAGGCATCACCCTCCTCATCCTTATTTTATTCTCCATATTCCTCATCATCACTTGTTCCACAGCTCATATCCGAGTAGTGCACCACCATAGGTTTTTGTTTCACTTAACATTCAACTTCCCCTTAGGACCCATCTTTGTTGTTTGATCTTTCACAAACTCCATAATGAGAAAAAATAACCCTTTGTGTAGTACAAGAAATTTAGGGTTTTTTAAATGCTCCTTTACAACATGGTCCAAATAATCCAAAACAAAGTATGTAAAGAATATCAACATTTTATGATGAAAATGGTTAAGGAAAATAATATGCACAACATAGTTGTAAATCTTCCATCCAATATAATATACATCATTATGACCTTAGCTACCTCCACCCAAATTGGTTTAATAGACAAGTGGTCATATCCCCAGGAAGAAATCTTCACCGGCCTGTTGTGCTTGTTACCCTTGAAGAATTGGTTCAAGGCTTCATCATTCACTTTTTTGTCTCTAATTCTTTTACCATGCATCGAGAGCTCTATGATTTTAAAAATCACATCCTCATTGATAACCATTTTCCTCTCATGTACACTCAACATTATGTTTTTCCAACCTTTAATAAATAATTTTATTGCTTCAAGGTCATAGCCATGAAGCTACTCCAAGTAGGGGGCTAGGCCCCCCTCCTCAATAATCCTTCACACCTTATGGTTCCAATAGACCCCATCACTAGAAAGGGGCTCCACTCTACTCTTCTTTCTTCCCATTGCTACAAATTTGATACTATTTAGGCTCCCAAAATACAAGCCAATGATGTTATGCTTTAGGAATTTCCAAGTAAAATAAAGGATGGAAGCACTCTTAGCACCCAAAAAATGTGTGAAGTGTTCGGTCATCATTACTCCCACATCCCATCTGTCCTTAGTATCCCTATTGTCACTCATTGTTGATAATGGTGTGATCTTCAATAGATATGAAGGCTTACCCCTCTCAATGTTTTAATGATTCACAATTTACACCCTTATCTAGTAAACACTTATGCAAGCTTATTCCCCTTACAATATATATGAGTAATCATTATTTCATCAAAAGTTTTAATCATGTTTAAGGAATCTCTAATGAAAGTTTCAATCAACCAACTAGGAGTATGTTCTTGCTTAAGACATTAGATTATGTTGAGAGAATCCCCTTCAAGCCAATTTTTTTTATAACACTTGGCATAGGCTAGTTTGAGACCATTTTAGGTCATTGTAGCTTCAACATAGTGGTTGGTTTGAATACCCAAATAGAGTGCCACTGATGAAATAAACTTTCCTTTATCATCTCTTAACACTTCCCCGCTTCTTGTCAGTCCAAGGTTACCCTTGGCCACCCCATCAAAATTCACTTTGATCCGCCCCTTCCATGGGAATCTCCACACCACATTTTCCCTTGAATTCTTCATATTTTTGAAAGGGGTGGAGATATCGAAGAGGAGGTTCCACTTCTCATCTACCTAGAAGTCATAACTAGAAATTTTAATTTTAGGTCCCTCAACTATCTTCTCAAATACCCCTAACATGAAATTTTATTTAATTACTCTTAAAATTTTAACCAAAATTCCTTCCTCCTTTAATCAATAAAGGAGTTAGGGAAAATCCAACTAAAGTTCCAAAGGGAGAGAATTTGATCCCAGATAGTATGAGAGAAGTTGCATCCAAAGTATATGTGAAAGGAATCATCCAAATTACTTTCACATAAGGAACACCTGTTAGGAAAAGAAAATCCCCTTCTACACAAATTCCTAATAGTTAGTACTTTATCCTGGACAAGAATCCAAAAGAAAATATTAATCTTTGGAATGAGCATTGGGTTCTAAAGATTACTCCAAAAGGGGGAGCAACCTGCAACTCCATCAACATCCCAAAGCCCAAAGTAGTAGAGTAACAGCCATTTGAATAAGGATGTCATATCAACTTGTCATCCACCAGGGCAGAAGGAATATGAATAAATGATTGATGCATTATGTTATTACTTATTACAATCATTTAAATATGTTTATTTATTTTCACAAATTGTTAGTAACAATGACTATTGACCTAGTAGGAAATGCAACAAAAGATACTAAGTTGGTGGACCTATGAAGGCCACCACAATATGGAGTTGTTAGATCTCTCATCCATAGTGGTTGATTAATTATAATGTATATATGCTTCTTGATTAAAATTTTATTCTAATCTTGTGTGTTAATTTATTTTTAAATTCATAAATAAATATTCATAGATGGCATAAAATTATATGTGCTCTTTTCAAATTTGTGTGTTTGAATTTGTGTATTTTTCATGATATTTTAAAAATCAATAAATTTCAAATTCAAATTACACAAGATAATCAAAAATTCAATTTTCAAGTATATAAGAAGAATTTTGATGTATGTGACTAAATATGTGATAATGCACCAAGGACATTATAGCTCTATATACCAAGTACATTAAAATAATAAAACCAGATATAAAAAACTTACATTTTTGAAATTGATCTTCAATCTACATTTTTTAAATCTCCATTTTGGTTTTCATCATGTTTTTCTTATTTTTTTTAAATTTTGGATTCACATATCTTAGAACCATTAGTTGTAAGGGTTGTTTTATTTTTAGTCAAATTATTAGACATGGCTCTTCTTTCACACGTAGACATCTAGATTACCAACATCCTTTTAAAAAGGATGAATTATAATCTTTGGGTATTTCTCAAAAAAAATCTTAAATTTTATTTATCTTTGATTTTGAGAATTTTAATGCATTGAAAACTCTTTCATCCTTCATTGACCATAAATTCATGGTTTAGAATAAACTTTCAAGGAAGTATTCAAACATTAAATTGCGAAATATTTCACTTAGAGGCAAGGTGCTTCATCTTTGCAAGGATGCTCCAACACTTTAATTTTGCTAGCATGATCATGGAAAAAGTGGTATATTTCTCTAGATTTTTCCCACTTATTTCTAAACTTATGGAGAAGTGTTGGACCAATATCTCCACCCTATTATGAATAAAATAATCAAAAAATACTTCAATATTAAAGATATTCAGAAGTCATGGTTTCTAGTGGTTCCTCATGATGGAAATGATCTCTAAGAAAACATATCTTGTAATATTTTAAAATTATTATTTACAATTAGAATAATATCATCATCAAATGATTCCCTTGTGATCAATACATATCAAGTGGTATTTTTAACCTTAGAAAAATGGTAAATTTGTAACTTATATAACCACACTAAGGGACATAATTGTCACTTTCATTCAAGGGACATCAAGCACCCGCTAAGGGTCAGCATTAGCAGTAGCATTCCTAGTTGAACCTTGGGAACTCTCAATCTCAATCAGATAGTAGGTTCTAGAAAAGGAAAGATCGAAGTTGGCGGCGAGCTAAGCAATATCGTCCCGATCAGCCAGCATAGAGTTCTTAGTCTGCGATTAGTGGAGGTAGTTTTCCACAGTCTAGTGCACCTTCAGGTGATAGAGGATTCAATAGAGGTACAGGATGTTTTGCTTGTGGTCAACAGGGTCACATTGCTCGATAGTGTCCTCAGAAGGGCACTTCTAGATTTAGTCAAAGACTAGCGGCTTCAGAGCCAATAGTAGGAGATGAAGACAAATCGCACAAGGTGTTTTCCACGGTGGATAACCGCCAAGCCGATCACTAGGGTGCAGTTGGAGAGGCTTCTGGTAGAGGACAAGCATCGTTCTTTGGAAACCATGTACGTCCTGCAACATCGGGAGTTGACCCTCGGGGGACAAGACATTGAGCAGGTTAGGGTCCAGTGGGATCCAAACGATGAGTCTTCTACTACCTAAGAGGATGCTTCCAGGATGAGAGAGATTTGTTTATATCTATTTATAGGCTTCCAGGAGTAAGCTTGGTCCTAGGGGGGAGGATGTAATGCCCCCTTAGTTTGACTTTGCTTGATGTACACTCCTCTTTTGTAACGAGGAGATGTTATTGATCAAAATGTAAATATTAAGATGTATACTGATGTAAACTCTACTATGTGATGGAATTATGTATTCAATGTTATTGTATATGTAAAGTGGAATGGATGAAATTAGTTAGTCTTTTTGTGTTCATATTATGGTTGTATCTCATGAATCACTTGATTATATGTTATGAGTAGATGTGATTTTAATTGATGTTAGAATTTGGTTATTATAATGTTTTATTGTTTTTGTTAATTTAGATAATGGGAACTATGTAATGCAGTCAAGAACCTTAGAGGACATGGGATAGTATGTATGATTATGTTCATTTACAATCGTGTAACATCACACTTTAAAAAAAAATTGTTTCGTTTTTAGTTGCTAGTGTGTTGTCCTCTAGGGTTCGCGGCGGGGGCGTTACACATGGTATCAAAGCCAAGTTCAAACACTAGATGCTCTAGGTTTATCTAAGATCCCATTAAGTTGTATTAGTTGCGTAGATTTCGAAGTTTAAGTTTTTCCTTGTTGAACTCGTCTAACACCCTGAACTTGTCTATGGTGGTGTTTGTGTAGGATAATTTCTAGACATCAGGGTAGAGGTCAAGGGTGTGGTAGAGGTCATGGTGGTGGTCGTGGGGCCAATTGCTAGGACTCTCCTCCCCAGAGTTCCCATGAGTCAGATCATGAGGAACAACAGGGTTCACAGAACAATCAGGGAGGTGGATGATAGAATTAGGATCAACCAGGGTTAGAGGGCGCACAATTGCAACACTTTCTTGAGGAGGTTCTTGCCCATCTTGGTCCAAGGCAGGAGGGTGAGCAGTTAGTGATTCAGGAGAAACAGAGGTATCCTAGGAGGAGAGAGTTAGTTGTTGAGTAGGATGCTATATTAGCTGGTCATATGAGGGACCTCCTTCGAGCACGTCCTCCGACATTTAATGGGACTGGCAGTGGATTAGAGGCAGAGACCTGGTTAATTGATTTGAATAGGTGTTTTGCTATGCATCCATATGGTAGAAATACCAAGGCCATGTGCACTATTATGCATCTTCGAGGTTTTTCTTCCACATGGTAGCATCTAGAGGAGCAAAAGCTCCATTTGGATATAGATTCGGTATCATGGGAGATGTTGTTAGAGAGATTCAGGGCTCGGTTCTTATCTGACCATTGGTGACAATGTCGTGCAGACGAGTTCCATGAGATGAGACAGTAGGCGATGTTAGTGGAACAGTATAAGCAGAACTTCTATGAACTTAAGCAATATGTTGGCATTGGAGATGACAAGGGTATGTTAGTACAACAATTTATCAGGGGCTTAAATGCCCGTATTAGTTGTGGTGTTCGGGTGTTCGAGCCGAAAACTATATAGGTAGTTGTGGAGAAGGCTCGGATTGTTGAGGAGAATCTATCTATGGCTTTAGGTGGTTAGACGGGGGTTCAGATCGGTATTGCACCTCTAGTTGGTGTTGGATCTCAGGGTGGTCCATCTCAGGTTGTTGGTTCCTTCAAGGGACATCAAGCACCCACTAAGGGTGGGCATTAGTAGCAGCATTCCTAGTCGAACCCTGGGAACTCTCAATCTCAGTTAGGTAGCAGGTTCTAGAAAAGGAAAGATCGGAGTTGGCGGCAAGCTAAGCAGTATCATCCCAATCAGCCAGTGTGTTGTCCTCTAGGGTTCACAGTGGGGGCGTTACAATAAATTTTATTATATTTACACTACATAACAAAAAGGAATTTGGGAATTATGATATAATGAATTGAAATTGCCACCTACTAAATCATCAATGGATGCCTCTAATAATTTATATATTTTTCTTCCCCATGACATGACCATTAATTAAAAAATAAAAACAATATCCATGTTTAAAATAATTTAAATTTATCATACAAATAATTCAAAAACCAATTTTCACACAAACAACATGGTCATTCACACATATGTTAAGAAAAAGACTAATCCCTCTTAAATGATTGATTGATCATATAACCTAAGTTATTTAGTAAATAATAATGTTAAAATACATGTAATATTACATAAGGATATTCAAAATTGCATGTGAACTTTTTGGTCTTATCTTTGTGAGTACTAGTTTGTGGGTCTCCTTGATGCCATACTACTTCATTCTAAAGAAATATTTGGCATTAATTTTATGCATTTATTGAAGTTCCTTCTAGGATGCAATTATTCAAAATCTTTTTTTGTCTATTATAAATGGACTCAACCATCTGTAAATGTATAGTTGTTGGTGGAGTTGAAAGTTTGACAATGCATAGTAATAGCTACCTTGCTCAAGTGTCCTAGGAAGTTTTTACCTAAGGTGGGTCATGGGGTATATCTATTTAAACACCTCTAGATGTGGTTCTTCCCATTCTAGAGTTTGATAGTGCATGTTGTCTTAAAATTTGTACTTTGATAGGGTGTTTGTGGGGAGGGTCCCCCTACAAGCATGCTCAAAGAATGGGTGGCCAACACTTGGGTCTTGCATGGGATTTTCCTTGATGACATGTAGAACCTTACTAATAAGATTTCTTTCAATTTTTGGAAGCTACTCATGGTGATGCTATTTTAAATAATGGTCCCTAGTATGTTTGTGCTTACTTGTAAATATTCACACCCTAGATTAGAGACTTAATCATTTTTTATGATAAATTTTTGTGTCCCAATTTAGGTGGAGTTTCCTAGGTTGTCTTTATCATGCTATAACTTCTCGACTAAGATAGTCTCCTACCTAGGTAATTTTATTTGTTTCAAACCTAACAAGTTCTTTTCATCTTGACCCTAGAAGAAGGTTCATGTTGAAGTTGACATCTCCAAGGATCTAAAGGAGATGGTTGATATAAAAATTTCTCAAATGAGACACACTTATGTGTCCTCTATTTAAAACTCCCCAATACTTGTTATCATTGTCAATATTCTATGTACAAGAACCAAGAGTCCCCTTTGGTTATTCCTTGTAACAAAGTTTCCACTCAACTAAATACTAATAACCCAAAGGTCCTAAAAAAAGAGGAAGGGTGGTCCACTATGGTTAGTTATAGAGACAAGACTAATAGCAATAATAAATCTCGACCCAAGTCCTCCATTGGTAATGGTGGTTAGCCATTGAAAAGTAAAGGAGGTATAATTTCCAAACCTTAGGACCCAAAAATATCTATCGTATTCCCATTGGGAGATGTTTAGGGAGGTGAATAATCCAATATTTATAAGAGCACTACTAGTGGAATTAGTTTTATCTTTTCAAGTGGAGACCACTATTTTCTCCCCTTCACCACTTCTAGTATTTCAACAAATCCCTCACAACCACCTGAGGATTTGGAAGAAGGTTAATATGTTCTAGAGAAACAACAACCTGATTGACCTTTCATTCAGATAGGTAGTTCCAATTCAATCACAAAATTTGTAAACTAGATATTTGGCTCTTGATGAGCTAGATAGTGAGGATATGAGCCTCAACACCTAACCATGAATTTTACATGTTAGAATGATTGATGTTTTGTAGTCCTCCCAAGAAATTATTCCATGCATGACACTCAACAAGCATTTTCAATTTTAGACATTCTCCATTTGCAAGAAGTTAACATTTTTACATTTTTGTTTTCTACTACATGTTGTATTATCAAGATTACCAATATTTTTTTGTGTAGCAATCATGAAATATTTTGTGATGTATTTTTCATATTTCTCTCTTCTATATGAATTCAAATTTTATTTTACCATGAATGTGACCCCACCAACCAAGCATTTTGGGCTCTTTTCAACATTAATAATCATTCATTTGAAGGTATTGATGTTTATTCCTCAAATAATGTTGTTGAATATTTTTCCCTTTGGAGATGGATTGTAGATTAAATATTTGTCACCACTCAGGTTTTGTGTAAATAAATTAATGTGATTAAGATGTTCTATGGTAAATGTGGTTCTTTCCCTATGAGATGGATGAATGGAAAAAGAGAGGTTTCATACTATATGCACAATAAATTTAGGTTTTTGATCCCAATCTTGGCCATTTTCATGATCATACAACATAGTACATGTAGTAACATTAGATCATGGGTCCTAATAGATTCAACAAGTGGCTTAATAGAGCTATGTTTTCAACTTGATCTTTCTTCTCTTTTGCTAGCTATTTTCCTTACTAGTTGTGTAATGTACTAAACCTTCTGTGAAGTAAATTTTTTGAAATTTACACCAAATGAGTAAATAAACAAGTAAAAAACCATTGCAATAATTTTTTTCTTTTCTTTATTAATAATATCCATTCAATATGCATAACATATTATAAGATGAATTCCTTTTTATTTCATATGATACATCAAATCAAGAACATAATTATACATGCATAGCTCAAAAAGCTTTAGAAAAAATAGTTGTAAGATGGTCTAGGATCATTCCTTTCAAAGCTTGGTTCATCTATCGCCTGTTGTGGAGGAGAAGCATCACTCAAGCGCTTTTCCACCAACCACGGACTCATAATGTGATCCCTTGAACATTTATCATTTGATAGATGGCCCTTCCCTTTGATGAAGAGATGAGTAGAGTAACCGATAACAACAACCAACTGAGCATAGTGTTGTGTCCTACATAACTAGAACTTGCAATCCCACAGTCTCAAACTAGCATGTAATACTGGATCACGGTGAACTAACAGTGTAGTCTCGGTAGTCACACAATCCATAGTGGAATCTCATACATTTCACTACTTTGGCCAAAGTGTTACATTTAGTATTCCTACTGAGAGTAATCTATCACATTCACTACTTAGGGTAGATTTGACTTAAGGCTATCTTAAACTATGCATAGGCATTGTCCTTAAATGGATAATCTGTCACCCTAGACTAACCTATCCACATTTTAATCTACTTGAAATGCATCTACTTAACAAGTACACAAGCTCCCTCCCATACTGGATTAACTATCCTAGGAGTAACACAAGCTTTCCTAGTTAAATTAATAACTTAGCTAAGTGTACCTCAATTTAATATTTTATTCAATCAAGCCTAATATATAATGACTATGATATACTTCAATATCCTATTATAGAGTACTTACAAGCACAACATAAACATAGCATAAAATCTTCAATTTCATTTTCAAAGACACTCTCAAATACTTCTATTGCACATGTAGAAAAAGACTTTTCAAGCAAACATAGAAAACATAACATTTCAAAGTAAATAACAAGAAGAGATCCTCAAGCCTGTTAACGCTTATCCAAATTTACGACAACAATGCAACCCTCTCCAATAGTAATTAACTTGAAATTAGATTCTCACAAACAACCTTATCTCACTTGTTGATAGCTCACATCTCTCAAACAACAATGTTACCTCTTACAATACAACACTCTATCTCACTCATAAAATAAGGTAAGTATGGTTGGTTATTACTCAAGAATAATAAACTGCAAAAGATGTATATCTCTTGGGAAAGAATGTGTCCCTCACAATGAAATGGATCAACTATTTATAGAGCAATCAAGCAACCTCAAAGCCTTCAGTTTAAGCATGTAAAATGACAACAAAATCCATGCAAAGCAACTCAGCAATAAGGTGGTGATCAACTAAGCTCAGACTCAGTTAAACCTCCAATAGATCGACTACTTTTCATGATAGTAATTCAAAGACTTATTCCAAATGCACATGGAGAATTTGAATTGTTTCAATAAGAAGACATCTAAAAGAAATAAAACACAAAGGTGTTGCCATCTGCTAATCTATTTCCTTCATATTTGGTGCCATAAAACTCAGTCAACTTCCAAGTAATGACAACAGGTTTCCTATCGACCCATCGAGTAATGAATCGACATAACTAGTTTTAACACAGGAGACAAAGTCAAGCATGGTCTCATTAAACACATTGACCAAGTCAAGCAATCTACAACCAACAATATCAAATGCAATGCCACGCCATATATCATGTGTTAATCACAATGATAATCAGTTTCCACTAACAGTCAAAAGCTTTTAAATCGGCTTCCAAAGACATGGTCAATATCGACCTTCATTCCATAATCCATATCAACTATAAAATAACCTTTTAAATCGACTTAAGTAAATAAGAAATAGTCGATCTCAATTATCATATATAATATGTATAATATATATATTATTATATGTATTTATATATAATATATATTATATAAATATATATATATACTTAAATACCTTAACATGTATTTATATATATATATATATATGTATATATATGTATATACATATATTTATATATATATATATATGTATATATATGTATATACATATATTTATATATATCCACTAATATATATATTTATTTTTATTTATATATCATAAGTCTATAATGTAAACACACATTCGATATATATGTGTGTGTGTGTGTGTGTGTATCAATATAAGAGTACATGAAATTTTGTATATAATAAACACATTATAACAAATGTACGCATACACACACACACACACACACACACATATATATATGTCTCTTTGTAAACATATGTGTATGTATATCTATATCGATGCATATATATTCAAGCGTGTCTATTCACCAACGTACACATGTATCAATATACATATACATATAGATACGTGTATATACTATACAGACACACATAAATATATATATATATATATATGTGTGTGTGTGTGTGTGTGTGTGTGTTCACATCCATTTCACATATAGCCATTCACAATTACCACCATATTTATAAGTGTGTACATGTGGTATATCTATACATATGCATATATGTATCGTTAGATCCCATTGACACGCATGTGCATATATATAAACATACTTCCACATACATCCCACTTGTCCATATGATCGTATTAGCACAAGAATGATCTCAAAAGCTCAAATAGATAAACATCACCCAATACATGCAAAAGTAAACAAGACTCTCAAATTCAGACATATTGGCTAAGGATGACTTACCTATTACCCTCAAACTGACTCAACTCAATCTTTCTAGTGTGGTGTCTGTATATGCTTAGATAGTTTACTTTTACCAGTTACCCGACCAAGATCTTCTCCCAAGTGATACTTCCCCTCTGCCTGGAGGAATGGAACACATACCTGCATCCACTAACACATGTACATGATAGTCAATTGTTCATAACAATATGTAGTATACATAAACATCTCCAAATTTAGAATAATGATAATTCAATAACCTTCCTTCACATATATGCAATATTTCACCATGAATAACATCAACTAAGATAACATCAAATGAGATAACATTCATATTGATAACAAGGTACAAGCATAATTTATTCATCTTCAGAATTCACATTGCATTCATATTTACCTTATGCAGTAATAGTAAATAGTAACTCTACATTTGGGGTGCAACATGCTCCCCACCTTATGAATCATCATCCCTGATGACCTAAGGTATTATTTAGAACATAACAACTAACATTAAATTATTCCACATTCTCAAAAGCACTAAGAATATCAGGAAATTTCTGCTAAATTTCCACATAATCCACCCAAGTACCTGAGTCTTTTGTGTATTGGTCCCATTGGACTTTGCATTGCAAGAATTCTCTACTTACATGTTCTTGGCACCTTGATGGGCTCGAGATTTACTACCCCGAGGTCCCGTACCTGTAAAGCAGTCTAATCAATTAAATGAGTACCCCTTGGTATATAGTTTTTAAGGTAGGACACATGGAAGACATTATGCATTCTAGAAAGAGCTGGTGGAAAAGAAATTTGATAGGCTACTGGATTCACTTCTTCTAGAATCTCAAAAGTTCCTACATAACGCGGGGCTAACTTAGAAGACTTTCCAAATTTAATGGAGCTCTTGTGAGGTTTCACTCTCAACAAAACTTTGTCACCTAAGGAAAAATTATGAGGCACTCTCTTAGCGTCAGCGTAACTTTTCTGCCAATTGTTAGCTTCAACTAACCTTTGCTTAACAACCTTAACTTGTTCATCCATTTCAACCAACATTTCTAGCCCAAGACTTACTCAATCCTCAAGTTTATCCCAACTTATAGGAGTTCAACACTTTCGACCATACAAAGCTTTGAAAGGAGCCATTTTAATTACAGAATGATAAGAATTATTGTAGGTAAATTCAACTAAGGGTAAGTAATCCTCCCATTTTTATTGTTGATCCATGCAATACATTCTAAGTAGGTCTTCCAATAATTGGTTTACCCTTTGCATTTTCCCATCCATTTCTGAATGATATGTTGAGCTAATATTTAACTGAGTCCCTAGTGCAGAAAATAAGGTTTTCCAGAACCTAAAAGTGACTCATGCATCCCTATCTGAAATAATATTTTTAGGAATTCCATGCAATCTAAACACTTCCTACACAAATTTCCTCGCTATGACAAGTGCTCCATCAGTAAGGTTCCCTGGTATAAAATGTGCTACCTTTGTAAGCTTATCTACTACCACTAGAATGGCATTGTGCTTAATCCTTGACATAGACAATCCTTGCACAAAGTCCATACTTATGACTTTCCACTTCCTCTCTGGTATATCATGTGGGTATAACAAGTTTGTAGGATGATGATGCTCAGCTTTCACCCTTTGACACACAAGAAACCTAGCCACAAAACTAGCGGCATCTCCTTTCATTCCCTTCCAAAAGTATAATGGTTTTACATCAGCCATCATTTTCATCACTCCAGGATGTCCAAAGTACAGTGCTTCGTGTATTTCCTTCCATACCATATTTCTCAATTCCTTTATGTCGAGTACATACATCCTACCCTTATATTTAAGTAATCCATTAGGTTCAAATTGAAAACCTTCATACCTAAAATCTTGTGGATTATTCGTGAGTGCTTGCTTCACTTGCAAGTAATACTCATCCTCCTTGCACTTCTGGAGTACTTGCCTCTTGAAATTGGTTTGAATTGTTACTATAGAAGCAATGTGTCATCTTCGACTTAATGCGTTAGCAACCCGATTTTCTTTCCCCTTAATATAACTGATATTAAAATCATAGTTAACTATTAACTCTAACCATCTTTGTCTAACATTCAGATTAGGTTTAGTAGAAAGGTACTTTAACCCATTATGGTCAGTTTTCAACTCAAAGGGTTTTCCTAGAAAATAGTGCCTCCACATTTGCAATGCATAAACTACAGCTTCCAACTCTAAATCATGTGATGTTTAATTCATCTCATATTGTTTCAGCTTTCTAGATTCATAATAAATTACTTTCCCATCTTGCAATAGTACCCCTCCTAACCCTTCTCTGCATGCATCTGTGATAACCATAATGTTACCTTCAGGATATGGTACCTTTAGGATTTGTGCGATGGTGAATTTTTCTTTGATTAGGTCAAAAGCCTCTTGACACTTCTCATTCCATTCAAATTTCTTTCCCTTCTTTTGCAAATAAGTGATTGGAAATGTGATCTTAGAAAAGTTTGCTACAAACTTTCTATAATATCCTACTAACCCCATGAAACTTCTTACTTCCCATACATTCTTAGGTATAGGCCATTCAATTACTGCCTTGATCTTAGTTGGATCTACAATGATTCCCTCTTCCGAAATAACATGACCTAGATAATGTACCCTCTTTTAGAAGAATGTACAATTGGAAAGTTTACCATAAAATCTATACTCTCTCAAACATTGTAGGACCATTTCTAAATGCTTGCAATGTTCTTCCTCATTTATAGAATAAATCAAAATATCATATAGAAAATCTAGTATAAATTTGTCAAGGTAATCCCTAAACATACTATTCATTAAGTTCATGAATGCTACAGGTGCATTTGTTAAACCGAAAGGTAAAATAGTGGACTCATAATGACCATATATGGTTCTAAATGTAGTTTTAAAGATATCTTCATCCTTAACCCTCAATTGGTGATATCCAAATCTCATATCTATTTTAGATAATAGGGTGGAACCCCTCATTTGATCAAAAAGGTCATCTATACGTGGCAATGGATACTTTTTCTTAACTGTAGCTTTGTTAAGCATATGATAGTTGATGCACAAACGTAATGTACCATCCTTAACAAATAGGACTGGCACTCCCCAAGGTGAAACACTTGGTCTTATTAGTCCTTTCGACAATAATTTGTCCAATCGTGTCTTAAGTTCCATAAGTTCAGTGGTTGTCATCATATAGGGTACCTTAGAAATAGGTTATGACCCTAGAACTATATCAATAGAGAAATCAAATATTATTTTCGGAGGTAACCCTGGTAACTCATCTAGAAACACATTCAAAAATTTCCTCAATATTGGATACTTCTCCATATCTAATTTTCCAGTTTCATCTATTTCCCCATCTTCTAATTCTTGCAAACTCTAGTACTCTAAATCATCACTTTCCTTCCCAAGTTCTTCAATCTTTACAACAGAGTTTACACCCTTTCTTCTTAGCTCTTATAAGTTGCATTGTTGTAATTTGTCGAATCCTAACCTCTCTAGGTATCCCTTGGAATTTAACTTGATTTCTAAAATCATCTAGGCATTCTACAGTCTTAGCATGGAAATCTATTTTAGCCCTATGTTTCCACAACCAATTCATTCCTAGGATAACGTCATATGATCCTAGAGGTGTGACATAAAGGTTTACTTCTATAGAAAAACTAGGTAGTTCTATCCTAGCTTCAAATAGACATTGATCCACCTTTGCTCTTGTTTGGTTTACATACTCTACATCCCAAGACATTGCCATGTGTCCTACCTTTCTAGATAATTGTTTAGCTATTCTAGGTGAACTGAAATTCTCAATTGCACTCGTATCAATAAGAACAAAAATAGGTAAGCCAAACAAAATACCTGGTGTTTTGACTAGAGTTACTTGGTACTCTACCTGTCGATCATCCATAGCCGCATGTATCTTTTGATGAAACATTGCCTATTGGGTGGGTAATGGATTACCATATGGTCAAGATACAAAAGTTCTATTGGGACATTCACTAGCATAGTGATCCCCTCTGCATATAAAACATCTTGTAGTCGGTCCTCTTTTCTCTATGGTTTCTCCAGACTTATTGGTATTCTCATTAGCCTTGTTGGTATTACCTGTTGTGCCCTCGGCACACACGCCCCGTTCGGAACGGGGGCCCTCTTTTCTTTCGCCTTGTCGAGTCATTTTTTTGTTTCCTTGTTTTGTGTGCCCCTGTTTTGGCGTCCCTAATGGTTAGCGTACCCCTAAAGCCCGTCCTAAAGTGATCATGTTTTTCCCACTCATCTTTGGTTAAGCCCTGAGGCTTTTCGGGCTTTCCTTGGTAGTTTTCTTCTGCCAGTGGCTTTGGGACCTCCCGGGCCTGACCCACCAGGTTTTTGCCTTCGGGCTTCCTCTCGTCGTTCACCGTTCATGAACGGCGGAAGGCATCCACCTTTCCAAACCCCAGGCCCCAGTCCTACAGCTGCCGCCGGATTTCTTTTACGCAAAAGTTTACAAATGCTTCTGTGTCCTCCGGGCCCGATCGGTTGGGCCGCCGTTCCCGGAATTCCCTTCGTTGTTCATCATTTCCAACAGCCAAATCTCACCGACGTTTCGCCTTCCAAGGTTCGAACCTCTCCTTGCCGCCGATCTTAAAAGTCAGTTTCTGAGTAGCCGCCACCTCGCACTTTTCCAGCCCCCGGACCCCAGATCTCCCAGCGTTGTTCATGATTTTTGAACTCACCAACCACTCTGTTGGTCGTACTTGCATTAAATGAAGCCATTAATGGCAGGGGGTATAAATATCAAGGCCCGACCTGTCATTTTCACTTGTCAGGATTACAGAGGAGGTCAGAGCGCTTGCCCAAAGAGTCTGTTGCCTTCGTCGATCACCGCCCTCGCGCCCGCCACCTTCTTTTTCCTTCATCAATCATACTTTTTCTAAATTGGATTTTGGACTAACGCTCATACCTTTATAATCAAGTTGTACTCATTGTGTCCATGTTTACAGGATATATGGAATCAAGTGCAGGACCCTCGGGAGGAACTACAGAGAAAGAAAAAGGAAAGAAATCAGGCAAAACTCCTCGTGGGAAGGAGGATAAAGACCAAATGAATTTCCAGTTCCAAGGTGAACCATTGCTATCAAAAATCACCATAGACTAGAAGGAAATCTCTGACACCAACATCGGCTAGGTTGACATTGATGAGTTCAAGAAAAGGGTTAGAATTCACCCAAGGACCAATAATGTCAGATTAATTAGGCAAAGTGGAATTGCAAAAGTTGTAGGTTTCCCCCCATCCCTTATTGCTCCTGAGCTCGTCATGGCCTGTCGGCAAGCCTACCAACTTGAAACGAGGACCATCATTGATAGAGATGGGAATATTCTTGTTGGCATGTCAGTCGAGGGGATCACAAAGAGCTTCCACATTCCTACCTTTGAGGAAATGGAAGTACCCACAATGGAGGAGGGAAAGGCAACTTGGAATGAGGACCCGATGGGTTGCAGAAGATTGATAAACCAGTTTTGGCTCAAGGAGAAAAGAGGCATTGCTGCAAAGGTCCCTCATGAACTCTTTTGCAGCGATTTCCATGAAGACTATCACGACTTAGTGACCACGCTGAGCCAGGTAATGGGCCTTCCTTCTGCCACATTCTTTCAAGAATGGATGGTGTATTTTGTTGAGCAAATCATTCGTGGGAACGAAGATGTCACCACAAAGGCCTCATTCTACTAGGGATGTATTATCAGCAACTGCTTTCATGAGTAGTTTATGAATATTAAAAAGAGCTCATAATTTTACATGACCTCCTATCTAGTCTATTCACTGGCAGAGCAGAGGTAGTACAACGGACTGTTTGTGGCACTTGAGGAAGAGTTGGACCGAAAGTTGAAGGCCTATGACCGATATCCCTAGCTCCAATTCTGGAACTTCAAGAAGGAATACTGCAGGGTGAACGACGCTTTTATGGGTCACATCATCTGGTTACTTGGGGGATATTTTGAGAGGAGAGTTTCTCACAGCGCGTGGGAATTCCTAAAGCAATACGCTTTCCTGTACCTGCAATTCCCCAAGTTTACATACATTTGCACCCAAGGTTTCACTAAGAGACCAAACAAGCTGCCCCGGTACCCCAATGACCGAATAATACTATTAGAACTCTCTCAGCAGCTGTAGCATGTCCACACCCTCCTCAACAACAAGCACTTGGCAAGGATCTCTTATCCCTTTACCTTTGGGCAAGGCATGTATAAACTACAAACCTCCCAGTGTGCTAGGAATTCAGAAAAGGAACTGGCAAAGTACCACTTCCAACTACACATTGCTCGCCCGCGAATGGACCCATATGGGCATGTAAGAAAAGCACTGGGATCATAATACACCCATTTGCATAATGTTGAGGATTTATGGGCAAATTGCTAGGATGACAAAGAGGTGTGTGCTAGGCACTACATGAGGATGACTGCATACTTTGTAAGAAGGGTGCAATTGTTCCCCATACCAGATCAAGTAGAAGAAGATGAAAGCATTGTCATGGATCCCCGGTATAATGTAGTTGCCAACTTACCACTGCCCGTAGTCAACTAGGATGAGCAGGAGGTTGATGACTTGGACATCGTGACTAAACCCATTGTGGTTCGAACCAAAGAATGGGTTAATAGACAAGTGAGCCAACTAAAGCAATAGGGAGTGGTCCTAACATATGAAGGGCTGAAGAGCGAACCCAATGCCACCGAGGATGTCGCCACCATGACTTCAATGGGTGGGACATCCAAGTCTCCTTCTATCACCAAATCAAAGAAGAGGAAGGGAACGAAAGTAGAGAAATCTCCGGATCCCAAGGTTTACACAAGGAAGGACTCAGGAGGCTCACCTTCCAAGAAGCTCAAGCGAACAGGGGCACCATTGAGCCACCTATAATCCAAGAAGGTGATGAAGAAAGGACGGTTCCATTAGAACCTCTTATAGCTCTCCTGGTCTCAACTACCCCATCGTCTGTCTCCCTAACCATGGTCTCCACATCCTCGTCGGTGGTGGACATCTCAGTCCACCTTGCCCCTTCACCTTCGGTCGAGCCTATAATAGTGTTTGACTCCTCCTCCACTGTGACTACCCCTCCTTCCTTCATTGCCATGTCACCTACATCTCTCCCATTGGCCACAATAGCAACACCAATGCCCGCTCCCACATTGCCTGAGGCTTTCTCGAAACACATGCAAAGCCTCCCTTCCGAGCTCTCCCAAATCTTTATGGACCCCACCCTTCAAGCTGCCTTAGCGCAGGTCCTTGCTTTTTCCACACCCTCGCAACCTCCCGTGGGACCGCCAGCAATGGAGGCCACAATGCTAATATCCAAAGAATTAGAGAGGTGGGAGCAAGAGGCCTCGAAGTCAGTTGAGGAGGAGGTTGATGAATATTATGAGCACCCTGAGTATGAGCATCATCATATTGACCGGGTGGCATATGAGGAGGAAGGAACATGCTCTTCTGAGAGAGGGGATGAGGAGGAGGATGTCGGCAGAAGGGTCATCATACAAACCTTTGATGATGATCTTGAAGAAGAGATGGACCAACAGCTAAAACACGATGAAGAAGAGGTAGAAAGGTCACCTCTCAGAAAAGAGGAGGAGGGCGACAAGACAACAAAAATTATGGAAACCCCTGCAAAGGAAAAACAACTGGAGATTGTGTCGCCTCCCACAGAAGAAAAGACAAAGAAGAGGACCAGCCTGAGGGGTACATGCACAAGGGTGAATAGATTGAAGACATAAAGGAAAAGGGAACCGGGGAGGAAGGAAGTCCCTGAGGATAGTTGATTACTAAACCTCTCGTCAAATGCCTCACATTCGTCTTAGATTCTGATGAGGAAGAGGGAGACAACACCAAGGTGAAAGGTGCACAAACCGAGGGCCTAACGAAGAAGGGTGAAGGCGATCAAGAGCCATCAAAAGAAGAATCTTCCATGCCGAGTGGTTGGAAAAATAGCTTGAAAAGAGGACTCTCACTCCTAAGGATCCAAGAGCAAGGCTAGAAGATATCCTAGCCCGAGCACAAAGCTCAACTAGAAAAGAGAAAAAGCCTAAAGTAAGATCCAAAATAGCGATGGATGCTTCTGGATCCCGAACCGCACAGATAGCAATGTCGGTGGAAGGCCAGGCTGGTATAAGCTACAACATTTCCACCATCAACTTGGGGACTGCTACTAGGGAGCAAAAGGTAGGACACCTTGAGGAGTCAGTGGCCACAGTAGTACACTTGATAAAACAGGCAAGGTCTTGAAGGATGAACTCAAAGCACAGGTGGCCGCCTTGACGGATTACATCCAACAATGGTCTTTAGTGGATGACATGCCTACCACATCCGTGGCTCCACCCCAACTACTGTCCAAAGAGAAAATTGACAAGTTGGAGAAAAGAAAGAACTTGGACAAGACTATAGAAAGCTGGTTCCGACAAGTCCTGTACGTCGGGAACATGGGTATTAGCCGGGTTGTTCGAACAGCCAACAAGCTCTTGGATCTACAACAATATCTGGAAAGTACGAAGAAGCTTTGCAGTGACTTCCCAGCAACGTATGACTCCACCTATCCAAAGATTGAGGCCATCCTCTAGTTACCAAAGGCCACATGGGAAAAGGAGCTTGCATTCAAAAGAGACGATCACTGGTTGATGGACGTGTGGAGGCGGGATTTCGATAACAGAAAGGAAAGGTTGGAACAGATAATGAGTAAGGTGGATCCGGACATCGAATGGGTCAAAGAAATTAGGGCGGAATGCGCCTGATATCTCAAGCTGATGACAAAATATGATATGCCCGCAGTGTAGATGGATCCCAAGAAGATAAAACCTTACTTTCAGAAGAAGATGGAGGACAAGATGTCTAGTGAAATAACAATGGAATTCATGAGTTTCTCCGCTCATGCCTTCGACCAATTGGAGTTGTTCAGAGATCAGGGCATAAAGTATGATGAAGACTGGAAAAATCTTGAAGATAATGCAAAGGAATGGAGTTACCAGATGCTGCAATATGAGATCATTGAGATAGACAAGCTCCAGCCAATTATTCTAAAATTTATGGAATAAGCAACTTCAAAGAAGCAGGAGAACAACCATGTTATCAATGAGGAGCCCCCGAAGGAGTAGCTATAGCAAAAGAGCAATTAGCAAAAGACAAGATGCTTAAGTGTCATCACTAAGTGACAAAATAGGGAAGGGACAAAGATGTATTTTTTAAATTGTAATATATTGGGGGTGGGTGAAACCCTATTTTGTAATGAATCTTGGCCACACAATAGAAATCAATCTTGGCCATTCATTTAACTTTTTTGGCACTATAAATAGGGGTCTCCTCTCATTTACAAAGGGATTTGAGTTGTTGTAAAGACATGTTGCTGAAATTTATAATGAAAATATATTGACTTGGTGTATTTTCTGATTTCTTCACATGTTTCATGGTTCAATCTCCATTGTTAGATGTTTTAGTTAGACTCACATTGTTGTTTTAGTTAGTTGTATCCTTGCTTTGATAGATTTTAGTCATGTTGTTTCATGATTATAGAAATTTATGTTGTGTTGATGCCTTCCAGCCCATACTTTTTGTTGTTTGCTGCTGGTAAATGGCCTTGCAAAGTTAGCCTGGGCTGAAATTTGAAGTTGCTCTTTAAACCTTTATCTTTATTCATGCATGTAAATGGTGGATGAATGGTAAAATATTTGCAGACCTTTGAAGATAGCATAGATTTTATGATACTATAGATTTCTTGGTTAAGTAGAATCATGTTTGAAGGGAGTTGTCCATAGCAGAACCTCCATGATCACTGTTCACAGTTAGTTGCAAATCCAGGAACCTTCCCTCTTCCTTGCTCTTTTCCCCCTTTTTTTTTTAAGAAATGGCCTGTGCTAAGGTTCATTCCACATTGTAAAGTCAAATTTGAAGAAAACATCGAAGTTTTGGATTGATGTTCAAACCTACAGCAGAATACACTTTATTTCCCATCTTAGAAAATATGAATTTGAAGATCCACCTCATATCCAGCTACGTAAGTATGCCCTGTGATTACCAGCAAAATTACATCAAACATCCATTGACCAATTCCGTGCAAGTCATGACCTGACACCTGAGAGACCTTGGGGAGATTTTCAGCAGCTTGCAGTCAGAGATTTCCTTTCAAGAGAGGTAGTGCACCTATGCATTGCCTGTGTTGAGAAGTGCATAAAACACCCATCAACATTACCCATGCTCGAATCATTCCTTTTCTTCTCTCTCCTAATCTATTTTCCATTATTGTAGAATCTTTTCCCCTTTTTCCTTGGAAAAATTTGCACAGATTCCTCCTTTGGAACTATCTTGTTAGGAACTTCTACATCCTTCTTTTGTTCTTTTCTCCCTTGACGAGTGGAATTAGCTTTAAGCTCTTGTTTCTGCTTAATTTATTTTTCATATACAAGATCCATTGTTGTTGGACCATGCATATCCACTTCTCCTCCAATTTTACTATTGATTCCCATTATAAATTTCCTAATACGGAAACATTCATCCTTGTGATATATGTGAACATAGCGCAGAATTCGAGTAAACTTCTCCCAATATTCGTTAACTGCCATGTTACCTTACTTCAAACCCTGGAAATCTGAATTTTTTTTGTCATAATATAGTTGTGACAACCATCTCTTACAGAAAATCTCTACAAATTCCCCACATGTCAACTTCCATGAGTTGATGTTAAGTTCCAACTTCTTATTTATCCACCAGTTAAGGGCTTCCCCTGCTAACTAATATGCACCCCATGCGGCTTTAGTAACTTCATCATAGTTTCGTGTTTCAAAATACTTTTCCATTTGAACAAGCCACACCTCAGCTTCATCACCTCTAGCACTACCATCAAACTTGGGTGGGATTATCTTCTTAATGTCCCTCGAAAGTTCGAAAGACACAAGCTTCTTATTCCTTTCAATAGATGGTGTGGGTGATTTTTCCTTGTCATGATTATGGTTTCCATTATGCCCATGGGAAGAATATTCTCCCTCATGATCATGAATGGGTACTTCCTTTTCTACCCTATCCTTAACTCTTTCTTGTTCAAGGTTAGCCAACATTGCCAAGATTTGGTCAAGCCTAGCCTCTACTCCAGTGGTTCCTTGTCCAACCTCCTGACTTCCACCAGGATTAGTTTGTGCCCTCACCATGCTTATGTGATTGGTTTCTACTTGAATGTTTTATCCATGTTAGACTAAATTATGTTATCAATTATCTTATGGAAAACATAAAAGTAAAAATTCAAATGTACACAAGAATTCCACATAAGATTAAAATGCCTCTTTTGATAAACACATAATTTTATTCATTTTTGTCACGTCTCATACCTTGATGCTATTTTGACCATGACTTACTTTGACGCTATTTTGACCATGACTTATTTTGATAATGTTTGACCATGACTTATTTTGATAATGTTTGACCATGACTTTATGGGATTTAATATACGAATTATGATACTATGCTTTGATGTATGGGAATGTAGAAATATAATTGTTTTCTTTCAAGAATTATGAGTGCGTTTATATAAAATAGGAATGTTGATTTAATTATTGTTTAAATTTACGTTTCTACAATGGTTACTAATACATTTTCGTTTTTGCATGCCTGAGTGCATTTGAGTGGCAGGTGATCGAAGGCCAAGGTGATCGAAGGCCAAGAGTGTGATTGAGGAAAAGGAGGTTAGCTTCCCGACAGGGTAAAAGAGGAGAAGCTCTCGATTACGCACACACCACTTAAATCTTGTAGCTGCATTAGGTCATATTTGTTTTTCAATGTGATTGCGTGAAAATGATTAGCATAGCAAATTTAAAATATGGTTTAATTAACCTTAGAAATTGTGAAAATAATATGGCTTATTCTATTTTAATTAATCCCCATTTATATTTGAGCAACAAAAGGAAAAATATGTTTTAAAAGAAATATAATTAAAAATAAAACAAAATAAATAAAAGAATAGAATATTGTGTTTGCATAAATGAAAATTTTAGGGTTGCATAAAAGGAGATATAATTTTGTTTTGTATATAATTTTCCAAAAATAATGAGGAATGAACAGCCCGAGAGAACATTGGGCTCTAGAAATTCTGTCTTAAAACCAACAAAGCAGATGGCATGTGGCAATCCTTAGAAATTGCATGAGAATTTTATCTGTCATCTGGAAATTTTATGCATGATCCTCGAAAAGAGGTAGAGAGCTTTAAGAGAGAAAAGAGGACTTCGAATGAGTGATATCGGAGAGTTCTGGAACAGAGATGAAGAAGGAATTGCTGGGCTTCTGCACTGGAAAGCAAAATTTGCCAGGTTCTTTTCATGTTTTGCCTTCTTTCAAATTTAAAATTGCAGTAAGGAAATGGAAGGAATGAAATGCTTTATTCCTTGATATGAGCACAAACAACTGAGAAATCTTTTCAATTTCGTTTTTAAATTTGGGAAATTGCTTACTTCTTTTGTTGCAATATAGAATACACATTCTTTTCTTCAGAATTAGGGTTTTATTCTGTTACAAAATCTGCAATTTATTAAACTGCTCTGAAGTATAATTGGAAATACATATATAATCATATATATATATATATACATATATATATATGCACAGGAATTCTGAATTCCCGTGCATATATATACATATATATATGTATGTATCTGCACATAATGTCTGCATAAAAACTCTGTCATCTGAACAAATTCAAAATGTCTTTGAGATAAATTCGAATGCAGTTTATACTGGGCAAATGTTTTCTTTATTCTGAGTTTTGAAATTGCTATCCATAGGAATGAGGAAGGGATATTATTCCCTTGTCCTCCCCATGGGAAGGACGCGACCCTGTGAGAGGCTCGCGCCCTCCACAGGCCGCGGCCTGTGGAGGAGGCGCGAGCCCCTCACAGCCCGCCCCCTCCCCATGGGAGGGGCAAGGGCTTCCCCTGAGCTTTTTGTTGCTCAATGACAGTAAGGAAACCCTGTAAAATGTCCTGTTATGTGTGCCTGGCCAGTGAATTCTTGAACAGTTTAAAAAAAACCAGAATTTCTTTCTTCAAATTACACACAGCTGTACATGAATTTTTACATACACACACACACACACACATATATATATATGTATACATATACATTTGGTTGTATATACATACATATATATATAGATATCCATGCATATATGTGCCAAAATACAAGTTGAAAATAGGAAAATCATTTCCAGAAAAGTAGTATGAACTCTGTTAATTATACACAAATATCTCAGAATTGTTAAACCTGAAACAAGAATAGAAATGTTTTTGAGAAACCATGTAAACTGGAAAGCATCTTGATTACTTAAACATATACTTACTTACAGCAGAACAATCCTGAGTAAAGGAATACAACATCAAAATTTGAATGAAAGATTATCTTTCAAACCTCAGAATTTCTGAATAAATTGCACTGTTTCAGTATATTATTATTACTCTGTAACCTGTATTGAAATTGGGAATTAAACTGTCAGTCAGCCTGAGCTTGGAAAGAATAGAAATGCATACTGAAAACAGAAAACACTGTTCCTTCTTTCTATTAGTGCACTGAAAAGTATTAAGACATATATGTTCTTCTTTAAAACAGAGCCTTTATCCAAATCAAAAAGGGTTACTTACCAAAGAATAAATGACATCTTACTACTGAATTTACAAAGGATGTTCTGAAATTCATATTTGAAATTCTTTTAGAATTAATTGAATGATTGAAACATGTACGAAAATGCATAATTTTCTGCTTTGGTATTTATTCATACTTCACTATGGTAACTTCCGGGACAGGGTGCCAAAGGTGGGCCAACAGAGACGGTAGTATTACCTTTTCTAAACTACCATTTACTTGTATTATTTATGCTTGGCCAAGCACTGTACCATTGAAATAGATGGGTTGTTTTTTTTAAAAGCCTAGAAACATATATGTATTTGAGTCTCTGCCACCTCCTGTTGCAAGAAATGTGTTTATTTCTCATGTTATAAATGCATATAGGCATCAGGCACGCATCGAGAGTTCCCTCATGTTTTACTGTTTCGGGTTGCTAGGTTCCTTATGCAGGGCCGGGGATTCCTTCGAGTTAGGAAAGGACCCAGGGAAGTCATGGACTTCGTGGTTGGGCGGAAAAGGCGCCTGAATCACATTCTTGGCCCCAGCTCGCAAGAAGACCGAAGGTGTCACGGCGGTTGGTGGTTCCAAGTTTTATTTGCTATTGATGTACTTGTGTATTATTCAGAATTGGCTCGAGAAGCCCATTGTAAATATGTATTTGACATTCTTTGTTGAAACTTTGAAATAGAAGCATGATTTGAAAGTATCTAATGTAACATTGATTTGAGGAGTTAAAGTTTTTATAACTTAGCATAGAAAAGATGTTTCTATTAGAATTGTTGATTCTTCCAAGTGAGGTTGAATATATGTATATGAGAAAGTCATTTGAAATACTTATGTTTTGTATAATCTTGATACATTACATTGATGTTATTATTATATATATGAAATGCAATTCTCTTTATTAAGATCATTTGAAAGTGTTATGAACAATGTTGACTTCTTGGAAACCTTTTTATAATGGTTTGAATAAATTTAGAATACTCTTAATTTCTCTTTAATACTGATTTAAATGGATTGAAAACACTCTTAATTTTTCGAGCGCCACATCTTGGTATCAGAGCAGCATGGTTCAACTCTAGGACCTATGCCTAACTACGTATGACGTTGTGTCTTAATCAGGGTGACCTAATATGGAAAATAGAGTGTACCAGCGAATTGGTGGATCTCGTGGAGGTCCCAATGATAAACTAGATCAAATTTTGGCCTTGCTGCGAAGCCAGGGGGCTAGAATTGAAGAATTAGAACAAGGGAGGCAAGATGGCCATCAAAGATTAAACACAAATGAAACTGACGGAGAAGCAAATGCTGAACCACTTGGAAAAGAGGAAAAACTAAATAGGGTGGCTGAGGAGCTGGGAAAAGACCTAAAGAAGGTCACTCCTCCGAAGTTTGATGGGAGAACCTTTGGAGATGGGGCAGAAGCTTGGGTTATAGAAATGGAGAGGTATTTCACCCTACAAAATCTATCAGATGAAACAAAAGCGGAATGGGGTTCATATCAACTCACCGGTGAGGCTGCTACTTGGTGGGAAAATGAAAGGGCAGATAAGCAATTTATGCATGGGAAAGTAACTTGGGATAAGTTCCTACAACTATTTAGGAAGAGGTGGTTACCACAATCTCATTTTGATAAGAAAATGACAGAATTCCAAGTACTTATACAGGGTGGCATGACAGTGACTCAGTATTGGGAGAAATTCTCTCACTTGCTTAAGTACGCACCCCAATACCAGCATGATGAGAGATTCCGAGTTCGAAAATTTATTTTGGGGCTTAGACCTCAAATTGGAAATGAAATAGATCTGCATAATCCAGCCACCATGGATGAAGTTTTTGATTTAGCAATCAAACAGGAACACAAGTTGCAACAAGCTGCTAACTATAAGAAGAGCAGGGAAGCCAAGTATGGCAATAAGAAATTCCAAGGGAATCGCAATCAGGGTGGTCAGAGCAAACAGGACAGTCAAGGGAATGAAAACAGGCAAATCAGAAATTTGAAGAGGGATGGTAGTCCTCAGGACCGCAATGAAGGAAACAGGAACAATAACAACAAGAAGGGCAACTACAATAAAAGGAATGATAATAACAGGAGAGATTTTTCTGACAAGCCCAAAGCACCTCGTGGAGGATGTTATACCTGTGGTGGCGAGCATTACGCCAGTGTGTGCCCTCAGAGAAATAACAAGCAAAATAATAGGAATCAACATCATATTCATGCAACGGTTGACAATCGCCAGGCAGATTATCAAGCAACTCCCATCCAGTTATCGGGTAAATTATTTGGATGCCCTGTTTCTGTTCTGATTGATACAGGTGCTACTGATAGTTTTATAGATCCTCGTGTTTTGACTAAACTATCAGTTAGACCAAGTTTTATGGCAAATTCTTGGAAAGTTTAGTATGGAAACCGGGTAGAGAAGAAAGGTAGAGCAATGCATGTATTTCAGCAAACTTGAACTCCCTAACCTTCAGACGTAGGTGAACTTGTATGTTGCACCATTGGGGTCTTACGATGTGATATTAGGGATAAATTGGCTCTCTGAACATAAGGCTCTTGTGGACTGTGAAGAGAAGTCAATAAGGTGCCTTGATGACCGAGGAAACCAAGTGGAGCTTTGTGGTATTAAAAAGCCTTTAGAGCTTAGGCAAGTCTCCGCCATGCAGTTGAAAAAGGCAAGTCGGAAGGGATGCACTATCTTTGCAATAAAAGTCAAGGACCTTGATGAGAAAGAATCCTCAATTAATGATCATCCCATTCTGAAAGAATTTGAGGATGTTTTTCCTACTAAATTGACTGAGCTCCCCCCTAAGCGTGTGTTTGATTTTTCTATTGATCTGATTCCAGGAGCAGAACCTCAGTCTAAGGCTCCTTACAGGATGAATACAACAGAATTATTTGAGCTCAAGGCCCAACTAGAAGAATTACTGAAGCAAGGTCTTATTAGGCCAAGCGTGTCACCTTGGGGAGCACCAGTCATCTTCGTGAAAAAGAAGGATGGTACCTTGAGGTTGTGCATTGATTATAGAATGCTTAACAAGGTCACTATCAAGAATAAATACATGCTCCCCCGCATCGATGATTTGTTTGATCAGTTGAAAGATGCCAAGGTATTCTCAAAGATTGATTTAAGATCAGGATACCACCAATTGAGACTGAAGGAAGAAGACATTCACAAAACTGCCTTCAGAACAAGGTATAGGCACTATGAGTTTACCGTGCTACCATTTGGGCTAAGTAATGCTCCCGCAGCTTTCATGAACCTGATGAATAGTGTCTTCCGAGATTGTTTGGATAATTTTGTCCTAATTTTTCTTGATGATATCTTGATCTATTCTAAGTCAGAGGAAGAACATGAGAAGCATTTGAGGATTGTGTTGCAATGTCTAAGGGAACATAAGCTATATGGAAAGATGTCTAAATGTACTTTCTTCCAATCCGAAGTGCATTATTTAGGACATGTGATTTCAGCGGAAGGGGTAAGAGTGGACCCAGAAAAGATTAAGGCAACTATGGATTGGCCAACCCCGCAAAATGTCTCTGAAGTTCAAAGTTTCATGGGACTTGCAGGATACTATAGGAAGTTTGTTCAGGGGTTCTCAACAATTGCAGCACCCATCACTGCATTACAGAAGAAGGAAAAGAAGTTTGAATGGAGCGATAAATGTGAGAAAGCTTTTCAGCTGCTTAAGAAGAAACTCACTACCGCACCCATCCTAGTTGTGCCAGATCCGAATGGCCATTTTACAGTTATTACTGATGCATCAGGGGAAGGGGTAGGAGCAGTTCTTATGCAAGAAGGGCAAGTGGTAGCTTATGAATCAAGGAAGTTAAAACAGCATGAATTAAATTATGTGCCACATGACTTAGAATTGGCCGCCATAGTCCATGCTTTACAAATGTGGAGACATTATCTCTTGGGAAAGCCTTTCGAACTTAAGACAGACCATGCAGGATTGAGATACATCTTCACTCAACCTAATCTCAATGCCCGACAAAGGCGATGGCTGGAATTCCTGAGTGAGTATGATTTTGGGATTGAATATATTAAAGGTAAGGAAAACAGAGTGGCTGATGCCCTGAGTAGAAGGAGACACCTTGCAGCCATGGTTACCATAAAGTCATATTTTAGGGAACAAGTAGTGCAATCCTCCTTTGGGGATGAACATTATGAAAAGGTGAAACAAGCCCTTGGGGTAAATCCCTCCGATCGTCGATATGAGGGTTATATGTTAGAATCAGATGGACTTTTGAGATACCATGGATGAATGTACATTCCTAGTTCTGCAAACTTGAGAGAGTTGGTGCTAGAAGAATTCCACAATGCACCATACTCAGGACATCCCGGTATTACAAAAATGATGGAAGGACTTAGGCCACTGTACTTCTGGCTAGGACTTAAAAGGGATATTACGTCCCATGTAGCCTGATGCTTGGAATGCTAGCAAGTCAAAGCTGAGCATGTACATCCGGCAGGACTCTTATATCCTCACAGGGTACCAGAGTATAAATGGCAGGTTATCACTATGGATTTTATACAGGGGTTACCAATGTCTAAAAACTGACATGATACCATCTTGGTTGTGGTGGATAAATTGACAAAGGTTGCTCATTTCATTCCTGGGAATCTCAAGGATGGATCAATGGTTTTAGCAAGAAAATTTGTTCAGGAAATCTTCCGGTTGCATGGAGTGCCAGAGACGATCATCTCAGATCGAGACACTCGAATGACTTCTAGGTTTTGGATTACATTAAACTCTTCCCTAGGAACCAAATTAAATTTCAGTTCCGCATATCATCCTCAGACCGATGGTCAGACAGAGAGGGTGAACCAGGTAGTAGAAGATCTCCTCCGCATGTACTGTATGGAGCAGCAATATAAGTGGGAGGAGTATTTGCCTTTGGTGGAGTTTGCCTACAACAACTCCTACCATGCTTCTTTGGGCATGGCACCTTTTGAAGCCCTTTATGGACGTAAATGTCGGACACCCATTAGTTGGGACAGAGTAGAAGACAGGGTGGTGATTGGCCCTGAGATGCTCAGAGAAATGGAAGACCAAATGAAAATCATTAAGGAAAAGTTGAAGCAGGCTGCAGATAGACAGAAAAGTCTAGCAGATAAGAACCGGAGCTTTAGGCAGTTCTCTGCAGGAGATAAGGTCTTTTTGAGGGTTCGGCCGCATAAGAGTTCAATCTCTTTCGGCAAGAACTCTAAGTTGGCTCCTAGATTTGTTGGCCCTTTTGATGTTTTGGAGGTGGTGAATCCAGTTGCTTACAGGCTTGCTCTGCCACCAGCTCTATCCCGGATACATAATGTATTTCATGTTTCAGTACTTAAGCCTTACCATCCAGATATTGCTCATATCCTTGACTGGCATGCATTGCAGGTCCAGGACCCAGGGGTGATACAGGTGGAACCCGTCAGGATTCTGGAAGAGCGCAACGTTAAGTTGCGTAATAGAGACATTATGCAATACAGGGTCCAATGGGACCAGTATTCGGTGGATAATGCCACCTGGGAAAATGCTGAGGATATAGATAGACTCTTTCCTCATTTGAGACCTTAGAATATTTATACTTTCTTTTATAGAGACTTACGAAGTACTAATATCTCAATTTTGTTATGTAATTTGCTTTTAGACATCGAGACGATGTCTCTTCTCAAGAGGGGAAGGATGTCACGTCTCATACCTTGATGCTATTTTGACCATGACTTACTTTGACGCTATTTTGACCATGACTTATTTTGATAATGTTTGACCATGACTTATTTTGATAATGTTTGACCATGACTTTATGGGATTTAATATACGAATTATGATACTATGCTTTGATGTATGGGAATGTAGAAAAATAATTGTTTTCTTTCAAGAATTATGAGTGCGTTTATATAAAATAGGAATGTTGATTTAATTATTGTTTAAATTTATGTTTCTACAATGGTTACTAATACATTTTCGTTTTTGCACACATGAGTGCATTTGAGTGGCAGGTGATCGAAGGCCAAGAGTGTGATTGAGGAAAAGGAGGTTAGCTTCCCGACAGGGTAAAAGAGGAGAAGCTCTCGATTACACACACACCACTTAAATCTTGTAGCTGCATTAGGTCATATTTGTTTTTCAATGTGATTGTGTGAAAATGATTAGCATAGAAAATTTAAAATATGGTTTAATTAACCTTAGAAATTGTGAAAATAATATGGCTTATTCTATTTTAATTAATCCCCATTTATATTTGAGCAACAAAAGGAAAAATATGTTTTAAAAGAAATATAATTGAAAATAAAACAAAATAAATAAAAGAATAGAATATTGTGTTTGCATAAATGAAAATTTTAGGGTTGCATAAAAGGAGATATGATTTTGTTTTGTATATAATTTTCCAAAAATAATGAGGAATGAATAGCCCGAGAGAACATTGGGCCCTAGAAATTCTGTCTTAAAACCAACAAAGCAGATGGCATGTGGCAATCCTTAGAAATTGCATGAGAATTTTATCTGTCATTTGGAAATTTTATGCATGATCCTCGAAAAGAGGTAGAGAGCTTTAAGAGAGAAAAGAGGACTTCAAATGAGTCATATCCGAGAGTTCTGGAACAGAGACGAAGAAGGAATTGCTGGGCTTCTGCACTGGAAAGCAAAATTTGCCAGGTTCTTTTCATGTTTTGCCTTCTTTCAAATTTAAAATTGCAGTAAGGAAATGGAAGGAATGAAATGCTTTATTCCTTGATATGAGCACAAACAACTGAGAAATCTTTTCAATTTCGTTTTTAAATCTGGGAAATTGCTTACTTCTTTTGTTGCAATATAGAATACACATTCTTTTCTTCCGAATTAGGGTTTTATTCTGTTACAAAATCTGCAATTTATTAAACTGCTCTGAAGTATAATTGGAAATACATATATAATCATATATATATATATATATATATACATATATAATCATATATATATATATATATATACATACATATATGCACAGGAATTCTGAATTCCCGTGCATATATATACATATATATATATATATATATATATATATATATATATATATATATATATATATATATATATATATATATATCTGCACATAATGTCCTGCATAAAAACTCTGTCATCTAAACAAATTCAAAATGTCTTTGAGATAAATTCGAATGCAGTTATACTGGGCAAATGTTTTCTTTATTCTGAGTTTTGAAATTGCTATCCATAGGAATGAGGAAGGGATATTATTCCCTTGTCCTCCCCATGGGAAGGACGTGACCCTGTGAGAGGCGCGAGCCCCTCACAGTCCGCCCCCTCCCCATGGGAGGGCAAGGGCTTCCCCTGAGCTTTTGTTGCTCAATGCCAGTAAGGAAACCCTATAAAATGTCCTGTTTTGTGTGCACGGCCAGTGAATTCTTGAACAGTTTAAAAGAACCAGAATTTCTTTCTTCAAATTACACACAGTTGTACATGAATTTCTATACACACACACACACACACATATATATATATGTATACATATACATTTGGCTGTATATACATACATACATATATATATTTATATACATACATATATATATTTATATATATACATATATATATATAGAGATATCCATGCATATATGTGCCAAAATACAAGTTGAAAATAGGAAAATCATTTCCAGAAAGTAGTATGAACTCTGTTAATTATACACAAATATCTCAGAATTGTTAAACCTGAAACAAGAATAGAAATGTTTTTGAGAAACCATGTAAACTGGAAAGCATCTTGATTACTTAAACATATACTTACTTACAGCAGAACAATCCTGAGTAAAGGAATACAACATCAAAATTTGAATGAAAGATTATCTTTCAAACCTCAGAATTTCTGAATAAATTGCACTGTTTCAGTATATTATTATTACTCTGTAACCTGTATTGAAATTGGGAATTAAACTGTCAGTCAGCCTGAGCTTGGAAAGAATAGAAATGCATACTAAAAATAGAAAACACTATTCCTTCTTTCTATTAGTGCACTGAAAAGTATTAAGACATATATGTTCTTTAAAACAGAGCCTTTATCCAAATCAAAAAGGGTTACTTACCAAAGAATAAATGACATCTTACTACTGAATTTACAAAGGATGTTCTGAAATTCATATTTGAAATTCTTTTAGAATTAATTGAATGATTGAAACATGTACGAAAATGCATAATTTTCTGCTTTGGTATTTATTCATACTTCACTATGGTAACTTCGGGACAGGGTGCCGAAGGTGGGCCAACAGAGACGGTAGTATTACCTTTTCTAAACTACCATTTACTTGTATTATTTATGCTTGGCCAAGCATTGTACCATTGAAATAGATGGGTTTGTTTTAAAAAGCCTAGAAACATATATGTATTTGAGTCTACGCCACCTCACATTTGCAAGAAATGTGTTTATTTCTCATGTTAGAAATGCATATAGGCATCAGGCGCGCATCGAGAGTTCCCTCTGTTTTCTTCACTGTTTTGGGTTGCTAGGCTCCTTTATGCAGGGCGGGGGATTCCTTCGAGTTAGGAAGGGACCCGGGGAAGTCATGGACTTCGTGGTTGGGCGGAAAAGGCGCCTGAATCACATTCTTGGCCCCAGCTCGCAAGAAGACCGAAGGTGTCACGGCGGTTGGTGGTTCCAAGATTTATTTGCTATTGATGTACTTGTGTATTATTCAGGATTGGCTCGAGAAGCCCATTGTAAATGTATGTATTTGACATTCTTTGTTGAAACTTTGAAATAGAAGCATGATTTGAAAGTATCTAATGTAACATTGATTTGAGGAGTTAAAGTTTTTATAACTTAGCATAGAAAAGATGTTTCTATTAGAATTGTTGATTCTTCCAAGTGAGGTTGAATATATGTATATGAGAAAGTCATTTGAAATACTTATGTTTTGTATAATCTTGATACATTACATTGATGTTATTATTATATATATGAAATGCAATTCTCTTTATTAAGATCATTTGAAAGTGTTATGAACAATGTTGACTTCTTGGAAACCTTTTTATAATGGTTTGAATAAATTTAGAATACTCTTAATTTCTCTTTAATACTGATTTAAATGGATTGAAAACACTCTTAATTTTCCGAGCGCCACAATTTCTTGAGGATTTCAATATCCTTTCGATTACATGGAGTGACTATTTAGATAGTCGACTGGAGAGTATCCTTCGGATTCACTCTTTGACACATACTTAAAGGAGTATAACCTATAGATTGAGACAGTTGTTGTTCCCTATCTTTTTGTTCATCTCTCATTTGATCGTACCTATCCCAAAAAGGATAATAACCTTCAGATTTATCATCTGATACATAGTTACGAGAGGCAATGTCAATATGGTTTTCATCAAAAATGTAGTCTACACTTTTTGCAAACATTTGTTCATGAGACCATTTCTCATCTGGCGGTATCCTTGTTACGTATCCCTCAGACTCTTTACTTGAAGAAATTGTTATTACTTCCGCCAGTGGTAGAACCCTAGGATCCCTAAAGATGAATGTAGGACTAACACTTTCTTCTGAAGGAATATCCCTAGAAAGTGGTAATGACTCAGACTTTTCTAGTGAGATGGTTGGTAGGTAATTGTACATAGCCTCCATCTTCATCTTCCTCTTCACATCACTAATCTGAGAAAGTGAGTGACTAAAAGTTTCGGTGTCACTCAACTAGACAACATTATCATAGTTGGTTCCCTCTATGGTTCTAATGATGGATTCTTTTTCCTTCTTGGCCTTGAGGTAGTGCTCGTTTCTGATTACTCACTTTTGAGTCGTTAGTCTAAGATGCACCATCTTGGCACAAGAATTCATAACATTAGATAATGTTAGATAAAAAAAATAATGAGATCATAGGTTCTAGAGCTAAACCCGGTATCTCTAATACCACATGTAACATACTAACCCTTCTGTGAAGTAAAAATTTATAAATTTACACCAAACAAGTAAATAAAAAAGTAACAAACCATTGCAATAATTTATTTATTTTATTGATAATTTTCATTCAAGATGCATAACATATTACAACATGAATTCCTTTTTATTTGATATAATACATCAAGAAAGAACATACTTTTACATACATAGCTCAAAAATCTTTAGAACAAATAGTTGTAAGATGGTCCAAGATCCTTCCTTTCAAATCCTGGTTCTTATGTCGCCTGTTGTGGAGGAGAAGCATCACTTAAGCATTTTTCAGCCAACCATAGACTCATAATGTGGTCCCCCACACATCTATCATTCGATAGATGGACCTTCCTTTCGACGAAGAGATTGGTAGAGTAACCGATAATGGCAACCAACTGTGCATAGTGTTGTGTCCTACATAACTAGAACTTATAATCCCACAATCTCGAACTAGCATGTAATACTGGATCACGGTGAACTGACAGTGTACTCTCGATAGTCACACAATCCATAGTGGAGTCTCGGACATTTCACTACTTTGGCCAAAGTGTTACATTCAGTATTCCTACTGAGAGTCATCTATCACATACACTACTTAGGGTCAATTTTACTTAAGGCTATCTTAAACTATGCATAGGCATTGTCCTTCAATGGATAATCTGTCACCCCAGACTAACCTATCAACATTTTAATCTACTTGAAATGCATCTACTTAACAAGTAAGTACACAAGCTCCCTCCCATACTAGATTAACTATCCTAGGAGTAACACAAGCTTTCCTAGTTAAATTAATAACTTAGCTAAGTGTACCTCAAGTGACTCTTGTATTCGATCAAGCCTAGTATATAATAATTATGATATACTTCAATCTCCTATTATGGAGTACTTACAAGCACAAAATAAACATAGCATAAAAGCTTCAATTTCCTTTTCAAAGACATTCTCAAATACTTCTATTGCACATGCAGAAAAAGACTTTTCAAGAAAACATAGAAAACACAACATTTCAAAGAAAATAACAAGAAGAAGAGATCCTCATGCCTATTAACACTTATCCAAATTTATGACAGAAATGCAGCCCTCTCCAATAGTAATTAACTTGAAATAAGCTTCTCACAAACAACCCTCTCTCACTTGTTGATAGCTCACTTCTTGCAAATAGCAATGTTACCTCTTACTCACAATATAACACTCTCTATCTCACTCATAAAATAAGGTAATTATGGCTAGTTATTACTTGGGAATAATAAAATACAAAGGATGTATATCTCTTGGGAAAGAATGCATCCCTCACAATGAAATGGTTCACCTATTTATAGACCAACCAAGCAACCTCAAATCTTATAGTTTAGGCATGTAAAATGATAACAAACTCCATACAAAGCAACTCAACAATAAGGTGGTGATCAACTAAGCTCAGACTCAACTAAACCTCCTATAGATCGACTAGTTTTCATGACAACAATTCAAAGACTTATTCCAAATGCACATGGAGAATTTGAATTGTTTCAATAAGGCATCTATAGCAAATCAAACACAAAGATGACACCATCTACTAATCTATTTCCTTCATATTTGGTGCCATAAAACTCAGTCAACTTCCAAGTAATGATAGCAGGTTTCCTATTGGCCAATCAAGCAATGAATTGACATATCCAATTTTAATACATGACACAAAGTCAAGCATGGTCTCATTAAACACGTCGACCAATTCAAGCAATCTACAACCAACAATATCAAATGCAATTCCATGCCATATATTGTGTGTTAGTCACAATGATAATTGGTTTCCATTAGTAGTCAAAAGCTTTTAAATTGGCTTCCAAAGACATGGTCAATATCAACCTTCATTCCATAATCCATATCAACTATAAAATAGCCTTTTAAATCGACTTAAGTAAATAAGAGATAGTCAATCTCAATTATCATATATAATATGTATAATATATATATTATTATATATATTTATATACAATATATATTATATACATATATATACTTAAATACTTTAACATGTATTTATATATATATATCATAATCTATGTACACGTATGTGTGTATATCTATATCGATGCATCCGTGTGAGCGTGTCCATTTGCTAATGTTCACATTTTTTTCACATATAGCCATTCACAATTGCCACCATATTGATAAGTGTGTACATGCGGTATATCTATACATATGCATATATGTGTCGTTAGATCCCATTGACACACATGTGCATATATATAAACATACTTCCACATACATCCCACTTGTTCATATGATCGTATTAGCACAAGAACAATCTCAAAAGCTCAAACAGATAAACATCACCCAATCCATGCAAAAGTAAACAAGACTCTCAAATGCAAACATATCAACTAAGGATGACTTACCTATTACCCTCAAACTGACTCAACTCAATCTTTCTAATGTGGTGTGTGTAAATGCTTAGATAGTTTACTTTTACTAGTTACCCGACCAAGATATTCTCTCAAGTGATACTTCCCCTCTGTTTGGATAATGATAATTCAATAACCTTTTCTTCACATATATGTAGTATTTCACCATGAATAACATCAATTGAGATAACATCAAATGATACAATCATCAAATGAGATAACATTCATATTGATAACAAGGTACAAGCATAATTTATTCATCTCCATAATTCACATAACATTCATATTTACCCTATGCAGTAATAGTAAATAGTAACTCTACATTTGGGGTGTAACAAGTTGAGCCTTTGTTGGATGTGGTCATTTCATACCACTATATAATATAATTTTACATTGAATAGTAACTTTCTATATCCAAGGCCATAAAGACTTATTTTTTCTAAACATATTGATACTATCTCATAAGGCCATGTTGGCACATATTCAATGTGTTCAAAATCTAGAGTCATATCCTATGCATGAGACAAGTTGAATTCCTTGGTGGAATGATTCTATCAAATGTGTTACATCCCTCTTTCTCTACATGAATGGGTGCTAATTGGTCCATTTCCATTTCCACTCATATGAGACCACCATATTAGAGCTTCATTAGGTGACAAGCACTTTAAAAGTGCAACCATTTGATCTAGTTGCACAACTACATGTTTCCAAAAATTTCAATGCCCATGTTAATGCCCAAATTTTAGTCAAGGGAATCTAGCTTTGAAAGACCTTGGGCTTCATACTCTCCTCACTATAAAGGAACCCATTTAGATATAGGACACATTTATTATAAAAATACATCTATAAGGCTTGGGAATCCATCAAGCCTTAGCTTTTTTGGGTTGGTAATGACTTTTGGAATGGTCTTTCTATTAATCAATAATTGATTTGGTGGTCTCTAATTCTTTCTTTCCGAGAGCAACCTCTAGCTAAATCCCTTAGTTTTGAGCTTTAAATTTATTTATTTATTTTTACTAGGGGGTATCCCTGTGACCCAACCCAACACCCAACCTGACCTTGCCTTGGGCTTACAAGCTTCCAAGTTGGGGATAGGAAGGGGTGAGCTGAGGTGAGACTAGTCCCTCTAGGATGCACGAGCATGCCCGCAAGACACGTGCATCGCTTAAATCTAGACCTCAGAGTCGAACCCAAGACCATGGGGAGAAAACCCATGACTTAAGCCTCCTCTGCTATCTAGGAAGGCTTGGGCTGAAGCCCTTGAGCTTTAAATTTTTATAAAAGGGATACAAAAATTGTTAAATATTTTTTAAAAAAAATCCAAGAATATATTAACTTGGATTAAGGCCAGATCAAATTTTAGTTATCAAATCAAGATTGGGAGATTTTGCACATAATAATTGATGTCAAAGTTAGCATTTTAGTTTCTGAACTAAGATTGGAAGATTTTGTAGATAGTTACTGATGTCATTCCTCCCCTTATAGTTCACAAAATTAGGGTTAGGACTTTCAAGAACTAAGGACTGGAAATGACATCCTAATGCATCATTTCATGATTATAGACATCGTAAGGGATATTTGTGGCTTAGACCTAATCCCCCCATAGTGGTCTAATTAAATATTTGTTGAATCCTTTATTTCTCTTTGAACACTTGGCACCACATATTTCATACTATTTGGTCAACTACTCTTGAACCCAAACTTGCTCATTTTACTTGGTGCATTATTTATCAACATCTTCCACTTGGATTTGGCTTGTCTCATCTATAATTTATTAATCTATATAGTTCATTTTGTGGATAACATGAAATTATCAAGCACATTTTTGTTCTATAATAGAGCTAAAGTAACCTAGACTTCATTCATGATTTTTGCATGTCATCTAACCCTAACCTATTTTCATGGCATATGGGTTTGTTAGGAGATTGGCCTTACATCCATTTTAAATTTACCTAGATTTAGTATTCTTTTAGGGTGGCAATTTTTTTAGCATTTGGATTTATATAAAATAATTACTATTTTTAATGCTTGTGCAATTGATATTCACTTTTTTCTTTACACTAAAGCTATGATTTGGTCCAATGTTCTTATGTAGGTTCAAGTACAAGTGAACAAAGTTGTACTTAAAGTTGCCCATCTATAGGTGCTTCTATATCATTGAGGTAATGCCCCTTATATGATTTCTAGAGAGTCTTTTTATACCTCCATTGAGGTCACTCCCCTCCACATGGGTGTAGATATGGATGTAGCTAGCTTGGAAAAAGAGATCATGGCTCCTAGTCACATGGCTCACAACTACCTTCTTGATGAACTAGGAATCATGTTGCCTATGTATGGTCTCATCCTTCTTTCTTTCCATTAGCTTCTTTGTATCAGCATGATGATCCTAACTAGCCTAATTCTTGTGAGTTTCCTTGACTAGATTTAGCAATTTCTTTTATGTGTCAAAACCTACAAATTAATAGTAAGAAGAGGAGGGTGATCTCATTGTTTGGGAATTGATTATTGATGGTTCCATTTTCACTAATGTATGGAATAAACTAGATGATTATGATGCCCCTTGATGGTGTAGTTCTCATTGTTTAGTGGCTTTGTTGGTTCTTGTTGTTTAGGCTTGGACCTATTGGAATTTTTTTGTTGTTTCATCTTGTTATTTAGGTTTGGTTGTTGTGGACACGAAAAAAGTAACCCTTCTACTTTTTCTCATGTTCAGGCCCTCCTAATGGATTGTGGCTTGATTTTGCCTAGATTTAATGTTGTAATGTGACCAACACATTCACATTAGGTCTTGGACCCTTGTGAACCATTAAGACTTTATGATGTCTTGTAAAGGTGTTGTAAGGTGTTGTAATACATTTTCACACTTTTCTAGACTCCTCTTATCATAATTCATCATAATATTCCCTTTTTATTACTTACCAAGTCTTATTTCATAGTGTTGTAAAGTGTTGTAACCCACTTTCACACTTTTCTAGACTTTTCATCACTAATTCAACCCTTCCTTATGTTTAAATGACCCTTTAATACACATTTCGGCCCCCCTTAAGTGTGTTTTTGAGGATATTCTCATTGGAAAACATTTAATGCCCCGTAATTCCTGACACCCACTTAATTTTCTTAAGTGGGACTAAGTTTCCAATAGGGGCGACTTAGTCCTTTTTGGCACAAAACTCAAAATAATTTTAAAATTCTAGCGAGATTTCATCCTCTAACCCTTGAGGTCAACCTGTGATGTGTTATTTTTAGGAAAATTAATAAAATCAAGTATAATTAAGGGTCTTTCCCCTCATTTTACAGCTACTCATTCATTCAAGTATTCTCTCAAGCATTTAACTTAAACATTCTCAAGTATTCAAGCACTCTAAGCATAGTCAAGTCATCCATTGGAGCACTTCATTGCATATCTTCATATTTCTACATCAAGGGTTTGGTAAGTCTATGAAATTGCATGTTGTTTATTTATCATTCTCTTTCTATTTCATTTCATTTCATAAGGTTTGATTACTAAAGTGGGGTTTGACCAACGCAAACCCCTATACTCTAACCCTCAACCATTTTCCCTCTTTGCATGTGTGTTTGCAGACTTTGTAGGTAGATTTGTCAAAGAAATAAGTGTTGAAAAGTGGTCAAAAAGTAATCAAATCTATTCAAGTCAACAAAACCCTAATTCAAGCTTGGAGATAGTTTACAGGTCATTTTCTAAAGATTTGGATCTAGACCCACATTAGAAAAGCAAGTGCAGACCTAAAGCTACAAAATCTTGTCCCAAGATTCCCGAAATCTGCAGGTGGACTAAGTCGCCACCCTTGGTAGATTAGTCCCATTGCTAGGCCTGAAAAGTGGTTTCTGCATTTCTGGATACCCATTTGGTAGATTCCTATTTCGGCAAGTTTTCCCTGAAACTGGGACTAAGTCACCTAGCTTGGTGTAAGTGTCCCAATCAACAATTTCAGTCAATTTCTTAGGATTCCAGAATCTCTTCACATCTAATTTTAGATTCCAGGTGCACCTCTCCAACTCTGTTCAATTATTTCATCATTTACTTGCATTTTTTAGGTGTTTTTGCATATCACAATGTGTTTTCCAGCACTTTGCATTTCTTAGGTTTAACATCATTATATCATTTACTTTTCAGATTAGTGCATTAGTACACATAATTAGAAATATTGCATCTCTTTTACATTAGTCTTGAGTGTAAACACCCTTGATTTTAAACCCTATTTCATCCCTCTTAGGTGAAAAACCCTAGGAGGGCAAGTGTCCAATAGGGTTTCCAAAATCTTTGTTTACATTTTGGAGAACCCGCCTTTAGAACATTTTCTTTCCTTCTGATTTTAAGTGCATCCTAGGTTTCATTTGCATTTTCATTGCATTAGCTATTGCATTGTTTAAATTGCATCCTAGGGTTTTAAAATTTGCATTAGTGAAAAGATCAAATAGCTTGCATTTTGCATCATTTTTACATTGAAAACAACAAAAATTATGCATTTTCACACTGTAGTTGCATTTGTGCATCTGAAAGACATAAAATTGTATTCAAAATTTCTAAAAAATCTTAAAAATTCATCACTAGGACTAAATTGTCACACTAGGTGACTTAGTCCTTCTACACATTTTGCACTGTCATTTCTGGCATTTTCTAGGTATTTCCTGCCTTTTTGTTTTCTGTTACTACAGTCTATCATACTTTCTATATTTTTTGTTTTATTCTCTTTTTAGCATATTAGTTTACTTTCACTCATTATCATCATGGCTTTTTGCTTTAGTCAATTTTTGACATCATTAAAATCCTTACTTGACATGTCCAACTATGCCTTTAGCTGTGATCCTAATGACCTCGAGCTTCCTCATGCTCCTTCAACTCCTCATGATTTTCCTCCTCATGATGTTGAAATCATAGGAGAAGATGATGTTAGCATGAATGAGTTCTTTAATGTATGCTTTGAAAACCTTGAAGTCAATAAAAAATTTTATCCATCCATGAAGTTCCAAGACCAAGCCCTACCACATCTCCTCCTGATATATTTGGATTCCTACATCCTTAAACCAATGAAGCACCTAAGTTCCCTCTTACAAGTGGACCTAGTTCTTCTTCACTAGAAATTATGCATCCTATGATAAAAAAGTCACTAATACCCCTATCAACCTTGAGGAAACTTATGGTAAAGGTTTTACTATTCTAAACAAACAAGGATGTGACATCACAACTGAACATGAAATTCATCAACTTTTTGAGAAAGTCACTACTAAAGAAAACACAAAGGGATAGGCTATCAAGCCCTTCCTGACTTGAACATTCTTCTTCCTTGCACGAACAACCCTTCAATGCTACTACTAATAAGGAGACAAGGATCCCCATGGGTCCTCCTCCTTCCACTCACAAAAAGGGTGAATATAGTAAACGAAAATGACCGTATAAATTGAAAAAACTAAAGTTTCCTCTCCATCCACCACCTAAATGTGAAAGGAAACTCCAAATGCTTTTAAACAGAGGTCTTATATTATTACCACCTTCCAATAAGTTGGTCATATTCCCTAAAGATTCAAACGTGCCATATTGAAAATACCATCATGTTCTTAGACACCACAGTGAATAATGTCAGACATTAAAGGAAATATTGAATAAGTATCACTTTGATGACATCGAATGTTACCCCATCAATCCATAGTATACCTTTGCATTCCTTCACATGCACTAGTTGTAGAATTTTCTATTCTCACTATTCCATGTCCTTTCCCATCACCTACCTCGGCTCACTTTTTCCCTACACTCCATGGGGGCAAGTAGTTGTTAGCCTTGTCCTAGTGATGCACTTGTCTTTGTCCCTTAGCTACATTATTCATCTTTCTCTTATACTTATTGAGCTTGGGAAATGGATGACTTGTTTGATGCGTAGCTTGCATTTGCATTACTAGTCCTTGTTTCTTTCTTTGATTGTTTGTGTGTACCGTGTTCCCCCGTAATGTGTGTTAGATGTTATCTCTCTTTGTGCACTCCTTCTATTTGTACCTTCATTCTTCCATATGTCGTATATTGATTTTTGCTTTTTCGCTTTTGTTTTGTGTTTTCCTTTTGGGGATGACGCAAATCATTGAGATGCCCTATGTCTCTTCCATGTTGACCCAAATGGTCCCTTTTTCCTTTTTCCTTTTTCTTTTCTTGTGTTTTCCTTTTGGGGATGATGCAAAGTGTTGAGACACCCTATGTCTCTTCCATGTTGACCCAAATGGTCCCTTTTTCCTTTTCACTTTTCTTTTCTTGTGTTCTCCTTTTGGGGATGACGCAAGGCATTGAGACCGAAATGTCTCCTTCATGTTGACCCAAAAGTCTTTCCTTTTCATTTTTCCTTTTTCTTTTTTCTTTTTGTCTTTTCCTTTTGGGCACGATGCAAAGCATTGAGATGCCCTATGTCTCTTCCATGTTGACCCAAAAGCGTTCTTTTTATTTTGTTGTCATTCTTCCAGTTCTATGTATTCAGGGAATGATGACAGTTTTGAGCTCTTTCATAAAAAAATTGCAGCAATGAACATACTGACCCCGAATCCATATATCCCTTATGTGTTTGGTGTTTTCCTTTTTGGGGGAAACCCTCTTTCCTTTTCTTGTTCTTTTCCTTCACATGACGCAACCTTACTTGAAAACATATGACTTGGCATAGGGGATTTTCAAGTTGGCTCTCATGTCCTATTTATATTTTGCATTTTTCATTTGCTACTTTAAAGTCATTGCTCATAGAACGGTGTGTAGCAATTCCTTTAATGTGGGGGCATACATTGGCATTGTTCATTATACGTTTTTTGTTCTTAGTGTAGCCTTGTTACTTCACATGATGTGTTTGTCACTTTGTGGATGACATTGGGTGTAGTGTCCTTCATAAGCATGGTCTATCTTAGCATATTACATTCCTCTTAGTGGCTTGATGTGACACACTGCATCCCCTAAGTTGTGAATTTTATATTCTTTGATTTTCCTCTCTTGGAGACATTAGACACAATGTTCCCTAAGTCATAGACCTTGCATGAATTAAAACAAGACTCATTTGAACATCTTTACATTTTACATTTTACATGGCCACCTTGCATAACATAGCTTGCATGATTGTGGTACCTTTGCATTTGTTCATGAGTTCTAAGCATACGAAGCTTTGCTTGTCTCATGAAGCACGAAACGACATTGTCTTTGTGGCACCTTATTAAAGTTATCAGGATGCATAACTTTGATATGGTTGAGCGGAATCCTATTCCAAGGCACGACTTTCCCCATAGCCACCTTTTGTGGATTTCTCACCCCGCATATGACTAGAAATTTCATGGCCCCAGAGTGAGTATGCTTGGGCTTTCTCACCTGGCAAATAGCCATAAGTCTCATCACCCCAGAGTGAGTACACATTCATTTCTTCTTTTTCTAAACAAAAACAACCTAGATCTAATCCACAACGAGTTGGACAAACGATCAAAGCTTTCTTTCTTCCTTTCTCATCATCATGTGTGTTCCTGGGGGCTTGATCATCCCTCTTGATTATTGATGTCTCATCTTACTAAGCATTAGTGCATTTGGACCTTTCTTGGTTGCATTATCGACTACTTTAGTGTGAGTGTGAATCAAGTTCATCCTCTCACTAAAGTGGGGGCTAAATGTGAATGCAAAAAAGTAGCCCTTCTACTTTTTCTCATGTTCAAACCCTCCTAGTGGATTACGGCTTGATTTTTCCTAGATTTAATGTTATAGTGACCAACGTTCACATTAGATCTTGGACCTTAATGAACCATTAAGACTTTATGATGTCTTGTAAAAGGTGTTGTAAGGTGTTTATAATACATTTCACTTTCTAGACTCGCTTGTCGGAATTCATCCCATAATATTCCTTTTGGCCTTACCAAGTCTTACTTATTTCATAGTGTTGGCAAAGTGTTGTACAACCCACTTCATGCTTTCTAGACTTTTCAGCATCACTAATTCAATACTTTCTTATGTTTGTAACCCGCTAATGCATGTTTTTGGCTTTATAAGTGTTTTTTTTTAGGATATTCCCGTTGGACAACATTTAATGCCCCATAATTCCTGACACCCACTTAATTTACTTAAGTGGAACTAAGTCACCAATAGGGGAAACTTAGTCCTTTCTGACACAAAACTCAAATTAATTTCAAAATTCTAGTAGGATTTCATCCTCTAAACCTTGAGGTCAGTCTTTGATGTGTTATTTTCAGGAAAATTAGTAAAATCAAGTATAAAAAAGGGTTTTCCCCCTCATTTTACAGCTCCTCATTCATTCAAGTATTCTCTCAAGCATTTAACTTAATCATTTTCAAGTATTCAAGCACTCTAAGCATAATCAAGTCATCCATTGGAGCACCTCATTGCATATCTTCAGATTTCTACATCAAGGGCTTGGTAAGTCTATGAAATTTCATGTTGTTTATTTATCATTCTCTTTCTATTCCATTTCATTTCATAGAGTTTGATTACCAAAGTGAGGTTTGACCAAGGCAAACCCCTATACTCTAACCCTCAACCATTTTTCCCTCTTTGCATGTGTGTTTGCAGACTTTGTAGGTAGATTTGTCAAAGAAATAAGTGTTGAAAAGTGGTCAAAAATTCATCAAAGCTATTCAAGTCAACATAACCCTAATTTAACCTTGGAGATAGCTTACATATCATTTTCTAAAGATTCATATCTGGACCCACATTAGAAAAGCAAGTGCAGACCTAAAGCTACAAAATCTTGTCCCAAGATTCCCGAAATCTGCATGTGGACTAAGTCACCACCCTTGGTGGATTAGTCCCACTGCCAGGCCTAAAAAGTGGTTTCTGCATTTTTGGATACCCATTTGGCAGATTCTTGTTCTGGAAAGTTTTCCTCGAAACTAGGACTAAGTCACCCAGCCTAGCGTAAGTGTCCTAGTCAACAATTTTTGTCAATTGCTCAGGATTCCAGAGTCTCTTCACATTTGATTTTAGATTCCAAGTGCACCTCTCCAACTCTGTTAAGCTATTTCATCATTTACATGCATTTTTAGGTGTATTTACATATCACATTGTGTTTTCCAACACTTTGCATTTCTTAGGTTTAGCATCATAAGATCATTTTTTTTTTAGATTAGTGCATTATTACATCATAATTAGACATATTGCATCTCTTTTACATTAGTCTTGAGTGTAAACACCCTTGGTTTTAAACCAATATTCCTTCCCTCTTAGGTGAAAAACCCTAGGAGGGCAAGTGTCCAATAGGGTTTCCAAAATCTTTGTTTATAGTTGTGTACCTTCTACCAACAATCCCTTTTTTGTAAATAATGTATTATTCTATTTTTAGTATATTGTAGAGTATGAAAAATGAACCACCACGGAGGATAATCAAATCCTTTGGGGATTCAAGTTTCAACCCTCCACTTAGATAAGCCTTCAGGTAACTATGAGCTTCAAGTTTACCTATTAATTAATTGAATGTGTCTTTTGATAAAGCACAAAAATTATCAAGAATCTTTAAACTTAACGAACAGAAAGTACAAATTATAGAGGCTTATCGAGTAGCTTGACAAGCTCTTTATCCAAAACTAACACACAACTATCAAATGATAGTGCACCACACTAGTGTCTAGTATGGATAGAAAATAGAAATTTCCACAAGGAAAAAAGACCATTTTATATAGTGTTTTGTACATTAAAGGCTATGAAATATGACTACACAAAAAATATAGAATAGTTGGAATGAAAGTGCTAAATGAATTTAAATGAGAATAACAAGGAAAAGTTCAGAATATTGTTGAAGACATCCAGCGGGATTAGAGACTCTCTCCAAACAACTTCTTCACTTGTACAGGTCTACACGAATAAGGCCAAAGAGATGGGTTGGGTGGTTGTATAGGAGTTTTCCTCAGTCAAACCCCCATTTTTTTGTTACTACCTCCATAGACAACCTTAGAAAAGATGATAGAAATAGATATATAACAATGGAAAGAATGATATGCTAAAAAAAGACAATATGCTATGGAAAAACTCAAAGAGTTACCACCCTCAAACATAGAAGCGAAGTATCTTGTTTGTGCAATGGAGTGGCAAGAGTCCTCAAGATGAAAGTGACATCTTTAAATGATAGAAATAGAGCTTTGCAAGATGTCACTGTGGTCATAGCAATGGTGGAATCATGAAGTTTTAGAAAGTTGTATATGAGATGGAGAGCTGAAGAATGTTATAGAATGTTCAAGAGTTATGTATCCAATTCCAAAATCCCAAATCTTAGCAAAGAGGAAAGGCTTTTTGGTTCAAAACAACATGCCCTTATGGTTCCCAAAAAAGTGCAAGTTGGCAGAGGCATTACACTACTGAAATGTGGCAAGTGTAACGTCCCAACAACTAACATAGTCATGGATTTTTATGGGACGTTAGCACGACATGCAAAAATCTGCATGGTGCACACCTATCCATGTGAAACTCAAACTTTTAACCATCAAGGAATTGGACATGTAAGGTGTTGAAAGATAGCTTGGGATGAAATGAGATTAAAGAGCATAATTTTCTTAATTTTAACTAAAGGGGAAGGCGTATCTAATGTGAAATTACATAGGATGAAATTTACAACATTACATAGGATGATATTTACACCATTACATTTTTCCCTACTTTAACGAGCATATGTGTTCAAGAGAAGATGTGAGCTAAAGTAAAAGAGGAAAGTATTTTACCCAGGATGCAAAGGGGGAGCAGTCTTCGATCCATGTGGAGTTTCTCCCAAGGAAGAGACCTAAGTCATTTTCTTGCATAAAATGGTTATGTTGCATCACCATAAACATGTTAGTCGGGAACAAACATGTTAGGTGGAGAAAAAATTAGACATCAAAAATTATATAGACATAAGATGGTGTTGATATGTATGGGTAGCAAGTTGTGTTATGTTAGGGACCATACAAAAATCCAATCGACATGTGACTGCTACAAACTATGTTGTAGGATAGTCACAAAAAAGAGAGACATTAATATTCATAAAGACAAAGTCTAGTGGGTTTCCCCCATACTAGATGACTGATGAGACAGTTGGATGCAAACATAAGATGAGAGATCTATAATATGAATATGATATCCCCCCTTAGAATGGCTTGTGCTATGAAAAGGAGCACAAATTATTCTAAGGAGAAGAAAGAGAGATTTTAGGTCATGAAAACACAATGAGATGTATTCATGGAATATCGATTGGCAACAGATAGCACATGGAACTCACAACATCAACAAAAAGAAATGCATAAGAGAGATAGGGGATCTCAGTATTTGGGGTCAGTATAATTCATATCAGTAGCATTTGTATATAATTGTGTATGAATCGTCATCATATCCCCAAATATTTTAGATCATGAAGAAGGAGCACATAAAGGAAAAATAAAGATTCAAGTCAACATGGAAGAAGGCCTAAATGCCCCCAATTCTTTACATCATCCCCAAATGTTGAAAAAAGTACAAAAAAAGGAATATTGATGATACAAATAGAGGAAATTTATAATAGATTGTCTCCCTTGTATCCAAGTACCTACAAGGGTATCTTGGGTCCTTTAGGAGAGACCAAAAATATATACAAGTACGAGGGAACAAAAACATGCAAAATATGATCTAAAGACATGAAGGGTATTTCTCTAGTTGATCATTCCCATCAAGTCATCCTCCTCCCAATCTTGATCATAGGGGAGAGGAGACCGAGCTCACAATGGGACAATGGCTAAGGCAATACCGATCATCTCACCTACAACAAGAGATAGGGATGAGGTTACCTCAAAATTCCCATCTACCAGTTCTTGTGAGTTGAGTATCAATGATCTTGTAAAGGTAGTTGATAGAGTCGAAATATCCTCCAGAGAGTTGAAGAGGAGTGTGGTGACCCAACTGTCACTTGTGGAAGAACATAAGTCCTAGTGCCAACCTCTGAAAGAGGGGCAGTGACAATATACAGTAAAGGAGGAAATTCTTCAATGACAAGAATAGAAGAAGAAGAAGAAAGGGGAGCCAAAGGATTAAACTTCTTACAACATACTTAAGGGATGAGGCCTTGCTCAAGCTTGTGCTTAGATGGTTGGTGTGAGATCTTCACATCAATTTTGGTAAGGCTGATGGACCCCAAGAAGACTAGAATACTAAGAGGTAGGAAGAGCGAGCAAGGCCACACTAGACATGACCTTCGTATGAGGCATGTCTATGGGCTACACAAATGGAGGAATGCCAGGAAGAGAAGTGATAAGAGGTGGTTCCAAAGAGGGATCAATGAATATCTACACCCTTTTGGGGTGAGGTTCATCCACATCTCTTAAAGGAGCCGAAAGCAAGACAAAAACAAGAGCAAAAATAGAGGTAGAGACAAAAGAAGAAGAAAAAAATGGAACATGAATTGAAGACTTTGGAGATGAAATAAAAGATTCATCCTCGGTCTTCTACATGACATCACATTCCCTTGTCATTGTACATAGATACATCTTATGCTCATGTGCAAGCTAGTTTCGATGAAGATGGGGACCAAGAATAGAAGCTTGAGAAGACTCCATGACGTCTTGTTCAACTAGTGGAGTTGTCTTCTCAAATATTTCCAGTGGAAGGATAGGCTCCACAAGTAGAACAAGAGATGTCAGGGGTGTAGAAACCTTAACCTCAACCACAGACACCTTTCCTCTTTATGCCTTTTGGGCAGAAGGAGAAATAGGAGGAAACCTCGGGAGTCAAGATGTCAAAGCTACACACAAAGGACCAATCAAAGAAGACTGCTTACCCTTTCCATACATAGTAGAGTGAGGGATATCAAGAAGTATGGGAAGCTCAAAGACATAGTGCTTCTACTTTGACAACACGGGTACCTTTTCCTTTTCCTGTGTTAAGCACGGTCAAAGGAACAAAAGATTCCCTTGGAGGTTACAAGGTATTTGAAGAATAGGGAGGTCTACTTGAGCGAGTGTTCTTTTCCTTAGCCCCCAATGAAGAAGGCACATACCTATGAAGTACACTACTACATGGGAGTAGATTGAAAATGAATTAAAAAAGGAGGAGGAGGTGGAACCAAATTAGATGCCAAGACCTCGGTCTTATACTTATAGTATGCTTGGTATAATAAATCACTATGGGTTAGCATGGGTACCACTAGAGTAGGCCATAAATGGTCTAGAGTAAAGCCCCCATATGCCACTAGTGGTTTATATCCAATGTTTTGGATAGTCTACACAGTTCCCTCATGAGGAAAATTTAGACACTTGTGGAAAATATAAGTGACAACATTCACAGAAGTTAGCCAAGGAATATCTAGCCTCACTCTAAGTAAGTTTGTTTTGGTATCATAAGAAATTTTGTAGAAACAATCTTAGGTACCACAAGGATCGATAGAGAAATAAATCCTAGAGGGGAAAGAGAAAGACCATCATGTGTATGAATGGTAGCTTTACACTCATCATAACTTGCCCTATGTAGGTCATTAATGAAGAGAGTCTCCTCTATGATAACATTTAATCTACTAGTAGGGTCAACCATAACGTCAATGACAACATTACTATTGACCTGAGCATGAATGTAAAGAGGAGAGTGCTCTTCGTGATATGACAAGTCATTAGGTGTGAAATATATGCTAGATGCTTTAAAATTTTGACTTGGAGGGGAGATTTGAGTGATGGATACCATGTTCACATATGCAATGTCATCAAATGGAGTAGAAGTAGTGATAAAATTAGAAGAATGAGGTGGAAAAGGATTTGTGTAAATCTGCAGCTAACTATTGGGCTTAATAACAAATTTATTTGAGTTATGCTTCTTACTATCAAGCCAGATGTTACCGCTATCTATGTGATCCTGAATTACATGTCTTGGGCACATACAACATTCAGTGTCATGCCCAAGCACTCGATGATATTGGTAAAACTTAGAAGCATCATACCAACTGGGGTATGACTTGTTGTCAGCGAGCGGTCTAATCTTCGAGAGGGTGATTAAATTATCTTTTAACAACTTCTGAAGTACACTTAAATAAGAATCAAATAATTTTTTGAAAACTCGATTACATTGTGATTCAAGTGTACTATTCTCAATTTTCTGAGGAATGGTCATCACATTAGCTATTATCTTTCTTTTCTTTGACCCTTTAGAAGAAGATGCAACTCCAAAATTCTCAACACCCAAGGATGAGGTAGTTGCCCCATATTGGGCCAACATCTACTAATAATCTTGTGGCACAGTACAAGATGAGAAAAAGAAGGATACTTCATTAAGGACACTCATTCCCTAAATATCAGTTGGAGACTTCCCATGAACATTCTTTGAATGTCATGATTAGGCAAGGCATAGGGAATTTATGAAGAGATAGATTGGTAACGAGAAATAAAATTAATTAAATTCTCACTAGGTTGTTGCTTACAATGGACAAGATCAACAATAGTAACCTTGGAGCCAATGTGCACCTGAAATCGCTGCGAGAATTGATTCATGATTTGATCGAAAGAAAATATAGAATTATCAGGAAATGAGAAAAACTATTCCAATGTGGTCTCCTTAAGGAATCATGGGAACCATTTTACTAACAAATGGTCTTGATGCAAGAAATCACTACACAAAGCGATAAAGGAATTGACATGTATGTGTGGGTCTCCCTTACCACTATACTTGTTGAATTTAGGTATCTCAATCCCTTGGGGCATGGGAGCATTCACGATGTTCAAAGCAAGAGGGTTGTAGTGATAGTAAGGAGTAAGCATAGATTGTGTAGCACTATTGGTTAGATTAGCAAGATGAGATTGCATTTGACCCATGTTTTTCAACAGGGTATTCAGAATGGGATTAGATGACAAGGGAGGTGATTTAGCCATTGCAATGGAAGCTTGTACTATAGGATTTTGAATTGCAGAACTAGGTGAAGGAGGGATTCTACACCCCAAAGAATTCTTAGGCACATTAATTCTAGGAATATTAGGTGGCACAAACACAATGTTTATATTATTAGTAGAAGACATAGGAGCTATAGTAGGATTAGCATCTATCATGTGCATAGACACCTCAAAAATCAGAATATTCAACTAGGTGCTAGTGAAATCTAATTGAGCATCATGAGGTTGATTCAAAATTGATGTGTATGAAGGTACATGAGTCTCAACTATGTTTGTTAATGCACGAAGCAACTCAAGACCCTTACAATCTGAGATGAGAAAGTCTCTTAGATTACCAATAATATGGACAACTTGAGTAAACAAGTTATCATGATTAAGGAAATCCTCAAAGTGCTTCAAATTCTCCTCCAAAGATTGAACCTGCTCAAAGGGGGCCCTAAGAGCAACCTCATAATCTATAGGAGGAGGAGACCCAAGAGGAGAATTTGGTTGAGAGTTTGAAGTAGAATAATTCCAAAAGACTGAATAAGAGCCAAAAGGATCAAGATTTCAAGAGAACATCAGGCCAGGTCTAGTGGGATTGTATCAATTTGGAGGTACAGTAGCTCTTGAGCTTCTTCTAACTATGTATCCAAAAGTTGTAGTCTAGGTCGTAAAGCTCATACAAGAGTATCACAATGCACAACCTTGCAAACTCTAGAAAATGAGAATAGAGAATGAATTTTTTTGAAGATTTTAAATGTTGTTTTGAGAAAGACTTGCAAAAGGAAAGTTCATGTTGGGTTCACCAAAAATGTAGAGTACAAAAAATGAATTTCCATGAAGGATAATCAAATCCTTCAAGGATTTAAGTTTCAACCCTCCACTCAGGTAAACCTTTAGGTAACTACGACCTTCAACTTTATCTATTAATTAATTGAATGTGTATTTTGATACAAAACAAAAAAAATCTAGACTCTTTAGACTTCAGGAATTGAAAGTATAGATTACAAAGGTTTCTCAGGCAACTTGACAAGCTCTCTATCTAGGACTAAAGTGTGGCTATCAGATGAAAACATGTCGGACTAGTGTCTTGTATGAATAGAAAAAGCAATTGCCACTAGGAAACAAAGAACGTTTTGTACAGTGTTCTAGACATGAAAGGCTATGAAATGTGGCTGCACAACAAATATAGAATAACTGGAATGAAAGTTCTAAATGAATTTAAATGAAAATGACAAGGGAGAGTTCAAAATATCATCGAAGACATCTAGCGAGATCAAAGACTCTTTACAAATAGCTCCTTCACCTATACCTACACACATAAGACCAAAGAGAGGGATTGGGTGGCTATATAGGAGTTTGCGTTAGTCAAACCCCTGTTTTGGTGTTCCCACCTCCACGGAAAACCTTAGGCAAGATGATAGAAATAGACATAAAATAATGGAAAGAACGATATGCTAACAAAACAATGACAATATGCTCAATGGAAAAACTCAAAGAGTTACCACCCTCAAGCATACAAGCAAAGTAGCTTGTTGGTGCAATGAAGAAGTGGCAAGAGTCCTCAAGATGAAAGTGACCTCTTCAAATGATAGCAATGGAGCTTTGCAAGATGTCATTATGATCGTAGCAATGGTGCAACCATGAAGTTTCAAAAAGTTGTATATGAGAGGGAGAGCTAAATAATGATGTAGAATGTTCAAGAGTTGTGTATCCAGTTCTAAAAATCTCAAGTCTCAGCAAAAGGGGAGGTTATTTTGGTTCAAAATAGCATGCCTGAATGGTTCTTGATGAAAGTGTAGGTTGGCAAAGGTGTTACACTACAGAAACATGAGAAGTGTAATGCTCCAACAGCTAACACAGTTGCAAAATTTTGTAGGATGTTAGCGTAGCGTGACACATGGACGTTTGCGCGACGTGCACCTGTTGTGCAAAAATTGAACTTAACCATTGAGAAACTAGACATGGCAAGTGCTAAAAGATTATTTGAGCTAAAATTGAGATTAAAGAGCATAATTTTCTTAATTGTAACTAAAGGGAAAGGCATATGTAATGTGAAATTGCATTGGATGCAATTTACGACATTACATATATAAAATATAATATTGTTCATAAAAGAAGTGTATGTAAATGTTGATGGGGAGATATTTCATAATGCATGTAGAAACTATCACTTGGATAATATTTTGATGTAAAAAGAAGCCATAATTTTGAATACTCTCTAAAGTGAATTAAACTATCAATGGCATTTCAAATACATTTAAGTATTATTGATTATATGATTTTTGATAGAGCATGTAGAAGCCATTTAATAGTAGTTATTGTATAATATATTAAAAATCTATGACTAGAGTGATACTGTATATTGATTTTTATGCTTTGAATATTATTGAATTTTTGTAGAAATTATTACTAAATATTAACTTTGTAAAAATAAAATAAAAATGATAAATACTAAGTAATTATTTTTTATCAAAACCAAAATGTGACTATTAGTTATTACAAATTTAAAATCCAACATGAATAAATATTATAGATTTAATTAAGAATTACTGTAAATTAATTGTATGTTATGATTTGTCTTACTTAAAATATATAATTATTTTCTATAAAATAAACTTACAAATTATTTAATCAAATTAAAAATTATTTATTAACACTTCTATTAATTTCACCTCTTTTAATTTGGGCTCATAGGAAAATTCACCTTCACCGCTAGCAATTCGCCAGACCAGAAAATTCATGGCATTAAAAATTTGTGATTAATTTTTCATGGCGATGAATTGCTGGTGGTGAAACCCTATGAAGTGAATTGTCAGAACAGTGAATTTTTCACGATGAATTATTGACAATGAATTTTCCAATGATAGAAATTACTACAGTGAATTTTTCCCGATGCCTTTAATTTCACCTCTTATTCTAATCTTCTGGAATAATAAGCTTTGTTCAATTAACTTTTTTGTTTGTTGCCTGCACCAACTGACGGCAAGAGTTGCCACATACTCACCAAACAAATGGGACAGACTGATAGTGAAAGTGTTTGACATGGTCTGTACCTTTGAAAGCTGAATCTGATGGCATGAGAAGTAATTCTCCTTATAACCATTAATTTCTGCAGGGAAAGAAACCAAGGTGCATTAAATATTTGCAGAGAAGAAAATCTGATGTGCATCATTGATGATGGTCTGAGAAATACCCATAAATATTACAGAAGGCTCCAGTTACATTAACTACATTAATTGATGTAAAATTCATTTACTAGATATTAGAGCTTGTACGGCCTTTAGAGCTTGTACGGTTTGCAAATTGGCAAAATTTAATGGTGGACCACAATCACTAAAGGAAAAATTTTTCATAATGGTTTATTCATTTAAATTATTTATTCTAAATATATATTTTACATACATTTATTTTATATATTTGTGTGCATATAAATATTTTAAATATTAATAAATAATTTAATTTAAATATATATTAGTATAGATATTTTAAATAAATTTGTTCAAAAATAGAATTATTTTGAAACATCTAACAATTGTGATATTGCTATCAGGATTCAATGGTGTAGTTTATGAGTCAAACTCATTGACCCACATCTCATGAGTAGTGGTTTACATGAACCCATCTCTCATGATAATGAATGATCCACTTAGCACTCATTGCATCTAGGTGATGCTCATAGAGGTGAAGCACTTGCCTTCCAAGAGGTCACCCATCCGTGTTGTGCCTTATGAATCATTCATTATAGAGTCCCTTTAGCTCATCAATTGATAAGTAGGAGGTATTTTCCATAGCATTTCAAATTGTGATATTGCTATCAAAATCGAACCGTGTAGTTTTCCACATCTAACAATTATTTTATTTTACTTTATAAATTTTAATGTTTAATCAAAAAGTAATTTATTTAATCAAACATTATTTTGACTAAATTTGTTTTAGAAAAGTTATTAATTCTTTTATTTTATTTTTACTTTGAAAACTTCTAAATATTATATATCTATATATATTACTTTTTAATAATTTATTTGTAGACATTAACGTATATTTTAAAATTTTGATGTCTTTTTTATTTAAAAAATAAATAATTATTTTTTAAAAATAAGTAATACACACAAAGTAAAAATATATATTTATTTTATTTTATTTTAGTTATTTTAGTTATATTTTTTAATTTATAGCTTTAGTTATACACGCACAATGGACTAAGTAAAATAAACTAAAAATATATTTATTTTATATTTAATTTATTTTTATTATTTTGGCTATGTTTTAATTTTTAAATATGTGTTGGCCATGTTTTGATTTTTATGTAGGAGACATGAGACTCTATCCTACGACAATTGTAGAATGTTTCTTCACCATAAAAAAATATTTTATAATTATTTTAGGAATTAGTTTAAAATCTCTCATTTCACGTGATACATGTTCTCTTAGAATTTTGATTATATGTTATGATAAAAACTTAAATACAATTACATAACCATCAAATTAGACTTTGATTGAAATAATTAATATGAATTTAATAATCCTAAATTGTTTATGAAAAGAAACAATATAATAACCAATCCTTACTTCATTTCCTACTTATCAATCAATGACCTGGAGGAGCTCTACAATGAATAGTTCATAAGGCACAATAATTGTTGAAGGTTTTGAAAATGGGGTAGCAAGCTTAGTGAACTTGGGGCGAAACACCATGGTTAAGCATGCTTGAGTCAAAGTAGTACTAGGATGAGCATCATCTTGAGAAGCTCAAATACTTCACCCCTATGAGCATTCCATTCATTCTCATGATATATGGGTTCATGTGAACTACCACTCAAGCTCAAATACTCCACCTCTATGAGCATCCCATTCATTCTCATGATAGATGGGTTCATGTGAACTACCACTCATACAATATGGGTAAATGAGTTTGACTTAAAAATTATGTAGTTAAATCCTAATAGAAATATCATAGTGTATAGGTTAATTTAAAATGTCAACCTATAATTTTTATCATAGTTATATAACACAACAAGAATCTAACAAACAACAAAGATATAATTGCAAGATATGCACAAAATGGATTCGTTGAAAAATATTTTTAAAAGGTCAAGTAAATGTGCTATGGGTAGGTGCAAAAGCCAAACTATGATATAACACAACAAAAATCTAACAAACAACAAAGATATAACTAGTTCAAAATTATCTAGTTGTTAATGTGTACATATTAACCAATTGTATACTGTAATTTTCATATCTAAAGTTTTTCTTTTAATTATAAATGTAAATTTTATAACAAAAAATATTGAAATCAATAATTATTTTCATTTTCATTGGTTGAATATTGCTACCTTTATTACAATGCTCATATTGTTTAATACATTAAAAGAAATCTACAACTTTGTACAAAATACAGTACTACTTTTTTATGAATCCATTTTTTCATGGTTTTGATCTTCATTGACCTAATATAATTGATATATAATTTTAACAAGTTTGGATTGTGTGAATCCAATTATAAGATAACTTTACCAATGTCAAAATACCTAGAGCCACATGTTTGAAATACCTTGATAAATTTATCTTTATGTTATGATAACACACACATGAATGATTGAACAACTCAAATTTCACAAATAAAATCCATTAAATTTAAAATTCATGACTATGACATTTCAAAGGGTTGAGCTCATAATATTTCTCAACATCTACAAACACTTCCTAGTATTGACCAATATGCCTACCACTTATGAATAGAACCAAAGTCTTGATTCCATAGTAATTGGAGTGGCCTTCAAGATCTAAGTGTGAACATAGCAACCACCAAACTAAAATACAAGATGTTAAAATTGACCATGACTTGTTTTTCTTGTCAACCAATCAAGACATGCCACATGAGTGAAGATTTAGTGAAAAAAATCAAATTAAAGTGTTTGATGGTTAATTTGGCCCATCCCATTCTATAATAGTTAGTTCAAAGTAGTGACAACTTTATCATATTCTAAAGACAAATATATCATTTATATAAAATTTTGATGGCCAAATTTACATCAAAATCAATATTTTGTTGGGTTGATTTAGGAGTACTTAAATTAACATACTTTAAGTTTTCAACTTTTATAACAAATATTTTTATTTAGGGTGTTTAAATTCTTTTATATAGTTTTTGTAATGAAAATATTTTCAAATAATACATGGCTTATGAATTAGATTTCAAAGTGTTATCAAATCGATACTTTTCTATAGTGTGTCATCTAAACCATTGAATGGGTGTAGTTAACCATTTCATAATCATTTTTCTATAGTTCATTTATCCATGCTTCTTCAAATTATTTAACTATTTATTGTATAGTTGAATATTTGAAAACAAAAACAATTTAACATAATTTTTATATTATTTCAAATATATTTTCATTGATTTTTTAATTACAAAATAAATATTAATATTACAATACTTCAAATAAAGATGCACACCATTACATAACACTTGTAAACAATACAAATTGAATCATTTTTAAAAAAATATTAACATTTATAATATAAATATAATTGAAAATAATTTACATATGTCAACTACTAAATAAATGATTCCATCTTTAAAAGAACAATTCCTATATTTATTATTGCTCATTTAACTTTAATATCATATACATATAAAATATAAATTTTGAAGTTTCATAATGCAAACCTATTAAATTCCTAAAATTTATTGTATATCATTCCATAAAAAAATCGTAACCTTTTTTAAGGGAGTAATCAACTACATTGTTCAAGAAAAAGGTAAGGCTTCATATAAATGAAAAAATGATCCTTAGATCTGATAGTTTAATACTTGAAATCTACTTGATTATTAAATTAAAATTTAGATTTTAGTGATGCGAAAAATAGAATCCATTATTGCAAACAAAGAAAATGAATTAGGATTGACTAGGTTTTTATTACGAGGTTAAATTCTTTGCCTAGAAATATATTTAAACTCCAAAATCTCCACGTATCCCTTAGAAGAACAATTAAATAGGAAAATAAATGTAAATATGAAAGAGTCAAATTTATGAAAATAGGTCAATATCTTACTAATTTTTGAAACACCATGTATAATTTTTTATTTTTATGTATTATATGTATATATTTATTATTTTTTTATGTGTTCATATGTAGATATATATTATATTGTTGGTTAAGGGCTTTGGGTTGGTCTCATATAGGTCCCAAGGCTAACTCACGCTCCCTGATGATAATGGTACGGGTTGTGTCAGGTGCGGTCCATGCCTCTAGAAGACTAGTCTCATCTCCGCTTGCCTCCTCCCCCAAAACTTGGAAAAAAATAAGACCGGGACAAGGGTGGTTGAGTTTGTTGGGCTAAGTCATAGATCTGAGCACTAGATGCGAGGGTTGGGGATACCTCTAGGTTATCAAAAAAAATTGTTCTAAATTATTTTGGAGGTCATTCACAAATCATTTCTCTTTTGTCAGAATTATTTTGTCTTAAGTTAAGAGATGATTTTCATTTTAGAGTAATGTTTCTTAATTGTTATGCACCATTTAATGGTAAAAAATGCAATTATCTAATGGTTCACAATCTTCCAAAGACACAAAAGTTAAAAATATAAAGATATCATAGCAATTGATGGATCACCAAGGTATCAAGTTAGCGATGTTGGATTTAGCTTGATTAAAATTGCATATAGTTGGTAAAGCTAGGCAAGGTGGATCCATAACATGATATCACCTTGATTACATATCTCCATGTGTGGTCTAAGTGAGATAAGTTATAGGAAACTAGAGGAATTTTATCAACCACTTGAAATCTTCAAGTTGATCTTTACCCTTATTTCTCTTACAAAAATGGATTATAAGAGTCTTAGAATTGTAAGTGGTAAGATATTGAGAGTTCTTTCAAATCTTTGAATTAGGAAGAAGATTTAATATTGATTTTGATTTGCTAAAGAAAAATTTGAATATTTTATTAAGGTTACTATATGGAAATGGCCATGTATCTCTTGGGTGATCCCTTCTAAGAAGCCAAGTGAGGCAATATTCTAGTACTTATCAAACTTTATCTACACAAAGTTGAGAGCATTCAATTACAAGCAAGCAAAGTGATGACACAAATGATTAGAAGAAGAAGAAGAAACTTGTAGAGTACCCAAAGGTGGTGAGAAAAAAAAAAAGAGAATTCAAAAATGCAAATAACCAAAGGGTCATCATTGTTGGAAAACAATATTATAAGTTTGATTCCTAACCCTTCCTCACCACTTTCTTCTTTTGTGTTTTCTATTTCCATGTCAATAGGTCCGTCAATTGCTATTTTTAATACAACCACAACATCTAGTGATTCAAGTCTTGTAATTTAGTAGGTTCATTTTCCCTTTTTGTTTTCTACATCTTAACCATCACCTAGTGTTCTTTCTCAAGTTGGTTTTGGAGGTGATCAATCTTAGATCCTTTCTACGCAATTCACCCCTTGAGCCTTTCATCATGCTTCCATGAGAGTAGCAATTTTTCAAGAACTGGGTTTCACATCACCAACTTACACACATTCCCAATCACTTTAGGCCCATCTTCATTCCCAAACTCCTTACACTATTGCATCCTCTCAATAGATCATTGCATCCCCATTTTTTACTCTTCTATCCTATATTTGACATGTTAGTGTTCCCTTCATAATCAATAGCCCTATAATATACACCCACAAAAATGTAACAATCAAAGTGAGTAGGTCATTACAAAGATGGAGGTCTACATAAAAAATAGGGAATAAAGTTTAAGATTTCTCTTATATAGATTTATTTGAATCATAATAGAGGTTTTTAATGGTTAAGACACTAGGAATTCTCTCAAAGAGTGAGTGAGGGTAGATCAAGACTACCCTTGAAGTTATATAAATATTTTATAAAATATTTCTTTAAAATTTTAATGTGCAACTTGTGACACTTTGCACTAAGGATGTTGGATTCTACCTTTTCTTAGTCAAAACATCCCTTATGAGTTGTTAAAAACTATAGCAATTTATCACTACAACCTAGTTTTAGTATTTCTCCTTGCATGGGAATATTTCATTTTGAATTATAGAGTAATAAGTCAACATGAGTACTAAGAAGAATTTTGAAATTAAAATTCCCACAAGCCACCAATCTCATTCATCCAATAGCTCACAAGGGTGTTGGTGTTGTATGTGTTTTGGCTCATAGAGCCTTGTTGATGTTCTAATCATAATGATTATTGATGGTGATAATTTTAATGCTCCAATTTAAATTATAATCTTTTTTTATTTTTCATCCTGAAACAAAGAAAATAGGAACCCTAGGTTTTATGTGTAAAGCCCAAGATTTAAATTTTGTGGTGTGTTGTGTGTGTTTTTTTTCTAATATTTCATTAAGATGGAGACCAACAAGGTGTTTAGATTGAATTTCAACCATGAAGGTGAGCCAATCAAACCTGGATCTGCATATTTTAGAGTCTTGGAATGGATTGGAATTTATTTTCCTTAATTAACCTAATTAGACTATGTGCCCTAATATGAAAATGTAAGATCTATTGATAATTAACATGTCAAAATAGAGATTTACAAGTAGATCTGGGAAGGGTAGAGAAATATGTACCTATCCTAGAAGTTTGGTGTCAGTCAATGTAGGAGGAAAGAGTCACCCAAGGGCATCTAAGTCCTTGTAGGGGTGTCCAACTCTACTTTTGTAGTCCTCTGATGTCAGATCTGATATCCTTGTTTTCACTTGCGAAATTGTAGGATCATTGTTGGATAATTTTGTATGTGAGTTTTCGTGAGTTGACAAGGTGTAAGGCTTTGAATGCAACAATGGATAAATAATCTTGAAGCTTCCTTCAACCCTCTTCAAACCTTAAATCTACACATTCAAAGAGAAAAGAAATGTTGTGCCATTTAGGGGCTTTCCTTGGTCAAATCCTGTGTTAGTGTTTCCACTTCCACAATGGCAATGCCAATGATAAAATGGATAAATAATAGGAAGGAATGATGAATCAACAAAGTGTTTCAACAATGCTGGTTAGAGATCTGGACACTAAAGAGGAGTTGTCGGACAACAGAGATAGCAGAGTGGAAGATGTGTCAAAAGGTGATGATGAGGTGAAAATTAGTAGTCCCCCTTCCATTCCTGACAAGGGTAAAGCTTAGAAGGAGGTGTCTAACTCTCACTCTTCAGAACCATTAGGGTTTGAGTAGAATGATCCTAACTATACTATGGGTAGAGGTGAGAAGCTCAAAGTGTTGAAAAAAAGAATGGAAAACATGGACAAAAAATTCAATGGTTTGACCCGTTTCACGGTCAAATTAGTTCACTATGTTACTAGTACCCTGTCTGCCGTCATGAGAGAAGAGATGGAGATGAAGAAGGTTGAAGACCACTAGGAGTGGATTGGCAATGATTTGGCTCAGGTTTTGTCGAAGAATTGGGAGAACACTAGCTAGTCTATTGTTGGACCGTGTGTTGTTTATTTGCGTCTATTTTTGGTTTAGTGTTTTATTTTCTTGCTTTTTGATTTGGACTCTATTAGCCTTTGTGGCTCCTTGTGAAGGGTACAACACCCTATAAATGCTACTTTACCAAAAACAAAGTGTTGCAACTCACCACCCTTTAATGGCTTCCTTGAAGGACTAAAGTCATACACATCACTTCAAGGTCTTGGATCTTTCTTGTTTGATTGCTTGAATTGCTTGGAGACCTACAACAAGGGTTAGCCTTCTCAATGTTCACTTGTTTCTAGATAATGATTGATAGACTTCAAATGATGCAATAACTAGGTATTTATAGGCATTTATTCTAATTTCCCAAAAAATAAATCTCGATAGCCAATATTTTCAACTTGCATTTTAAATGTTAAAATACCAACACCAACATATTCAAATTTGGATCTTGATAAAATAGGGGGACTTAGATGCCCAAGGGCATCCCAATCCTAGCCCTATTTTCTAGTATTTTAGGCGTTGAGGGAAAAAACATTAAATAAATGCATTTGTTCAATGCTTGCAATTTCTCAAAAAATGGTAAAAATGGGCTATAGAATGTATAATTTAGGAAATTAGGGGATCAATTAGGCTAAATAATTTAGGGGAACAAAAACAGAGTGTGAAATTATCGATGGTGACAATTTACGACGCTACACATCAAAAGACCTATAAAGAATTATAAGGGAAACATGAGCATGTCAAGATAGGCTTCTACCATTGGTTAATTTCACTCAATTGTGGGCCCTTCTATTGTGTTTTAGTTGGTTGTGTGTACTACACATCAAAAATTTCTTCAATCATCAATCCATGGTGAGATGGAATTTCTAATGAACCATGGATCCAATAGATTTATTAGGGAAAATTAATTAAAAGGCCCATGGACCATCTTATCTTACTGATCTGTGGTTACAAAATAAAGTTTGGATAGCAATATGCAAAGATTATTCATTTTTGGGTTTGATCAACGGTCCATGAATCCTTGAAGGGAATAAATAAAATTTCTAAGGTTGGTGTTATAAAAAATATAAAATGAGGATGTGATAACTATAATTTTCCATGGAGGTTATTAGAGCAATAAGGAGGTATTTAATTATAAAGGCAGTTTCTATAGTTAAATTTAATGTTTTTTCTCGCATCCACTAGTGTTGGAGAGATGGTTATAGACTTAAATCAATCTCCACAACAAGATTACATGAGGTTAGTTCTAGATGTTGTGTATAGATGTTGATAAAACAAGTGTAGTACTAAGTTGCCTATAATTGAAGATCACTATTGCATGATCATGAGGCATTTATTGTCATCCTTTTTTTGTATTTAGTTAGGAGTTGTGATGATATAAATAAGAGCTTATATCTCTATGCTTAGATTAGATTAAATGTCACATGTTCATCCTTAGTAATGACTTGTTTTTAATTCCTCCTTTAATGTTTATTTCCTTGTTAAGTCTAAAAATAAACCTTGTTTTATATGTTGATAGTTTAACCTTTACTAGTTTGCATATGTGTATGAATTTGAACTATTAATATATGAAGTTGTGACACTTTTCATGTCCTAATTTTGATAATATTTGTGGATGAGTATTTACCTTTTGTTTTAATTTTAATATGCTTGAATTATCTTGTGAATATATTTGGATCACAAGCTTTATCATATTTCATAATAGACAAGGAATCTCAATCTTGATATATCACCCCTTTTAAATTATTATTTTGTCTTTAATTATGTGTAAATTTATTGGAAATAAATAAGGAGCTAGCCTTTGGATCCTAGAGGTTGCTTTGAGTCAATCCTACACTTATAAAGCTTCCCCTTGTACTATCGACATGGTGAAAGTATTGGGTATATATAGTACACCAACAAGTGGCTAAAATATTTATGTAACAATAGTTGGAGCTCCAATGTGTTTGGATTCATGAGATGGTTGAAATGAAATGAAAAAAAATGAAATATGATAATAATGTCCACAGGGCCACAAAAGCCTATGGGACCCAAGATTAGCACAGGGACCACCACAAAAAAAAACCCTAAAAAATTTGTAATCTTCATTCGAGATTAGCCCTTCTGCAATGGATTTTGATGATGAAGTTTGCAGTTTTGTCAAACCTTGCCTACTCAAACAAGATACTTAAGTCATCTACTTGTAAGGTGTCTTCATAGCTGACTTGGATATCTTTATACACTAAGCACTCCATAATGAAGTTTCATTCTATCTCCACCATTCCCTTGTCATAAAATCAACATATTTTTTTCCAATCCTCTTTAGGTACCATCCATCTGCCTTGTTTCACCCTAATTGTTTTGTCCATATAGCATTTTTTATTTTTTATTTTACATGTTTTTTAATTTCTTCATTTGTGTTTGGATATGTTATCACGGGGAATTTGGCCTGTTGAATCTAATGTTCCAACACCTCAGGTGTAACATGGGAGACCTCTAGAGTACATGGGTTTCTTGTGGGTAGGAGTCCCAACCTGGGAGAGGCAATTCCCTATGGTGTCACCTAAACTCTTTGATTTTGTAAAGGAAAAGGGTAGAAGGAGATGCTTAAAAATTAAAACTAATGAGAACATTATTTCTGGTCATACACCTAAATGTAATAAGAGCTATGAACATTCAGACTGGCATACACTTGAATAAGGATGACTGACATTGAACTGCACGTGTTACTGTAAGTTTATGCATGAATATTTCATAAAAAGGTTGACTTGCATACGCTTTTAAGAAGGAAAGGTAACTTTCACAAATCAAAAGGGTCATATAGAACTTTAAAACACAATTTACAACTTGCATAACCATACTTTTGCAGAAAAGGCATAATACATGAGACAAAGCTACAGGGAAATAAAAAAGATCTCTCAAATAACTTGATCAATCACCTGGCAATACAATTTGCTACAAGAACAAGAAGGCAAAATGAGACAATCAATGGTATCCAAGGTAAACGTTGTATATCATGCTCCAAATGAGTTACAAAATCTACAAAAGTATGACAAGGGACTTCTAAAGTCATAAAGTCTCTATCTGCATATGGAGAACTCCTTTACAAAATGAGGTAAAAATGCCATATATACAACAAAAATCCAAAGTGTCAGCCTCCGCCCTAGGGTTTACAAAAATGAGTCAGTTCTTGAACACGTCGGCCCTCAGATCTTTTGGACTAAAGTTAATGTTGCATTCAATGTGCACCCCCCATGTCCATGTTGGTGAAGGATCACTCTAGGTATGGCCTTTTAGATCTTTTGCAACCATCGCATTAACTTCTGGCCTCTGTGTCCACCCTCGAACTTCCATCAGAGCTTCCTTAAATGTCCTGGAGTATAGTCATTAATGTCGATCTACTTTTTCCAATAGATATCACAACTGTTACTAAGACTCGCAGCTCCTTCCCCTTTGACTTTTCTATCGTTTTAGATCCTTCTGCAAGTTGACCCTCATGAGAGAGCATCTGATTTTCATGTTAGATCCACACGCCATTGTTCACAGAGCCAATCATCATCTTTGATCACAGAGTAGATCCATCTCGCATATAGTCTGTTGATCTTCTTCACACCAGTTAAATTGCCACAGTTCACCTTCAACCTCCTCTGATTGGTTGAACAGATGCCATGTAGGATCTTTAGGCGGTCAAAAGTTCATCAAATAGAATTGCATGTTGGTGAGACACTAGCCGTGTCTCCCCGATGTGATTATACTTCACAGTAGTGATCGACATAACACACAACTGTCAGCAAGACCTCATATCAAGCTGCAAAAGTTATACCAATGTCCCAAAATTGTCGCCCAGACTATCGCTATTGGCCAAACATCATTGGGATTCCTTAAGAGTCATACCAATATCCAAAACCATTGGCAAGACTATCACTTTCGGCAAGACCCCCCTCAGTCGACAGGAGGTCATAGCGAGCGAGACTTCCTTTCTCCAAGCTCAAACCATTTCGGCAAGAGTCCATCCTGTCAGTGAGACATCATACTGATGGCACCTCCTTTCGGCAAGACCACCAACGATCAGCAAGACATCTCCATGAGCGCAAAACATTACCCCAAAGCCACAAAGCTTCGGCAAGACCACCGGTCATTGGAAGGACATCACGTCGAAGCCACAAAATTTTCCAGAGTGCAACTTCTTTTAGAGAGACTTCACTTTGTCGGCTAGACGTTATACCGATATCATTGCATGTCGGTGAGACTCTCCCCGGTCGGAAAGATGTTATAGTGAAGCCCCCACCTTTTAGCGAGACTCTGAAGAGTTGGGAAGACTTCTCCCCGAGCAACCCTTCTCTTTTGTTGAGACCTCCACCATTTGGCCAGACCTTATGCCGAACTCAAACCTTTCAGCGAGACTCCCCCGTGTCAGAAGGACATCACCTCGAAACCATCCCACCTCGGTGAGACCTCACCCCATTGGTGAGACCTTTCCCCGAAGCCACAACCTTTCACCGAGACCCCATTGGTCGACATATCTCTGAGCACAAACTCTTTCGGCGAGACATTACCAGTCGACGAGACATCACACCGAAGGAAAACCACTCTCCCCGATGTCGGGCTTGTGAACAACGGTCGACAAGACTTCCCAAGCGGAGAGATATACAAAAATTCATGGTGACCAAGATGTCTCGGCGACCTTTGGATTTCAAATGAACAGAACCAAACTGCCAGTCAGCAAGACAACAGGAGGGTCTCAACGACTTTCTTCTTCAGGAGTCTTATGCCAAATCTGACAGAGGCAGGCTTTCCAACTGACTTCCTTGTGAAATAGCATCAGATGAAGACCTTCCCAATGAAAACCAAACACCTACATGCTAGGCTCAACCCTTATGGGAGCCACATTTAATCTGTGTGCCTAATTTAAAACATAATTTTTTCCTGATTGAGCCTGCAAGTGAAAATCGGGTAACATTTCTGGCGACCTCAGCTGGATGTTTGCCTGCTAAACATGAAAACTAGTAGCCTAGGCCTATCCATTGGGCATGGAGTCATTGGGAACCTAGGCCTATCCATTGAAAACTTACCTAGGACCTCAGTAACTCGGAAGACAGACACACACGAGGCCCTGGCTCATTCAAGACAAAACAACAGAAGGAGAACTGCTTGCTTTTGCTGAAACAACACTTAGGGAGTGAAAACTGCATCTAAACCTACCCTACACTAACCAGTAAGAAATTGGTCAAACAAAACCATTCACAGGATGATTGAAATAGCTGCCCTTTCTCCTCAATATGCAATGACTCTCAAGCTTAATGGCAACTGAATCAAGATGGTACACTAAAAAATTTTTAAAAATGCAATGCACTGCCTCATGAAAGAGGGTAACAAGTTCGCTTACCTCTTTAAAATGATCATATGCATTTGTATTCAAAGGAGGATAAGTAAATTGAACACACTCTTTTTCAACTGCAAGTACATCCTTTATACCACTTTCAATTATGGCTCCATGTGTGAGTGCTTGCTTAACCATTGACGCTTTATTAAATACCATCTGGGCTAAATATCTGATTGGACAACCCCTTGTAAAGACAAAAATTGAGCTCTCCTTGCTGGTCTCTTTCCCATTCACTATTGTTTTATAGCCTTGGCTGGAAAAGTCTAACCCTTGTGACTGACTTAGTGAGAAAAAAGAAGCTTCTTTAGTAAGCTCGAGTTGTTCATGATTAACTTCATCAAGAGGTAATAGTTCAACACCCAAATTAGTACATAAAGCTTCTAAATCGTTCCAAAACAGATCCTCTTCAATGTCTTCTTTACTTTTCTGAACAGAAAGACTAATTTCAAGCCTAATGCAGTTCTCATCTAGCTTTGATAAAGCATCAAAATCACCCTCTTTGCAAAACAGTAAGTCCATTTCAGGGACTTGTTCAACTTGATGGGTATTTTCATGCACATCAAAATGTGGCTCTCCCTGAACAATGCTACTTAAACCTCCTTGTTCGCGAGTAAAGACTTCAAACTCACCTTCACCTTTATGCAACAATAAATTAGCATTACCTCCATCAACCTCATGTTGGTCCAATTCTTCGTCCTTGTCAATGAAGTAAGGCAGATCATCAAATGAGAACATTAACTCTGTCTTTTGATTCTCAGCTATGTTCATTACAGCAAGCTACTCAACCTGATTCTCCTCACCTTCTTGCAAAAGTTTAGATTCCTCATTTTCCAGTGTTGAGCAAAACTCGACAATTACCTCCTCTCCATCAAGCTGAGAGAATAGAGATAGTCCCTTATTCCAAGCTGTAAATTGACCTTTCTCAACAGCTACTTCCATTTCATCCCCTTGTCCTCCAACTTGAACTTGAGAGATTTCCTCCTATCCAATTATTTGTTGCTGCAATTGATGACACTTAATGGCTAAATGCAAAATATTTGCATTCTTAAGCTTTTCCCAGAGGATTAAGTTATCTTGATCAATAAGTTGCTCCTCCTCTGCCTTCTGAACATTAGAGCTTAGTTCCATTTGAATGTTTGATAATGGAGTCTCACAGGGTTGAACGCATGTTCCCTTCCAACTTGGAATTTCAAAACTAGAAGGCTGACTTGAAAACTCAGAAAGTAAGTTTTGCTTAAAACTTGAAAATTTGGACCTGGGAATCTCCTCCTGAACAGGTTGTTCAGGAACATGGAAGGCTGATTGAAACTCCTGCTTTTGTTTTTGTGCAAGTAAGTTTTTCATTTGCTCTTCTTTAGCTGCAACTTGTCTAGCAGCAACCTCCTGTTCATACTCTTGGACCTCCATATCCCATTGATGTTGAATATAAGCTTGACAAGCAAGCTCTTCCTCTTGCACAACAAACTCTTGCTCTCTCTTAATATCATCCATCTACCTTTGAAAATCAAGCAATATCTTATCAATATTGCTAACTCCCTTATTAGCATTTTGGGGCTGGTTATTGAAACTACCATGTTGCTTTTGTGTAGAAATGAGTTCCTGTGGTTGAATCTGAGCATATGTTGGGTGACATTGAGATTGAGCAGGAGTTGGAGGGTGGGAGGCATGATAAAAATGTTGGAACTCTATTGCTACAGGGTCATTTGGAATAATGATAGCAGATTGTTCTATATAATATGGTCGATAAGAGGACATATATGCAAGGTTTTCATGGAATGGAGTGTGACAGGTCATATTCCCCTGAAAACCTGACATCTCTTTTCCATTCAAATTAGATTTCCCTCCAAAAAACTTAAAACATGTGAGCACTTGAGCTACTAAAACCAAAAATTTCCACACTCGGAGTCGCCAGGTATGTGATTGAACTTGCCTCCAAGAAGCTGAAACTACCGCTGTACACACCAAATAGCATAAGGACAAGAGAGACTGAAAATTAGTTCTTAGTCCCAACGGGCGTTCCAAAACTGTTATCCACTTAAATTTGCACCCTGTTGAACCTGATGTTCAACACCTCAGTGTAACATGGGAAGACCTCTAAAGCTATGGGTTTCTTTTAAACAGAGGTCAACCTCCGGAGAAGGCCGGCTTCCTATGGTGTCACCTAAACTACTAATTCTGTAAAGGAAAAGGGTAGAAGGAGAATGCTTAAAAATTAAAACTAATGAGAACATTATTTCTATGGTGATACACCTAAATGTAATAAGAGCTATGAAGATTCAGACTGGCATACACTTGAATAAGGATGACTGACATTGAACTGCACAACATGTTACCGTAAGTTTATGCATGAATATTTTATAAAAAGGTTGACTTGCATATGTTTTTAAGAAGGAAAGGTAATTTTCACAAATCAAAAGGGTCATATACAACTTTAAAACACAATTTACAACCTGCATAACCATACTTTTGTAGAAAAGGCATAATACATGAGACAAAGCTACAGGGAAATTAAAAAGATCTCACAAATAACTTGATCAATCACCTGACAATACACGATGTTGCAAGAACAAGAAGGAAAAATGAGACAATCAATGGTATCCAAGGTAAACTTTGTATATCATGCTCCAAATGAGTTACAAAATCTTTCACAAAAAGTATGACAAAGGGACTAAAGGTACAAATTCTCTATCATATGGAGAACTCCCACCACAAAATGAGAGCAAAAATGCCATATATGTAAAAATCCAAATTGTTGGCCTCAGCCTAGGAGTTTACAAAAATAGAGTCAGTTCCTATCGTTGGCCTTAGATCTTTTGGACTAGGATTAATCTTTGCATTCAATGTGCATCCCCATGTCCATGTGATTGAATGATCACTCTAGGGATAGCCTTTTAGATCTTTGTCTCGCATTAACGGCTATAGTGTCCCACCTCGAACTTCCATCGAGCAGCCTTGAATTTCACCGGAGTATAGTCATTAATATCAATCTACTTTTCGCATTAGACATCACGAATTTACTAGAATCGCCGTGCTTCCCCTTCCGAATTTTCTATCATTTTGATCATGCAAGTTGACCCCACTCGAGGAACCAACATCCGAATTTTCATGTTAGATCCACATGCCATTTGTTCACCGAAATGCGTCATCATCTTTGATCGCCAGTAGATCCATCACGCATACGATTCGTTGATCTTCTTCACATCCGGTCAAATTGCGGTTCTCCTTCAACCTCCTACGATTGGTTGAGCGATTTTCCATTAGGATCTTCAAAGCGGTTAAAGTTCTTCAAGCAAAATCACGTAGCCGATTGAGACACTAAGTATGTCTCCGATGCGATTCACTACTTCGTAAGCGTCCAACATAACACTGAAACATTGGTAAGACCTCCTTATCAAGCTGCAAAAGTTATCACCGTGTCCCAAAATTATGTGAGACTATCACTATGGCGGACATCGCACTTGAGTCCTTAAGAGTCTTACCGATATCCAAAACCATCGGCAAGACTATCACTTTTGGCGAGAGGTCATACCGAAAGTGCCTGATAGTAGATACCATTCCATTTAGACCATCGACAAGAGTCTTGACGATGCTTAGCATGAAGACACCCATCGACAAGACAAAAAGGTTAGAAAAAGGTCTCAGCGAGCCTCCATCAGTCACATTGAAGAGTTAAAACCATTGGCAAGACATCATGAGTCGACAAGACATCATAGCGAATGAAAACCCCTCAACTAGGAGTCTTACCGATATCCATATACCCTTTTGGCGAGACCACCACAAGTCGGAGAGACATCACACCGAACTCATTCCATTCTCCCTGAGCTCAAAACACCACACCAAAGGCACAACCCTTCGGTGAGACTTCATCGGGTTGGAAAGACATTATGCCAAACTTAGAATCTTTCGACGAGACCACCCCCTTTCGGTGAGACGTTACACCAACACTAACTCCTTTCCCCAAGACCATTTCATTTCGGCAAGACTCCACTTGGTCGGCGAGACTTCACACCGAATGTAAAACATGTCAGCGAGAGTAAGACCAGTTGGGAAGACTTCATACTGATGACACCTCCTTTTGGCTAGCTCGGACCATTTCGGGGAGACTCCACCCTATTGGCAAGAATTCTCCCTGATGACAAATCCTTTCGGCAAGAGATCTAATGGTTGGCAAGACATTATAGCGAACTCATTCTATTCTCCTCGAGCTCAAACCCTTTCGGCAAGAGTCCACCCCCTTTCGGCTAGACATTACACCGAGCCACTAACCTTTGGCGAGACATCTAGCTAGTCTCAATGACTTTCTTCTTTGAGGATTTTTATACCAAATCTAATTGAGGAATACTTTCCAACAGACTTCCTTGTGAAATGACATCATATGTATGATTTAATCCTGCAAAACAATGCCTCTATTAGTCCCAAAAATCATAGAAAATACATTATTCTTCATCATGCCTTCAATTTTTAGCAAAAAGAAACCGAACTTTGGCTGAGGCAGAAACAAATCCGACAGAAAAAAGACAAACCTAGGAGGAAAAAAAAGAACTCCTAGGACCCAAACAAAGAACCAAAGGTGATGAAAGCAAAATAAAAAGGGGGACCAATTTTGTTCCAAAATAAAATGTGGTGGTTATGCAAGGCATAATAGGAGAGAGAGAGGAGGGATGGATAGGTATAGAGGTAGAGAGAGGAGAGTAGATAGAGAAGGAGAGGGATAGGGAAGGAGGAGAGAGCCAGATAAAGGAGCGACAGATTGCGCGAAAATCGATCGGATCGATCAAATCAGAATCGGCGATCGGCAGATCAGCATGCGCAAATCAAGACATCGGACAATCAACCAAAACCGTGCGAAATCTTCTTGCGGCAGATAGGGGTAGTTCTTGAGCTTAAGAGAGTGAGTCAAATAGAGAGGTAGATAAAGGGATGGAGATAGTAAGAGAGAGAGAGGTCTACAGTGTAAGAGATATATAAAGAGTGAGATAAGGAAAGAGAAAGATGATGGAACTTGTTAATTATTGAAATTTGACATCCTAGTTACTAAAATTTGACTTGCTGATTACTAAATTTTGACAAAGTCTGAAAAATTATAATATCTTCCAAAAATTAGAATTTTCATTATACTCCTAGAAATGGGTAATCCCACAATAATGAGCCACTTTTTTGCTAGAATGGAAATTTATATCAAAATTTTTAACCAAATCTTCACTTTCCAAGACCTATAGCAACTAAACTATTAAGAATTTGATGATGCGAACTAATGATTTGTGAAAATTTATGTGAAGATTCTAAATTTATTTTTATTTTTATTTTTTTGAAATAAATCATGAATCTTTGAACATCTCCTTTAATAACTAGTTTTAATAGTAAACAACATTTTCAAAAAGTAATGTTTATGTCGTCCAACATAACTTTTTTCTAGAAAGGATAAAATTCTATTTTTTAAAATATAGATTTTTGACATCAATATCTAGTGCATGGATATATTTCCATAATTTTTTTTTACATATTTTTAAAAATTAATTTTTGAAGTAATTATAACTATAATTTGGACATAGGTGCATGTCGTCAAGCTTAACTTGTGTATATATCAAAATTATTTTCTTTTTTTTGTGAAATAAGGACATCAATACCTAGTGCAAAGGTATTTTTTGGAATTTTTTTACAAGTTAACTATTTTTCCACCTATATAGAACAAAGAACTTGATGTTTGGTGAAAAACCTATGTTCAATAAAAATTGAAAATTGAATACATAATAAATGAAAAATTAGCAAAACTATACTTGTTGGAAAGCTCATTTCGAGGAGTACAATCTTGCAATATATCTTGTCAATTTAATTACATTTGAAGGTCCAAGCTAAGGTTTGAAACTATATTTTTTGAGGAAATTTTGAAGCAGACACCAAAAGTGTTTTGCTTGAAGGTTCTTCGATCAAAGGTTTTACCTTTGTTTGAAAATACCTTTGATCAAAGGTATCTTTGAACAAAGGGTGTTTTGGCCAAGAAAAAATATTATTAAAGTGCCTTTGAATGAAGGTCATTTAATAAAATAATATTTATTGAATTTTAGTCGTTGACCTTCGATCGAAGGCGAATTTAGAAAACATTTAAAAAAAAATGTTTATTTGAATTACACATATATATACAAGGTTGTATTTTGTGATTTTAACATCAAAAAATAAAGGAAAATTTGCTCCTAGTGTATTTGAGAGGTCATGTTTTTGCAATTGTTTTACAAAATTGGAACATGGAATTGGCAAAGAAATTATCAAGATCATATTTTACGAAGAAGATGGGAAATCAAAGGAAAATGAAAAATAGGGCTACACGATATCATTCAACAGAAAAAAATAAAACAAAAATTGTGTGAAGAAAGGATGCAAAGATATTATGCTCAAATAGAAGGTATGTATATTTTATATTATAAGTTATAATATTTTTTTCAATTAAATCATCTTCTACATAAGATTAGGATCAATAAGATCAAATTGCTTTCAATTGAAGTAATTTTTTCAGTTAAATAATCTTCTGAACCCTATTTACCCTAGAAACCCTAAATCCTAAACACTAAATATTATTGAGCTAAATCTACGATTAGATGTTTTGGGTAAATTCTCAAGTCCACTTAGAAATTAACTAATCAAATTCCTTTCTACTATATTTTTGTACCTTACTTTCCAAGTGCATCTAGATATGATAAACCCTAGGTCCTATCTAGGACCCTCCCCTAATGGAGACGTGTAATTTGACTATCCTCAAAGCATCCCTAGTCATAAAGCCTAAGCCTTAAACCCTAACCCCTATTTACTTTCCTTAAATATTATAATTTGAGTTATATCTACATACATAAATTAGGAATTTAGAATATATTGTATATATACAAAATAAATAAATGATAATTAAGTATTAAAGTTGTAATGTTCAAAATAAATCATAGTTTTATTATGGACTTGTGAGAGTTTTATGTATATATACCTTAGAATCCTAGACCCTAAACCTTAAACCTTATTTATATTATTGAGTTTTAAAGATCTACATGTTCTTTTACTTACACATGCTTAAATATCTTATATTAAATATTTATCTATTTATACACATGTCTATGTCCTATTTTCTTGTACTACACTTTCCATTTTGATCATTGCTTTCAAGATTTTAGAGTACTTGTGGGTGCAATAGAATATATGGGCCCATTTAAAGGTATTAAATATTATTAACTCACCTACTTGGGTCTTAATTTCTTCGTTAATTTATTTATTTTTATTCATACATCCCATGATAGTGGATATGACCATTTGGAGACTTTACTTTTTACCTCCCATGTTTTATGCCTAATATTTCTTTCATTATTAGATCATCCACTATTTGCATGTCTTTCTTCCTTATCATTTTAAATAGTGGTGTGGTTAATTAGACACTATTCTAGAGCTCCATGATTGAATCTATGATGAAGGTCAAAATTACTCTTACGGTTTTGGGTTTTGGTGGTGCTTTCAACAAATTCATAACTACCTTAAAGTTATTAGTGGTGGTCCACCATATTTCCTTCTTCTTTTCTACACTAT